>CM042693.1:269050818-269650818 GCA_023614405.1 Avena insularis | reverse complement strand
CGGTTGATGCGAAAAAGGTCTGAGGGTATTAGCAAAACAGCCAGCAGATCTGTTTCTCTTCCTCTCGCCATGACGGATCGAAGCGCCAGCTGGGTGGGATTCGATCTGGGGCGTGCTGCTGGTGGCTAGGCGGTGCGAGCCAGTGCGGCTAGGTGAGGTAGCTGCTAGGGAGGGCGGACGGGGCCTAGCTAAGTCGCTGTGCGGCGTAGCAACGCCGGAACGACGTCGGCCGCCGCGTACCGAGGCTGTTCTCCGACGATCGGCGAAACCTGAGCGACAATGGCGAAACATGTCCAGGGGCTTAGGGGCTCACCGAGGAGACGTTGGTGTAGATGGATCGGCTTGGGGAGCGGTTGATCGGCGTCGACGCAGACGGACAGGAGCTAGGGTTTGGGCGTCGGGCCTGGTACTGCGCCTGCTCCTCCCGCTCGGCTGCAGGGGTGGTGCAGTGCTCGTCTTGGTCTTCCCCAACGTCCGTCCACCGCGCCTCCTCCTGCTACGGTGGTGGTAGGGTGATGCCGACGGTGGCCGACGATGGGGTAGCTGGCGGCGATGGAGAAGAAGGGGGGAGGGGAGGATAGGTCCTAGGGTAGATCTGGACGCGAGCGAGGAGACGTGGAGGAGGAGATAAAGCAGAGAGGGGAGGAAGGTGCCGTGGGGAGGTGGTAGACGGGAAAAGGTGGCTCGGCCACCTTTCTCTCCTTCCTCCTCACGTGCTCGGTCTGGCCAGGGCAGGGCAGGTGGTGATGGGGGGCTGCCAGGTGGGGACGGTAGGCTCGGTGGAGGAGGGGTCTGGCTTGGGTGCCCCTTGTGGCAGAGAGATAAGGAGAGGGGGAGGCTCGGTTTGCTAGGGTAGAGGAATGGGTGGCTCGGGCTAGGGCTCGGGCTCGGGTTGGGTTTGGTAAGGGTGTAGCTAGGGTTTGGTTGGGTGGCAGCTAGGTGGGTGGGGCCAGGGTGACCATGTGGTGATAGAGGAGAGAGGCCGAGAGAGGGGGAGGTAGGTTTAGGGTTTAGCTTAGAAGGGGGGGTGTGAGGGTTAGGGTTAGATGGGGTGGTTTAGAGAGTGGGGTAGAGGGGTATGGTGATGATGGGGTAGGTGATTAGAGGGAACTTAGATAGAGGAGTAGAGAGAGAGAGGGATGTGGTTTTATAAAAGATCCACTCAAAATTCAAATAAAAACCAAATGCTAGGAAAAGGGTGGCACTTGCATGGCCCATGCAACATATTTATTGCCATGATGATTCTTGTGAATAGTATATGGCATTATTATTATGCACTCCCAAAATTGGAGTAAGGCCTAAGCAAAAGAATTTAAAAGAAAGTTCCAAGTGGAGTAGATGGAGATGATCACATTTGATTATAATTGGGGCTTGCTAGTGTGTTTATTCCACTAGATGTTTAATAGTCCCAAAAATATCCCAACATGAGCATAATTCCATAATAATCCATATGGAAGCTAGGAGAAAGGGTCCCACTCACAGGGCATGCAAAGGTGGCCATGTGGCTCTCATATATCAATAATGTGAAAACAAAATGATGCCAAGATGAGAGCATGTGGAAAAGAATTGGATCCAACCCAACCCACATGAGCTAGAGGTAAAACCAAATAAATTGCAATGCTCATATATGGGGGAATGGTGGAATGATGGGGTGATGACAAGAAAGGTGGTGGAGTTAACAAAAGAGATGCCCCCAACTCAACTTGGGCATTTAAACAATATATCAAGAACCAAATACAATATCAAGAGGCAAATACAATTTTACAATGCATATGAGAGAAGAACCAAAACACAAAGGGTTTTATATGATGCTCAAATGCAAGGAGGCATGATGACATGAGCATGATATAATGATGATGCAACAATTATATGTAGGAAGGTAGCATATCTATAGACTAGGCTAGTAGCATTGCAATTGTTAGACAATTGGGATGCTACAACTCTCCCCCACTAAACAAGAATCTCGCCCCGAGATTCCTAGGAAAAGAAAACAACACAAGGAGAGGCGGGTGTTCGAACGAAGGTGACCCTCACGTTCCCAAGTTGATGAACCATGGAATGGTGCGACCACTACACCTTGCAAAACTTGCTAGACTTGTTGCGAGTCTTGCGTTTTGCTAGAGAAACAACGGTTAGAAGAGTTGAAGGATTGTCGTGAGACAAGAAGGATAGGATGGACATAGCTCCGGTTTTCTCAAGAAACATGATAAAAGAATAGAACCACTTGTGAAAGAAAGGACAAGATGATGTATCATGGATAAAGAAAGACACACCGTTAAGATTAAAGATTTACCGATACTAGAGAGGATGGATCTTTGTGTCGCCGGAAGAAAAGAGCTAGATTGGAGAGGTTTTGAACCACTATGACAAATAGCATTGTATCTTCTCTCGGATTTGAGAAATGAAGTTCGGAACAATATTGCCTTCAAACAATAGAGTCCCTTGATATCAACAGAAAGATTTAGTTAGACATCGCCGGATTAGATTCTTGTTGCGCCGGTAAGAACCAAGGATCACGCAATTGAGGTGCGCGGATAAAACTTCCAGAGACGGATGTGAAGCCAGAACATGGTGGAATCCCGAGTAGCAAGGAATGTGGAGGATCTGGAGTTTATTGTAGAGATACTTATTGCTTTCTTTAGCCTTGAGGCTAACGCAATAGATTTGCGGCTGATGGCATCAACCATAATTGGCTTTACCACAGAAAAGAATTGATGAAACAAATAGAGAGATAGCTTCCTTTCATCTTGTTTGGGGATGTCGAGCATCGGTAGAAAGACGAGGACCGAAAGGAGTTTGCGTTTGTTTCCACCAGATAATTGATGATTTTGCTCCTATCTAGAATAGACAGACCACCAAGAAGAGATTATTGATTACTTTCTTCGAGAGAGCACTCCGGAAAAACAAGGACGGACGTAAAAGTATCGAGGGATAAAGGCCACTTCTAACTTCCGTGGAATGAGTGAAATCACATTAATTCACCAATTCAATGTACAAGAGCGAATGATAAGAGTAGTGGTATGGTCGCGACTCCATCCCGCACTCAAAGCATTACTCCGCACATGAATAAGAAAACCATGCAACCCAACTACCGAATCAGACTGAAGGTATTGACAAGAAGAGCTCATGGAACTCCGTAAGAAAACAAAGATTGATGCAACGATTCACCGGATCCAAGATAGATAAGGGTGATGATGTTGTCGTCATGTTTGAAGTACCAAGCCACCGGAAAGATATGAAGGAAGATAACGGATACAACTGCAAGATTCCACAGACAAAGAAAAGATAGCACCACTTGAACAGAAGGATTACGAAAGATCTGAAAAGTCTTCATGGCCTCCGGTGGATTGAGCATAGATGATAGAACGATAGGGTTTCAAGAGATTACTTGATGAGATAGCGGTGAAAGAACTCCATGTTCTTCTTGAAAAGATTGAGAGAGATTTAGCAGTCTTGAGGAAATCTTCGACGGAACGACGATGATAACTTGCCAACAAGGAACAACTCCGGATTGGTTGAAGATGAGGGATGGAATTAACAATGGACTTGCTAATTCCAGAATTGAAGCAATGTATTTAGCAGAAGGACGTGGCCGAGATAGGTGACTTCAAGAAGCCAGAATTCTCACTTTGAGACTTTGCACACAGGCAGTGCTCACGAAGCTTGAGAGAAAGAGACACAGATGATCTTCCATGTCCTTCCTCGATATCAAACAGGCAAGCATATTATCAACATATACCACCATGGATTAACAGGATATTCCCAGAATATCAAGTTCAAGAGGCGGGAGAAACGAACAAATGCTCGAAACACTTTCTGAGCTCAACGCTCTTAGAAAGATCAACGTTACGAGCACGGGTTCGTGTTGAAGAAGATGCACTGGAAGAATAGATTATCTGGTCCTTCGGAAGAAAGAGATGTCACCTGGTTCCCTTTGTCGATCGGATCACCGGTTAGAAAGATAAAGAGATCTTGGATAAGAACCGATGATAACTCATACCTTAAGCAAAGCTATCAGAGACGAAAAGATGCAATTCCCTCGTCTCAAAGAGAATTTTGCAGATATGGAGTTCAAAAAGATGTGCAACATGATGAACAGATGATATACCGCCGTAGTGCTTTGAGAAACTCCGGATTGCCAAAGATGCTTGAATATGCATAGATATGATCACGGTGTACTCAAAATCACAGGAGATAACCGTCACCATTTGGAGGATAGAGTTGATAGCATTGACCATACTCCAATCGACACCTATCATGAGTGGAATATAGCTATGCCGAGAGCCAAATTACATTCATCAGCATCGGATCGACACATGTTATGTAATTAGCCCAAGAGAATTGGAGATGAAACAAACTCCAGGATTAAGCGCCGGTGACAAAAGAATGAGTTAGCATGGACATGCTGATAAAAGGGAGATAGATAATGTTTCACACACGACTGAAAAGGAGTGTGGAAGCACAGATGTATCAAAGAAAAATTTTCCGCATTTTTCTTAAAATACCAATAGATGCGCAAAATCACTTATCAGGTAGAGATTAGCAACAGATGCTTGCACAGAAGGAGGAGTTGCTAGAAGGAAGGACACCCTTAAGAAGATGGCACCGGTTAACAAGGGGTCAGATAGATCGCGCCGGTTTTCAAAAGCCTGTCGGTATGGAATGTACCAACAGTTGATAACCAAAGGCAGATAAAGATAACATGTTGGATGCAACAGATAGACAATGAATTAAACACACACACACACTTTCTATGGTACTACGAAAACCCAGAACACGTGAATCCTAGTTTGAATTTTAAGAAGAGGATTGAAAACGTTACACTTCCTTACCAGAAAAGGTGGGTGGGTGGGTAAGAAGAAAAATGGAAGCAGTCCTACTCTCGCGTTTTGTTTTTCCCTAGTATACATAACTACCAAAATATTTGCTAGACTGACAACGACCATTTGGCTGAGACCCTGAAGGTCGGGATGGCTCTTATACCAATTGTAACTACCTCGGTGAATTACGCTCCTAGTTGCAAGCCTGGATGAGCAGAAATGGTTGAAATAGTACGGTGGGGCCCAAATGCCACTCACAGGTAGACCTTTCGGCCGTCCCAACCATTTCTAAACATCGGGACAAGAGCGGCGAATCGGCAAAGCGAAGGGATCAACTACATACACAAATGAGTATGTATGCAAGCCACCATACAACAGTACATCAGAGCCATTCCATCTAAAAAGAAAGGAAATATAGCAACGCCATACGGCAAGATCCAAATATCCTAGATAGATATAATAGTTTAGGATATCTCCTCATACATCAATCAACAGTAGTATCGGTAAGCGAAGACAAAATCCGAGTACGGATAAGAAGCAAATCGGCATAAGATGCCCCATAAATAAGCAGATCCCGCCCACAGATCTCACGGATCCCCGTTCCCGGAATCTCTACACCGAATGATCGTTGCCCACATCGTCCGTCTCTTCCACCCAGTATCCATCTTGCGAGGGTACCTGTTCATCTGAACCAATAATTTATCGTGTGAGACCCTAGGGGTACTCAGCAAGTCTTTATGCCTCTAAAGGGAACACAACCTGGGGTGACGCAATTACAGCAAAAGATAAACCCTAGCAATTCTATAGATACTCGCTAACCATCCGCCTAACCATAGATAGTCGGATGTCCGTGAATTAATAACAACAGTTATAAGAGTTATAACGGTAATATCCACAGATCCATCCTCCTCCTCGCTTACCGACGAGGAAGCGGACGAACAACCCCCCATCCGTTGGCAGTTTTATTAACCATTCCGTGAGTGTTGCACAATTTACTAGTCAGTTACTTAGTCAAATTAAAAGCGGTACTTTAGTTATTCTTGTCTATGATCGAGAAACTGTGCTCCAAGTCGTCCATAACCGTGGACACGGCTTTCAGAAAGTTTTACCCTGCAGGGGTGCACAAATAGCAACACACACTCGATCAACCTCGGAAAAACCAAATCAAAACCCAACGAGGCATTCACGACAAAGCGATCACAGGATTCAGAATTATTTCAGGGGGCCACCCCATTGAGCTACCCGCAACGAAGTTAGCTGACTCTGAGACGGCCTCAAGGTTTGTGGAGCCGGCTGTAAATGACTGGGAACCCGAAAGTGTGGTGGCTTGTCGATACAATAAAACGGGTCACGGTCCTAACAAGACAAAGGTGCAGTACCTCGCACAATTTAAATTAAAGCAGTAAAGCATAGCATAAGTACAGGATAGTAAATAAAACCTCAAACTAGTTTGTGGCCCCAAGAAATAAGAATGAATCAAGCTCTGGCTCAGGGGGGTTCATAAGCCTCCCGGATGTGGATAGCGCGAATATTCAAGGAACAGGAATCAAGTACTCGGGGTCCTACGGGACACAAGTGAGCCTGAAAAACCAAATAGCGAATATGGCTCACCGATGCCACTTTCATTAGTTATCCCATTACTACTCAGGTTAAGTTGTTTAGGTACCTCGTTATCCATCAGACACTCACATACCCTACACATGCTGTTCTACGACTCGCATGGCTCAAACAACTCCTGTAGTAATGGCTCATGGGATGCAGGAACAAGCTTCGGTGGGGTTTAAAAATAAAGGCTATGCAATACTTGGGATTCAATTTAATGCAATCGCGACTCAATGATGCAAGAATAAGAAAGAGGCAGTAGGTACTATATGTATGCAAGCATGTGGTAGTGCTTGCCTGGCAGCTCTGTTGAAGCGAGAGAAGGATCTGGGTAGTGCTCCTGGCTCTCTTGGGATATCCCCTGCTCAGCGTCTATTCGAGAAGAACCAAACAGACAAGGGCCAACATAAATAAAGTGCACAAGCATATGAATAAAATGCGTCAAGCAAACAATCATGCCATGATGAATGATGCACAATTTGCATGGCAATAAGGTAGCATGGCATGGGTGAGGTGTGAAGTACAAGATTAAATCTTTTTATTTAGTTTTTGGCCACATTTATCCTCATATTAGTTGCTGTACACTTTATATTTATATGATGCATGCTGCAAAACAGATGATGGAATGCATAAACAGAAAGGTCTCGTCGAGCTAATCATTTTAGACATATTATTTGTTAAATTTGGAGTTATAAAACAAAAGTTATTAATTAATTAAGGCAAAAAGGGCATTTTATTGTAATTTTAATCAACTTGGAAAATAAAGTGTCCAAAATATATTTTGAATGGCATATTTGAATTCCTCACATTTTTCTGATTTCAAAACATATATTATTTGTATTATTTGGATTTATATTTTAAAAGATATTTGAAAACAGATTTAAATTTGAATTTGAATTAAATTTGAAAAGATTTGAATTAAAACAGAATACAGGAAATACTTTTGTTACTCAGATTAAGCCAGCCACAGTCAATGACCAGTGGGGCCATGCTGACTGGGCGACACTGCGTGTGACAGAGAAAAATCCCACCGGCACAGATTCTAGCCGGAGTGGGACAGGTGGACAGAGGCTTCAAGGGCCTTGTTGCCGGTGGTGAACCGTGCCCAACCACGTGGCCCAGCTGGGGATCGCGGGTTGAGGGTTACAAACTTCGGGATCCTTTTTGCAAAACGCCACGGAGGCTGACATGTGGGCCAAGAGGGCGTGCTGGTGATGCAGCTGGCCTTCTGACGAGCAGTCTGGCTAGGTGAGGTAGCTGCTAGGGAGGCGGTGAGGCCTAGCTAAATCATTTGTCAGCGGCGAAAACGAGAACGACGTCGGCCGCTTGCACCGAGGCTATTCGGCGATCTGATCGGCGAAACCTGGCGACGCAATGGCGAAACATGTCCAGGGGGCTTAGGGGCTCACCGAGGAGACGTTGGTGTAGATGGATCGGCTTGGGGAGCGGTTGATCGGCGTCGACGCAGACGGACCGGAGCTAGGGTTTGGGCGTCGGGCTCGCGCTGGTACCGGCGCTCTGGTGCTCCTCCTGCTCGGCTCCGGGTACAGGGGTGGTGCAGGTGCTCGTCTTGGTCTTCCCCAACGTCCAGTCACCGCGCCCTCCTCCTTCTACGGTGGTGGTAGGGTGATGCCGACGGTGGCCGACGATGGGGTAGCTGGCGGCGATGGAGAAGAAGGGGGAGGGAAGGATAGGTCCTAGGGTAGATCTGGACGCGAGCGAGGAGACGTGGAGGAGGAGATAAAGCAGAGAGGGGAGGAAGGTGCCGTGGAGATAAAGCAGACGGACCGGAGCTAGGGTTTGGGCGTCGGGCTCATGCTGGCAGCTCTGCGGCCTCCCTCTGCTCGGCTCAGTCTGTGGGTGGTGCAGGTGCTCGTTGTAACACCCTCAGAATCGGACCTATGCAAGTTTTAGCGAAACCCGCCAAACCCGCATAGAAACGATTCAAAGGTGCCCACCAGGCACTTTCGTGCGGGTGGAAAACGAAGTAATAACATTACACAACAGTCCTCGATGGGACCCACAGAACAGATATATATATAAAAGCGACTCAAAGAGTCAAGAATACAGATATACAGAACAAAGATTCAAATCACCTTGAAAACAATTCGGCGTCCGAGTACGGACAAGATGCAAATGGGGCTAAGAGCCCTGAAGAATAACCAATGGCGTCCATAACCCTGCCCAGGCCAAGCCGGAAGGGTAACCCTGCTAACGACGTCGATCTCAAAACCTGCTTAAACAAAAGGGGTGCCAACAAAGGGCAAAGGAAAAAGGGAGAGCGGTCAAGATTACGGCGAGGCTAGAATTGCAAGGTCCTCGCCTACATAGGTATGGTGGATCAAGCGCAGCAAAGATGCACTAAACAACCTATAGAGACTCGATATACTGTCGGCTATCAGAGAGGGATAAGAAAGACCTATTCGGAACCATCCTGATACTACCACCAAACATACCCATCCTGGTGTTTCCCCCTCGACACCAAACGAGGAAGTCAACCGAGGAACTCACACAGTTGGCAGTTTTATTTATTCAGTTATCGTTGCAGCAATTACTAGTCAAGTATAGATACTCATCCTGATAAAATAAGCAGTGGGCAGTTTTATTTAACCATTCCGTTGTAGTTGCGACACTTACTAGTCAAATACAATTAGCATGAGATATCCCAAAACCCAGCAGTTGTTGGTACTTTTATTTAGCCATTCCGTTGTAGTGAAACTGATTACTAGTCATATCGAATACAAGTCAAATTATAACAGTAAACTTTAGTTTTAGTTGTCTATGATCAAGCACTGTGCTCCAAGTCGTCCATAACCGCGGACACGGCTTTTCGAAAAGATTTAACCCTGCAGGGGTGCACCTAAGTATCCACACGCAATTAGCATGAGATATCCACACGCACTTCGACCCTTTTTGCCAGATCAATTAACATACACCCATCGGTATGTCGGCGGGGCCTAAGTCATGACGCTTTGCGGACCCAAAGCAAGTACATGGGGGCCACCCCACTAAGTCGAACCCGCAACGAAGTCGGCCGGTCTCCGAGACGGACTTAGGGTTTGGGTAGACGGCTGTGAACGACTGGGAACCCAAAACTAGGCTTGTCGACACCGCGAAAACGTGTCCCGATCCTAAACAGTACAGGTTGTATCCATCGCACAATTTAAATAAAGCAGTAAAACATGGCATAGGTACAGAATAGTAATAAAACCTCAAACTAGTTGTGGCCCCCAGTACAATACTTGGAATCAGGTACTAAATCGATGGGGTGCCCACACATCCCACATGTGGTTAGCGCGCTCGATCTCGGAACAGGTGTCAAGAACTCGGGGTCCTACGGGACACCAGTGAGCGGTCGGAAACCAAATATTGTCTATCACCCACCGGTGCCTCTGCATTTACCTACCTCAATTTTAGTTATTAAACAGTAATTGAAGTCTTGATCTACTCCAACATTAAACACACGGCAATACTCCAACAACTGTGGTACTTGACGACACGCAACAGCACTTGAGCAAGCGACTACGACACGCAAGTCCAACTATCTACCAAACAACAGGTAATGGGATGTGTCCAAGGCAATATAAGTCTGCAAGGGATATCACGGGCACGAAACTAGAGCATCGCGACACAGATAGCAATAGATCAACAGGAGGCAATAAATACTATAAAAGTAAGATAGGTAGAAAGGGGGAGATGCTCGCCTGAAAACATTGTCGAAGGTTCATCCAAGATCGGGTCGACACTCGCATCAACTCAACGGCCTTATCCGCGAAGAACCAAAACACTAGAATAAACACCGGATGCAATATTCAATACTACGGCAAAAGATCGGGCATGATGCATGAATGATGTTTGACATGGCAATGATACGGTGCAATTAGGTCAGATTAAGCGGAACCGGGGTCCCGACAATTAATTATATGGTTCAAGTTATTTATCTACCCCCGCAAATTAAATGTTGCATTATCAAGACAAAAGATAGCACCGGTGCGCTACACAAATTTAAATGAGGCCAATATAAGACTAGATTTGCCCGCATATGGGCCCATATTTAATTATTAGGTGAATCGGCGTAAGGCCCCCAAACCACACAAATATGCATGCGCGGTGAATGATTAATATGCAACAGTTGTATATATTTAGCATTTATAAAATAGGGGCTCGGGAAAAAGGTTCACACATTAGGGGGTCTCGACGAACTTGGGGTTCCGGGGTTCGGGGTCGGTCTCAGGGTCCGACGGGGACGAGGTTCGATGGGATCGGTCTCGGCAGGAACATTCTCGAACAACGGGGCAGATCTTGTCGCATCCGGGTTCTCGGCGAGCTCGGCGTCAGAATGAGAACTTGTCGCCCAGAGGTCTCGGTGTCCGGGTGAAGTACTCGGCGCCTCGAGGAGTACTTGGCGGCTGGGGTTCCGACGAGCTTGGCGTCCGGGAAAAAGCACTTGTCGCATCTGTGGCCTTCGGGTCGAAGAACTTGGCACGCCAGGGTTCGGTCTCCGACTCCGGGAGGATCGGTTTTCAGGGTCTCGACACCTTCAGTTCCATGTGGGCGATCTTGGCGTCCGAGGGTTTTCTCCGAGTCCGTGGTGCGCGTGTGGTAGATCTTGTTCGGGGATCTTGGTTCGACATCATCGCGGTCTTCGGGAAAAACTTGGGACCAACACGCAGAGCTTGGCGTGGATAGATTCCGAACGAGGCGGTTGTCGAAGAAGGATGTTGCAGAAGCACTTGTCTAAAAACGGGTAGAGGCGTGGGCGGCGGAGGTCGGGGACGGCCGAGGCGAGCAGCGAAGCGAGAGGGTGGTGGCTCAAGGGGTGGGGCTCGGAGGCGGGGCCGAGGCCGGAGAGGTTGGCGGGCGGCGGTGGCGTGAGGGCCGGTGGAGAGGCGGGGTTCGGGAAGGTGGACGACGAGCGGTGGAGGCGAGTCCTGGCCGGAGGGGAGGCGGTCAAGGCGGGGCCGTGGGCGGTCTCACAGGAGGCGGCGAGAGGCCGACGGGAGGGCGAGGCTCTGCAGGGAAGGAAGGACGGGCGAGCTTGGGAGGAGCTTGGGAAGGAGGCGGTGAGGCGCCCGGCTGGGCTGTGGGAGAGGCTGAGGGCGGTGGCGGTGAGGGAGGCGCGTCGGGAGAGCCAGGGAGAGAGAGAGAGGAGCGGGCGCGTGGTGGGGCGTGTCGGTGGGGTGGGCCCGGGTGGCAGAGAGAGAGGGACCCGACGGGTAGGGTGGTTCTGTGTGCGTGTGTGGCCAGGGAGGGAGGGCTGTGGTTGGGGCTGGCGTGTGAGAGGAGGGAGTGGGGCTGTGGGGGGGCCGGACTGCAGAGAGAGAGGAGAGAGAGGGGTAAGAAAGGGCTAGGTGAAAAAGAGAGAGGGGGAGAGGGGATGGATTGCTGAGGTGGCAGGTGGGTAGGGAATAGGTCCAGGGGTGAGGTGCCGGGCTGTGGTTGGTGGGTAGGATAGTTTTGGGTGGGAATAGGATTTAGAGTGTAGGTTTTTAAATATGTGTTTGTTTGGTCTTGTTTATTTGAAAACAAGGCTACTTTGCAAATAGTTTTTAGGGAAATAAAATATCCGATACGATCGGGGTTTTGCCTTTGAAATAAAGAGGGGTGTTTGTACAAAGCAAAACTAGGCTTTTCGAAATAGTTCAGACAAACAATGCATGATGATGACGATGCAATGCACAAAAAACAACGCGATTTTCTAGTAGTGGTTTTGCGGGATGCCACACTCGTCTTGGTCTTCCCCAACGTCCAGTCACCGCGCCCTCCTCCTGCTACGGTGGTGGTAGGGTGATGCCGACGGTGGCCGACGATGGGGTAGCTGGCGGCGATGGAGAAGAAGGGGGAGGGGAGGATAGGTCCTGGGGTAGATCTGGACGCGAGCGAGGAGACGTGGAGGAGGAGATAAAGCAGAGAGGGGAGGAAGGTGCCGTGGGGAGGTGGTAGACGGGAAAAGGTGTCTCGGCCAGCTTTCTCTCCTTCCTCCTCACGTGCTCGGTCTGGCCAGGGCAGGGCAGGTGGTGATGGGGGGCTGCCAGGTGGGGACGGTAGGCTCGGTGGAGGAGGGGTCTGGCTCGGGTGCCCCTTGTGGCAGAGAGATAAGGAGAGGGGGAGGCTCGGTTTGCTAGGGTAGAGGAATGGGTGGCTCGGGCTCGGGCTCGGGTTGGGTTTGGTAAGGGTGTAGCTAGGGTTTGGTTGGGTGGCAGCTAGGTGGGTGGGGCCAGGGTGACCATGTGGTGAGAGAGGAGAGAGGCCGAGAGAGGGGGAGGTAGGTTTAGGGTTTAGCTTAGAAGGGGGGTGTGAGGGTTAGGGTTAGATGGGGTGGTTTAGAGAGTGGGGTAGAGGGGTATGGTGATGATGGGGTAGGTGATTAGAGGGAACTTAGATAGAGGAGTAGAGAGAGAGAGGGATGTGGTTTTATAAAAGATCCACTCAAAATTCAAATAAAAACCAAATGCTAGGAAAAGGGTGGCACTTGCATGGCCCATGCAACATATTTATTGCCATGATGATTCTTGTGAATAGTACATGGCATTATTATTATGCACTCCCAAAATTGGAGTAAGGCCTAAGCAAAAGAATTTAAAAGAAAGTTCCAAGTGGAGTAGATGGAGATGATCACATTTGATTATAATTGGGGCTTGCTAGTGTGTTTATTCCACTAGATGTTTAATAGTCCCAAAAATATCCCAACATGAGCATAATTCCATAATAATCCATATGGAAGCTAGGAGAAAGGGTCCCACTCACAGGGCATGCAAAGGTGGCCATGTGGCTCTCATATATCAATAATGTGAAAACAAAATGATGCCAAGATGAGAGCATGTGGAAAAGAATTGGATCCAACCCAACCCACATGAGCTAGAGGTAAAACCAAATAAATTGCAATGCTCATATATGGGGGAATGGTGGAATGATGGGGTGATGACAAGAAAGGTGGTGGAGTTAACAAAAGAGATTCCCCCAACTCAACTTGGGCATTTAAACAATATATCAAGAACCAAATACAATATCAAGAGGCAAATACAATTTTACAATGCATATGAGAGAAGAACCAAAACACAAAGGGTTTTATATGATGCTCAAATGCAAGGAGGCATGATGACATGAGCATGATATAATGATGATGCAACAATTATATGTAGGAAGGTAGCATATCTATAGACTAGGCTAGTAGCATTGCAATTGTTAGACAATTGGGATGCTACAACCACCCTTAAAAGATTGTCTTTTTTCGGGTACAATGATTTGTAAGCTTAACTCACACTAACATAATTCACCGCATCCTGATGGACGGATTGAATTTCTTTCCATTGTCATTGCGATTGCGATTTCCACCACCATTCTTCCTTTTCTCTGGAAAATCTGACGCGTAATGCCATGTTTCACCACACTTTTAGCATGTCACCTGGCTAGGATCTTTCTTGGACTTCTTATTGTTGTTGCTTATATTACCATTATCATAATTGTTTTCATCCTTTCCAGCCACATTCTCCTGTTCCGGACATCAATAGCATAATGCCCAGGATTGTGGCACTTGAAGCATAGGACTTTGTTGAGATCCTTCCTCTTCTTTGGTAAAGACGACATGCCTTGGCGCATTCCATCTCTAACTTATCGATTCACTTGTTGTACTACCGGGTAGAGGTGGCATTGAGAGGGGTTATGGTTGGTCCCTTTGCACATGAAGCATGTAACTTGAGAGGGGGGCATTCTTCAGATGGGTGACTTTCTTCACAGTAGGGGCTCCGATCGCTATGCTCCTTGGAGGTATGTCCTATTTCTCCATAGATCGTGCAAGCTGAATGTTTTGGGACTTCAACTTCTTGGGTTTTTGGTATACGAGTGACGACACGAGATTATAGTAGAACCACTTTAAATTCTTCCCAAGATATCATCCCTTGATGATCATTATTGGCATGTTGCATCTCCCACCAGGTTGCAGCCTCGTCCTTTAGGAATTGGGTGGCATAATGAACCATTTTATTGGCTTCAATGTTTGCATCCTTCATTCTTTCTTCAACCCAGTGCATCCACTTCTTTTCATCGGCGGGGATCTTACGCTTCATGAAGTTGAGTTCCTTGTCCTCCTTATTGGTATGGTCCGTTTGTCGAGTTGATCAAGGTTTAGAGTAGGGACGAATGGACTATGGAAGAAGAATAACCCATACAAGCAATTTTATTTAGAAAATAGGTTTTCATTAGCCAAGGTAATAAACCACACAAGATAGCAAACAATTTGTCGCATCTATATTATAGCAAAATCTATCTGGGTTAGGTTCCTAATAGGTCACTTGGAAATTTCGAGGCTTTGAGTCTTCAAAAGTCTTCGTGCTCTTGATAGTTTTCATGTTCTTCATAATCTTCAATCTTTCGAGTTCTTTAGTTAATAACCTTGACTTAAGGCCTTCGAAGTCTTTGGTGCTTGTAGCTTTTAAGTCTTCAATTCTTGTATCTTCAGTCTTGGAACATCTTTTGCGAAGGTCTTCAAGTCGTGACTTGAGAGAAACATTGAGAAGATCTTCTTTGGAAAGGTAGTCTTTAGAGAAGTTTCTTCTTGAAGTGCATATTGGTTATTTCTAATGTTAAAAAGAAGAGACTTAAGAAATTTTAAAACTCCAAAGATAGATGATGAGAAGTATGAGAGTTTTCTAAAATATCTCATAAAATATTACTCCTAAGGCTTTTTTCCGATGCTAGGGTCACGATCTACAGTCAACTTATGCTCTGATACCATCTGTAGCGACCTCGGATCGATAAGGATCCTAAGTCCCTGTGATTAACATGCTAGTCTCTGGATCAATAGCTAGCACTCACAGTCTATGGAATATCATGTAAAACACAAGTCTTTATTACATGACTCGAATAATCCAGAGTTTACATTATTACGACACAAGCGATATAAATACAACTTGAAGCCCCTTCAATGCCACGAGCAGGTTAAGTGAAGACCCGCGATCCTAGCGCACTTTTCAACGATCTCCAAAAATTATGCACATGAAACGTGCAACCAACAATTTGGGTCAATATTTTGAATGTATTGACAAATTAAACCAAGGAAAGAATAAGGCTAACTCTACATGCAAGGCTGAGTAGGCTTTGGAGTTCATTTGCATAAAGCCAATTTTCTCTAAGTAAGAGGAAAAGAGGAAGAGTGTATATCCTACTTTGTCTAATGTCACATGAGGATATTACTCACCAAGTGTCCAAACAACCAAACACTTGGATATTACTCACCAAGTCCCAAAAATCCCACTCATTGGCGATATTACTCACGCCATGGGTTTTCAAAACTTTCTTTAGAAAAGAGAGAGGAAGATCTTTCAGAGGCTCCATCCTTCAAATGCTCAATGTTGTTCTGTTTCCGTGAACATGGTTGATCGATCAGACTGCAATACTCTCGAGAGTTTGTGCATTTTACCCACAATCCATGATCAAGTCCTTTTACAGACAAGATCATGGCGAGGCTTTCCCTTATTAGCCCGTCTACCTTCTGGATCCAACCGTGCCAAGAACCTCCAAATGTTGGTACCCAGGTGAGGTTTCCCACTAAGTACTAGGCCACGACAGAGCCCATATGTATTGTGGTTGCACTGGAAGCTTCTGAATTCTGAAACATGGCAGACTTCTTTGATTCCTGGGCGGCTGTCTTCCACCAAAATTTCACTCATTGACCCGACAACCATTCCGCCCAGAAGAAAACTTAGTTTTTATTTTGAAGTGGCTTTGAGAAGAAAAGATCGCTCCTGAGAGCCTTTGTACTTAGAAATTTTCTTGTCTTTCAAACCCCCTATCGGTACTTTATATATATAGCATAGCAAGCACTTAGCAAAAACAGGGACAACCTATTAGGAGGGGAAAATCCTAAGTATAGAACTACTCATGGCATACTACAAAAATTCATCGCACTTGCAAAATAATACTAAGGAAAAATTTCACTAGAATTTAAAGATCATAACATGCATAGAATCAAAACTAGGACATTATATGAACAAGAGGTGTAACTTGCCTTAGTAAAATTTCATGATGGTTAGTTCTTCACGGAACTCGATATCGCACTCTGAATACATCTACCGTATAGAAAAATTACGCTAGTGAATAACCATTGTAAATAAAGAACCAAATAAAACACATGACATGTGAAAATATGGCAAAAGATGGAATAATATTCAATTGTATATTAATTTTGTGCAAAACTGAATTAGTAGGTTCTAATGGATAGGTAATATATGAGATCAATTATCAAAACAAAACACCTAAATAGGTTTTACGGATATCAAGGTATGGTCAAAAGAAGTTCAAATTCGAATTTGAACATATTCAAAATATTCGAAATATGTAAATTATGGATCTATTGGTACTCCAATCTGAAACTGGTGTATATTGTGTGCTCCTAAAATCAAAACAAAAGGCCCGCCTGGCATTATGGCTGATACAGATTCTAATAAATCTAAAACAAAGTCGACAGAGGGCACTTTCTCACCACGATGATAGAACATGAACAACCAATAAAACACGATGACTTCGACTCTGAATCTACTTGAATTGGACGTCACCAGAGGGATCTTTAGAGCTTGGGCGCTTGGGAAAGACGTCTTCTGGTTCCTCCCCGCGCGTTGGAGACAGTGGTGCCATCCGCAAACTCAGGCAAAGCTCCATACAACAGCGGTCTCACGTCTCCAGCGGCTTGATTGCGTCGTTCCGGTGATCCTGCTGTACAGAGAGAGGTTTGGAGGTGAGGTATAGAAAGGAAGAAGAATAGACAGAGGGAGAGGGATTTCAGGAAGTCTAGTAGGCGACTGAAACCTCCGTTTCAAAGCTCCAACGAACTAGTTCCGGTGAGATTTGTTTTGTGGTGGCTGCCCTCGGAAGTAGATCGATTATTGAAAAAAAACGAAACCAGGAGGAGAAGGAGGAGGTATTTACGGGCAGGATTTCGTGACCTAGGGGCAAAGAAACTGACCGAAATCGAGATTTTTGCGGAGCTTTGACGGGTTTCGGAAGAACTCATGTTGGTGTTGGTTTGTTGGCGAGAGGATGGAGGATGGTCGGTATGGTCAACCTATATGAAGAAAAAAACAGAAACTAACGGGAGAGAGAGAGGGCATGGTCAGGTGTCGACCTGGTGCATGCGATCGTGCGTACAAAGAAGTGGAGCTGGTCGATTGGGTGGTCATGTACGTCTCGCCCTCATTTTCTTATGTCTTTTACATAGAAAATAGAGTATGGTTTTATGCTACATCAATTCATTTCCAAAATTTCTGAAATAATAATATTAGAAGTCAAAATAATTAGAGCCTAGGAAAACATATTTTCTTCCCAAACTATATTTTATGAGTTATATAATATTTTGTAGGCTATATAATGGCTTTGTTTAATTTTCTAATATAGATTTAGGATTTTTAATTATTATCAAAATATTTATAACTTCAAAACTGCACACGAATATTATGTAAGAACAATCTGACCCGGTATTGTAAAGAAGTCATTTTATCTTCTCTCGGTTGATTTTCTTTGAATTGAAAACTGTTTAGAAAATTCATAGAATGTAAATAAAAATACACACAACACCAATTAGAATATCACCCAACTTGTTTATATTCGGAAATATCATATTATTTCCTCTCTTATGAAAATGAAACAAATGTTTGGAAAATATCCAAATATTCAAAAATAATAATTAAAATGAACACGAATAAAAATAAATGCAATAATTTATTGGATTTGTACAAAAAATTTCCAACCAATTGGATAGTCATGTTAATCCACTCTTTTTAATGCGGCTTAGGAAAATTTTAAACTAATCCTCAAAAGTTTCTTTTCATTCAAAAGTTTCAACAAGGTAAAATAATTCAATCAACTTATTTTATTTATTTAAACATTCCAAAATTAGGAGAATTTTGGGATGTTATAGACTACCATCCTTAAAAGGAATCTCGTCCTCGAGATTCGAAAAGGCTAGAAAGAAATAGGTTTGGGTTACACTAGGGTGCTACCACCCTTAAAAGATTGTCTTTTGCGGGTACAATGATTTGTAAGCTTTACTCACACTAACATAATTCACCGCATCCTGATGGACGGATTGAATTTCTTTCCATTGTCATTGCGATTGCGATTTCCACCACCATTCTTCCTTTTCTCTGTACAATCTGACGTGTAATGCCCTGTTTCACCACAGTTGTAGCATGTCACCTGGCTAGGATCTTTCTTGGACTTCTTATTGTTGTTGCTTATATTACCATTATCATAATTGTTTTCATCCTTTCCAGCCACATTCTCCTGTTCCGGGCAATCAATAGCATAATGCCCAGGATTGTGGCACTTGAAGAATAGGACTTTGCTAAGATCCTTCCTCTTCTTTGGTAAGGAAGACATGCCTTGGCGCATTCCATCTCTAACTTGTCGATTCACTTGTTGTACTATCGGGTAGAGGTGGCATTGAGAGGGGTTATGGTTGGTCCCTTTGCACAGAAAGCATGTAACTTGAGAGGTGGGACATTCTTCAGATGGGTGACTTTCTTCACAGTAGGGGCTCTGATCGTGATGCTCCTTGGAGGTATGTCCTATTTCTCCACAGATCGTGCAAGCTGAATGTTTTGGGACTTCAACTTCTTGGGTTTTTGGTATACGAGTGACGACACAAGATTGTAGTAGAACCACTTTAAATTCTTCCCAAGATATCATCCCTTGATGATCATTATTGGCGTGTTGCATCTCCCACCAGGTTGCAGCCTTGTCCTTTAGGAATTGGGTGGCATAATGAACCATTCTATTGGCTTCAATGTTGGCATCCTTCATTCTTTATTCAACCCGGTGCATCCACTTCTCTGCATCGGCGGGGCTCTTACGCTTCGTGAAGTTGAGTTCCTTGTCCTCCTTATTGATATGGTCCGTCTGTCGAGTTGTTCAAGGTTTAGAGTAGGGAAGAATGGAGTATGGAAGAAGAAGAATAACCCATACAAGCAATTTTATTTAGAAAATAGGTTTTCATTAGCCAAGGTAATAAACCACATAAGATAGCAAACAATTTGTCGCATCTATATTATAGCAAAATCTATCCGGGTTTGGTTCCTAATAGGTCACTTGGAAATTTCGAGGCTTTGAGTCTTCAAAAGTCTTCGTGCTCTTGATAGTTTTCATGTTCTTCATAATCTTAAATATCTCAAGTTCTTTAGTTAATAACCTTGACTTAAGGCCTTCGAAGTCTTTGGTTCTTGTAGCTTTTAAGTCTTCAATTCTTGTATCTTTAGTCTTGGAACATCTTTTGAGAAGGTCTTCAAGTCGTGACTTGAGAGAAACATTGAGAAGATCTTCTTTGGAAAGGAAGTCTTCAAAGAAGTTTCTTCTTGAAGTGCATAATGGTTATTTCTAATGTTGAAAAGAAGAGACTTAAGAAATTTTAAAAATCCAAAGATAGATGATGAGAAGTATGAGAGTTTTCTCAAATAACTTAGAAAATATTACTCCTAAGGCTTTTTCCGATGCTAGGGTCACGATCTACAGTCAACTTATGCTCTGGTACCATCTGTAGCGACCTCGGATCGATAATGATCCTAAGTCCCTGTGATTAATATGCTAGTCCCTGGATCAATAGCTAGCACTCACAGTCGATGAAATATCATGTAAAACACAAGTCTTTATTACATGACTCGAATAATCTAGAGTTTACATTATTACAACATAAGCGATATAAATACAACTTGAAGTCCCATCAATGCCACAGGCAGGTTGAGTGAAGACCCACGATCCTAGCGCACCTTTCAACGATCTCCAAAAATTCTGCATATGAAACGTGCAGCCAACAACTTGGGTCAATACATTGAATGTATTGGAAAATTAAACCAAGGAAAGAATAAGGCTAACTCTACATGCAAGGTTGAGTAGGCTTTGGAGTTCATTTGCACAAAGCCAATTTTCTCTAAGTAAGAGGAAAAGAGGAAGAGTTTTTATCCTACTTTGTAAACATTTGCTTAAGTAAAATATGGTCTAATGGCACACGAGGATATTACTCACCAAGTGTCCAAACAACCAAACACTTGGATATTACTCACCAAGTCCCAAAAATCCCACCCATTGGCGATATTACTCACGCCATGGGTTTTCAAAACTTTATTTAGAAAAGAGAGAGGAAGATCCTTCAGAGGCTCCATCCTTCAGATGCTCAATGTTGTTCTGTTTCCGTAAACATGGCTGATCGATCAGATTGCAATACTCTCGAGAGTTTGTGCACTTTACCCACAATCCACGGTCAAGTCCTTTTACCGACAAGACCATGGCGAGGCTTTCTCTTAGTAGCCCCTCTACCTTCTCTATCCAACCATGCCAAAAGCCTCGAAATGTTGGTACCCAGGTGAGGTTTCCCAGTAAGTACTAGGCCAAGACAGAGCCCATATGTATTGTGGTTGCACTGAAAGCTTCTGAATTCTGAAACATGGCAGACTTCTTTGATTCCTGGGCGGCCGTCCTCCACCAAAATTCCACTTGTTGACCCGACAACCATTCCGCCCAGAAGAAAACTTAGTTTTTATTTTGAAGTGGCTTTGAGAAGAAAAGATCGCTCGTGAGAACCTTTGTACTTAGAAATTTTCTTGTCTTTCGAACCCCCAAATGGTACTTTATATATATATATAGCATAGCAAGCACTTAGCAAAAAAGGGTAACCTATTAGGAGGGAAAAATCCTAAGTATAGAACTACTTATGGCATACTACAAAAATTCATCGCACTTGCAAAATAATACTAAGGAAAAATTTCAGTAGAATTTAAAGATCATAACATGCATAGAATCAAAACTGGGACATTATATGAACAAGAGGTGTAACTTTTCTTAGTAAAATTTCATGATGGTTAGGTCTTCATGGAACTCGATCTCGCACTCTGAATACATCTACCGTATAGAAAAATTATGCTAGTCAATAACCATTGTAAATAAAGAACCAAATAAAACACATGACATGTGAAAATATGGCAAAAGATGGAATACTATTCAATTGTATATTAATTTTGTGCAAAACTGAATTAGTAGGTTCTAATGGATAGGTAATATATGAGATCAATTATCAAAACAAAACACCTAAATAGGTTTTACGGATATCAAGGTATGGTCAAAATAAGTTCAAATTCGAATTTGAACATATTCAAAATATGTAAATTATAGATCTATTGGATAGAGAATTCAACAATGAATCCAATATAAAAAGAATTAATAGATTTAGATTTGTTGATTTAAAGATCCGGAATTTTAAAGTTGTCTACGTAGTCTAATAATATAGTACTCCAATCTGAAACTGATGTATACTGTGTGCTCCTAAAATCAAAACAAAAGGCCCGCATGGCATCATGGCTGATACAGATTCTAATAAATCTAAATCAGAGTCGACAGAGGGCAGTTTCTCACCACGATGACAGAACATGAACAACCAAGAAAACACGATGACTTCGACTCTGAGTCTGCTTGAATGGGACGTCACCAGAGGGATCTTCAGAGCTTGGGCGCTTGGGAAAGACGTCTTCTGGTTCCTCTCCGCGCGTTGGAGACGGTGGCTCCATCCGCAAACTCAGGCAAAGCTCCATACAGCAGCGGTCTCGCGTCTCCAGCGGCTCGATTGCGTCGTTTCGGTCTTGCTGTACAGAGAGAGGTTTGGAGGTGAAGTATAGAAAGGAAGAAGAATAGACAGAGGGAGAGGGATTTCAAGAAGTCTAGTAGACGACTGAAACCTCCGTTTCAAAGCTGCGATGAACTAATTCCAGTGAGATTTGTTTTGTGGTGGCTGGCCTCGGAAGTAGATCGATTGTTGAAAAAAACGAAACCAGGAGGAGGAGGAGGTATTTACAGGCACGATTTCGTGACCTAGGGGCAAAGAAATCGACCGAAATCGAGAGATTTTTGGGGAGCTTTGACGGTTTCTGGAAGAACTCATGTTGGTGTTGGTTTCCTGGCAAGAGGATGGAGGATGGTCGGTGTGGTCAACCTATATGAAGAAAAAAACATAAACTAACTCGGGAGAGAGAGAGGGCATGGTTAGGTGTCGACCTGGTGCATGCGGTGGTGCGTACAAAGAAGTGGAGCTGGTTGATCGGGTGGTCAGGTATGTCTCGCCCTCATTTTCTTATGTCTTTTACATAAAAAAATAGAGTATGGTTTTATGCTACATCAATTCATTTTCAAAATTTCTGAAATAATAATATTAGAAGGTCAGAATAATTAGAGCCTAGGAAAACATATTTCCTTCCCAAATTATATTTTATAAGTTATATAATATTTTGTAGGCTATATAATGGCTTTGTTTAATTTTCTAATATAGATTTAGGATTTTTAATTATTATCAAAATATTTATAACTTCAAAACTGCACACGAATATTATGTAAGAACAATCTGACCCGGTATTGTAAAGAAGTCATTTTATCTTCTCTCGATTGATTTTCTTTGAATTGAAAACTGTTTACAAAATTCATAGAATGTAAATAAAAATACACATAACACCAATTAGAATATCACCCAACTTGTTTATATTCGGAAATATCATATTATTTCCTCTCTTATGAAAATAAAACAAATGTTTGGAAAATATCCAAATATTCAAAAATAATAATTAAAATGAACACGAATTAAAATAAATAAAATAATTTATTATATTTGTATAAAAGTTTCCTAACCAATTGCATAGTCATGTTAATCCACTCTTTTTAATGCGGCTTAGGAAAAGTTTAAACAAATCCTCAAAAGTTTCTTTTCATTCAGAAGTTTCAACAAGGTAAAACAATTCAATCAACTTATTTTATTTATTTAAACATTCCAAAATTAGGAGAATTTTGGGATGTTACAGATAGATAGCCGTACTATCAAGAGGGGCTCTTAAGGGGTGTCTCGACCACATCGTTCGAAGAGAGCTCAAAGCTTTGCATGCATAGCATCATTTTTCTTGGCTGTTAGTTGGTTCTTGTCCATTAGAGTATCTAGAGCTTGTGGTTATCATCATAACAATCTCTAGTTCATCAAATAAGGATTTCTCTTGCATATCTTATTGTGGTTGTTGATCTTGCAAGATTTATGGCTCCACACCTTGGGAGATACATCACATATATATTTATGATATTTTCTCCCTAGGTGATACCCAATATTTAAAAAAAATTGGTTTCATCTCGTTTGGAGATCGGACGCGAAAGTTATTGCAGTTTTGGTTTCTAAAGTTTTACTGACCGGAAGTTCCGGCTACCCACCGGTAGTACCGCTAGGGCATTTTGCCGCCGGTAGTTCCGGTGGATGATCCGGTTCTTCTTCCGCTCACGTATTGTATCATCTCTGTCTGGTTTGTTGTATTTGACGGAATTTGGATCGTAAGTTGCACCGGAAATTCAGCTCGGTCCTAGTTGCCGCCGGAAGTTCCGGTTGAAAATCCGGCTCTCATTCCGCTCACATACTATAACCTTTGTGTTTTATGTGCTCTATTTGATGGAACTTCGGTCGGAATTTCCACCGGTAGTTCCGCTCCCCCGGAAGTTCTAGTGAACTGGCGGAAGTTCCGGACAGTCTCTTTTTTCTGTCTTTCGCATCACGGTTTTCTGACCGCTGGCTGAGTGCCACCTGAATTTCCGGCCTCCCACCGGAAGTTTTGGCCAGGGTCGTGAATGCCCATAACAGGTAGATCTGGGATCCCTTTAAAAGGGGCTTGTCTTCCCCTTCGTGGGCACTAGCTCTTTTCTTGGTTCTTGGCTTTCTATCTCTCCTCCATTGTTGACCTTGAAGAGCTTTCCCTCTACCCTTTCCCCTCCTATGATTCTTGCATCTTTTTGAGGGATTTGAGATAGGAGATCTAGATCTATAATCCCCCCAAGCCAAATCCCTTCTTTGTGAAGGAATCATTGGGATCTAGATCATGGAGAGTTTTGTGTTATCCTCTTGTGTTCTTCCTCCCTTATTCCACCAATAGATTTTGTAGATTTGATGGAATTTGGGAGTGAAGGACTTGCCCTTTCATTTGTTGCATAGGCTTGAGTTCTCCTTGGAGGTTCGGCGAGTTCAAGCTTGTGGGCTTGTTCCTCTTGGGTTCTTGGAACCCTAGACAGTTGTGTGGTTGGGTTGTCGACTTCTTGTGACCTTTTATGGTCTTATAGCCTTTTGTGGCATTGTAGCCTTTTGTGGCTTTGTTGTTGGGATCCTCCAATTGAGTTGTGGATATATCCCTAATCTTGTACGGGTTTTGGTGACCGCCCTCAAGTGTCCCTTAGTGGATCGTGAGTAGGCCTTTGTGGCGAGCTCATGGGAGAATAGGGTGAGCCTTTTATGGTGCCAGTGAGTTGTGTGCCTTCACATCAGGGGTGAGGCCTTGTGTGGCGTTGGGTGAGCATCGAGCCACCACACCCCGAGGTGAGCCATTTGTGGCATTCGGAGAGCATTGCGCCATCGCACCTCTCCAACAGAGACGTAACTTCTTTGGAAGTGAACTTCGGGATAAAAATCTTTGTCTCTGCGTCCTTTGGTTATCTCTCAACCAAGCTATTTACTTATGCACTTTACATTGTGATAGCCTTCATTCTTAAAGTATTATATCTTTCTATCACCTTGTTGCTTGTATTGCTTAGCATAGGTTGTTGGTGCACTTAGGTGAACCTAGTGGTTAGGTTTTCTACTCAATAAATTAAATGTTAGTTTTATTACGCATTTATTTGAGACTAAACTGTAATAATTTTAAAAGCCTATTCACCCCCCTCTCTAGGCGATGTCCATTGCACTTTCAATAAGGGATATATATTGTGCGACTACCACCTTGCCAAAACCCAAAACTTTAGATTTAGATTTATCACCATAGGAGACGATTATGTGGTTGACATTTGGCCTCATCTCCGACATGATCTCTTTGCTCCCGGTCATATGACTTGTGCATCCATTATCAAGCACCAATTTTGACCCACCGGAAGCATAGACCTACAAAGAATTAAGACTTGGTTTTAGGTACCCATTTTTCAATGGGTCCTCTTTTCTTAGTAACAAGGGTCTTTGGAACCCAAAAAGATCAAGCAATATAACCATCATAAGGCCCAACATATTTTTCATAAACATCACCATAATAATCACGAAATAGAACATAGTGAGGGCTAGCAATTCTCGCAAACTCATCATGAGAAGTTTTGCCTTTGGCATCACTACACACAATGATGCTCTTATTTGCTTGAGCGGGCTTGGCCTTCTTCTTGTTATTATTCTTCTTTGCCTTGGAGACATAGCCAACACCCTCCTTCCCATTGTTTGACCTTTTATTACTCAAAAGGTCATCTAGAACATCATTCCCCTTGGGCGGGGAGGACTTGGCAAGCTCATCCTTCAACCTAGCATTTTCTTCAATGATATTTGTATGGTCACATGTAGTAGAGAGGTGCTAGGAACATCATATTTAGCTAGTCGAGTTTGAATTTGTTCAAGAGACTTGATGAGGATAGAGTGTTCACTATCCAAGGCCTTGTGAGCCTTTTCAAGTTTCTCTAGCCCACCGGTTAGTCTAGCTTGAACAACACCAAACTCAACCTTTTACTTTTTAAGAATTTTGGAATTAGCAAGAGCATGGTCACGTTCTTTAATGAGTTTAGAGGTAGATAAATTATGTGACTCATCAATGCCTTCAAGCCTCTCTTCAAGGGAAGCTCAGAGCTCTTCCTCTTCCTCAAGAGCATTTTTAAGGATGCTAATTCAATAGCATCCTCTCTTTCAATTTTACCTTTCTCCTCAAGAAGCCCTTCCATATGAACAAGTTGACCCATGAGGGCCTCAAAGTTCTCCTTGTGTTCATAATGATCCAAAGAAACCATTTCTTCTTTCACCTTAAGACTAGCAAGGTCATCCATATCATCATTCAAGATCATATAATGGGAGGAGATAGATGATACCTCGGATGCCTTGGCCATAAGGTATTTGACGTTCTTGTTGGGGAGATTATCATTTGGGGAGTCAAATATGGAGTAGGTTGGTGTAGAGGTGGTGACAATGGCCGTTAATACATTTTTTACTCTTCTTCTTCCTCACTCCTAGAATAATACTCCTCGTGAGTTACCAACATGATCTTTTGAGGCTTCTTGAAGGTGGAATTCTTCTTGTAGAAAGGATTCTTGCGAGGAGGAGCCTTTGACTTGTCCTTGAGAATAAGTCTTCCACCATGATTTTCTCTCTTCTCATACAGGCACTCAGAAATAAAGTGAAAGTGGTCACCACAATTGTAGCATGATTTCACTTTTGGACCACCTTCCCTTCTCCCACTTGAGTTGTTCTTGCGATCAAGTTCCATCCTTGCCTTGGTGGGATTTTTCCAAAAGTTTCTTGCATAGAAAGCCATATACTCGCCATGAGCACTTTTGACTTCTCCAGGATAACTCATTGCATCGATCTCATCGCTTCTCCCTTCATCCTCTTGATCCACTACTTGAGCCTTCAAAGCAAGGTTCACACCCTTTTGCATTCCAAGGGCCCGAGCACGAGCATCTTTGGCATTCTTGGTGGCAACCTTGAAGGCTTGTATTTCTTGCAAAACTTCATTGGAGGTCATGAGATGGTAGTTGTGTCTTCCTTGGAGACGCTTCAAGTCGGTGGGATCGAATGGCATGAGAGAGCTCACATACTTCCTTTTGATCCAATCATCATCCACATGAGAAGCACCAAGATTCCTAAATGTGGTGGCAATAGACTTGTCTTAAATATATGTCCTCGTGATTCTCTCCTTCCATCACGAAGAAACCTTCGGCTTGATTGCTCAAAGCATCATATTGGTTCCTCCTCATGATTTCATTCCCAATGAACAAATCGGTGAGAGCATCCCAAGCTTCATTGGTGGTGTTGAGATGTTCAATGTGAGGGAAATCTTTTGACCCCACACCAAGTTGAATCATGTGCAAAGCGGTGGCATTGAGTTGACTATCAACCACTTCTCTTCTCTTCAAGTTGGTTGGATCATCGACAAAGATTCCTTCTTCAATAATTCTCCACAACTTAATGCAAGAGCCGCGAACATGAGATTTTATCAAAATTTTCCATTGAGAAAAAGAATGTGCAACAAGCTTAGGTGGATCACCTCTATTGCTTATATGAAGGTGAGGGATTGGAGGATCGAGAGAGTACAAAGGGACCGAATGGAACCCTTCCTTATCTTTATTCTTATTGGAATCATTACTGAGGGTTTCATGTTGATCATCCCTCGAATTCTTATCCTCGGGACAAGGTGGAACCTCAACCTTAGAAGTTGAATTCGTATCCTCAGGTGAGGTAGTGGGCACGGTCAATTTTTCTTTCATGAATTGCGCCATCATTTCATGCAACTCGTTTAATTGGCTATACATGCAAGATTCTAAAGATTTGAAATCATCCATGGTGACCGTGTCACTAGCCTCACCATCTTGGCTACCGATACTCTCTTAGGCGGTAAATCCCGAATTAAGAGCCAAGGCTCTGATACCAATTGAAATGGATTGTGTGGGCACCTAGAGGGGGTGAATAGGTGCTAATCCAAATTTTACTACTTTTTCAATTTAGGATTGGCATAAAGGTAAATTCTATAGATATGCAACTAAGGTTAATTTACTTATATGACAACCTAGCTACTAGAACCACACAAGGAACGGTAAAGGATAGAGGTAACCAAAAGTGAAGCACGCGGGGACACAGGATTTTATTCACCATAGTTTATTCCTTTTTAAGGGAAGTACGTCTGCGTTGGAGGGATGAGCGGTTCTAAGACCACCACGCCATAAAGTCCTCACCCTATTCTCCGGTGAACTTCCACCACAATGGCCTAGTCCACTTTTCCACTATCGGTACCCTTCGAGGCAGGAACCGACACATTTATAAAAGGTTAGAGCAACTTCCACAATGGAACGGAGGCTTCCAAGTACAAGGCTAGCTAGCACAATGACAACAAGAAAGTTAGAACTGGAAACACTATCTAGGGCATCCTAATAAACACTAGAACCAGGGGGACCTCAAATGAATGAGGGGGAATGTAAATCGGTTTGGTGAATATGTAGATCAGTGTCTTCTCCTTCGATTCTTCAAAGATCAAGATCTTTGGGTGGTTGAGGGAGGAGATCTTGAAGATTTAGTGGCTCAGCTTCTAGGGTTCTTGAGGTTGGGGACAAGTAGCAGTCCAAGGTAGAAGAAGGGGCCTTTATATAGGCCACCAATAAATATAGCCGCTAGACCCACTTAACCCAGAGTGTCCGGCAGAAACTCGCCAGACATTCTGGCATGGGCCGAACACTCTGGCCGCGCAACACCGGCCATTTTGGCCTGGCAAAGTATCTTCAAATAATCCGACCAGAATCCGGGTGGAATCCAATATGGCATACAGAAGGGAACCACTCGCGGCGCAAACTCGACGAAGTCCCAATGCCGGACAGTCTGGCATGCTCCCGTCGAACATTCCGGCCAAGCCTAATACTCCGGCCCAAGACATCCGGATAGTCCGGAAAATACCATTCAGCACACAATAAAATTGTAACATCCCAAAAATATGAAACAATGATCATCAAACTCTAATCACTAAAATTAGGGTTAACAAAAACTTTGATTAAATAAAAACCAAATGAATGCATGTGTGAATGTGATGATTTGATAAATGCATGAATGAACTGGTGTGATTCAACTAAATAGTAAGGAATGGTTCAAATATGAATATAACATCATCTAAAACATTTCCAAGCAGAAACAAATCAAGAAAAAAAATCAAAAACAAATCAAATAAGGCAAATGGTCATTTTTGCCAATCTTGCTCACTAGGTCACTTTGAGTGTTTCTAGTCCAAGATTTCAAACAGAAACTTTTCCAATTCTTTTCACCTCTTGCTAGACCAAGTAAAAGTGAATCAAAGCCCACCTTTCAAACTTGCAGAAACATTTAGCAACCCCATTCAAATGACAATTCAAAATTGAATCTTTAACATATGTGAAGATCACACCTTTTCAAAACCCAACCAAACCAGTGCACATTGACCAATCCAACTAACCAGATACCCCCTAGTATGTAACCAACACATCCACAAAGTTTGATTCAAAAATTCAAATTTGAATCTCTTGCGGCCATTTCATCAAACACCTTGTCAGCAGCAAACAAATGAGCAGTGATCAGTGCATAACTTGCTCCCTCTATAGCTCACTCTACACTCTTAGTAGATGATCAAAGTAATCTAACTAGCTTTAGCACCATTGTGAGCAAGCCTAGCCATTAATGGTGAGCATGCCGAGAGCACCATTGTCACCCCCATGTCGCCAGCGAGCTAGAGGAAGAACTAGCCTCGCTAACCTTGTTTGGGACACGCAGCACCGTCCACCACCACTCCCTATCCAAGCCCCAAGTCCAGCCAGCCACTAGACCACATGGCAAGCTCATGCCAAGCTTCTCTGCGTGCGAGCCGAGAGCGCGCCAGTGCGCCGTCAACGACACCAGCCCACAGACCACGCGCCGCCCTCGCCGCTTGCAGACGTGATTGCCAGCACCTCATCACCCCGCCAGACAACCTCGTTCGCCGCCGCGCGGACCATGCACGCTGTGCGCCATTAAAATTGTCGTCGGACCCGCCCATAGCACCGCAACATTCCGACCATCTCGCACCACCCCACGCCTCGCCACCATGCCGCTGAGCATCGCCAGGGAGCACAGCACCGCCCCCTATCGTCGCCCATGCCAGTAGCACTCTGTGCCGTCGACACCGATGAGCTCCACCCACGCCATTCGGTCCCCTTCAGCCACTATAAAAGGAGGCCTCCCCCGCTCGTTTTCTTCACACCAGTTCACTCCCCACCTCTCACTGATACCCCCCCACTCACTCCCGGAGCAAGGCGAGCACCAGGTGGCCGGAATTTCATCGGAGTTCGCCGCTGCAGAGGAGGAGAGGCGTCGTCGATTGGAGCCGTCCCAGGAGAAGCTGTCGGTACCAGGAGAATCGCCGTCGTCGACTTCGTCGTTCGCCCCCGTCGCCGACCATCGCCTGAGTCTCGGTTAGCCTCCCATGACCCCCACCGGCCGTGCTAGGGTTCTGTCTCGCCGGCGCTGCCCGACGTGGACGATGAACCAAAGCTGTTCGATTAGAGTTAGATCCTACGATCCTAATCGCCCCATACCGCTTCGCCCCTCGTTGTCTCACTGGCGAGTGGGGTCGCTCACTTAACCAGCCTGTGCGTGCGCTGTGCATAGTGGGCTGGCCCAGTTAAACCTCCCGCGCGACCCAACAATTCAAATTTAGTGTTATTCATTTAATTCTAAACTTAGTTCTGTACCTAGATTCAAAAATCAACCCAGCTTGATTCACTGAACCAAAATGCATGAAACCAATTTTGTTAGAAAGGTACTGGAATGCTTAATCCAAGCCCGTTGGATTCAAACCATTTATAATTATAGACCACCCATGGTAAAAATAACAAGGCAGAAGCTTTTCTGCATTCAAACATTGTTTAAAATTCAACCATAAGAGCTTTTGAGTTGATTCCAACTCTCAAAAATTGCATTTAACCCTACTTTCCAGAATATATAAAAATATATAGGTTTACTTACAGAAATAATGATCAAGTAATAAAAGAATGCCACATAGGCATTTCTAGTCACTTTAATTAATTAAAACAAAAAGGTTAAACCTTATTAAATTATGACACCACTTTAAATCACATTCCCATGTACTGAAATATGTGGTGATGACATGTGTCAACATGATCCCATGTTTTAGTTGGAGAATATTAAATCTTAAGTAGTTTTTTCAATGAGTAGAAATTACTTTTCTAAAATAAAATAAATGAGACAAGTGCTTTAATCCTTGTAATGTTAGTGATGATGCTAGATCATCTAGTGTGAACCTTTGTGCAATAAATAGAAATAGTTAAGTATTGTTTGGTGATTGTGTACCTCGTATTTAATTATAGACGCTAGTATCGACCAAGGATACGAGGAGGAAGGAGTATACTATGAGGAAGAAGCCGAGGAGAACTTCAACCACTACTCTGCATAAGGCAAGCTAACACTTGCAAGATACCCTACTTATGCAGGCTACTACTTGCTTGTTACTATACCAACTATATGCCTTAAGCATATGTGATTATACCCACTTGACACACCATCCTAGTTTTACTTGCAAGCTTAGTATTTTATTTTCTTTATTAAAAGATTTCTATCAAAAGTTTACTTAGTGACTTATAGATTCTAGAAAGATAATTGAAGGCAGCATAAAGAGCATAAAATTTGGCCTAAGTTAGATAATCTTGATATTATCCTGAGGCATGAGATTGAACTTAGATAAGATACACTTGTTTACCACCCCTCATGAGTATTTACCCCCACTTGTAGATGCTAGTGCTAAGCATAAAACTTGATCAACTTTAGACGGGAATACTTGGTGAAAATGGTTATGAAAACCTTAGAATGATGAGTCATTCTACTGAAATGTTTTGACATGTGTTTCCGAAACACCAAATGATCTATGATGATGAAAATGTTAAGGCATGAGCCTTAGGCCTTTACAAAACTGATGGTTGTCTTGATGCGATACCATTCCAATTTTACCGTACAACCACAATACCCGAAATTTGGGTAGGGCTTGACTGGAAATTTATATACCTTAGTATGAGTTCCCTTGCGGACAAGGTCTGAGTTGAGGGTACCTTGTGAAGGTTGTCCACCTGTGCAGTACCCAAGATGACAGTTGGTCATGGTTGGGAGGCCAAACTCACAGGAGAGGTGCCTATACTAGGGCGTGTAATTGAAAGGGTTAGGATTGATTATCCGCATACTGAGTATGGTGAATTCAGGATTGTTCCTGACGGATGTATCGAATGTTGTGGTGGAAGTGTACAATCTCTGCAGAGTGTCAAACTATTTGAATAGTCGCGTCATGATTATGGAGCGATTGGAGTGGCCATACTGTTCCGTCGTCAGATGTTTTCAAAATGACTTATGAAATGATTTGTGACTTTGACTTGAACACAACAGTGTTGTGACATGAAATTCAAGTTCCCACTTAGGTGTTATAAAACTTTCAACTAGCTTTCTTTGCTTCTGAACTTACTAGAGGTAAATCTGGCTTTTTGCAAAACAACCCTAGATCTTAGTATATCCTATTCAAAACCACTTCACTTGTTAGTATTAGTTTGGGAGTACTTAAAAAGTACTCATGGCTTTGTCCCTGGCTATTCCCGTGGCCAGACTATGAAGAGGAGTATCAGGAAGAAGGACAGCAGGAAGGTTACGACAACTAGGATCATCTCCCATCACAAGATTGCTGTGACCACGAAGATGGAGCTTCGCCTATGCTATCATTACTATTACGTTATTCCGCTGCTTGAATTGTATTAAGAACTGGATCATGAGATCCTTATTTGTGTAAGACCTTATGTATGGTTTGTAATGGATGATGTACTGTGATATCCAATCTGTTATGTCTCGCAAAAATGGTAATCATGGGATTGCGATGTATGGCATAACAGGCATCTGGGATTAAAAATCCGAGTGTTGACAAAAATCCTGAGAACTTCTTCCAATATCTCAATTAGAACCCTATTTTCCCTTTTTAGGGAGCAGCAATATATCACCATGAAGATAGGATATGTATGCCCTGAAACACTTAGCACACGATTGAACATTCCTAGTATTGTCAACAAACATCAAAGCATTAAAAGAGGCAAATGCCCTTTCAATCTCCCCCTTTTTGGTGTTTGATGGCAACCCAAGGATTTGCATATAGGATGAGCAATAAGCATAGCAACAAATAATTTACAAATTATAGAGAGGCTCCACCTAGATGTGTGACCAATTCTTTGGAGCAACTTCTTCACTTACTAGATCTCCGGAAAATTTGGGCATCCCCAAAGTCAAGTTCTTCGTGTGGCTCGCCATACAAAATAGACTTTGGGTCGCCGACCGTCTTCAAAAAAGTGGGTGGCCAAATTACGGTGTGTTCCCCCTATGTAAGAGAGCCCCGGAGTCGGTGGGTCATCTTTTTATCTGTTAGAGATATACCACCAAACTTTGGGGTCTCATAAAGTCTTGGTTGGGGCTCCACTTCATCGACCCAACATCTTGGCCGATGCAACCTATCACCTACTGGTGGTCCAACAAGACTAGTTGCCAAGATTTACCTTCGATCACCCTTCTCGCCTCGTGGGAAATATGGAATGAGTGAAACACATGAGTTTTCCATAACAAGCTTGCTCCACCCTCCATCATCTTCGGCAAGATTAATTGCAACACCAACCTTTGGGTTCACGGGTGCCAAGCGCATGCATAATATTATTCTGGGAGAGTAGAACCTTTTTGTATTATGGAACCTTTTGTCTTTTTTGGAAAGGAGCATATATTAATATCACAAGATACCAATTATACCCTGTCTCTGCAACAACGCATTGCCCTATCGGACACACGGATGCACACGGCCAAAAAAAGAAAGAAGAATTATAAAAAAAATATCGCTACAGTGACTCATTCATTGAAACATCAGTACTACCACCACCAAGACAGCACCAGAAGTCCGCCTTCTCCAAAAGCGACGCCTCCAAGAAGGGAACAGTACACAAACACCGCCATCGCCCGATCATAGATCTTAGGTTTTCACCCTCAAGAAAGTCCACGCTCTCAAAACAATAGCTTCAACAAGGCAATTGGCAGGCACAACCAATTAAGGCCAGACCCTGAGTTTTCATCCTGAAAGATAGGACTGTGAACCTCTCCCGTCCAGTCGCCCCCACTTGCATGTCACTGCTCCAAGTCACGAGTCACCAAGCTAATTCCTCATCACCACCCAGACTTGAGCACCATTGTCAGTCCTCAGATCTCGGTCTCCATGACATTCTCCGTTAGCACCATGGAATGAGAACAAGCCCCATAATATTAACAGCCAACAGAGCTTCGAAGCGCTCTCTCTGAACCCAAACGGCCAGAAAAAATATGGGTACGCATGACCGAATACCTTATGATCCAGCAGTCTCCAGGCATGATGCGCCCATGGGAGTTCACCATAGAGCCTTCCAAAACTCGACACTCCGGCCAGATCAACCAGGGCAGACATCAAGCAGATATTTGTCCAAGCATGGGAGGAACTCTAGGACCACCGCCATTATTCGCGAGACTCGCAGGCCCCGACGCCGCTGGCCTCCTCCAGCATGAAGACAACGGGCAAGGAACCAGCAGAAGGCTGAGACATCGAAGGGCTCGAGGACCCCCGCAAACGCAGCCCAACCCGGGCTCCTCCAATCCAGATCAAGGGCCAAAAGGCCCAAATCGCGGTCAAGTGGCCCAGATCACGCACACCGATGATCAACGCCATCGTTGGCGGCCACACCAGCGGCGCACCGCCGCCTCCACTGCTGGAGGCCTCAGGCCCCGGCCCTACCTAGGCCGTGCAGCCCTGCTCCCTCAATCCACGCCATGACGCCTCCCGCGCGACGCGACCGAGCGGCCAACTCCGCCCACCGTCATTCCGACCGGATGGACGCCGCCACCACCATCGGCGCCGATGTCAGTGGCGGACGCACCTTCTAGATCGGCCAGGCCTAGAGGATGGAGGTGGAGGCGCCTCTGGAGCCGCCTGGGAGGGAGGCGACCCGGGAGGGTTAGATGCGTTTTTTTTCTTTTTTGCTCTCTTGTTTTGTTGTTAAACTCCTAGCTTAATTAATAGATTGGGGCAAAGCTTAAAAAAACTTATTTTAAATTTTGGTTGTGTTTCTCTTAGTTTGGTATCTGGTGTCTTATGTACATCGATAATGGGACCCGGATCCCAAGTTGACGGCTCCTCTGGCTGAGGGAATGGATGTACTCTCTCCATCCAAAAATTAGCCATTTAGATTTATCTAGATCAGCATGTATTGAATACGTATGAAACTAAACAAATCAAAGTCACTTATTTCTGGACAAAGAGGATACAATCCTACTAGGTTTAAATTTTTGTGAAAACTATTTGAGTTCTTGTTATTTCAAATGTCAAAATGCTTTTCTTCAACGTACTTGCGCGGCCAGAAAGAGGCCACACTAAAAAAACATCTAGGGTTCTGCACCCCTCGTCAGCGACATCGCCGGTCTGCTCTACCTCCCTTGGCCCTAGGGCCTTGGAGGTGTGGCGGACCACGGCCTCTCGCCGGCGGGAGGTTTTTTGTTATTTGGTTCGTCTGTTTTTTAGTGTCTTCTTCGGGATGTTGAGGCGGCGGCTAAGTCAGAATAAGGTCCTTCCCTCTCTATTCTTGCTCCGGTGGTGCATCTAGCATCGACGGAGGGCGCGTGGAGTCGTTTGTCCAGCGAATCTTCTAGGATTCTGTCTGTTTTCGCGTTCGTCGTTTGTTTTCAGGTCGGTCTCCTTTAATCTATGGATGTCATTATTGGCGGTGGTTGCTGCTCCAGTGCGCTGGTCTTTTGTGGCCTTAGCACGACGATTTTCATCCTGTCTACTACGACAAGCTTTGCCCGGCTCTGATGATGAAAAGGTGAGGACTGCGGCGCGTCTTCGGCTCGCGCTAGTGTTTGTAGTCGTCGCTGGGTGGTCGAATGACTTATTTATAATTTTTGTTGCTTTTAGATCTTTTTACTAGTGTTGATGATTATTAATAGATTAGTGGAATTTTGAAAAAAAAAAGGTTTTCTTTATAAAAAAAGGGAAGGCGTCCAAATACCATTAGCTGTCATGCGCGGGCCAGTGTTGTTTTGTCGCCACTGATTTAACATATATGTGCATCTCTGGGCAGTACAGTTTTGAGCAAGAATATCCTAGATTGCCAGTTAAACATACACTTTCTAAAGATTCGTATGTATGTATACATTAAAATATGTTTATGTGAATTTAGATAAATTTAAATCATTTATTTTTTAGACGAAGAGAGTACAAGTATAATGGTCTTTGAGTGTATGACACGTCCGGGCTATTTATCCTGTACAGAGAATAATGGTCTCTCAGTGTATGACATGTAGTCGGACTTCCGTTATATTTCAACAACGTATTGTAAAATAAGAATGTGGAATATCATTTGTACACGATTTTACTTTATAATTTTATATCTACTACTACTACTACACCCTTGAGATGCCGAATTCCAGTAAAATGGCGGTGGTCCGCAAGAAAAACAAGTTCTTTTCATCCCCACATTACCAATGGTTCCAACTTTAAATAGAGTAAAATGGATAAACATGCCGGAAAGTGTCCTTGACTCAGCGAGCTCCAGTACCCTTCATTTAAAAAATTTAAACTACTCCCTTCGATCCATATTACTTGACTTGGATTTGTCAAAATTTAGATGAACTTATATACGAAATAGTGTCTAGATTCATTTAAATCTAGACAAATTTGAGTCAACTAATATGGATCGGTGGGAGTATAAAAAATCTAAAAGCAATTATAGGCATAATCAATGTTGTATCCTATAAGCATGAAAAATCACAACCCAAAATTCTTTATATTGTGGGCTACACAAAACTGACAAAAATTGATAAAATTTGGAGATGTAAAAACTATGTATAGTCAGATCTACACTTTTGTCATTCTTGTGTAGCTCGTAATATAAAGTATTTTAAATTGGTATTTTACATGTTTGTAGGATAAATATGACTTTTGATCTTTTCTAACACCACGATCACCGGTGCCCATGTACACAAAATCTTCACTCATAAACATGCAAGCAACTTAGAAACATATATAAGACAAGTTCATTATCTTGCCTAACTGATACATCACGTTCAAACCAAGTGCGCCAACCGTGGATTTTACTCATTCAAATTGGTGTCAAATTTAGTAACACGTGATATTCTGATTTAATTTGTCCACGTAGCATCACTGCATCAGCACTACCATGACTAACAAGTTGTTAACAGGGGACTCTGCCTGTCTCACATCTTTTATGGATTTTAGGAGGTCTCAACCTCATAAGCTGCCTGAAATACATTCCACTGCTCAGAGGGATAACTATTCTGAGTGGAGGAAAAAAATAGACCTGATCTTTGTCTGCGCCGAGGTGGACTAGGTTGTTGAAACCAAACAGCCAGAAGCCTAAGGACCCAGTGAGAAATGATACTAAGGACAATGTTGCATGGGAAAAATAAAGAGAGACCATACTCCAGTGGAGCTGGCATACTCAATAGATAATCAAAAGTGGGTGAATGCAAACAAAAAGTGCTTGGCCTTTGTCAAAAATACGATTGAGAACGCAATAGTGGGCTCAATCGAAGAATGTGTCTCTGTTGGGGAATATCTAGCAAAGATAAAGAGACAGTTTACTGACTCTTCAAAGATGTACGCAACTCAGCTGCTCAAACAACTGGTGACTGAAAAGTATACTGGAGGGTCACATGGCATAAGAGAGCACATCTTGAGGATGAGCAACATGGCGGCTAAGTTAAAGCCCATGGATGCTAACCTCGAGCTCAAGCCTGCTCTACTGGTGCATCTTGTCATGGCCTCTCTTCCCCAACAGTTCGAGAACTCCGTCATCAACTATAACATATCCCCTGAATAATGGGACATTGAAAAGATCATAGTGATGTATTCTCAAGAGGAAGAAAGGCTTAAGTCCATTCACGGTGGTTCTCTGAACTACGTGAAGGACAACAGGAAGAGGGCATTCACCAACAGCAACCATGGCGGTTCCCCTTCCAAGCCCCATGGCAAAGGCCCCCTACAGCACTAGCATCAGTATCAGCAGAGTCTCCCTGGGGACAAGGACCAGTGTCACCATTGCAAGAAGCCTGGTCACTTCAAGAAAGATTGCCCAATATGGCTCAAGTCCATAATGGCAAAAAACGATAAAGATATAGTTTCTTTTGTAAATGAATCCTTGTATGAAAAGTTTTCTAAATCTACTTGGTGGATTGACTCTGGTACAACTGTTCATGTTGCCAACTCTTTACAGGGATTCCATTCGACAAGGACTTTGTAAAGAAGAGAAAGACACATTGAGGTCGCGAATGGGGTTCAAGCAGAAGTGGAGGCTGTTGGCGACATTCCTCTGGAGCTAGCTGATGGCTTTACTATTCTGCTTAAAGATGTTTTATTTGTTCCTTCCATCCATAGAAACTTAATAAGTGTGTCGTGCCTGGATAAAGACATGTATGAGTGTTATTTTGGATATGGCAAATGTGCCATTTGGTTTAAAGATACTTGTGTGGGTGTTGCTTCACTACACGACAAGCTTTACTTATTATCCTTGCATGAGAAAGTGTTTTCTGTATGTAATGTGAGCGAACAAGTTCCCTTGTCGAACAAAGAACAAAAGAAAAGAAAGCGAACTCATGACTCATCGAAGTTATGGCAGTGTAGATTAGGCCATATTTCAAGGGGAAGAATAGAAATCCTCGTCAAAAATGACATTCTTCCTCCGTTAGAGTTCTCAGATATCGAACAATGCATAGATTGCATCAAAGGAAAGTATGTAAAGCAAATCAAAAAAGGGTGCAAACCGAAGTACAGCAACACTTGAAATCATCCACACTGATATTTGCGGTCCGTTTCCTATGAAAAGTGTGGATGGTTATGATTCGTTCATAACATTCACAGATGATTACTCTCGATATGGTTACATTTGTCCAATTAAAGAAAGATCTGAAGCATTGGATAAATTTAAAATATTCAAAGCTGAAATAGAAAATCAGCATGATAAAAGAATTAAAATAGTCCGGTCTGACCGTGGGGGGAGTACTACGGTCGGCATACTCCATATGGTTAAGTACCTGGACCCTTTGCAAGGTTCCTACAGGAAAATGGAATAGTCGCCCAGTATTCTATGCCGGGCGAACCTCAGCAAAATGGAGTGGCTGAAAGGCGTAATCGTACTCTTATGGATATGGTGCGCAGCATGATGAGCTATTCCACCCTCCCATTGGGATTGTGGATGGAGGCGCTTAAAACCGCCATTCACATTCTCAACAGAGTATCAAGTAAGTCGGTGCCCAAAACACCGTACGAGTTGTGGACAGGCAGAGTCCCCTCTCTGCGCCACTTGAGGGTCTGGGGGAGCCCAGCTGAGGCAAAAGTTTTCAATCCAAACATTGCAAAGTTAGACCCCAAAACAGTGTCTTGCCACTTCATTGGCTATCCAGATAGATCAAAAGGTTTCGTTTCTACTATCCTGACAGATACACAAAGTTTGTAGAAACGAGACATGCAGTCTTCTTGGAGGACGAATTGATGAGGGGGAGCACGGTAGCTCGTAAAATTGATCTTGAGGAGAAGAGGGTGCATGCACCTAATCCGATGACTCAGGGGCCATTTTTCTCGCTACCTGTTGTGCCACCATCTACAACCCCTGAGGTTGTGGTGTCGGCACCTGTTGTGACTCCACACATGACAGCAATGGGAGAAGGTTCGGAACCTGTCCATCAGGAGCCACCTGAACCCACTGTTGAGCACGAAAGGGAGCCAGAACAGCCACATACTATAAATGTGCCAGAACCTGAGGCACGAAATGAGAAAGATTCTGATGAACTCAGAAGGTCTAAAAGAGAACGAAGACCAGCCATTTCCAAAGAAATTTACAAAGTTTATAACACAGAAACAGTTCATATGGAGGGCGATCCTACCTCATATGAAGAAGCCATGAGAAGCCCTCACTCAGCCAAGTGGGTGGAGGCAATGGAAGATGAAATGAAATCGATGAGTTCCAACAACGTTTGAGACTTAGAGGAAATTCCTAAAGGAGCCAAAACAGTAGGATGCAAATGGGTCTACAAAACAAAGTATGACTCCACTAGGAATGTAAAAAAATATAAAGCAAGACTTGTGGCAAAAGGCTTTACTCAAAGATAAGGAGTAGATTACAATGAGACTTTTTCTCCGGTCTCATATAAGGATTCCTTTAGAATCATAATGGCACTAGTTGCACATTTGATTTAGAGTTGCATTAAATGGATGTTAAGACGGCATTTCTAAATGGAGATTTAGAAGAAAATGTTTATATGAAACAATCCAAGGGTTTTTTCATGGAGGGGAAGGAACATATGGGATGCCGCCTAAAGAAATCCATTTATGGGTTAAAGCAAGCCTCTAGACAGTGGTATTTAAAGTTCAATGATACAATTAAAAGATTTGGATTTAAAGAGAATGTTGAGGACAACTGCATTTATGCAAAGTTTAAAAGTGGGAAATATACTTTCCTAATTTTGTATGTGGATGACATCTTGTTTGCTAGCAGTGATGCCAGTCTACTACTAGAAACAAAGAAGTTCTTGTCTTCAAATTTTGACATGAAAGATCTTGGTGAAGCTTCTTATGTTCTGGGCATAGAAATTCACGGAGATAGAAAGAATAGAGTGTTAGGACTATCGCAGAAAGCATATTGTGAAAAGATTCTAAAGAAATATAATATGCATGCGAGTAATGCAACACCTGCTCCCATAGTCAAGGGCGATAGTTTTGGAAAATTCCAATGTCCAAAGAACCAATATGAGATCGATCAAATAAAGTCGGTACCATATGCTTCGGCTGTTGGAAGCTTACAGTATGCATAAGTGTGCACTCGCCCTGACTTAGCTTTTATCACCGGGGTACTCGGTAGATACCAAGAGAATCTAGGCATAGAGCACTGGAAGATGGTAAAGAAAGCTTTGCGTTATGTGCAAGACACAAGAGGCCTCATGCTAACATATAAAAGATCTGATTTTCTAGAAATAAGAGGGTATTCAGATGCGGATTTTGCGGGAGATAAAGACGACAGAAAGTCCACGACATGATATGTCTTTACTCTCGCAGGAGGTGCTATTTCGTGGAGAAGCGCCAAACAGTCAATAGTTGCATCATCTACGATGTATACAGAGTTTATAGCATGTTATGAGGCCATGGGACGGGCCTTATGGTTAAAGAAATTTCTACCCGACTTGAAAGTGGTAGACTGCATCAGCAGGCCACTAAAGATGTACTGTGACAACGAGCCCGCGTTATTCTATGCTCACAACAAGTCGAGTAATGCTACAAAGTCTATAGATATAAAGTATTATGTTGTGAAGGACAAAGTCCAGGATCAAACTATAAGTATCGAGCATATAAGGACAAAGGATATGCTTGCGGATCCGCTAACGAAAGGCTTACCTCCCAATGTGTTCAAGGAACACATAACCGGTATGAGATTAATGGGAAGCCTATGATTTCTGGACTACAGAGGCCCAAAAGTAACAGGATTTGTTTCAAAATAGAAAAGTATGTAGTGGCTGTCTGATTTTATCGAAAATTGAGCTGAGACGATGAAACATGCTCTATGTACCGATTCGTGATGAAACGGGTAAAGTATAAAGTATAAAGCTAAAAAAAAAGTCGAGATCAAGGGAGAGAATGTTAGATTGATCTCTCCCGTTCAAGCCCAACGGCCCGAACGGAGCCCCTTATCCGCGCCCTGATCGGGGGCGCCCAACCTTATCATGGTTGGTGGGCCCCTGTCGCCGCGTTATATAAAGAGGTGGGGGATCGACAGCACGTGGTACGAGGTTCGTCGCAGTGTCGTTCACCCCACCAACATCCCTACCGATATAGGGTTAGCGTGAGCCGACGGGAGGCTTAGCCACCATCGCACACTCACGTCGTCGTCCCATTCCCATGGACACTAGCAGCAGCGCCAACTTCGGCATCCCCTCTGGCTCGTGCACATCGAGCCAGGGCGCAGGTGGTTCCCCTCTTCTCAGATCCCTCTCTCCCTCTCTCAGATTGTGTCTAGATACGCAAAGCAAAGAGCTACTGAATAGATCTAGACTAGTTGATGCATAGCAAAACTAACACGAATAACCTACCCTCAGGTGATTTGGAAAGCCGCTTTAGTTTTACCACATGGATAGTGATGTACCCCCTCTTTTCAAAATATAAGTTGTTTTAGGGTTGTGAAGAAAATAAATCTAGACTTAGATACATTTGCTTCATAAAGCTAAAATATCTTATATTTTGAAACGGATGAAGTATTAAAATAGATCTACGTCTACATAGACCATGTGGAGCTGGAAAGTAGAGATGATATTTTACTCTCCCTCCTAAAATAAGTCCAGATCATTTACTCCTTTCGTCAAATAATTAACTTGGTTTTGTCTAGATTTAAATGTATCTATACACTATTTAGACGCATTTTAGTGTATAGATACATTTAAATCTAGATAAGCCTAAATCAGTTATTTCTGGATGGAGAAAGTACTTCAAAACCGAGGGAGTATTTGTTTACGATACGCCGTAGTGGAGGCAACGAAACAAAAGCCGTAGTGGAGGGCAGGGGGTCCCGTCCGCGCAATGATGCGCAGACACTATCGGTGGAGTGTAGTGAAGAGCAGCCCACATTGCAGCTTTGCTCCCGCACGCAAAGAAACCTTCACGAGTGACAGACATCTCTCGACCCACTCGCCTGAAAGCACCGGATCTGGGAGAAATGGTTCCAAGATTGTTCCTCGTTCTTCCGGTGGTGCTGCTTGCTTTGGCCTTCCAGGCCATTCTCCAGCCACCGCCTCCAAAACTGTGCGGTTCCGCCGGCGGGCCTCCCGTGACGTCTCCCAGGATCAAGCTCAGGGATGGAAGGTACCTCGCGTACCGAGAAGACGGGGTGCAGAGAGACAAGGCCAAGTACAAGATCATCACTGTGCATGCGTTTGACAGCACCAAAGACTTCCCGTCGCCTGTTTCCAAGGTAAAGCAGAGTTCAATAAGATTGAAATGCAATAACAAGCAAAAAATCACCGTTCCCATTCTTTCTTTTTCTTCACCATAATTCAGGAGCTCGTGGAAGAACTGGGAATTTACCTCCTTGCATTTGACAGAGCAGGGTACGGGGAAAGTGACCCGAACCCTGGTCGGAATGTCAAGAGCGAGGCACTGGACATAGAGGAGCTCGCCGACCATCTGGACCTTGGACAGAAGTTCCATGTCTTGGGGGTCTCAATGGGAGGATACTCAGTCTGGGGATGCCTCCAGTATATACCTCACAGGCAAAAACAGAAACCCCAACCATATGTACGTTCATGACAAATGTAACTCTTCGGAGTAGTAACGATATGATCTGCTCTCGCTGCAGACTCGCAGGTGCTGCGCTAGTTGTGCCAGTTATCAACTACTGGTGGCCTTCTTTCCCAGCAGAGTTGTCCAGACAGGCCTTCAAGAAGCTGATCGTGCCAGAGCAGAGGACCCTCTGGATTGCACACAATGCGCCTTACTTGCTGTACTTGTGGATGACCCAGAAGTGGCTCCCTTCTTCTGCGGCAGCCATGCATCATCCTGAAACATTTAGCAAGCATGATATGGAGGTGATTCAGAAAATGATGGCAACGCCAAGAATCATTGAGGTAATAAATTAAATCATGATTATGCATCTGTAATAAATGTAAGAAATACTTCAATCACATGAAATTCCGCTTCACGGAACACTTGAAACACCGATATAGAAGTGCAACACTAAGATCCTTGAAGGAGTTGCTTCCTCGCTACACCCACAGTAGAGACAACTAATATATAGGATACATGAAAAAATTCAGGAAATACACATACACACACTAACAAAAGAATACAGACATTTAATCTTAAGCAGCGCTATAAATCATAAACTACCCCTTGTTCTGATTTTGTTGTCATAACATTGATTTGGCATTCCATTTTCAGAATAGATCAAGGCAGCAAGGCATTTACGAATCAATCCATCGTGATTTACTGGTTGCTTTTGGAAACTGGGAGTTTGATCCAATGAATGTTACAGATCCATTTCATACAAATGAGGGTGCTGTACACATCTGGCAAGGATATGAAGATAGGCTGGTGCTGGTTGAACTGCAGCGGTATATTTCAAAGAAACTTCCATGGATCCGGTATCATGAAGTCTCGCAAGGTGGACATATGTTCATGCTGGTAGATGGATGGACTGACAAAATCATCAAGACACTCTTGGTAGGAGAAGAGGCATCACCTATGTGACTAAAGATTCATCTTCAAACTGCTAAGTGTCACCTCTGTGACTGAAGATTCATCGTCAAACTTCTGAGCAGTGAAGATACTACTTTGTTTTTCCCCAGGAACATATTTGTCCAGCTTAACAGATGATAGACCATACTCTCACTTGCTCACTTCAAACTATTCTCTGAGTAATTCGATGCCACGAGAGTAGAACTTTCATGTATTTTCGCACCTTTTAAATTCTTGTAAGACTCTATATTAATCCATTGAATAGGGCAAAACTTTTGCCCTCGTTTCAAAAAAAAAAAGTGATACCTAGTTGTCCTTTAGCTACATACTTTGGATGTTTGATCATGAGTCATAAAATAGTGAATACAATAAGAGTGCATGTAATGCCACCCATTATGCCACCTCTTTCAGATGACATTGAAGGCGGATTTATAAAAATCTGACAAAAAGGGAACACTGGACAATCTGGGATCGTGGTCTAGACAAATCATGAAAACACACAGTGAACGAGTACGACAATTTTCATTTTCGCTTAGAAAACATGCCATATGAGAAAATATGAAGGCACGTCAGGTCTAGACAAAATCACGACAAGACTCAGTGAATGGGCAAGACAGTTTTCCTTTTCTCTTAGAAAACACGACATATGAGAAACCATGAAAGCACATCAGGTCTAGAAAAAACTCACGAAAAAAGCCAGTGAATGAGCATGACAATTGTCCTTTTCCGTTACAAAACATGCCATATGAGAAAGCATGAAGGCACATCAGAATTTATTACATGCACAGATGGATGCAGGTTTTCATTGCAAGCAACAGAAATTTTATTTGATATGAAACAAAACATGCAGCATCCATTGTACTAACAAACATCGTGCAATTCACATTCATCAAATAAACAACCTTACAATAAAGGCACAGCTATCTTAGACCATCTCCAAGGGAGGCGCCCATATATTGTCCGGAATCCCCAAATATTGTCCGTTTGGGGAGCATCGAACACTTGTCCAAACGGACCGGCCTTTTTTTCTAAAACATCCAAATTGCACACAAAATTTAAACATTGGCCAAATTTAACTAATTAAACATAGGGTAAATAAACCATAGTACAAAGTCAAACTAAACAAACTACCAATCGTCGTCGCTCCGAAGATCACGGCGGTTTTGACTGACTCGCATAGGGCGTCCTCCAATCCGGCCAATCGTGCACATGCGCCGTGTTGAAGTGTGCCCGGCCATAGCCGGCATGACCCTAAAGAAACCCTCGGTGCAGGACGCGGTGTGCTCCCAACGTTGGGTTGCCGACCTCCGCGGGAGGGTCTCGGCGGCGACTTTACCTGACTTTGTGCGCCTTTGGTCGGCAGTCGCGGCGGTCAACCTGCAGGAGGGCACCGACGACGTGTTCGTCTAGCGCGCGTGCGCCTCTGGGTGCTACTCAGCGGCTTCTGCCTACCGACTGCAGTTTCAGGGCTCGACAGCGTCGCCCTTGGTCTCCTCGATTTGGCAGGTCTGGGCACCGGCCAAGTGTCGGCTGTTCGCGTGGCTCCTGGTACAGAACCGGATCCTCACTGCGGACAGGCTGATGGCGAGGCACTGGCCAAACTCTTACTTCTGCCCGCTGTGCCGGCGCAACCTTGAGACGGCTGCTCACCTCGTCGCTGAGTGCCCGTGGTCCAGGAGCTTGTGGAGCCTGGCAGCCGCTGGTTTCGGTGTCCCGACTTTCCTCCCTACCTCTTGGCGGATCGGCGCCGCGCTTCCGGAATGGCTGGAGGGGCTTTCATCTGATGTAAGCCCTCCTGCGGCGAAGAGGAGCAAGACCCTGGCTCTCCTGCTGGTTTGGTTGATTTGGCGCGAGTGAAACGACCGTATTTTCCGCTGCTTGGAGAAGCCTCCTTCAGTAGTTTTTAGGGAGGCTCAGGATGAGCGCTCGAGTTGGGCGCTGGCTGGTTGCTGGCACCTGTGGGCGCGAGAGTAGCGCTGTGGTTTCCCGGCCTTTCTGGCTGTTTGTTCTTTTTTCTCTGCAGACGTGGTTCATGTCCTTTCTCTTGACTTTGTACAGCTTGAGTACTCTGTACTCCTTCCTCTATCAATGAAAACGCAGCTCACCTGCGCTTTTTCAAAAAAAAAAAAAAAAGCCGGCATGACTCAAGCCCACCTCCGCGTCGTTGGACTGCCACTTCGGCATCTTCGGCAGGGTGTGGCGCAGCCTGATCTACGTGGCGGCAAAGGTGGAGGCCGAAGAGGGGCGGCGGTGTGGGGGTACGTGGGGAGACGGGTAGATAAAGACCCGCCACGGTCTCTAACAAGCGGGCCCGCCGCTGCTGGGTGGGCCCACATCCGACATGGTGGGCGTGGTGAGACCAATTGTGTGAGACGACGGTAAGAGATAATCTATTATATACTCCCTTCGATCCAAATTAATGGACTTAGATTTGTCTAGATTCAGATGTATCTAGCACTAAAATATGACTAGATACAATCAAATCTAGAAAAATCTGAGTCCATTAATTTGGATCGGAAGGAGTACCATTTTTTAATTTCTCTAGACGACGTGAAATGCACATGAGAAGACCATCTTATCAACCATTGTGCATGCCATAATATCCATGATAAGCCCGGCCAGGTTTTCTATCCAGTAGCAACATAACCTGAAATCCTCTTACTAGTTCTTTCTCCCTAATATAAAACCTTGTGATATGAACAACCACAAAATAAGCTGCAACAATCCATAGTTGAGGCATAGTTTCTCACTTTTTACTTTCTTCACCATGTTAACAAATACTCCCTTAGTCCCAAAATGTAAGGCGCACTCTACTTTTTATGGTCAACAACACACAACTTTGACTATGATTTTCATTAATATGTGTGCAAAGTTAGTATAAATATATACGAATTTAAAGTATTTTGCAAGAAAAAATACAACGGTATCATCTATACAAGCCCAATCCATATATTTTGGTACATATTAGTGGTCAAAGTTGTATATTAAAGACCGTGCAAAATCAAGCATACCTTGCCGTTTGGGGAGGGAATACCAAAGTAATTGTTTCAATATGTCTGCCTAAAGTATCTGGATGCAAACGCTTCATCATTAGCTAAAGGGTAAAATCATGTTTCGAGTCATGTAATAGAAAAATTGCATCAAATTCATATTTCATATGATGCAATGCTTAAGCAACAGATAAGTATACATGTGCTTCAACTGTCAAGTCGATGATGAATTATCAACAAAAGACTATGCATGGTACAAGACTAGTAGGGCAAAAAAAACACTATTAGAGGACCGTGCTGGAAAATTAAATTTCTACCTCAATTCCTAAATTTTGAGATAAAATTGGCATTCCTGATCCAACCAAGAAAATCAGTCCATAGTATTTCCATGTGCAAACCTGAAGTGCCACTACTATGCACTAGGCTACAAGAATCATGTGCCATGTGCCATAAACTAACTCAACCAAGTGGCAGGGGTCGTATCAATACATGCATCCAAAGTCAACAAAATAAAATACAATCCCCTAAAGGAAACAGATAATTTATTATGATAATTCAAATGATGGGAACCAAATTGACAATAGAATAGACAACATTTGAGTATTCAACACTTCATTGATTTTGTTAGAGAGCACAGATAAGCATACTCATGGTATTTTGAACAAATGATTTAATGAAGGTGCAGAGATGCATTTCTGAGAAGACACTAACCAAGATCAATGGAGGGAAGGAACACATGCACCAGCCTGCATGCTATGCAGTCAGGCGTTGGCATCACCTCTTGGCTGTTTGTGGACTGCTCATTTGCTTGCCAAAACTGGTATGAGCTCCTATCCTGGGTACGACCTACCAGATACATACCAGAACTGCAGATGATGATTCTGTTGCATGGTGGCAAAGAACTATCCAGTCAGCATGCTAGTGAAGTAGTGAACATGGAAGCACTGCAGCACATGCATCTTAGGGGGCGACATGCTAGACTTGGAAGACCTAAAACATGATAAAATCCAAGGGCCTTAGTTAGTGTTCCCTCTCTGTTCTCTCTTTTGAGTAAAAGCAGAAAATGAGGGGCTAGCACTACAAAGGAGAACACACAGAAGTTTCAGGCAACAAATGCCTTCTTCTATTAGCTTTTGCAGCAACGGATACTACACTACTCAGCAACAAATGCCTACAAAACTTAGCAACCCATGCTTACACACATATGTATCATGTATGACACACATACATATGTGCTTCAACCTGACACACAGGCTATCTACTACATCTTGGCTTGCAACTTATGCTAGCCCACAGCAACCTATGCTTACCCCAGCAAGCTATGCTAGGACCTATTTATACTTGTACAAGACCCTTTAGATTGTTGCCATGTGGCACAATCTAAACCCTACACCATATTTCTAGAGTACTCTACAAACTCATACTACTCCTAAATATCTTACTCTAGAACATTCCTAATTCTAAAGTTCTCCCTACATACCCTGGATACATCATGACCTAGCTAGCTCCTTCTACTAGCCAACTACATTGACAAGATTACTTTTAACAGCAAACACACAACCTATGTGTGCTCTACAGCCTGCACACAACCTATGTGTGCAGATCACACCATGACAAGATTACATTCATGCTAACACTGTGGGTATGGTAGGGCTATGCTTTCTCTTTCAGCGGGTTAATCCACCTTGTATTAGAAACTCTCTTGTTCCATCAATGCATCGACGCCAATCTTTTGCATTTTCTCTGGAGAGAACAATAACAAAGAAAGCAAGATTACTGCGACCTGATCCAGGTGGATTAGCAATTTGAGTGGACCTAACTATACACACTACTAGTGAATGCATACTGAAGATATACGAAGTATTAAATGCTCGTATGAATGTCAAATGCTCCATGATTCTGAATTCCATCGAGCCACACTTGCGTAGACTGCCACATCTTTTTCATCTTTATTAGGTGAACCATTACCCAACAAGAACATATAGAATAGAATGAATTTTGACATACAAAATTAGTCCCTCCCTCATATATTGGTTGTAATAACATCTTATATTATGTAACAGAGGGAGTAGTTGTTTAATACCATGCACTGAATATAAGCAATGTTGAGTGTAGTGTGTAGGCCCATGAGTTCGACTAGCCTTTTTTTGGTTGCCATGAGACACATTCATGTACGCTGTTAAATATGTATGTCCCTTCTAATAATGAATACTTATGCATTTTATTCCCATAACTGTTCTCTCATTTACTTTAAGAAATGAACTATTATTTGTTCAAGACGATGTAAATACATAATTCATAAAATGTAACGTAACAGAGATCAAGTGCAAATAAAAAAGAGCCAGACTAAGAGAAAGCATCTGTTCATATGGTATCTAGTTAATATTGAAATATGCAACCATGATATAATTTTCATTCCTCAAAAACGACTATGCAGTAGTTCATCAAATTAGAAGATACAGGACTAGGAGACTAACCTTCACAAACGGAGAGGTAGTCAACATTAAATTCACATGCATCGGTTTGATAATATCTTTGTGTATCAAAACATGAATTTGGCCTCATCAGAATAATCAGATGAAAAGTTCCTCATGGTGAATTTATCCTTTTCGAGAATTACTTCTGAAGAAACAGAAAACAGGAGAGAAAAACCGCAGAATACATGGTTCAGAGATCCAAGTATCGAGACTGGATAACTTACTAATCAATATGGATGATTACATGGTTATGGAGACAGTTATCACTCTGATCATGTGGAATGTTTCCATGAGTAGAAGTTTGATGAAATTTGACCATTCGAAAAGTCATCGAAAGACGTACTACAGGTGCAGGAAACAGATTCGTGCTACAAATCCAATCTCTCTTTTATAGAACACATGCAGGATAGAGAAACAACAGTTACAACTTTTCCCCCTAACCTAGTACTAAACCACCAGATTTGGATTGAAGCAATACATAGAAAGAAAGGGTAAAAGAATAAAAGGTAAACTGTGACTCATGCCTAGCTAGGGAATTGTTTGGCTAAAGAACTTATGCCCAACCACCATGAATAAGCAGCCTTTCAGGCTCCCTATAGTCAGCCTCACACCAAACTGGCGTATCAATCCTCGAGTCCTTGCCTGTCCTCATTAGCTGCTTAACCGACCAGGCCTTGTCATATTGTCCTTTTCATCCAAATTGCCCAGGTTATCAGCAGGACAAAGGAGTCGAATTCCCTCCTGTTTCTCCATCCACCATGAATAAGCAGCCTTTCAGGCTCCCTATAGTCAGCCTCACACCAAACTGGCGTATCAATCCTCGAGTCCTTGCCTGTCCTCATTAGCTGCTTAACCGACCAGGCCTTGTCATATTGTCCTTTTCATCCAAATTGCCCAGGTTATCAGCAGGACAAAGGAGTCGAATTCCCTCCTGTTTCTCCATCCACCCTAGCCTTAGGGTGCAGGCTTGTAGACCTCTCAAGGGCAGCATGAATGTGCTCCAACCAGTCAGAAGGTGATCAATGGTTCACGGTGTAATAAGCAGGATAGAGTTCCGTGATTCAGCAGCCCCATCTTGGCTAGCGACTCCGCAAACAGCAGCAGTACAGAGAAGCTGTACAATTACTTTAGAGCACAAGCAACTGAAACAAATGATTGGTTTGACAACTGCACTTTAATCTCATAAGTAGACATGTTTTGGCTACCAACAGTTGAGAGTTGAGACAAAGATCCCCTCCACTCACCATACTTATCATTGACAAAAAGAAAAGGATCCATTAAATATGATCCAAAGAATGGGAACATTGTTACATATCTGACAAGTCAATGTGTGTGCCAGATGCCTATGGCAAAATTGACTGTGAATCTGTGGTACAAGGATTATTCATTTTACAAAATTCTTGGTAGTTACTTACCAAGAGAAAGCCTATATGTTATTGTTGAAGCTCGGTCCAAAAGGTCCATAGCCATTCACTTTTGAGATAGTAGGTATTTGGGGTGCATTGTCAAAAGATTTCCATTCCACCATATCGAAAGAAAAACCAATGGGGCAAAATGGCAGCTCCATGACCATAAACAAATGACCAAGGGGAAATCGTGAGGAAGTTCATACAGCAAGAGAAAGACCTGTTTGTGTTTAACAATCTGTCTGGAAAGCACATAGCTCCTTTATCCAGAGAATGTTTCCCAAAGTTCCATCTGTCACCTACAGATTGAAAACAAAAATCAAAATATGCTGGAAAATATGACCACGGTTAAATAAACAACTGACAAAGAGAATATGCATATAGGAGAAAATTCTTACAGAGTTCTCCACCAAGCAAGGCCAAGGTGATCCTTTCTTGAGGACCGGCCTAGACACCCAAAACAACATTCTCCAAGTACTGAATTGCGCTGTGCAAGTGGTCTTCACCAAATCCCTTAAACAAGGCGTTATGTGTGCAATGGTCTGGATGAATACCTTTCTGATGCATTTCACAGTACAACCTTATAGCTTCACCCCAATTACCTTCTTTACAGTTCCCATCTATCAAAAAAGTGTATGTGTACTTATTGGGCACCAGTCCTCTCTCCAGCATCTCATGAAAATGCTGATAAGCCAATTCAGTCCTCCCCATCCGGCATAATGCATGCATCAGCACATTATATGTCACTTCATTAGGTTCCACACCTTCCTCCAGCATCTTCCGGAACCAACCATATGCTGAATATAGATTTCCCCTCCTACAGTATGTGTGGATTAAAAGAGTATAGGTCACAACCGAGGGTGTCAAACCGCTTGCAACCATGCCATAAAAAATACTATTTGCTTCCGTTAGGCGCCCCCTCTCACAATGTGCATGAATCAAGCAAGTGTATGTGACACAATCAAGCTGTAAACCATCACTGACCATCTTCATCCACAACGCATAGGCATCTTTCAGGCTACCAGTCTTGCACAGTCCATCAATAAGAACATTATAGGTAACTGTATCAGAAGGAATTCCTCTCAGTGTCATCTCCTCCCTCAACTGAAAAGCGCCGGAAATAGCACCTAGAGTCAGCTCTGCTAAAATCCTCGTGTTGTAGGCAAAGGCATCTGGTTGTAAACATTTGCTCAGCATTTCACCAAAGAACACCCTTACCATAGCAAGGTTCCTGACCTTGTATGACCCATTCATAAGAATAGTATATGTACAAACATCGGACATGCAGCCCTCCTCTGTCATCTTCTCCTGGAATCTCTTAGCCCCCTCTAAATCGCCTAATCTACAATATCCATCTATAAGGATATTATATGTCAAAACTGTTGGAGCTAACCCTGCACGCCTCAAATCACCAAGCAACGAAAGAGCCTGCCTCAAATTCCCTGCCTTACAATATCCATTTATTAAGGAATTATAAGTAATCAAATCTGGCAGCAACCCCATTGTCCTCATTTCCACAAATTTTACCAGTGCCGCCTCCGCATTCCCTCTTTTAAACAGCCCGTCAATCAATGCATTGTATGTCACCACCGTTGGCGCAACGCCATCATTCTCCATCTCCCGCTGCAAAGCTTTAGCCTTTGCAATAAAACCCCTTGCTAACAACCCAGTGATAAGTGGATTATATGTGAAGGCTGATGCTTTCTTGGACAACCGCATTCTGTCAACCAGCTGAGCGGCCTTGTCCAGCTCACCATTCCTGGCCAACCCACTGATCACCACATTGTAGGTGACATCATTCGGCAAGCACCCAGCAGCCTGGGCCTCCATATCCCTGAGCAGCATGACAGCCTGATCGATCCTCCCCGACTTACAGAATGAATGCAGCAATGTATTGTACGTGACAATGCTCGGCTCAACCCCAAGCTGCAGCATATCTGAATACACAGCACCCATGTCATCCCACCTGGCCGCATCGCATAGCACATGGAGCACGAGGTTACACTCCTTGACGTAAGGGGCCACGCCATGACGGGCCATCTCTTGAAAGACCGAAAGGCATTGGGTCGAACAGCTGGTGGGCACGGGGCCGTGAGCTTCGCATTCGGCTGAGAACTTGGTGGACATGCGTAAGAGGAGGTTCAGGAGGTGATGGGAGGAAGGGGACAGGGGATACGTCAGGAGAAGAGAGAGGAGGGGCAGGAGCAGACCGACGTGGATGGCGCGGAGGGAGACGGGGTAGGTGGCGTGGTTGTAGCCGGCCTTGGCCAGCGGGATGAGGACGGCAGCGAATGCGGACGCGGAGCGGGGGAAGCCGTGCCGGGTGCCCTCTGCCCACCGGAACAGCTGGCGCGCGAGGACCGGGAGACCGCGGAGCGCCGCGTGGACGTCGCCCGTGGCAAGAACCTTGCGGAGCGGATCCGGCGGAGGGGGATCGGAAGCGAGGAGCGGGGAGAATGGGTTGTCTTCGTGATGCGGCGGAGGAATCAGCGCCGGCGATGAGGACGAGAGGCGGCGGCTGGAGATAGCTGCTACGATGGCGGCGGCTGCTGCTGCAGGAGCTTGGGATTTGCAGGGAGGGGTGGAGAATAGCATGGATTAATGTTCGAATCCTCCCCGGCGGCGCCCCGCCATGAATGGCTGCGGCGGCGGCGGCGGCGGCGGCGGGCGGGCGGGCAGGCGGAAAGGAGGAGTTCGATGCGGTCTGTAAGATGGCTGCGTGGCTCTCTCGATTGCATACGAGTTTAGGAGGGCGCAGTCGTAATAATTTAATTTCGTATGGGCTCTTCCGGAAATGGGACTGTATTAGGGGATAAATGCATCAGCAGCCCCCGAAGTTGTTGGCTATGTCTAAAACCATCCTTGAAATCAGAAAGTGTACCAAAACAGTATTTAAATTTGTCCTACGTGTTCATATACGGTCCTAGATACATATGAGAGTGACATGGCAACATGATGGACCCATGACCATGAGGTACGGTGATCGATGTAAGCAGTCCATCCTGCACGGCACGAAAAGAAAAAAAAAGGCAGGATGGAAATTCACTGACGTTTCACACGACAATGTATGACGGCAGTTTTCAACCTACTGCACGCGCATGCAGCCTCCCTGATCATACACCTAAGCTTTATTTAGAACGAAATAAAGAACTTATTATAGAACAAGTGTATACTTATATATACTCGCAAAAAATGTAGACTTATATCAACCGATCAATGATACTTTCTCCGATTCATATTAATTAATTTGAATGTTAAAATTTAGATGGACTTATATATTAAATAGTGTCTAGATTCATCCAAATCTAGACAAATATGAGTCAATTAATATGGGTCGGATGAAGTAGTATTAAGCGAAACCAGAGTAGTGCATAGCAACAGAGCTTTTGAACATTGAGACACGACGTTGTCATATGCTCTTTTTTCCTTTTTTTACATCTGAATTGGCATAAGGTGTTCAGTTTAGAGATATAATTTAGTAATTTCTTTGTTTCTTCTAAAAATATCATTCAAGTTATCATTATTTAATTCAAGCCTAGAAAATTAATAAAAAATAAACAGGAATACCTTTGTATTCCTTCGAGTTTTCTTTTATAAATTTGTGCAAAACTATGCATGCTCAACTTAAATGCTTAACATCTCGCATAGTGTGTCGTCGGTTGTCCAGCACATTGCCACATCACTGGGCTACGTATCCAGGACCGTATATGGACGTCCAGAATAAGTTCGGGGATTGTTTTGATGCACTTTCTGATTTTTAGGATGGTTTTAGACATAACCGCCAACTTCTAGGACCACTGATGCATTTCACTCTTAGGGAAATTTCCATTGGAATCTTGTAGGATTACTGTCAAAAGGAAAGTTTCTAAAATTTGAACGAAAAATATTCTAGAGGTGCATCAGGGCTGATGTCTGAACCTACGGATTTCTACAGAAATATACTTTCTCTATTCCTAAATATAAGCCATTTAAACGGCTAGAAAAACTTATATTTAGAAACGGAGGTGTATATGAGTTTTACGCTATTGTTGCTATAGTACAACCTCATACAAATGCTTATCTCACTAACCTTATGATGTACTTACAGAAATCAAATTCAAATCCTTAATACAAATATATAAGTACGAGTTTTTTTGGCAGAGATATAGAAGTACAAGTTATCTTTGATCTAATCAATCTACATAATGCAATGTGCGAGCAAAACGGTTGCCCTCGTTAGAGCAACTCTAATAGATGTTAGAAAAAGATGGTACTCCCACCGTATTCAAATTACTTGTCGTGGTTTTCGGAAAAATACTATCTAAAACTTGTATCCAATAAATCTGCGACAAGTAATTTGGATCAGAGGGAGTACTGAAAATACCATTTTACAATATACTAGACATTTACTTTGCATATGACCTGGTGTCATCCTATATCTTGCATCGTCATCTTTGCTTAATCTTTGTGTTGCCTTGAGCCTCCTCAAAAAATCCTAGTGTTCCCATCAAAACAGCCATTTTTTACCTCCCAAGCCCGGATAACATGGACTTGCCGACTGAGCTTGTCTGAGCGACCTTTCTCCAGAATTTTCCTTCTGCCTCTTGCTTGCATGGTCAACTATATGCCGAATCGGACATTCATTTTTGTCCGGCTGGTCAAACATGTCCAACCTATCAGGATTCCTACGTGAAACTGTCACTTTTGGGATAATCGTCTTTAAGGTCTTACGCATCTTTCATCCTCAAACTTTCCTGTCATTGTTGACCTTAAAAGGGTTTGAGTCGTCTTATTCTTTTCACTCAAACTTGCAACACTTTAAGTGAAAAGTAAGATGTGATCTAGATCTACATTTCCACCACCCAAAATCCCCACACATAAGTTCTAAGCGAAGTGAGCCTTTTTTTTATTTAGGGCTTGTTTGTTTGGGTTGTGGCTGGCTGTGCAGCTATGCAGGAAAAGCTACTTATCTGAGTTTGACTGTTTGGCAACTTGGATGGTTATCTGGCCGTGTGCTAAGAAATTGTCTGTAATGTCCTTGTAATTAATATAACACATAAACTTCACTATTGAAGTGCATAAACCCATATGTTATTATTACATACCATATGTCACTTATTGGTTTGTCCAAAATACATATCCAACCATTAAATAAATAAAGATAATCGCATAATGAACATAGATACATCCACACCGATCAAACCGATCATCTTCTTCTAGCATTGTATAATGCAGTAGCGATGCGATCATGCGTTGAGTTCATGTATACTGTGTGTAGTCCACTCGGAACAGTATCACCGACTGATTTTACTGATTGCCTTTGGAACTTAGGAAGGTAGTCCTCATCTGCATCACACCGATCAAACTACTTGTCGCTAATGAAATTGTGAAGCGTTATGCAAGCAAGAATAATTCTTTTTTGAGTAACCAGACCATAAAAAGGAATATACTTCAATATGCGTCACTTGATTTTTAATATACCGAAGACACGCTCGATAGCATTCCGGAGCGATGAGTGTAGATAGTTGAAAATCTCTTTCCTATTTTTTGGTCTCCCTTCTCGATGAAAATCTGGTATGTGGTACGTGTTCTGCTTGTAAGGAGCTAAGAATCCTTTTCTATTTGGATAACCAGAATCAACAAGGTAACAAGTATCTGCACATGAACGAAAAAAAATCAAACATCAACGACAATGCATTTGTAACTATGTGTGTACCATATAGACAAAGATATAGAATATTACCACGAGGAGGGGTCAGAAACTCTATTGGATACTTCTCAACGAAGCGTTGTAGAATGCGTGTATCATGCGCCGAACCAGGCCATCTAGCAACTGAAAGGACTATGTTTTCCCTTGTTATTTTGGTGATGATGACAATCCCAGTTGTGATCTAACCTTGTGCTTGAGTTTCAGCTTACTTGTTTATTGATGGAGCTTATGGAGTGTGTGGATACCATTCTTGAAGTCTCGTGAAGACGGCGGTCTTTCGTTTTTCTCTTTCTCTCATTTCATTTTTTTAGATCGTCGTACTATCAAGAGGGGATCCACCTCGGAAGGCTGTGGGGAATCATTTGTTCTTGCACAAACCATATCTGCACTGCCACAGCCATCCTATCCATCGGCAAGAGAGCTAGTTTTTGAGCCGCTGGTGTTGTTTTTGTCTGATCGGAATTTCCGGCCACGAGTCAGAAGTTCTACCCAGGGATCTCTGTGGAATGGATCCGGCTATATTTCCGGTCCAAGTTCCGGCGGAAGTTCCGGCCCTAGTTCAGAACCTACTGTTTTGAAGTGTTCTAATTGGCGGAACTTCCACCGGAAGTAGCACCGGAAGTTCTGGTCGTAGGTCTGGCCAAGTCTGACCGGATCCTTCAAACGGAATTTCCAGTGCTATTTCTGCTGAGTCTCTCAGTGGAACTTCCGCCTAGGCATCGGAACTTCCGGTCAAGCAGTTCACGACCCAGCTGTTTCTGCTCCAAGTTCCGCTCCAAGTTTCGGTCAAGCTCATAACACCATTGTATGGAAGTTATCTAATTGATGGAACTTGGCCCGGAATTTGCTCCGGAAGTTCCACCGGAATTTCCGGTCATGTCTGACCGGAACTTCCGGTCAAGCTTTGGAGCATGCGTCAACGGTCTTCGAGCCGTTGAAGCCACGCTGAGCGGAACTCCCCCCCCCCCAACCAGAATTTCCGGTGGTGTCGCGAATGGTCCAACAGTTTAGTTTGAAGGGGCCATTTAAGGCGCCCTTCTTCTTCCTCCTACCTAACTCTTTAATTTTCTTTCTCCTCCATTAATACTAGAGCTTCACCTCACTATATCTCTCCCCCTATCCACTCAAACCTCTTGATATTTTGAGGAGTGGGAGAGGTGACCTAGATCTACACTTCCACCAAAGAAGATTTGATTCCCCCCACCTATCCTTTGTGGATCTTGTTACTCTTGGGTTTCTTGGAACCCTAGATGGTGTAGGACATCCTCGGAGCTAAGGGCATGCATTGTGAAGCTCCGTGGTGTCGTTGAGGGCCTCCAATTGAGTTGTGGAGCTTCCTCCTCAACCTTGTTGTAAAGGTTTCGGTTGGTGCCTTCAAGGTCACCGATTAGTGGATTGTGAGGCCTCCTTTGTGGGGGTGCTCATCGGAGAAGAAGGTGAGGCCTTTGTGGTGCTTGGGTGACCTTGTGTGGCCCCGACACCTCTCCAACATAGACGTAGCTTCCCTGGAAGTGAACCACGGGAATTACATCTTTGTGTCTCTGCTCCGGTTATCTCATTCCTTACCTTTACTACTTGCTCTTTATCGCTCTTGTGCTTGTTATTAGTTCTCTAGCATATAGGTTGGTCATCTAGTTGCATATCTAGAGAACTTATCTTCTTGCCAAGCCTAAAATTGATTAACAAATTAAAAATTGGTAGTCGCCTATTCACCCCTCCCTCTAGTCGATTCAAAGTCGGTACTTTCAATTGGTATCAGAGCCAAGGCTCTTATTTCGGGCTTTACCTCCTAAGATACGATGGCCGATGAAGGGGGTAGTGATAATGACAACTCCAAGAACTTGGCCAACATGGATGACCTCAAGCAAATGGAGTCATCCATGATGACCAAGTTTGAGGAAATGATGACTCTTTTGCAGTCCCTCAAGCCTAACTCCATGGTTCCTCTTGTCACACCCCAAACCACTGAGCTTCCTCCCACCGTTCCGGTGACTGCCCCCAGGGTGAATATCGTGTCCATCACCCCTCACTTGGGACTTGGGTCTGTTTCTGAAACATCTACCAAGGGCCCAAGCGAGAACACCGAGGGGCTCGAAGACTCAACTTCCAAAGAGGAAAGTGGAGGAAAGGACTACTCGGCGGTGCCCCCACCGCCGAAGTATACTCCGGATCCTCCCATTCCCATGCCACACATCATTCCTCAAGGAGCACCGCCTATGTTAGATACTTCAAATTTCACCAATTGGCAATATCTAATGTGCTCTCATATTTCCAGCTCTTCTATTGAGTTAATGAGGATTGTGTAGGAAGGGTTCTCTCCATATGACCCAAAGAAGTTGACTCGAGGTGAAGTGGTGGACAAGCAAATCAATGCCACGGCTTTGGGCATGATTCAAAAGGCATTGACTCCCAAGGACTTTGCTCACATTCGCCAATTCAACACCGCCAAGGAAGCACGGGATCATCTCACCTAACTGTTTGTGGGAAATGAGAGTATCCAAAGCTCCAAGTTTGATGAAGTCAACAATGAGTGCGATGGTTTTTCTATGCAATATGATGAGACTCCCGAATACATGTATAGGAGGCTCAAGGTCCTTTGTTGCACTATGAGGGATCTTGGTGACACCTATGTTGATGACAAGTTCATGAAGAGGAAGTTCATTCAAGCTCTTCTTCCATTTGAAGAACAAAAGGTCAACTCCATTAAGGGAAGAATCAAGTTTCACTTAATGGCATCCCAAGAAGTCTTGAGTGAAGTGATTGCCATGACCATTGCCAAGAAGAACGTGGAGTCCGCTCGTGCTAGGGCGATAGGATCAACAAAAATGAATCTTGCATTGAAGGCCAAGGCTATTGAAGTTGTTGATGATGATACATCAAGTGAGTGGTCTCAAGAGGATCTCAAGTATGCCTTAAATGAACATCTTGCCCTCGCTTCAAGATCTTTTTGGAACAAGCCCGACATCAAGTCAAGATCAAGGGACAACACAAGATTCAACTCATCCAACAAGGCTCCCAAAGGGAGATCATGCTACAATTGCAATGGAAAGAGTCACTTTCTGGCTAAGTGTCCCTTTGAGAACCGTGAAGACAATGGTGGTCGTATCATCCGCAAGATCAAGTCAAGGCCTCCTCATCTTTTGAACAAGAACTACTTAGTCAATAATGTTGTCAATAAGGAAAGGACTATTGTGGTCCATGAAGAATACCTTTTGGGCACGTATGAAGAAGAAGATGATGATGATGAAGTCCAAGGCAGAGAGATTGTGGGAGTTGCTGCTATTGCTACTACTTCTACTCCACGATTGTCCCTCTTAGACTCACCAAACGAGAACGTCATCTCCTCCAACCAAAAGTGTCTCGTGGCCAAGGCCACCGAGGTAACATCTAAACCCACTCCTCAACCCATCTCTAGTGAGCCTTCCTCTCTTGACCTTGAAGGTCTAGAGATAAAGAAAGAGATGATAGACATGTGGGAGTTTATTGCTACCTTGGATGAAGAGATTAAAACTTGCTTTGATTCCTTGCTTGCCAAACTTGATAATGCTAGGGATGCTTTAGATGAAAAGGAAGAACTTCTTGACTTGTTAAGTAAAAATGAAAGGGATGTCGCCGATGAAATTGCCTCTCTCACTCAAAGTCTTGAGGATGAAAAAATATGAGAATTAATCTTGAGGAAAATGTGTCTAATCTTGTAGATGACCATAACAACTCCATGTGCTCCCTCACTAAATAACGTGATCATGCTCTAGCTTTGGTTAAAGTGCTTAAAAGTGAGAAAGTTGAGTTTGGTTTTGTTCATGATAGGAATCGAGAAGACTTTGAGAAACTCAAAGAGGAACACAAATCCTTGGAGAGCAAATTCTCAAGTCTTTTTGAAGCCCATGAACAACTTCAAACTCAACTAACTTGTGAACATGCTAAGTCTTCCGTTGTGCAAATTATAGACTTGTCTAGATCTTCTAACCCTTGTTGCAAGCATGAGCATCTCATTGAGGATAACAAGGTGTTGAAGGATCAACTTGCCAAGGCTAAGAAGAAGAAGAAAAACAAGAAGAGGAGAAATAACAAGGGCAAAGCTCTAGGACCCTCTCATGGTCCCACCATCTTGCAAAGTGACAACTTTGCCGGAAAGAACAATCCCTCTTATATTCTTTGCAAGTCCTATGATGGTCATGTATATGCTAAATATGTTGGAACTTCTTACACGCATGATTATCATTAGAACATTTTGGTGCCAAAGGTTCTTGTTACTAACAAAGGGGACCCATTGTAAAATGGGTACCTAAAACCAAAGCTTGATTTTCTTGTAAGACTATGCTTCTGGTGGAGCAAAATGGGTGCTTGATAGCGGCGCCACAAGTAATATGACCGGAAGCAAGTCTATCATGTCAGAGATAAGGCCAAATATTGCCAACACTATGGTCTCCTACGATGATAAAACAAGTTTTCATGTATTGGGTTTTGGAAAAGTGGTGGTAACCCCGGATGTATCCTTGGTTGACGTCATGCTTGTCAAAACCCTCGGTTACAATTTACTTCCAGTTCGTGCTCTTGCCATTATGGGTCTTTTTTATTTGTTTAATGATCACTCTATGGTCCTCATGTGGAGCAAGTCTCTCAAGGTGGCTTTCATAGGGTATATAGAGCATGACTTGTATGTGGTAGACTTTTCAGGGACCACCACTCCTCATGCTCTATGTCTCTATGCTAAAGCCAACAAGGGCTGGTTGTGGCATCGTCGCCTAGCCCATGTTAACATGAGAACTTTGCAAAGACTTCACGCCGAGGGCCACATCCTTGGTCTTAAAAATGTTTATTTTGCCAAAGATCGTGTGTGCAGGGCTTGTATTGAAGGAAATATGCATGAAACTCCCACAAAGCTCTCAATCAAATCACCATGGAAAGATGCTTGGAACTCTTGCACATGGACTCTTTGGTCCTCCCTCTCATGATAGTCTTGGAGGCAAGAAGTATTGTTTGGTTATTGTGGATGATTTCTCTAGATACACTTGGGTGTTCTTCTTCAAGTACAAAAGTGAGACTCAACAAAACACCATCGATTTTGCTAATGAAGTTCAACGGAAACACAATGCAACCATTCTCTCCATCCAAAGTGAAAATGGCACCGAGTTCAAGAACTATACCTTGGATGAGTTTCTTAGTGATGAAGGCATCAAGAATCAATACTCCACTTCTTACACCCATCAACAAAACGGTGTTGCTGAAAGAAAGAATCATACTTTGATGGATGCAGCTCGGTCCATGCTAGCTAAATTCAAGTCTCCATACAACTTTTGGGTTGAGGCCATCTCCACCGCTTGTCATGCAACCAACCGGCTTTACTTTCGCAAGAAAAAGAACAAGACCCCTTATGAGCTGCTCATAGGGAAGAAGCCCAATGTTAGCTACTTTCGAGTGTTTGGTTGCAAGTGATACATTCTCAAGAAAGGAGTTCGTTTGTCCAAGTTTGAATCCAAGGCACAAGAAGGAATTTTTGTTGGTTATTCAAATTAGTCCCATGCTTATAGAGTCTACAACAAAACCAATGGAAGGGTTGAAGAGACGAGCAACATGAAGTTTGATGAAGACCATGAGTCCCTTGTTAGGCAAGATGGTGTTCGTGATCCAAGTGATGAAATTCCTCCCAAGGCCATAAGAAGAATGGGTGTGGATTTCTACCGCCCCATTGAGGATCCCCTTGTGGCCGAAGGAGAAGGACAAAGTTCTACTCAAGTGGAGCCCTCACTCTCACAAGATCATCTTTCCCCTCAAGGACCCACTATTTTGGCACAAGCTCCCTCAAGCTCTTCTGAATCTCCTCATGCTCATGACTCTTCAAGCCCCGATACTCAATCTCTTCATCAACAACATCTACCTACCCAAGATGGGGCTCCTTCTCATGACATCTCCCAAGGTCAAGCTAGTCAAGAACAAGGCCAAGCTATTGTTGATCAAGGCTCTCCCCCTTCCTCTCCAAATAATGACTCTCCCGGGGTGGAGATTGATGAAAATGATCCTCGTGTTCGTGCTTATAGCCAAGGCGGGAACTCAAATGGTGGCAATGACCAAGTGGTTGCTCAAGAATCTCATGTTGATGCCCAAGCCCGCCGTCAAGCTTATCGTCTCACCAAGCTCATCTGAGATGGCCATATCCTTGATAATGTTTATGGAGATTTCAATAGAGGTTCTACTACTAGGAGGCAATTAGCCTCTTTTAGCTCTCACCATGCTTTTATCTCTCATGTGGAACCACAGAAAGCCTTTGAGCCTATTGAAGATGATGATTGGCTCGACGCTATGAATGAAGAACTTCACAACTTCAAGAGGAACAAAGTATGGAATTTGTTTGAGCGGCCTAAAGATTGTCAAAATGTCATTGGAACCAAGTGGGTCTTCAAGAACAAGTGTGATGCAAATGGGATAACCGTGCGCAACAAGGCAAGGTTAGTTGCCCAAGGATACTCACAAGTTAAGGGCATCGACTAAGGTGAGACTTATGCCCCCGTTGCTCGCCTTGAATCCATTCGTATACTTCTTGCTTTTTCCACTCATCATAACTTTAAGTTGCAACAAATGGATGTTAAAAGTGCTTTCCTTAATGGTCCTTTGAAAGAGTCTATATACGTCAAGCAACCTCCAGGCTTTGAGGATCCACTTTTCCCGAACCATGTCTACAATCTCAAAAAGGCACTCTATGTCTCAAACAAGCCCCATGTGTGTGGTATGATTGCCTTAGAGAGCTCTTGTTAGACCGTGGTTTCGAAGTGGGCCTCATTGATCCCACTCTTTTTACTAAGAGAGTAGGAGGTCACTTGTTCGTTTGCCAAATCTATGTTGATGACATTATCTTTGGGTCTATTAACAAAGCTTTTAATGAGGATTTTGCCAAGCTCATGACCGACCGCTTCAAGATGTCTATGATGGGAGAGTTGGAGTTCTTCCTTGGATTTGAAGTCAAACAATTGAGGAAGGGTACCTTCATCAACCAAGCCAAATACATTCAAGACATGCTCAAGAAGTTCAAGATTGATCAAGTCAAAGGTGCCAAGACTCCCATGCCAACTAAGGTTAATCTTGATCTCGATCCTAAGGGTGAGGATGTGAATCAAAAACTTTATCGATCTATGATTGGTTCTTTGCTCTATCTTTGTGCATCCCGACCAGATATTATGTTGAGTGTGGGTATGTATGCAAGGTTCCAAGCCGCACCAAAAGAAATCCACATGGTGGCGGTCAAGAGAATCTTCCGATATTTGGTTCATACCCCAAACTTTGGGTTGTGGTACCCCAAGGGAGCCATCTTTGACCTCATTGGATACACGGACTCAGATTGGGGTGGAGACAAGGTGGGAAGGAAGTCAACCTCTAGAGCTTGTCAATTTCTTGGGAAATCCTTGGTGTGTTGGTCCTTGAAGAAGCAAAACTGTGTGTCTATGTCCACTGCCGAAGCTAAGTACATCTCTACCGCAAGTTGTTGTGCTCAATTGCTATGGATGAAGCAAACCTTGAAGGATCTTGGACTTTCTTTTGACAAGGTGCCTCTCCTTTGTGACAATGAGAGTGCTATTGTCATCGCTCACAACCTTGTGCAACACAACCGGACCAAGCATATTGAGATCCGTCATCATTTCATTCGAGACCATGTTGCAAGAGGAGACATTTCTTTGGAGTATGTTCCCACCAAGGACAATCTTGCGGATCTTTTCACGAAGCCTCTAGATGAAGCAAGGTTCCAAGAGTTAAGGCATGAGCTAAATATCATAGATTCGAGCAATGTGGCATGAGTACCTTGCGCACCTACCCATGTCTCAATGTGTATCTTTGTTTGGATGTAGGCATGGACTTAGGGGGAGTGTAGTTCCTCTTATGAACGAACACTATCCTTATTATGCGCACATTAAAGTTTTCATACTATGTCTCTCAAGGAGATCATTTGAGCTTCATGATGAGTGTTGGTAATGAACCCAAGATATATCTTCGTGGTTTCAAGCCATTTACTCTTATATAAGGTGGCCTCGGCCATCGACTCTTTGTGTTCCTTGTATTTTTGTGCTTGGTTGTTCTTGTGTTTTCTTGGTGTCTTTAGTCGTTTTGGTTCTTCATAGTTTGAGCTCTCTATCCCAAGCCTTTTATTTCCCCAAGCCCCTTCTATTCCCTGCACAAGTTCTTCCTTGATCTCTTCCAATCATGGGAAGTTGTTTCCGGCATCACCGGAAATTCCAGCCAGCTGCCGAAAGTACCGGTCAGTGCAAAGCTCTCTGGAACTTCTCCTTGACCTGGCTACTTCTGCCTGTGCTCAGAACTTCCGGTTCACCGAAAATTTCGGTCATCCACCGGAACTTCCGGTGAGGCTCTTCGACCTATATAATACGGGCCCTAGAAAAAATGGGGTCTTCTCCCAGTTTTCCCCAAGACCCACGTTCTATTTGGAGCAGCCTCCGACGACAACGACCCCGCGGAGGTGCTCTGGCCCCTCCGTCTCCAGCCAACCTCCTCCAGATCTACTCTGTGGGATCCTTCCCCACCTCGATCTCCCGCCATTGATGGAGATCTTGTTCATACCATTGCTTGAGTTAGGGCTCATCATGTCTAGGCTTGTTCTTTGGCTAGAACTTGTTGGGAGATCTTGGTAGGCCTAGGAATCCTTGCTAGGGTAGATTGAACCAATACATTTGTGAATCCGTACATGTGCACTCTAGATTTGGTTTCCTTGCAGTTTCCTGTTTGAACCGCTGTGTTCGTGACTTCACCGGAACTTCTAGTGGGTCACGAACAGAACTTCCGGTGGTGACTTTGTCACCGGAAGTTCCGGTCTTTCATCGGAAATTCCGGTGCACTGTATCTGATTCATTGCATGTATTTTTCAATCTCTCTTTGTTTCCTTTTTCGAATATGTGCACTTATCCCCCATCCCTCCCTATTCTTTGCTTTCTTCTCAAGGCAAGGTGGTTCCCGTAGAGGCAAGCGCAACCGTGTTCCTCTCGGTCCTCCCGAGATTGATGAAGAAGATCTAGAGGTTCTGCAACCTCCCACTCAGACTGCCCGTCAGAAGGGTACTGTTGCTCGCCGTGCTACCTCTGCTGAAGGGAAGCGGCCTACCCTTGCCTCTCAAAAGAAGGCAACCGCTGCTAGGCCAGATTCCTCCAAAGTCAAGATCTCCAAGTGGCCTCCGAAGACCTTTGCAGCGTTTCACCAGGTTGATCCCTATCTTGTTCTGTGTGATCCTCTTTGCTTGGATCCCCTTTTCCACAATCTCCGCCAATAGGAAATCTTTGTAGAAATCGATGCCACCAAGTCAAAGTTTGTTTTTGCCCCTCAGAAATACATCAATGTGGCTCATATGGAAAGCAAGCCTGAGTACTTTGGGGAAGCTCTTGAGCTGTGCAGAAAGTTTGGACTAATTCCCATCATGGAGCACCGACAAAATTTTGATGAGACCTCTATTGCTCAGTTCTTCTCCACTCTTCACATGGAGACGGATTCTATCAATGGCACCTTGAAGTGGATGACCAAGAATCATCTGTTAACTGCCACATGGTTAGATTTTGGTGCTCTTCTTGGCTATCCTCTCTCGCCTGAGAAGGGTGCTAATGGTTGGAGTTGTCACTTCAACAAGGCTTCTGCACCTGAGGTTCTGGAGCCTCTCTACATTGAGGGTTGGGGTGTGTGTGGTCAGGTTAATCATATCCATCTAGTCTACGTCATCATGCGCAAGGTTTACCTGAACACCATCTCTCCTAAGGCAGGAAACTTTGATCAGATTCATGCCTTTCAGATTGACCTTATGCTCCAGACTCACCTTCACCGTGATTCTGACCAGAAGCTGGATGTTATGCACTTTCTGTTCCTTGAGATCTGGTTTGCTATGATTGAAAAATGCTCGTGTCCCTATGCTCCATACATTCAGACTCTTATCAACGCCAAGTGGAGGGAAGCAACTGGTACCCACTACCCTCAGGACATCATCACTATTCATGAGGAGAAGATCCTGTGTTTAATGAAGCATGAGAATCCTAGGACCCAAGCTAAAAAGGAAGAAGCCATCTGAAAGTATGGGGTTGCTACTGGTGCCCCTTCAGTACGTGCTGGTTCTAGTGTTGGTGGTCCCAGTCTTGAGAGGCAGCCATCTTGGGCCAAGAAGCTGCTGAAGAAAGTGTAGAAGACATTATGTTTCCTGGAGGACCATGAGTACCAGGCTTATGTTGATTAGCAGCACAATGCTCAGCGGCAGAAGGCTATATTGAACGCGCTCAACACTCCTTGCTCTCCCGAGACCAGATCTTTCACCGCGCCTAAAGATGAGTGGATTCATGACAACTGCAAGTGGTCTGATTCCGAGGATGAAGTCACCGGTCCCCGCCTGCTTGGAACAATGCCTCTTGGGACCCCAAGCCTTCTCATCCTCCTTTCTTCAGTTGGGGCGATTAGAGTGGTCTTTTATCCCTTTTTGGTGTCTTGATGCCAAAGGGGGAGAAAGATATCTATTAGGTTGTTCATGGGATTTGCATGGGTCGAGTCACGAGCTCGTTATTTATTTGATCTTTTCTTGCTCGTGAACTCTCTCTAGTTTATGTGTGCTTGTGGACCTCGTTATTTGTGCAACTCTGTGGTATTTGTGCCTCTATATATGTATGAGACTATGTGATATGTTATGCATGTTGTTGGCTTATGGATGTTTGTATATGGTGGTGGAGTCTCCTTTGATATTATTTCATCTATTGTCTCTCACCACATATGTTTGGTGCAACGGTATGTCCCCTAAACTATCTTTTTCTTCCTTGCACCTGTGCTTTTTTTGCAATGGAAAGGGGGAGCCCCCTTATATGTGTGCTAGTTTTGTCCTTAGAGCTTTCTCTCTAGCTTGCACACACATAGGGGGGCTCGTTCCGTTCATTGCAAAATCTGCTCTTTATTATGCAAATTTTATGGGATTGTCATCAAACACCAAAAAAGGGGGAGATTGAAAGGTATATGGTTTCCCTTGTTATTTTGGTGATGATGACAATCCCACTTGTGATCTAACCTTGTGCTTGAGTTTCAGGTTACTTGTTTATTGATGGAGCTTATGGAGTGTGTGGATGCCATTCTTGAAGTCTTGTGAAGACGGTGGTCTTTCGTTTTTCTCTTTATCTCATTTTATTGTTTTAGATCGTCGTACTATCAAGAGGGGGTCCACCTCGGAAGGCTGTGGGGAATCATTTGTTCTTGCACAAACCATATTTGCACCGCCACAACCATCCTATCCATCAGCGAGAGAGCGAGTTTCTGAGTCGCTGGTGTTGTTTTTGTCTGGTCGGAATTTTCGGCTAGGAGCCGGAAGTTCCCCCCAAGGATCTCTGTGGAATGGATCCAGCTATATTTCCGGTCCAAGTTCCGGCGGAAGTTCTGGCCCCAGTTCAGAACCTACTTTTTTGAAGTGTTCTAATTGGCGGAACTTCCACCGGAAGTAGCATCGGAAGTTCCGATCGCAGGTCTGGCCAAGTCTGACCGGATCCTTCGAACGGAATTTCCAGTGCTATTTCTGCTGAGTCTCTGAGTGGAATTTCCACCAAGGCATCAGAATTTTTGGTCAGGCAGTTCGCGACCCAGTTGTTTCCGCTCCAAGTTCGGTCAAGCTCAGAACACCACTATATTGAAGTTATCTAATTGACGGAATTTGCTCTGGAAGTTACACCAGAATTTCCGGTCATGTCTGACCGGAACTTCCAATCAAGCTTTGGAGCGTGCGTCAACGGTCTTCGAGCCATTGAATCCACGTTGAGCATAACTTCCGCCCCCCACCAGAATTTCCGGTGGTGTCGCGAACAGTCCAACGGTTCAGTTTGAAGGGGGGCATTTAAGACACCCTTCTTCTTCGTCCTACATAACTCTTCAATTTTCTCTTTCCTCCATTAATACTAGAGCTTCACCTCACTAGATATCTCTCCCTAGCCACTCAAACCTCTTGATCTTTTGAGGAGTGGGAGAGGTGACCTAGATCTACACTTCCACCAAAGAAGATTTGATTCCCCCTATCCTTTGTGGATCTCGTTACTCTTGGGTTTCTTGGAACCCTAGACGGTGTAGGACATCCTCGGAGCTAAGGGCATGCGTTGTGAAGCTCTATGGTGTCGTTGAGGTCCTCCAATTGATTTGTGGAGCTTCCCCCTCAACCTTGTTGTAAAGGTTTTGGTTGGTGCCGTCAAGGTCACCGGTTAGTGGATTGTGAGGCCTCCTTTGTGGGGGTGCTCACCGGAGAAGAAGGTGAGGCCTTTGTGGCGCTTGTGTGACCTTGTGTGACCCCGACACCTCTCCAACATAGACATAGCTTCCTTGGAAGTGAGCTACGTGAATTACATCTCTGTATCTCCGCTCTGGTTATCTCGTTCCTTACCTTTACTACTTGCTCTTTACCGCTTTTGTGCTTGTTATTAGTTCTCTAGCATATAGGTTGTTTATCTAGTTGCATATCTAGAGAACTTATCTTCTTGCCAAGCCTAAAATTGATTAAAAAATTAAAAATTGGTAGTCGCCTATTCACCCCCTCTAGTCGATTCAAAGTCGGTACTTTCAGCAACAACAAAGGTGAATCTCAAATTGAAGTCACATATCGCTAGAATATTCTGTGATGTGTAACCATGCCTTCTGTATGGTTAACCACCTCTTATGCAGGTACTGTAACTGGAATGTGCGAGCCATCTATGGCGCCAATGGAGCTTTGAAATGAGGCCAAAAGCATGCATCTTGAAGTCTTGGATGCACATCCTTGAACTCTTGATCTACTGGCTTTATGTTATCCTTACCCAACTTGTACAAGCAATCCAAAACCATGTGAAACTTCCTATGAATTATTTTAGTTGAACGACAAAAATGGTTCTCAACTTGGCTAAATGACTGTGGTCCTCCAACCATACATAGAAACATAGCTAGGCATTCAACAGATGAAATGTCTGTAGTTGACTTTAACCCATAGCTAGAAACTAGAAGGTTGTGCAATGCATGAAACACATCAGGGTACATTCTAAACATTTTGTAGCATCTTTTACTATTTCCAAGTTGTTCATTCACCCATTCAATCCCAATTTGTTCTGGAACCCTCCTAGGTTCTTTATTCAAGCACTTCTGACTATAGAGATTACCATAGTATCCCAACACGGCAAGGTCATGCACGATTCCAAGCAACTGTTATGTATTTTCTAGTTCATAGTCACGATCATCATCACCACCATCCATCTACAAAATAATTAAAACATGTCAAAATCAGAAAATGCTTCACAAAATAATTACTAGACATGCAACAATCAGCAAATGCTTCACATAATAATGACTAGACATGCAACAATCATCAAATGTTTCACACAACAATCATAATGGTTAGCAAGTTTTACAATGATCACAAATAGTCTCAACAAAATAAATAGAGAAAGAATAATAACAAGTAGTCTCCAACGGATACATAGTACACACAAGTTCTGCAATGACAAAAAAGCAATTATACATCTACTTGTTCATCTCATCATGTGTCCTCTAGAGCCAATCGAGCCTGCCCGCAGTTGTTGCAAATGCTGCGAACACCTCTCTATGATCCCTGTTCATAGCTAGCTTGTCAGCAGTGTACATGATAGAAGTTCCTTCACTCACTCCACAATCTAAAACCATTCCTAAGAACTCCTTCATAGTTGGGACCTGATCATCCTTGCTGCTAGAACTTCCTTCAATGTTCCTTGATATGATTGTGTTGAGTGCATTGTTGTAAGCCGAGAAAAAATCCTTCTCCACATGCTTGTGTTTCCCTGTTCCCTTTTCATTCTCTACATGCTTGTGTTTCGCTATTGCCTTGTTGTAAGCCGAGATATCATCATCAAGCACTATTGGAGCCTCATTGCCATTTCCTTCTTCCTGACCTGCAATAGCAGCTGATTGTCCAGTGACATGTGCCTTCCTAAACATACCATCTTGTTGTTCCAAGTTGGGAGGTGGCCCATTTATAAATTTTGCATGGTCAGGGCGAATCTGCAAATAAGAACATAATAGAGAGATCAGTCCGATGATCAAAATAACAAATACAAAGAAAAGGCAAGTATAGAAAATGGTAACTTACAGCTATGTGATTCTTCCACTAATCATCATCTGCATCCATAGTTTTTGTTATAGGATCCCAACCAAGCCCAGTCGCATTTTATAGTTCCATCCACCCCGTGTAATCCTTCTTTAAAGCATCCCATTTGTTCTTGAATTGTTTTTGCGTTAATCTTTCCCCTGTTTTTTCGGAAAATTTGTCTCCAAGATTCGTGTACCCCTTTCTACTCAATCAACCCCCATCCCTATTGTTGTCGTTCACTTCCTCCATACAAATGTAGAAAACTCTAGTGTGATATGGATCCCAAACCATCTTCGACATTTCAGCAAGACCAACACGTAGCAATACTACAAAAAGCAACATAATTTCAGCAAGACCAACACATTATTAGCAGCAAACATCATCAAATTGGTCATTCGGTTTTACAAGTGACATCAAACTTTCAAACAGCACCACATCAAGAAATACATGTATGGAATTTTATAGCAGTACAAAATCAAATTTCACAACACTTGATTCTTGTACCACATCCCACATCAAGAAATTTGATAAATGTACCGCATCCCACATCATATTCATAGGACAGTGGCCTCACCTATGCACTGGGCGACAAGGTAGGCGGTCTTGGCAGCGGACGTGCGAGTTCCGACAACATGGAGGAGGTCCGGTGGCAGGGAGGAGAGCGGCGGGGAGGAGTGAGGCCGCTGGCAGTAGGGAGGAGTGAGGCCGCTGACGGCAGTGAGGAGGATGGCGGGGAGGAGGGAGGCCGGCGGCGGCAAGGAGGAGGGCGACGAGGAGGAGGCATGTCAACACCCGGATTTTTAATCCTAGATGCCTGTTATGCCATACATCGCAATCCCAGAATTACCATTTTTGCGAGACATAACAGATTTGGATACCACAGTATATCATCCATTACAAACCATACATAAGGTCTTACACAAATAAGGATCTCAATATCCAGTTCTTAATACAATTCAAGCAGCGGAAATACGTAATAATAAAGGTAGCGTAGGCGAAGCTCCATCTTCGGGGTCACAGGCAATGCTGACGATGGGAGATGATCCTAGTTGTCGTAACCTTCCTGGGGTCCTTCGTCCAGGTACTCTTCTTCATAGTCTGGCCACGGGAATAGCCAGGGACAAATCCATGAGTACTCTTTAAGTACTCGCAAACTAATACTAACAAGTGAAGGGGGTTTTTGTAGTAGGACACTAAACTCTAGGGTTGTTTTGCAAAAAGCTAGATTTACTTCTACTAAGTTCAGAAGCAAGAAAATCTAGTTGAAATTTTATAACACCTAAGTGGGAACATTTCATATCACAACTCTGTTGTGGTCAAGTCAAAATCTCAATTCATTTCATAAGTCATTTTGAAAACATCTGACGGGGGAACAGTATGGCCACTCCAACTGTCCATAACCGCGGACGCGGCTATTCAAATAGTTTGACACTCTGCAGAGATTGTACACTTTCACCACAACATTTGATACATCCGTCAGGAACAAATCCTAAATTCACCATACTTAGTATGCGGATAATCAATCCTAACCTTTCAATTACACGCCCTAGTATAGGCACCTCTCCTGTGAGTTTGGCCTCCCAACCATGACCAACTGTCATCTTGGGTACTGCACAGGTGGACAATCTTCACAAGGTAGCCTCAGCTCAAACCTTGGCCATGAGGGAACCCATACTAAAGTATATAAGTTTCCAGTCAAGCCCTACCCAAATTTTGGGTATTTTGGTTGTACGGTAAATTTGGAATGGTATCGCATCCAGACAACCATCAGTTTTATAAAGGGCTAAGGCTCATGCCTTAACATTTTCATCATCCAAATCATCTGGTGTTCGGAAACACATGTCAAAACATTTCAGTAGAATGACTCATCATTCCAAGGTTTTCAGAACCATTTTCACCAAGTATTCCCAGCTAAAGTTGATCAAGTTTTATGCTTATCGCTAGCATCTACAAGTGGGGTAAGTACTAATGAGGGGTGGTAATTAAGAGGAGATTAATTGAGTTCAATCTCATGCCTTAGGATGGTAATTTTATGCTCTTTATGCAACCTTCAATTATCTTCCTAGAATCTACAAGCTACTTAAGTAAACTCTAAGAGAAAGCTTTGATAATGAAATAAAGTATAAAGCTTGCAAGTAAAACTAGGATTGGGTTATCAAGTGGGTATGATCACATATGCTTAAGGCATATAGTTGGCATGGTAACAAGCAAGTATTTGCTTGCATAATTGCAAGTATAAGCTTGCTAAAGTAGGGTATCTTGCAAGTGTTAGCTTGCCTTGTGCAGAGCAGTGGTTGAAGTTCTCCTCGGCTTCTTCTTTGTAGTATCCTCCTTCCTCCTCGTATCCTTGGTCGGTACTAGCGTCTATAAATAAGTACGAGGTACACAATCACCAAACAATACTTAACTATTTTCAATCATCACACAAAGGTGCTCTATAGATGATCTAGCATCATCACTAGCATTCAAGATTAAAGCACTTGCATTATTTATTTATTTTTAGAAAAGTAATTTCTACTCATTGAAAAACTACTTAAGATTTAATATTCTCCAAACCAAACATGGGATCATGTTGACACATGTCATCACCACATATTTCAGTCCATGGGAGTGTGATTTAAAGTGGTGTCATAATTTAATAAGGTTTAACCTTTTATTTCAATTAAATAAAGTGACTAGAAATGCCTATGTGGCATTCTTTTATTAATTGAACATTATTTCTGTAAGTAAACTCCTATGTTTTTATATATTCTGAAAGGTATGATCAAATGTGATTTTTGAGAGTTGGAATAAACTCAAAAGCTATTATGGTTGAAATTTGAAAAATGTTTGAATGCAGAAAAGCTTCTGACTTGTTATTTTTACCAAGCTTGATCTACAGATCCAAATGATTTAAATCCAACGGGCTTGGATTAAGTATTTCAATACCTTTCTAACAAAATTGGTTTCATTCGATTTGGTTCACTAAATCGAGCTGGGTTGATTTTTGAATATAGGTACAGAACTAAGTTTGAATATAAATAGAAAAGGTTAAATTCAAATGAGTGGGCTGCGCGGGAAAGGTTATTGGGCCTGCCCAGTGTCACTCCGCAGCGCGGGGCGCAACTGACAGGGGGGTCTACTGGTCAGTGGCTCATAAAACGCGAAGCGGTACGAGACGATGTGGTGCGTTGTATTAGAAGTGAGATCAACGGCTGAGGGTCGTCGTCGACAATGAACATGTCACCGGCGAGCTCGAACCCTAGCGGCTCAGTGGGGGTCGTGGGAGGCTCACCGGGGCTCAGGCGAGGGTCGACGATGCGGGCGAACGACAAAGTCGACGACGGCGATTCTCCTGGCACCGACAGCTTCTCCTGGGGCGGCTCCAATCGACGGCGCCTCTCCTCCTCTGCAGCGGCGAACTTCGGTGAAATTCCAGCCACCTGGTGCTCGCCTTGCTCCGGGGAAGGGTGTGGGATGTTTCTGAGAGAGAGGGGATCGAACTGGTGTGAAGAATTCGAGCGGGGGAGGCCTCTATTTACAGTGGAGAGAGGGGACCGACGGGCGTGGGCTGAGCTCGTCGTGGTCGACGACACAGAGGGCTATCAGCGTGGGCGACGGTAGGGAGCGGTGCTGTGCTCCATGGCGAACCTCAACGGTGTGGTGGCGAGGCGTGGGGCGGTGCTGATCGGTCGGAACGCTTCGGCGCTCTGAGCGTGTCCGACGGAAGTTTTGATGGTGCACAACATGCGTGGTCCGCGCGGCGAACGGGCGTGTATGCGGGGTTGCTGGGGTGGTGGTGATCACGCGTGCACGCGGCGAGGGCGGCGCGCGGTCTGTGGGCGTGTGTCGAGGGTGGCGCTCTGGCGCGCTCTTGGCATGGTCGCAGAGAGGCTTGGCATGGATTGGGCGTGTGGTCCAGTGGCTGGCATTGCTCGAGGCTGGGATAGGGAGTGGCGGTGGGGTGTTGGCTAGCTCCCAGACAAGGTTGGCGAGGCTAGTGTGGCCTCTAGCTCACCGGCGACAACGGGGTGGCAAGTTTGCTCTCGGCATGCTCACCATTGATGGCTAGGCTTGCTTACAGTGCTGCTAAGGTTAGTTAAATGAGCTAGATGATCTACTAAGGACTAGTTGTAACCACAGAGGGAACAAGGTTGGCCAAAACACTGCTCAACATAGTGTTTTTGATTTTGTTGATTTGAATCTGCAATCTGTTTGATGAAATGGCCGCATGAACTTAAGTTTTGAAAAGATTTTTCGTGGGTATGCTAGGAATGTACTGGGGAGTCTGTGGATGCTTGGGTTTTGAAAATTGAGTTGGTTTGAGTGGTTTTTGAAATAGTGGATCTTCCCATATGAAATAGATTCAATTTTAAACTGTCATTTAAACTAAGCATTTGAATGTTTTTGGATGAGCACAAAGTGGGCCTTGGTACCTTGTTATGAGTACTATCAAGAGGTGCAAAGATCCATACATGTTTCTGCTGAGTTTTGAAAATTAGAGATAGCCAAAGTAGGCATGGGAGTTAATTTAGGCAAAGTGACCATTCACTTAATTTATTTGTTTTGACTTGTTTGTCTTTGGGAAAAGTTTGGGGATTGTTTAGATGATGTTTATTTCACCTAAGAATCATTTTACAAGCAAAGAAACACAGAACCATGACAATTCAAAAGAATCCAAATTTCAATACACACATATGAATGCTTTCATATTTTTAGTTGGAAAAGTTTTTGTTAACCCTAAATTTGGTGATTAGAGTTTGATGATCCAAGTTTAATATTTTTGGGATGTTACAAGGCAGGAAGGGGGACCCGAGCTGGCGGCAGCGCTGGCGAGAGGAGGGGTGCGGGGAGAGGAACCCTATCGCGAGGGAGGACTCGCGTACGGGGGGGTGGGGGCGTTTTTTTCTTTCTGGGAACCAGGGTCGCGTACGGGATCAGTCCGGGTGGCATTTTGTTGTAAATTGAGTGAATAATATGTCCAAATAAGAAAACGTTTCGCCCGTAGTTGCGGGAAGCTGCGGGAAGCACCCCAGGACGTGCTTTGCTCGTACGTCTGTTTTATAGAAGTACTTTAGCAAAAGTCCAACACACAGCTGCCCGTTTTTTTTGTTTTTCTGTCTTTTTCCAGTGGAGAAGTGGTCAAAAGCCCAAACAAACACCCCTTAGATTTTCTAGACATTTGTTGACCTCCTCCATTGTTCCTCTTCTCTCTCATCTCTTCATAGCATATGTTTCTTCGGGCGAGATTTGAAATTGAGCATTTGTGTTCTTGTTTTCTTGTTTTACATTGGTTTGATTTCTATGGTGATTCAGTTAAGTGAAAATCCAAGAGTTTGTTACCCTTACAGGCCACCGCTTCATAGACGGTTTGGTCGTTGTTGGCTTGCTGACCTTTTCGTGAAAATTGTGAAGAGGCTCAAGTGAGCTTGCCATCTTCGGGATTAAGGAAGAAGCTAACCATAGTGGAAGGGCTCTCGCTAGGCATGTAGAGCTCAAGGGTTCCCGCTCATTTTTGAGAGCTCAAGGGAGAATAAGGCTAGATTCGATGAGGGATTGTGTGGGTTTTGTCATGGTCTCTCTAACAGAGAGTAGAATGCTAGTGGATATCCAAATTCCAAGAAATACATCAGTTGTTGCTTGTCTTTTTTACATTCATCAATTTATACTTGTACATATTGTTATATCTTTTGTAAAATTTTGAATTGCTAACTTGTACTTGTATTTGTTATATCTTGTTCGTCAATGTGTTGTTGTACATAAATGAGCTTAGGAGTTTCATCCGCGGTCACCACCTCCGGTCCCACTTCCGCATGCTGTCACCGTCCTACTATTCTACTACGTCATGGTCATGCACCCATTTCTCTTGTTGTGTCCACCCTAGCTCTACACCTCTAGCATCGGCGTCCCCGCCCTCAAAGTTGTTGTGCTCCTGGGCGTGATGGTCGCTCTACTTTGCGGCTGCCGAGCATCCCTAGGAATCGTGGCGGAGGACTTTACGGCATCACCCCCTCGAAGACCTCCACGGCTTCGTAAATCTCTCTGGACGCAACCTAAAGTTTCTCACACGTCAAAATTTCAAGGTTGCCAGTGTGCTTGTGTGCTATAAATTTACAACATTGTGGGTTGTTTTACAGTATACTACGAAAAAGATAGTAGGTGGCGTTTTTAATATTTAGTAACCATCTTTTTTTCCTGGACGGGAAAGCATGTTACATTGTACCCGGTGTTTCTCAAAATAAATTTCAGTATAACCGTGCTCTTGACGCAGCTAGTGGTTGGGCATTGGGTAGGTTCTACGTGTGTCGGTCGCACGCCCATGACTCCACGACCATCATGCCAGGTTTAGCTGGCAATGCTAACGTGACTACTTTGTCCACCATGATCGACCACCCTCCACGTCGTTGACGCACTGCACCATTTTGCAATCTACATAGACCAAAATATCAATCTCGCTTGGGAGAACGAATAATATGACCCAACTACTGCAGAGTGATTAGCGCTATGGTTTAAGGTAATGTCGGTTGGTACTTGGTGGTGCCCTTTTTTTTGAACACTTGGTGGAAATAGAAACATACTGAGACGGCGAGGAGATAGACTCAAAACAGATTTGCTAGACTAGTAATAGAACTTCTTTTTTGCTAGTAAGTAGAATTTTTTTTTCACGGGATATGGGAAAATGATTTTTATGGAGCTTCCAACCATATTTTACATCATCCTCAATTACTGTGCCGTATTTACCGGCCGGCTCAAACATGGAAGTGTGAAGGTCGGAGCATCTCCACTCGTCCTCCAATACGGAGTCCGGCACGTTCGTTTTTGGCCCGTATAGGGTCACCGGACAGATCATAGATTTGGGGGGACGCTGGCTCCCAGCCGTACCCTCCATACAAAAAGTTCAAACATTTGAAATCTGTTAAAAATATGAAATTAACGGCGATTTCATAGATAGTTTAAACATGTTTATACAATACGGGTGCGCCGGCGGGCAAATTTACATAAAACAGCAAGAACTAAAACTAAGGCCCCCGACGACGGGGGGCGCTGCTCTCGCCAGGATGGGGAGGCGGCGGCGGCCCTCTGTCGACACCCCACAGGTCAAACATGGAGTTGTACCTCGCCAGCTGCGAGTCGGCCTCCTCCTTGGCTCGGTCGCGACGGGCACCCAAGTTCGCGTCGTCGGGGTATCTGTGCAACGCAAGGACGAGATGCGTGTGGACGTCATCGAGATGTTGCAGCCGGAGGTATTTCAGCAGGAAAACATGTTGAGGACGTCCCACACGCAAGGCTCGCCGGTGGTCCGGTTAACCAGCCCTCGGGGTGGTGGCGGCCGCGGAAGCGCTCATTGGCGCTCATCTCGAACATGCCAGTTGTTCACCCGCCTTTCGAGTGGCACCCATGGCGGCTCCTCTGGCTCCTCGGAATCGGCATTGGAGCTGCCCCTGCCCAACTCCTTGGTGTTGGTTGCGTCGGAGTCGTCGGAGGGGATCCCCTCCTCTTCCTCAGGGTCGGTGTAGTTGGGGCCATGGAGAAGTGCCTCCGGCTCTCCTGTGGGTGGTGCCCGAGTTGGAGGAAGACAACGGCCAAACATGGTTGTGTGCCGCTCATACTGGCGAAAGCAGCACCTCCGCCCGCCGCCCTAGATATAGCGGGAGAAGGTGTGAGGTGTGGACATGGTGTGAGAGTGTAGATCTGCATGCGATGGCCACCATGTCTACATATAGCGAGAAAAGGGCAGAAAGCGGTGGAAAAGGCGGGAAGGGAATGGCGGGAGAACATGGTGGCAAGCAATTTCACCGCCGCGTGACCGTCGACGAACGCGAGGCCGCTCGAGAGACAAGCCGTCTATCTCACTTCCAGTGTTGTCCCGCATCGCCTTCTCGTTAACGGGGGCGCCGGATAACTAGTTGGGTCGTGCCGACGCCAAAATCAAATTAGGGGTGCGGCTGGACATGATTTTTTGCGCCGGCACCCCCATAGCCCTTTGGTGTGTGTGTGTGGGGGGGGGGTAGTGCCCTGCAAAATCTCACACAGAAATAATGTATATTCCTTTTTTTTAATATGGGTACAAATTCAGTGCACACATGCTTACAATTCAGTCCTTATCGTACAACTTGTCTTGCTACTCCTACCAAAATTTGCAAGCCAATACCGCCAGTTGCAATTTTTTGCTTACTTTCAAAACTTCTGAAGACACTTCAAAAATTAGGGAAAAAATAGGGCGATGTAGCAGAGCTTAGGATCCCCCAATCCACACCTCGTTTTGACAGGCTTCAATCAGTGAATGAAACAGCCACGCTGGGATCAAAGACACCTTTACCTTTGACTTACCTTTGACTCTTTTTTGGATCAGTACCTTTGATTCTTTGAGAACAGGGTCGAAACCAGCAGCCTCTGCGGAGATCATTTAGCAGAACTGCAGAAACCAATGACACGGCAAGCTGCAAAGTTTTGTGCCAACCATACCAGTTTCTGTCACCATTTGACATGAAGCAAGACCAAGATGTTCACGCACGTAACCTGGTTTATTACATGCACATGAATTATACTATGATGGAAGTTACAGACCACACACCCAACACGTAAATGCTTTCCAATGCGATTCCTCTACGATAGGAAACCAATGGCATAATGGCTAGTGAAAGCTCCCAGGGGCAGAGGTTCGACAATAAAACATCGAACTGCATCACAGGGCCCAGTTTTAATGCATTTTTGGGAACATATGTGCCACATTTTTGTTTGCTTACAACAGAAATTTCACAGCAAGGGCTTCAAAGACAGGAACTCTGAGACGGGCCAGAACTGTTGTAAGTCCACAGTCTGTAGCTCGGAGCCCGTGCACCGCACAACCATCAATAGCTGTCTTCATCCGTCTCAGGCCTCCGGAGGTAATAACGCAAACAATTAACCAGCACCTGTAAAAGAGGAATTGCCAAGAGATATGAGTGCAATATATCGCTGAGGTGAGAAAGGTAAGTAAAAACGCTGATCTCTGAGTGGGGATACCTGAGATAATGAGCTGTTCAGTTTTGCGCCTCTGTAACTCACATGAAACTTGTCCTTGGCAACCAAGCCCTGAACAAGACATCAGGCGTGAACTACGGAGCTGAGTGAGACCACCATAACAAAGAGACAGAAACTGGCATACCTCAGTGTCGATCTCAGCTGATTCCACATCACAGTTTACATCAGTGATGATCTTGATTACTTCCAGGAGTAATCCCGGACGGTCAGCTGTCTCAATGTAAAGCATGCTGCACATGTTCAACTAACACTAGTGAGGAAAGTAGATGATGCACATCATACAGAGAAGAAGGATAAACACATACATTGTTTTCCTAATATACGGAGTAGTGCCTAACATGATCAACTAAGAAACAAGGTGAAGTACCCAAGAGTCAACAAGTTTGGTCAGCATGGACACTTGCCCAAACAAAACCAAGTCCAGCAGTCTGATCTGTGCCTAGCATGTATTTTGGTCGAAGTGCCTAAGATTTCAATGCTGAACCAGGCCAGTTTTATTTAAGACCTAGGAGAGATGCACGGTCATGCCTGAACCCAACCAATCTGGACATGTTTACAATGGAAGTATATGAAGCCTCCAACACAACAAAGAATTTATGCAGCCTGGCCCAAACTCAAGAGGCACATGCCTTGCTACTAGCCCTACACGTAGAAACCATGGTGCAACATATACGGGATTGTATGTCAAATATGTATGATAACTATTACGCAAGCGAGTCTGCCAAATGTGCAGGAATAGTTGGCACACGCCAGCATGTGGATACAACAGAACTAACATATGTGAGATGTCATCTTATGCCAAATATCGACGATAACACTAAGACATGTGTTCCAATCAAGTGGCCATCATACATGCTGAAATCATGCTAAACAAGTGGCATGCAATCATTAGAAGCTATCAGGATCAAACCTTCTTTTGGGTCCATCATCTTTGACAATGACATGTGTTGCAACCTCAACATCAACCTGCCATAAAGAACGAAAAATCAGCATAACGCTTGGATATCTTACTGTTTTATAATATCCTGTGTATTAACACTGCGGAAACCACATCCCTAAAACGAGCATATGCTTAACAGAAGCGAGGATCCGCATATGTGCTGAACTAGCAGCAGGGGCGGAGGACCTTGTGTGGCAAGCTATGGCGCCCGCCATACCTTGATTCTGGTGCTCCTAGTCTCCTAGACCCAATTGGTTCTTAAGTGGTATGTCCCGGTTGGCTCATGTCTTTCCTTTCCATCTATTTTGTCTTGTATAAACTAATTCTGAAGTAATATTTTTATGTTTCCTTGACATGTCAAGTCTATATATTTAATAAATTCATAGTGAACTATTGTCTTAAGTTCATGTAATTTTTATCTTAGTTATGTACAGATAAGCATATTAGAGTTGCTGTGCAATGTTGATTATTCATTTTCGTATACTTTATAAGCATATATTTAGTAGATGTTATTAGTTTCGCCACACCAAAAAATATTTTCGTCCTCCGCCACTGACTAGCAGGATGAAAACATTCACTGAACTTACCTTCTTCTCAGGGGCTTTTATTCCAAAAAATTCACCCATAGCTAGCTTCTCGCTTGATTCCTATCCAAATATTTCAAAAGGTGTGTTATTTTGATATTTAAATTCAGCAACTGATAACAGGTCCAGAACTACCAACGCCCAAAATCCAAAACACAACCAAAGAACTTGAAGTCTGAAACATACGGGATGATACTGCAGAAGGTTGTTAATGATGGTCAGTCGTATTGTTTCCAACATGTCAGGGTCCTCAACCTTACGCCCCCTGGATAGATACAAAAGATGGAAACAGAGAAGTAATATCAGAACATGACCAAACCACCACCACTATCTTAGCATGATAATCACAAGGTGCAATTTTAAAGGAATATTTTTTTGAACTACAATGGCTGCAAAGTCAAAACTAGAGAAATGGTACTTTGATGAATGCATGTGTGTTCAATGGTAAGTACGGAGAATAGATCACGATAAATTCAAATATAAGTAAATAATATGTGGACATTGCACAGTTGCACAAAGCGGGGCAGTCAAAAAGTGATGTGTCATGCATACAAATACTCTCTTTACTTCTCCAAGTGCAAACAAACAACTAAATGCTGTATAAGAAAATGCAGCAAACAGAAAGTTGCATGCACCCACAATCGCATGATGTGGAACTTTGTTTGTGTAACAGATGAATCAGTTGCCACACTTCCTTTCGTCACATCAAGGCCCAGGTCCTTGAGTGCCTTCATCTGCACACAGTGAACACCACGACACAATAATGTACAGATACACCAGATCTGTAACTTATAAACAATATCTTAAGCATGGCAGCCCCAGTAAAAGGCATACCCAGCATAAGAAAAATGCATACTGTATCAAGTAGTGCCCCCAAACGATCTCCAAAACTCAGCTGCACAATGGTTGCATCACGGTCTGAGTCTTGGTCTATCAGTACAACTGGCTGTGGAACTGCATCGTCGGCTGTCTGCGATAAACATTTGTTTGCAAAAGATGAACGATAGAAATGATTACTTCAATATGTGTTCAAATATTAGAATGCCAGCATTAAAATATAACAGAACAGTCAACGGACATGAAAATTCATTTCCAAAGAAAAAACTAATCATTTGAGTATCCTAAAACATTGGCAGTCTCTATCCTTACAATGAATTACTGAAATATGAACAATCTCTTGGTAAAGAGTACAATTTTGACACCTGATATCTAGGACTATATTTCTTCACAGCAACCCTCAGAAGAATAAATTGTACAGTGAGACCTAATGTACATTGCCCAGGAAGACAAGTCTTAGGCACATTTTTTAATCGAAATTTCAAGGCTGAAGAACATACTGCACTGCTACAGTCCATAAGTTTCACAAAGTTGTGGTGATTTGAGAGACAGAGTCGTGCAGACATACTGTTGAAGAAGCTCCCAACACGTTAGCTGAGTTGACAGAGCAACAAATCCTAGAAAGACAGCAAGATAGATACAGGATTAGTACATAGAAGCAATTTAGGACAGGATACTGATATACAGCAGGGGACATTGGCAGCACAGCCAATACAGACAAATAACTAAAGCAAAAGAAACTCTCAATATGGTATCATGATTTATCTGAAAACTGGTGCTCAGTAGACTTATGCCACTACACTTTACAGATCTCCTGGTTATAAGAACAAGAAATTACTCAAAATATAATCATTTAGCATATATGAACATAGATGGAATTCATGTGTTTTTTATGCTGCACACCCGTACCGCAAGTATCTGGTGGAATCAATTCTCAACGATGCAGCTCTCTGAAGTCTGGAGAATTGGCAGGAGCCAAGTAACTGTGGAAGCTGCCGCTGCATTCTGGCCTTAAAATGCACCAGGCCCTCTGTTTCAGCATAGGCTCTGCTCTAGTCTTAAAATAGGGTTATGTTTGCTTGTTTTGTCTACAGTCGTCCCCATTGCTGGTGCCTGGTGGTGCTGCTGCACATTTCGCAAAATTTGGCGCTTCTAGTACATAGTATCTTAAAATGAAGATATAGCCTTCTCAGAGGAAAGAAGGCAGAAAAATCAGTCCTGGCCTGTCATTTATTCGTTTACATCTTATAAGGGAGAAATCTAAAAGACTTTAAACTTGGTGTTAATACGATTCGGATGAAAGCTGCAGTTCTATGCATACAATTTTCTCGTCAATTGCCTTCATTCTACTGCTCCTACCAGTGTTTGACGACAATTTTGAAATTTGATCTCTCCTATTTCTACATCCATGCATGGAATTCAGTGCGAACGAGTTCGAATTTGTGAAAGACCTCGACAATTGAACACGAATGCTGAAACGATGCTTCAGCAATCGCTAACAAACAATATATAGAGCATATATCACAATCATGTCTAATCTAATCTCAAAGATACAGGATAATCACAGATTCACGGTCTGCCAGGTATACTCATCTAGGAAGGCCTGGAGAGTACATGTGCATACCGTGAAGAACCCGGGGGCATATCCTCAAGTCAACGGCATCACTACTTGTTCCTCCCCTACGATTTCCCTGCGGCAATCTAAACGAGCAAGTGCGGAACCGGGACGCTGATCCACGCACATCCAAGTTCGTCTTAACTTGTGGCGACAAATCTATGTACGATTACTCAACCGTGTAGAGGAGTGGAACTGGAGCGACAGAACGGGATCAATCGAATGGGAGGGTGGCAGCAGCACTCACTCCGGTCTCAATCAGAAGCGCCGCCCGATCACAGCCCTCTCGTCCTAGACTCGAACGAATCCAACAACAACTAAGAGAGACAGGCTTGCGGCGACACAGTACAGTACGAGCACGGCGAGCAGGGATTGCAGGATCGGGTACAGAATCAGCGCGCGGAGGGCGGCCCAGATCGCTCACCTCGGGGAAGGAGACCGGGGCGCGCCGAAGCGGAGGAAACCCCGCGGCGCGCGATGGGCGAGGGCGGCGGCGGCGGCGATGCCGACGAGGTGGTGGCTATGGGAGGTGGCGAGCGCCATGGTCTCACTCGGTGTGGGAGGCAGTGTAGTCGCAGTCGCGGTGGCGCCGTGTTGTGTTGCGGTTTGGTGGGCAGTTGAGGTGAGGTGGGAGGAGGGAGAAAAGGGGCAGCAGCAGCGTAGGTGGAGTGGTGAGTGGTGACCGGGACGTCGGATTTCCTTTTCTTTTCGGCGTGCGCCCACTTGGGCAAACGGATTGTTCACTTGTGCGGGAGACGTCCCAAGTCGCGCCTGCCCCCGCTACCGCTAGTGCGCTGCTACGTCACTTGTTCTATTCTAGGGAGTCCCGTCGTGTGCGCCGGGGCCCGTCGTGTGCGCCAGGGGGCCCGTCGGCGCTGCTGACCTTGCCGGCGCATCAACGGTTGCACGGCTGCACCGATTGCTATCTGTCACAAGACACGGATTGCGTGTGCAAATAGCCTGCCCCTTGGTTCATAGTTAAATCAGATGACGACGGATTGAGCTGGATGATGATTGAAAAGTACTCCGCCCTATTCAACTTTGTGTAGATATGTTTAGACAAAATCGAGTCACTTAATTTAGGATGAATGGAACATTTTAATTTGGGGCGGCGCAAGAGGGCGGTGATGAGAGGATGGGGGTTGGCTGTGGTGCACGCAAGCTCCTCCAGCGGCCGAATCAGGATGGAGGCTTCGAAAATCTCGCTCGGTAAGGAAACTGAAATCCATTCCTCGAGTCATGCGAGATTCAATGTCTGCACCGGCTCCTTCTCGCATAGGTGCAGACAGCTAAGTGGGTTTCTCAGGCTGCTCACGAGACGAAGAGGAAGACGATCTCCTTGGACAAGCTGATGAAGAGACCGCAGGTGATGATTTCCGGTTGCCACTCGAAAATGAGCATGTCAGGAGTCAGGAAGAGGGGGAGACCACTCCGTGCAACCTCACCATTCTCATTGCTGGAGTAGGACACATGCCGGGTGCTGCTGAAACAGTGTGGTTCAGTGTAGATGGTACAAGAGTGCTCGAGGAAGGAAGATGGGTGCATCAATAGCTCTGTTGGACCTCAACCTGCACGCCACTCTATTCGACGAGATCCGCAAGTCTCTATCCCTAGTTCAGTAGTTGGAAAAGGAGTTTCAGACTAGGGAATGGCGGGAACCTGAGTTTCAGTCTAGTGGTGCCCAACAGAGGAGGAGGTTCAGTTTGTGGAAGGGGTCAGGAAGTATTGTGAGGCGTGGCCTTGTCGATTGTTTTGACGAGGGAAGCATAGAAGCTTTTCTCTTCCAGCTTTGGTACTTTCCACAGTATCCCACCACCACCACTCCCCCGGAGGCCACCTGTCCAGTATTTTATAACCACATGCACCTCCAAAACCATGGTTTATTCCTCTCCGCTCTTGGTGGCAGCGGTAGAAGAACTGACCTCAGGTTTGCAGTGTTTGGGTCTTGAAGTTTTTGCTAGTTCCTTTGAGAGCGCTAGTAATCTAGCCATGGAATTTGGTCAGTTTAATGCCCAAGTCTTCCCCAACCAGCCTCCTTTTGGCTACATGTCTGGTAATATGCCTCCTCCTTGGGGTTTCAATAGCCATTTTCCTCATTTCGACTACAACAGCAGTTTGGGATGCAATCAAATCAGTGGATTGTGTTGGATTCACTGCATAAAAAACAAATAAAAATCTATAATATGAACAACTAAGCACCAAGGTCTATCTATCTAGATACAAGCAATGGATGGATATAAATCCATAGAGAACTTACCCTCAAAGACCGACAAAGCGTTACAAGATTGGTTCTCGTGGATGTTGTAATCGTTCACTTGCTGATCTCGAGATCGTGATGAAGTCCAGCAAGTCTAGTAGGTCCAGCACTAGCAAGTCTAGCACCGCAAAGCAGTGGTGCATCCATGATCGCACACACGTCCGGTACCCCGATAACCCCCGAGTCCTCGCTCTAGCGAAGCTGTGGAAGCAGCAAATCCTTCTAGAAAAAGCCACCAGAAACATGTATCTCGCTAAGCCGAGACCATGGGGAATATTCTAGAGGGGAAAAGAGATCCTTCGCGAGAAGGTGTGAGAGTAGAGGAGGAGGTGCTCCTTATATAGGGGAGGGGGGCTTCCCAGGGGGAATGACCGCCGGCCATGATGGGTGCCCCACCTCTCCCTCCATAATGGTGAGTGGAGCTTCCACTCACATAAACACACCTCCACTCACATGCATTAATTGTTCACCAAAATTAATGCATCTCTCATTTAATAAAAACATTTTATTTATTTTATTCAGAATTTTTTAATTACTTTAATTAACAAGCATTCACATAAAACCCCTTGCAACATTTCAATATCACATGCAGAACCAATTTCAACAATTTCACCCCAAACAATTCCGGTGTCCATTGAAATGATTTTAGCACTTTCATATTCTTTCTCTGGCATCTTATTTGCTCCAAACGATGTCGGTATCCCATAAGTGTGTCACCCTACGGTTCGAAAATAATGCAGACATGATCGAGACCCCTCTCCGATCATAATCAGCAGCGGGACTTGGAGATCCGTACCGACTCCCACACATTCAATGATGACTCTAGTGATCGTGTGAACCTTTAACGCTGTAACTAAATCCCTTTGTCTCGCGATATATTACATGTCCAAGATTCGATCATCGGTATCCCCATACCTAGTTTAATCTCGTTACCGGCAAGTACTATTTTCTCGTTCCTGTGATATAACATTCTAGTGATCTTATCACTTGCCTGCAAGCTATGTCAATGTGATATCACCTAGAGGGCCCAGATTATATCTCTCCTTCATCAGGATGGACAAATCCCACTCTTGATCCATGTGCCTCAACATAACACTTTCAGAATATCCAAACCCACCTTTATAGCCACCCTGTTACGATGTGACGTTTGATGTTATCAAAGTACTCTTCTGGTGTTAGCAATTAACATGATATCATGGTCTAAGGATTAGGATTACTTCATATGATGTTATAAAAATGTAAACATAATGACTTTGATCGTATTACTATACTTCGGATGAATGTTCATCACATCATTCCACCAATGTTGTGACCTTGTTATTAACAACATCCAATGTCCATGATCAGGAAACCTTAATCATCTTGTTAATCAACGAGCTAGTTTATATGAGAGGCATAACTAGGAACTCTTTATTTGTTTATTAAACACACATGTATTAACGTTTCCAATTAATACAATTATAGCATGATAAATAAACATTTATCATAAACAAGGAATAAGATAATAACCAATTTATTATTGCATGTTGGGCATATTCCCTTCAGATTGCTCCTCAGCAACAACAGAGCAGACTGAGAAATCCAAGACTCAACCAAAACAAAGAAGAAGCAAGGGGTTGCCCAGAAGTATGTTCCTGCCGGATCAAAATTTAGTGCTCAGATGAACTATGTAGATGCAATTTGCATGTGTTGTGGGAAACCAGATCACCTTCAAGCTTCCTGTGAAAAACAACCCATCTGCTTCATCTGCAAGAGTGTTTCTCATGTTGTGGAGAAATACCGTATGAAGAAGAGGCCTCATCAAATTGCTAGGTATATTGGCAGTGGTGCTCTAGGCTTGGGTTTCTACCATATTCATGTTGGGTCGTGGGAAGATAAACAAAACTTTTATCCTACGCGATGCACCCAAGATCTAGCTTATAGAATATGCCATGAGATTTACCACTAGACGCGCAGGTGCGGATTATTGATGAAGCGCACCAGCCGATGCAGTGCCGATCAATATCATGAATAGCTCCTCTGAATCCCCACAAACTCCTCCGCTAGATCCTCACGATCTCCTTTGTCTCCAGTGCCGAACGTGCAACGCCTCTACTGGTATCCACACGTATAGGAAGGAGCATGGGAAGGGGATTGCTAGATCCTGTCTAACCTGATTTGGGAGTGGAGAAAGTGACGGCTAGGTTAGGGACTACCCCTTGTCGCTCCACTTATATACATCCCTAGTTGGTCTCAACTCTTGAGGCCCATTTAGGTTGTACCCCAATTATCACATGGATCTAATCCACATGGGCTCCTTACCCTTAAGTGTGTGACCCCGTAGGTTCATGCACACATGGACATGACATGAGCTACTCCTCCAAGTATCCCGTCATGGCTTTGAATTTAACTCACTCCCATGAACACTTGTTCTCAAGTCGATAGATGGTAGCGGCCTCTAGCAAGACGTGTCGACTCCCAAGTGTCGTAAATTCCGGAACACAACCTTCAATTTGACTTTCTTCCAAGTCCCTTTGCCACATGATATGACTTGTCAGGCTATAGGAGAGTGGTTGTCATCCCTTTAATAGCTTAACTCTCTTCTTGTTCCATGATATGTGATTCACTGGACTAACACTTAGTCTGACTCCTCATTTAACACTTAACTAGTCGCGCATGGCCATACTTCTGAAACATATCACACGAGAGGGCCCAGAGAATATCTCTCCATTAAAGAGGGGCAAATCCCATCTTGGTAATCCATGTCACGCAGCTTGATTCACAACCAACCCGAACTCTACCTTTATAACTGCCCATCTACGGAACAACGTTTGATAGAATCTAAGATAGAGATCCACAACTCAGATCATGTGATCACCTCATGTCAAAGTATTCCATTGCTTGAGACTGCAAATGACAACATGCTCGTTGCATATCAACTGTGGGTCAGTCCAACTCGCTAAACTCTTTAGCCGAGTCCGTGTAAGTCGGAATAGCATCACCATGCCCATGACAAGTGAAACTGAGTCATCAGCCGAGTTTCGCATTGGTCTAAGTTGTGTGTCCAACATAACCTCAATGACTAAGGACATCTATGTAGGGGTTCGTAGCATGGAAAACAAAAAATTCTACCGCATGAACACACACAAGCCAAGAAGTATCTACTAGATTGTAGCAACAAGTCGATAGAGTACTCACTCTCAAAGGTTCCAAAGCGGTTAACGAGAGCATATTCTCGTGGGTGATGTAATCGTTCACTTGTCGATCTCAAGATCGCGTAGACGATCCTTCTGGCGCCGCGTTCTGGAAGCGCTCCCATAGTCGGTCACACGTTCGGTACTCGATGAAGACCTTCCTCTCCCTTGTTCCAGCAGGCAGCGGAGGTTGTAGCTCTCTCCTCGCGATTTCGGCAGCACGACGACATGGTGTCGGAGTTTAGAGGGGAGATCCTGCAGGGCTTTGCCTTAAGCTAGAGCGGGTAGGTGGAGTAGAGGGGTTCCTCAGTGTCTAGGGTTTAGAGGCCGAAGAGGAGGAGGTGGGGCCGCCGACGCCTAGGGCGACAGCGGCGGCGCTGGGCGGCGGCGGCTTGGTAGCGGCTACGGGCTAGGGTTTATGGTGTAGGCCTTGGGGCAGCCCCCTCCCCTCTATTTATGAGAGGAAGGGGAAGCTAGGGGAGGGGAGGCCGTATCCTCCCCCAAATCCCTCTCCTTGGCGTGCGCGGTGGAGGGAGAGGAGGTTTCCTCTCCTCCCTCCACCAGGAACCATTGTCCCAGTTTGACTATTCAAACTTGCCTTTTGACTTTCAATTTTGGAGTTTGATTTCTTTCTTTTAAATGCCCAGCCAAGTGACCTAGGACATGATGTAATCATTCCACTTAGTCATGACACATTCATGTACCATTCCCCTTCCGGTTCGGTGAACCTTCTAGACCCTTCTAGATCATTCTAGTGAAAACACTGGAATCATTCCCGAACTCCGGAATTGGACTTTCCTTATATGAATCTTATTCTCCGGACCATTCCGGATCTCCTCGTGATATCCCAGATCCCATCCGAGACTCTGAACAACATTCGGTCTTCTTACTCACATTCCAAATCTACTAAACAACATCGAATCCTAAAGTGTCTCTCCCTACGGTTCATGAATTATGCAGACATGACCGAGACTCTTCTCTGATCAATAACCAATAGAGGAATCTGGAAATTCATATGGATCCCACATATTTCTACGATTACTTTGTGATCGAATGAACCATTTACATACGATACCAATTTCCCTTTGTCTCGCGATATTTTACTTATCCGAGGTTTGATCGTCGGTATCTCTGCATACCTAGTTCAACCTCATTACCGATAAGTACTCTTTACTCGTTCCTGTGATATGTGATTGATGGCGCTGTGTCAACGTGGAGCGCTTCGTCGAGAAACCACAAGATCAAGGTATGATGCAACACAGTAGCAAGTCTTCCCTCAGTAAGAAACCGAGGTTATCGAACCAGTAGGAGGAAGGAAACGTCTCAAAGGTGTTGCAAGCAACATGGAAACCTGCACAACACAAACTTAAGACTTTGCCTCAACTAATAGTGAGGTTGTCAATCTCACCGGTTGCTGTAACAAAGGATTAATTGTATGGTGTGGAAGGTGATGATGGTTTGCAGCAAGTAAACAGTAACAATGGAAGATGTATCAATGGTAAAGATTGGACCGGGATCCATAGTCCACTAGAGGTGTTCTCTGTAACACCCTCAGAATCGGCCCTATGCAAGTTTTAGCGAATCACGCCAAACCCGCATAGAAACGATTCAAAGGTGCCCACCAGGCACTTGCGTGCGGGTGAAAACGAAGTAATATCATTACACAATAGTCCACGATGGAACCCACAGAACAGATATATACAACAACGACTCCTGGAGTCAAGAATACAGATATACAATACAAAGATCTAAATCACCTTGAAAACGATAGAGCGTCCGACTACGGACAAGATGCAAATGGGGCTAAGAGCCCTGAAGAATAACCAATGGCGTCCATAACCCACTTGAGCCAAGCGGAAGGGTAACCCCGCTAATGACGTCGATCTCAAAACCTGCTTAAACAAAAGGGTGCCACAAAGGGCAAAGGAAAGAGAGAGCGGTCAAGATCGAGGCCAAGACTGCAGCGAGACTAGAATTCCGGTCCTCGCCTACATAGGTATGGTGGATGGCGGCGTGAAGCATGCACTAAACAACCTATAGAGACTCGATATAACTGTCGGCTATCAGAGAGGGGTAAGAAAGACCTATTCGGAACCAACCTGATACTACCACCAGACATACCCATCCTGGTGTTTCCCCCTCAAGACCAAACGAGGAAGTCAACCGAGGAATTCACACCGTTGGTAGTTTTACTCATTCCGTTATAGTTGCGGCAATTACTAGTCAAATATAAATAGCATGAGTCATCCTGATATAATAAGCAGTGGGCAGTTTTAGTTAACCATTCCGTTGTAGTTGCAACACTTACTAGTCAAATATACGATTAGCATGAGATATCCCAAAACCCAGCAGTTGTTGGTACTTTTATTTAGCCATTCCGTTGTAGTGAAGCTGATTACTAGTCATATCGGAAACAAGTCAAATTATAACAGTAAACTTTAGTTATAGTTGTCTATGATCGAGAACTGTGCTCCAAGTCGTTCATAACCGCGGACACGGCTTTTCGAAAAGATTTAACCCTGCAGGGGTGCACCAAAGTGTCCACACGCACTTCGACCCTTTTTGCCAGATCAATTAACATACACCCATCGGTATGTCGGCGGGGCCTAAGTCATGACGTTTCCCAGACCCAAAGTAAGTACATGGGGGCCACCCCACCAAGTCTACCCGCAACTAAGTCGGCCGGTCTCCGAGACGGACTCAGGGTTTGTGGAGCCGGCTGTAAACGACTGGGAACCCGAAAGTGTGACTGGGCTTGTCGATACAGCGAAAACGGGTCACGATCCTAAACAGTACAGGTGCGATTACACAATTTAAATAAAGCGATAAAAGCATGGCATAAGTCAGAATAGTAATAAAGCCCCAAACTACTTGTGGCCCCAAGATGCAGTACTGAAATCAGGTACTAAATCGATGGGGTGCCCATACATCCCACATGTGGTTAGCGCTCGATCTCTAACAGTGTCAAGAACTCGGGGTCCTACGGGACACAAGTGGACGGTTAACAACCAAATAACATCTATTGCCCACCTGTGCCTCTGCATTTACCTACTTCAATTTTTAGTTATTAAACGGTAATTAAAGCCATGATCACCTCCAACATTAAACATGCGGCAATACTCCAACAATTGTGGTACTTGACGACACACAACAACACTTGAGCAAGCGACTACTACGCGCAGGTCCAACTATCTACCAAACAACAGGTAATAGGATGTGTCCAAGGCAATATAAGGCTGCAAGGGATATCACGGGTACGAAAACTAGAGCAACGCAACACAGATAGCAATAGATCAACAGGAGGGAATAAATACTATAAAAGTAAGATAGGTAGAAAGGGGGAGATGCTCGCCTGAAAGCATTGCCGAAGGTTCATCCGAAGAACGGGCGTCACTCGCATCAACTCATCGGCCTAATCCGTGAAGAAGCAAAACACTAGAAGAAACACCGGATGCACTATTTAATGCTACGGCAGAAGATCGGGCATGATGCATGTATGATGTATGACATGGCAAAGGTGCGGTGCAATTAGGCAAGATTAAGCGGAACCGGGGTCCCGACAAATATTTAGGTGGTTCATGTTGTTTAGCTACCCTGCATTTTAAATGTTGTCTTAACATGGCAAAAGATAGCACCGGTTCGCTACACCAATTTAAATGGAGTCCGGAATAAGACAAAGATATCCCGCATATAGACTCCATATTTAATTTAGGTGAATCGGCATAAGGCCCCCAAACCACACACATGTATGCGACATGAATGATTTAATGCAACAAGTTTATATGCAACAAGTAAAATGTCATATATTATAAAAATGGGGGGTCTCGGATAGGGAATCACATTAGGGTTCGGCGAACTTGGGCTCCGAGGGGTTCGGGGTCGGTCTCAGGGTTCGACGGGAGAACGGCTCGACGAGAACGGTCTCGGACAACGGAAGTCGATCTTGTCGCATCCGAGAAGAAGAACTTGGTTGGCGTCGGGGCACATCGGATTCGTCCTAGTCGGTGTCGATCTTGTCGTTGCGAAGACCTTGTCGGGTTCGCGCCATCGAGTCGGTCTTGGCCTTCGGGGTGAAGAACTTGGCGTCCTCGAGGAAGTACTTGGCGTATCCGTGTTGACGACCTGGGCGTCCGGGTTCTCGGGCATCAGATCCGGGAAGAAGTACTTGTCGCATCTGTGTCCTTCGGGTCGAAGAATTTGGCATGCCCGGGTTCGGTCTTCGGGTCCGTGTCGATGCGCCCTGCGTCTCGTGTTGGAGATCATGGTATTCCGGCGTCGGTTGTCGATGATGTACTTGGTTTGGCGTCGATGCGTCTTCGGGTCCGGGACCGGGGTCCTTTGAGCCTGCGAACAAGTACTCGAAGTTCCGTGACGAAGATCTTGGGAGGGCATCGCCGTGTCCGGTTCCGGTGTCGACGAACATGTTGTCCGTGAAGATCTTGGCATTTCGCGAGGGACAGCTTCGGGTTCGGGGTCTTGATCCTGTAGGGGTTCTCGGCTTCGTGGTCGGTGGAGAACTCGATGCAGGCCTGACTTGCCGGATAGGTCCAGTTTGTCATCGATCTTCATGTTATAGAGGCAAAAACCGAAGTAGCCGAGTAACCACAGCACACGATCACCAGATCAAAACCAAAAACCGAGACGGCCGACAACAACTGGAGAGCTGTGGTGCCATACAGAGACACGCGAGGGGTAGCCTGCGCGAGCTCTGGCCACGAGACGACGCGAGTGGGCCGGAGCAGGGCGGCACCAGGGCGCGTCCGCGGGATGGCAGCCAAGCGGAGGAGACAGAGGCCACGACAGAGCGGCAGCCGGGGCGGCAGGACCATCGCCGGGGAGCCCCTGGCTCATACGGGCGGCCTAGGGCGGAAGAACGGCGAAGGGGCGAGATGCGGTCGGCAGGGCCACACGAGGCAGACGAGGCGCGGCTCGGGTGCAGAGGAGATTGTGCAGGACGCGGAGGACACGACGGAGCCTCGTGCTGAAGAAGGGCGACCGGCGTCCTGGTGCTGGTGGCGGCTCCTGGTGGCAGGGACGGCCGGAGACGGGGACGCCAGGTCACGGCGGAAGGGGATCTTGGCGGCCTCGGCTTGAAGCGCGAGCCTTGCGGCGGGCAGGTGAGGTGGAGGAGGGCGCGCGGGCAGAGGAGGTGCCTGGCGGCGGTGGATCCTGGCGAGGGAGATGGGCTCGAGGACGAGCTCGCTCCGAACAGGGAAGGGGAGATGGAGCGGAAGGCGGCGGAAAGAGGGGAATCAGAGAGCGGCGGTTGTTGGCAGCTCGCCAAGGAGGAAGAGGGGTGGTTCGATGGCAGCTGGGGCGAGTAGTCGGGCTGGGATCGCCGCGAGCGGGGCGGGCGAGAGGAGAGGACGACGCGGGGGTGAGGGCGATGAGATCGAGGTGGGAGATGGTGGGGCCAAGGTGGTGGTGATGGTGGAGTCGGTTTGGGCGAGGTGGGGTGGTTTGTGGCCTGGCCGTGGTGGCGGGCTGGGATTGGATAGGGGGGAGGGAGTGGTGAGGTGGCGGTTGGCTATTGGGTGGGGTGATGTGGCTGGGGACTGGGTAGGTTAGGGTTAGGTAGGAAAAGGTTTAGATAACTCTGGTTTTTGTACTGGGGGTGGCCGACTGGGTTGGATCGGCCCGGTACGGCTGCCCCTAAAAATAAAGTAAATAATTTATTATTTTAAAACGGGGCTTTTGAAATCCATTGGTAGACGAAACAAAATAATCCGGAGACCCGGGTTTTGGATTTTGAAATAAAGGCGGGGTATTTAGAAAACCAAATATGTTTTCCGAAAATAGTTTCAGACAAACAAATGCATGATGATGACGATGCCCAAATGCAATGTGGCATGATGACATGAGCATGCGGTCATGATAATGCAATGCACAAAAACAACGCGATTTTCTAGTAGTGGTTTTTGCGGGGCGCTACATTCTCCTTAGATAAACAAACATGGCATGCAGGGTAAACAAATTACAGCAGGACAATTGACAGGACTGAGCAAGGCATAACAATGCAATACTAGACATAAAGATCCTATGAGATTCGATTGGGCAATACAACAAGATACATAGACCGTCATCCAACTGCACCTATGACTAGAAGTCCACCTTTGGGTTATCATCCGAACCCCCTCCAGTATTAAGTTGCAAGCAACAGACAACTGCTTTAAGCAAAGTGTGTAAGGTAAACAATCCACTTGTTCCATGAACAAGAGACCGTTGTTTTCTCCCTAGTGGCAACAACACATCTACAACCTTAGAGATTTCTGTCACTTTCCTTAGATTAAATAGAGGCATGAACCCACTATCGAGCATAAATACCCCCTCTTGGAGTCACTAGCATCTACTTGGCCAAGATAGCTACTAGAAACAGAGAGCATGCAAGATCATAAACAACACATACATGATAGAATCAATAAGACAAAACCATTAATCAATCTGACATAGTAATCTCAATATCCATCGGATCCCCGCAAACACAACATGCATGATTACAAATAGATGAGATCTTGATCATGAATGGAGCTCACAAGATCCAGACATGAAAGCACAAAGGAGGAGATACAACCATCTAGATACTACATGGACCCGTAGTCCAAGGTGGAACTACTCATGCTTCATACCGGAGGCTGGCATGATGAAGAAGGCCTCCAGGATGATCTCCCCTCCAGCAGAGTGCCGAGAAGAGCTTCAGATCCCCCGATATAGGGACGATGGTGGTGGCGGCTACAGATGGTTTCGTGGAATATGGATCGAGTGCTTAGGGTTTAGGCATCGAGGGCTTCTTATAGGCGAAGAGGCCAGGCTGGGAGGCGGCCAGGGGGCCCACACCCTGCCCAGGCATGACCCAGGGTGGGTTCGCACCTGGGGGGTCCAGCCACCCTATGGCGCCCCTCTGTCTCTCCTCTGGACTCCGTGTTCTCCTCGGTGAAATATTGACTTTGGATTTTGTCCCGTACAATTCCGAGAATATTTCCTTACTAGCTTTTCTGGAACAAAAAACAACATAAAACAGGCAACTGGCATTGTGGCAACTTGTTAATAGGTTAGTACCAGAAAACATATAAAAAGCACCTCAAAGTGTGGACAAAGCAAAGCAAAGCAAAGTAGATACTAAACAAGCATGGAACATAAAAAATTATAGATACGTTTCCGACGTATCAAGCATCCCTAAGCTTAACTCCCGTCATGAGTAGGTCGCTGATAAAGAATAATTTTTGAGGTGACATGCACCATCAAAACCAAGATCAAACCATTTGCAAACATTGAAAGTTGGGATCAAAGAACTCTAAACATGTGCATGAAAGATGGAGTTCTAACAATAAGACAAAGCAACTATGCATGCAACATGAAAGGCTACAAACAAAGATCATGAATAACATGCATTGGAAAACATTTGTTTGTTTAACATACAGAAAACATGGCATAGTGGCATTCATCTTGTCCCTCATGGAGTAGCAAATAGATGCATAGGACACCTTCAAAGTTCATAAGAGTGACTAGATACAAATATCACAATAACAAGCAATACAACAATATGCATCAATCAATAAGTTTTGGGACAATGCACATAGAACTAAGAATGGCAACTATGCTCTCTTAACTGGTGCCTAAAGGTAGAAGGTGGAGACTCAATATAATAATGGAAGAAAGGCCCTTCAAAGGGAAGCTGGGATTTCAAGTTTCAAAAAGAGCTTCCAAAAAGTATGGTACTTGTTAGCTTTCATCCCTCATTGCCCCTATCATAAGCATCTTGAAGTGATTAAGGTTAAAGTGAACAAACTATGGAGTATATGCTTGACAAAGTATAAGTTGGCAATCTCATGTCCCTTGAATACGAGGGCCTCTCCTCATGCTACTCAAGTTTAGTTACTTGCAAGTTCTTATCATAGTAAGTACATGTGTATCATAAAGAACCGCCAACGGGGTACCACTTTCACATGGTACATGAGCTTTCCCATAACCAAAGTTACAAGGCAAGCAGACAATGAGCATCTCAGCATTCGTCTTATTTACCATGGGATATGGTGCTTTTTTCTCTCTTTCCTCTTTTCTCAATATGTCTCTTTTTCTCAATCTCTTTTTTTATAAGAAGAATGCTTCATAGATGTCACTGTGGTGATGCTGCAAGTTTCCACCATGATTAGGCATGGTTTAGGCTAGCGACCCAGGCGTTTCTCTAACACAAAATACATAACTCTATGGACTTACAAGCTCCCCTTTCAGTTCACACCGACGACATCCATAAGACAAAAGAGCACGATATCAACTGGGTAGATATTTACAGGTGTTAAAAGCGTTCCCCATGACAACACGGTTCTGCTAATTCCAACGTATAAGTGCAAGCATATACAACATAGATGACACAATGGTTCAAGTTTATTAAGGGCAAGAAATATAATGTGTGCCTTCAAGTTCGTGAGAGCTTTAATCACTAAGTTTTCACATAACAAAATACTTTTTAATTAGAAGATAACTGAAAACAATAATATACTTAGAATGGTGTAACACACCATGCATAGGAATTTATAGTGGACACTTTGGAATAACTTGGTTTCTTGGGAGTTGGAAGCATGAGTAGAGCTTACTCATACAAGTGGAGGCTAGCAAAAGACTAGGAGCGACCAACTAAGAGAGCAATAATGGCCATAATCATGCAAAGCGACAAAACATTACTAATCAAAGCATATAATGGTACTACAAGTCAAGGAATAAATGATCATAGAGGCTATGGTGACTTGTTCATAGTCAGAACATGGTGCGAGCATGTGCCAAGTCAACCCAAACAAAGCATCAAAGGAGAATACCACAATACTATGCTTTTGTATGCTAAAACAACGCATGATTCTTTCAAGGCACACTAAGCAATCTCAATTGTTTGGAACAAGTCATGCTACAACAATAATCACTAAGCATAAGGTCAAAGCAACACTAGCATGACATGATAAAGACTAAGTCACAGTCAAAGCAAGCTCCTCTTGCACTTTTCAAGCAAGAACTTTCTACTCCTTTCCAACACCAATCGACTTATTTGAAGCAACACAGCGAGAATGGGATTCCAAACTACTTTATTCAAGAAAACTAAACAAACTGAGCAAAGCAAACGGAAACTAAGATGCTCCAAGAACAACACAGCAGTGCATGAAACAATAAAAACGAAGTGTCTAGAAAGACCTGAGCTTTTTATTGATAAAGAAGGGGATGTCTTGGGCATCCCCAAGATTTTACGCTTGTACCTCTTGAGTATTTCTTGGGGTGACATCAGGGGTGGCATCCCCAAGCTTGATATTTTGTCCATTCTTCATCTCATTACATCATTCTTTCTCTACACCTGAAAATTTTCCTTCATACAAAACTTCACACAATCTTCATTAGCAACATTAGTGTATTCAAAATATAATAGACCCTTGGGTTTAGCTTTAGAACAGGAAAACTTTTCACTAAAAACACAAGCTACTGTAGGAACTCCCTCAAAAAGCTCAATTTCCCAAAAAGTACCCAAAAAGGAATCAATAAGAAGCAAATGCAAATAATGGCAGAAATCTGTCAAAACTGACCAGCAGGTAGAAACCGATTTTTTCGAAGACCTTATGTTGCTCAAATCAAAAAGTGTTGAACTAACAAAAGTTATCTAACATACTTGGGGCTTTATTCGTAAATTTTGAGCTCAATCCGGCTTACAGAGACTCGTCACGAAGTTTTGTGGTGGAGCACAGAAATCCGTTTTGGGACAACAACTCCCCAAATCTTACTTCCCTCTCATTAGAGGTCATTCTTGGCACAAAAAGCAAACAAAAAGGATAAGGAGAGGTAATTAATGAAGTAATAACTTCCAAGAATCAAGAAAACTCTTGGGTTATCTCCCAACAAATACTTTTCTTTAACGCCTTTAAGTTAGGCATGATAGTTTGAGAAGATGCTCACATAATAAATACGAATTAAAGTAAAAGAGAGCATCAAGAATCAAATTCAAAACATATTTAAGTATAACCCACTTACTATGCATAGGAATCTTGTAAGAAAATAAATCAAAGAAGCACAAAGCAACAAGCATAGAAAAGCAAAACAAGTGCAACTTCAAGATTTTCCACATAAAGAGAGGAAACTTAATATTGTTAAGATACATAAGACCATGTTTCTCTCTCTCATAATAACTTTCAGTAACATCATGAATAAACTCAACAACATGACTATCAAATAAATCATGTTTTTCATGATCTACAAACACATATTTTTATCAAGCTCAAAAATAGTGGGATTAAAACCTTCAAACCCACTTTTAGCAATTTTATAATAAGGTAACTGATCATTCAACATAGGACCATCATCTAGAGCTTTATCATAAACATTTTCTATGCAAAACTCCTTAGTACCATGCATTTCTAAGTTAGGCACAAATATAGGATTATCATAGATAATAGGAGCATAACTATTATCACAAGTTTTACCCATAGCAGATATTTCAAAAGAATCCACAGAAACATAACATTCATCCTCCTTTGGTAAACATGGGGGACAATCAAATTATGTAAGAGGTAAAGATTTACTCTCATTAGAAGGTAGACATGGGTAGATCCATTCTTCCTCCTCTTGACCATCACTCTCCTCCTCTTTTTCATCTAATGAGCTTTCAGTTTCAACAATTTCTTCTTCCATAGGATCCTGCAAGGCATTAGTCTCTTCCATTTGTGGAAAGCACCTATTAAAATATTCAAGAATATATCCATTTTCTTCCTTGTAATTATCAAAGCAAAATTTAAGTATCTCATAAACCTCATATTCATAAGGTGCATCATCAGTATTTTCAAGCAAACTGGCAAGTTCAAATGCACCCTTGAAATAATAAATTCTTAAATTTGTTCCACATCATAAAAGTCATAGTTTCCTTTAACATAGGAAGATATGGTAACATTATCATTATACTCACATTGAAAAGGCAGGTGTTTATACCTCCTACAACAACAGGATTTATCAAAGCAATAAGTAACATTATAAGTAGAGCACATCTCTCTAGCAATAGTATTCAATTTATCAATTTTTTCCCATAAGTGTTTCCCTTTTTGTGATAAACGATGCTCCTTATAATAATACTTTTCTTCTTCCGTGAACCCACCTTGCCAATAAGAACTAGTTTCAAATAAACCATCCATTGATAGAAAGCATGACAAAGCAAGGCAATAACGGACCAGTAACTAGAGAAGGAACTATTTTTTTGTGTTTTTGATAAGGTAAAGCAAACCAAACTAAACTATTTTTTTGGAGTTTTTGATAAAAAGAGGCAAACAAAACCAAGCAAAAGAAACTAAGCAAAACAAAAACAAAGTAAAGAGAAAGGCTATGGAGGACTCCCCTTGTGAAGACATCCTTAGCCTCCCCGGCAACGGCGCACAAAAATCTTAATGGTGCTGCGTCAACATGGAGTGCTTCTTCGGGAAACCCCAAGAGAAAGGTATGATGCAGCACAACAGCAAGTCTTCCCTCAGTAAGAAATCGAGGTTATCGAACCAGTAGGAGGAAGTAAATGTCTCAAAGGTGTTGCAAGCAACGTGGAAACCTGCACAACACAAACTCAAGACTTTGCCCCAACTAACAATGAGGTTGTCAATCTCACCGGTTGCTGTAACAAAGGATTTACTGTATGGTGTGGAAGGTGATGATGGTTTGCAGCAAGTAAACAGTAACAATGGAAGATGTATCAATGGTAAAGATTAGACCGGGGTCCATAGTCCACTAGAGGTGTTCTCCTTAGATAAACAAACATGGCATGCATGGTAAACAAATTATAGCAGGGAAATTGACAGGACTGAGCAAGGCATAACAATGAAATACTAGACATAAAGATCCTATGAGATTCGATTGGGCAATGCAACAAGATACATAGACCGCCATCCAACTGCACCTATGACTAGAAGTCCACCTTTGGGTTATCATCCGAACCCTCCAAAGATTAAGTTGCAAGCAATGCACAACCGCTACTTTAAGCAAAGTGTGTAAGGTAAACAATCCACTTGTTCCATGAACAAGAGACCGTTGTTTTCTCCCTAGTGGCAATAGCACATCTACATCTTAGAGATTTCTGTCACTTCCCTTAGATTAAATAGAGGCATGAACCCACTATCGAGCATAAATACCCCCTCTTGGAGTCACTAGCAACTACTTGGCCAAGATAGCTACTAACAACGGAGAGCATGCAAGATCACAAACAACACAGACATGATAGAATCAATAAGACAAAAACATTAATCAATCTGACATAGTAATCTCAATATCCATCGGATCCCTGCAAAAACAACATGCATGATTACAAATAGATGAGATCTTGATCATGAACGGAGCTCACAAGATCCAGACATGAAAGCACAAAGGAGGAGATACAACCATCTAGATACTACATGGACCCGTAGTCCAAGGTGGAACTACTCACGCTTCATACCGGAGGCTGGCATGATGAAGAAGAAGGCCTTCGGGATGATCTCCCTCCGATAGGGTGCTGGGAAGAGCTTCAGATCCCCTCGAACTAGGGATAATGGTTGCGGCGGATACAGACGGTTTCGTGGAATATGGATCGGGTGCTTAGGGTTTAGGCATCAGGGGCTTCTTATAGGCGAAGAGGTGAGGCTGGGAGGCGGCCAGGGGGCCCACACCCTGCCCAGGTGCGGCCCAGGGTGGGCCCACGCCTGGGGGGTGTAGCCGCCCTATGGCGCCCCTCCGTCTCTCCTCTGGACTCCGTGTTTTCCTCGGTGAAATATTGACTTTGGCTTTTGTCCCATCCAATTCCGAGAATATTTCCTTGCTAGCTTTTCTAGAACCAAAAACAGCAGAAAACATGCAACTGGCAACTTGTTAATAGGTTAGTACTAGAAAACATATAAAAAACACCTCAAAGTGTGGACAAAGCAAAGCAAAGTAGATACTAAACAAGCATGGAACATCAAACATTATAGATATGTTTTCGACATATCAGTGATCCCCTGTGAGCTAGTCACATGCTTGCAAGCTAATTGGATGACATTCCACCGAGAGGGCCCAGAGTATATCTATCCGTCATATGGATGGACAAATCCCACTCTTGATCCATGTGCCTCAACACATACTTTCTGAACACTCAATGCCACATTTATAACCACCCAGTTATGAAGTGGTGTTTGATGTCATCAAAGCATCCATCTAGTGATGGTGATTAGCATGATCTCATGGTCGAAGGAATTACGTTACTATGTATCTAAAAGCTTATAGCAAACAAACTATTGAAATGACTTGATCTTTATGTTATGCTTATCTATAGGAGTATGTCCATCACACCATTATCCTAATGATATGATCTTGTTGTTAATAACATCTCAATGTTCATGATCAGGAAACCATGATCATCTATCAACCAACAAGCTAGTATTATAAAGAGGCTATAATAGGGACTCTAACAAGTTTACAAATCACACAAGTATTAATGTTTCTGGTTAATACAATTATAGCATGAATGTAAACATTTATCATAAACACAAAGATACAATAATAACTGCTTTTATTATTGCCTCTAGGCCATATCTCCAACAATCTAGTATGAACAACATGAATATATAGTTCCACAACCGAATCACATATTCAATTATATATATCAGAGGTTTATACAAGGACAACTTAATAAATTTATGAGTACTTTGGACAATATCATCATACATGATTACCTCTAGGGAATATTCTCGACAATTAAGGCCCCTGAAGTGGTAGAAAATCCTATTGCATAGACCAAAAACTATGGGTTGGTTCTTATATAAGAAGGTTCTCTGATTGTTGCTAAGCTTGCTTAAGAATTTTCCAAAATATCCTAAACCAACTGGCCATGGCATATCAGAGATTTAGGTGTTGAGAACACTTTCTTGGTCAAGTTCCCACCACATATTGTGGTTGAGCAAGTGATTGGCTACCCAAAGTTTGGTGTATCCAGAATAGGCATTTGGGTGAAGGTTAAAGCTTGGAATGATGACCTAGAGCCAGATGAGTCTCTAAATAAAGTCTGGGTGATTATGATAGTTCTACAAACAAAATGGTGTGAGTGGAACACTCGTGATCAGGCTATTTCTAACTATGAAATTATGGAGGATGTAGACTGGCAGAGTATCTTTCGGAAGAATGCTAAAGAAGTTAGGGCCCTCATCAAGTGAAAATACCCCACCAAACTCCCTGCTAGTAGGCTCTTTGATTTCCATGATCACTTGTTCCACCTAGGGTTTTCCTTGGATACATCAATCCGTACTTCTCAAGAAGAAGAGGACCTATTGGCTGAAGATCTAAATGGAAAACAAAGACAACTCTATTGGGTAGGGGGAGGTGATGCAGCCCATGCTACGGATGATACTACATCGACACCACCAAGTCCCCCAAGTGGACCAATGGCTTGTTCCCGAGCCAAGCTCCTATAAGATAAGGTGAACTCGCTCCTTTCCGTATGTGACTCTGGTACTACATTGGACGGGTTGTGACGAGGGTTCAACTCGTCAATTCCCATTGTTATGTAGTTGGGTTTTGGAGGAGGAGGGGATGCTAGAGATCGCGGAACATCTAACAGACAAGCAACAAGGGGATATGAGGTTTACCTAGCTTCAGGCCCCTGGAGGGAAAACCCTACTCCTGCTTGTTTGCTCTTTGTTAATGGCGATGCCAAAGGTTACATGGGTGCGCAGATTGGGTCTGGCTAGGTGTATGCTAGGTTATGTGGTAGGTCCTTCTTGTCGTGCCCTCCTGGACTTTATATAGATAGGCCAGGTCTTGGGGATAGGTCTAGTCAATTACAAGCTTAGGTTTTTTTTTCCTTCAAGTTCCTATCTGAAGAAAACGTGTCGTCCAAGGAGTCGGATCTGTCTTGGGCTTGGGCCACCCGAAATCCTCTAGGGCTTCACGATTGAGGTACGCCTTCTTCATGGGCTTCTGCTAGGCCGAATCGGGTAGGGTAACCTCGGGCACCCATAGGGCAGACCCATGTGAGTAGCCCCCGAGTGTTCAGTCTAATCGTCGATTCGATTGGATACTCTTAAGTCTTTTGAGTGCCTTTCATCCAAACATGTTTTGGTAATGTGTTGGTTCATAGGAATAGTTGATACGTGTGCCTGAATCTCCCGATGGATCGAGGTCAGTTAATAGCCTTCGGGCAAAACAACGCTATCTACTCAGACTCGAATCCACGGACTCGAATCCGGAAAATTGCTTGTGTAATTCGACTCAGGCCATGGAGGTCTTACAGGATTCGAATTCCAGTGTTTTTAAGTCATGTAACCAATGCGTCCGTCGGAATTTTTCATCGTCCCTGCTGACACGGAATATTACTAGCAGAGCACAATTGGGTGTGTTGTCAGGCCATTAGATTCTATCTGTAGGTCTTATCCTTGCGTCATAGACATAATATTCCAAAAGTTATCACCGTGGAGGCGTTTCGGGTGACTAAGGAGACGTTATCCCTCTTAACATTATTTTGGGCAAAGTTGCCAATTTTTCCATAAGTTATGTTTTACTGTAGTCGTGGAGGATTCGAAGGATATCAATCAATTGATTCATAGGATGCGCGACCAGCGGTCCCTGTGGTAGTAGCCCCCTGAGTGTCTGTTTGAGTCGTAGACTCGAACATAGACTTATAGTTATCAGTCGCATGATACAATGATCCGGAAATCCTTTGGATGACCAATGTTTTCAAATGCGTAGCCAACACCCCCTATGGGAGTAGCTCCCGAGTCCGTAATGGAGTCGCAGACTCGAAGGAGGACTCGAAGCTTTGTGAATTTCTCTGATTGACCCGGGGACTTTACCAAATTTTTAGGTGCGCAACCAGCGCTCCTGATAGGAGTAACCCCCGAGTAGTTAGCTGAGTCGTAGACTCGAGTAAGTAGTTTTGACTTGATTCGAAAGATTAGAGCCGTTGCTGGCCTTTGCTTTTACAAGTTGCTGACGTCATTGCTGAGGCCTGGTGAGCTCAAACGTATACGGCATTAGAGACGATGGGACTAGACGATCGTGGGTCCCACTTTCTAACCGAGATTTGACTAGTCATGCATAATTTACGTAAAAGTTATTGCGTTGCCTCGATTTCCGCACGTAGTGGACGACATGATCACGACGGTTCGGGGGGGTGGGGTACCCTCCACGTGTACAATGCGATGGTTGACATGTGTTAGGTTTAGTAGATCAATGGTTTTGTGTCATCGTCTTCATCCATTTTATACCGCTAGGAGCTACGGTAATTCTCCACTCTGCCATTTGCTATCCTCTCATTGCCTTTGCCAATCTTGCCTCCGCCATTTCCAGAGCTCGCGCTTCCTTCTGCATTGGACATTCTCCAGACTTTTCCTTCTTCATTTCTTTGCACACACCGCTCGTTGCGCCGTGCCAGCAAGATGGGCAAGCCGAGGAAGGTTTCCGCCGCCATCGGGACGCGCACCGTTGGTGCCGCCAAGAAGACGACAACCGCCGGGCGCGTCACCAACGGTGGATGGCGACAGTCGATGATGAGGGAGGTGGATCTACGCCGCCTGCACGAGGCACATCTGATTCTGCAGGACAAGGGCAACACACAACTTCCCAAGTCGAAGGTAATCCCAGATCCACCCGAAGGTTTTCAGGTAATGTTCTATGCCTTTGTCATCTGTGGCCTTTCGTTTCCTGCCCACGAATTTCTTCGTGGGATTATTTTCCTTTATGGGCTTCAACTTCACCAGTTGTCACCCAATTCTCTTTTGCACATCACGTGCTTCATCACGCTATGCGAGTGCTGGATCAGAATCGAGCCACACTTCGGCCTCTTCAAGAAGCTTTATTCCTTCAAGAGGCAATCTGGCCGTGGAGGCGCGGTGTATGATCTGGGCGGGTGCGGAATATCCATCCGCCTCAACCAATAGTACTTCTCCTTCCACCTTTACGAATTCGTCCAAGGATGGAGGAACAAGTGGTTCTACATCCACGACTCCAAGCTGGACGACCAGCATTATGGGTTGGCCCCCTTTGATGCCAGCAAGGTTGATGTGGCTCAGTTAACTATAGAGCCTCGTTGGGAAACCCCAAGAGGAAGGTATGATGAGCACAACAACAAGTTTTACGTCAGTTATGAAAACAAGGTTATCGAACCAGTAGGAGCAATGAAACAACTCCAAGGTGTTGCTAACAACTTGGAACCTGCACAACACAAACTCAATACTTTGCCCCAACTTACAGTGAAGTTGTCAATCTCACTGGTATGCTGAAAACAAAGGATTAAACGTATAGTGTGGAAGATAATAGTTGCTTGTAGAAGGTAAAAAGAAACAATAACAATAGATGATGTATCGATGATAAAGGAATGTACCAGGGTCCACAGTTCACTAGAGGTGTTCTCCTTAAGATAGATAACATGCTGGGTGAACAAATTACAGCAGGACAATTAACAGACTGAGAAAGCATAAGGATGCATATACTAGACATCTTGACTCCTATGAGATTTGATTGGGATTACAACATAATACATAGACCTTAATCCAACTGCATCTATGACTAATAATCCACCTTCAGGTTATCATCTGAACCCCTTCCAGTATTAAGTTGCAAGCAACAGATGATTGCATTAAGCAATGTGTGTAACATAAACAATACAATTGTTCCATGAACAAAGGATTTTTTTCCCGTAGTAGCAACAGCATATCTACAACCTTAGAGATTTCTGTCACTTCCCCAGATGACTAGAGACATGAACCTACTATCGAGCATAAATACTCCCTCTTGGAGTTGCAAGCATCTACTTGGCCAAGATATCTACTAACAACAGAGAGCATGTAAGATCACAAATAACACAGACATGATATAATCAGTAATCAATCTGACATAGTATCTCAATATCCATCGGATCCCCGTAAACACAACATGTATGGTTAAAAATAGATAATCTTGATCATGAACGGAGCTCACAAGATCTAAACATGATAGCACAAAGGAGGAGAAACAACCATCTAGCTATTTTATGGACCCATAGTCCAAGGGTGAACTACTCACGCATCACTCCGGAGGCTGGCATGGTGACGAAGAAGGCCACCGGGATGATCTCTCCCCTCCGGCAGGGTACCGAAAAGTGTCGTGGTATTGCACGGCATATGCTACTGGGGGTAGCTTACGTAGAAAGAGCAAGACGACGTAGGAGAATCCGGGTGCGAGATTGGCACACGATGTATCCAGGTTCACGTCCCCTCGGTGGAGGATCGCTACGTCCTACTGTCAATCCAGTATATGATCATAGATTGATTTACAATGGAGCCGCCGTAGGCGGAGGGAGAGACTAGATCTAATCTAATGTGGGAGAGCCTGCCCCATGGGGGTGCCCCTGGTGGCTTTATATATGCATTTAGCTAGAGTTTACAAGTACTAGTGGTCTTTGTATATGAGTCGCCGTCTTGGGCCTCCAGTCGGTGCCAGTCGCCTGGGTCCAGTATGCGCCAGTCGCCGTATCCGGCGAGTCGACCCGCTCTGCGTTTGGCGATCCAGCTGGCAATTCCTTCTCATGGGTGTACCCCGATTGGTATTCCCCCATTAGTAGTCCCCGAGTGCGTTGTTGATTTGACGCGAGCTTGAGGCAGGGCGCGAAGAGTCTTGACAATGGGTCGTGGCGAATTGGCGACGAGCTCCTGAACAAAGAAAAGAACCGTGAAGCAGGAGGCGGTCGGCGTGAGCCAGTCCCCGAGCGTGTCGAGTGGCGAGGTTGGGCGACCGACGAGTGGTGTTGTCTGTAGTGCGCCGAGTCCCCGAGCGTGTTGAGTACGCGAGGGCGAGTCCGGGGTGGCGAGTCCCCGAGCGCGTTGAGTACGCGAGGGAGAGTCCGCAGTGGCGAGTCCCCAAGCGTGTTGAGTACGCGAGGGCGAGTTCGCGGTGGCGAGTCCTCGAGTGTGTTGAGTACGCGAGAGTGAGTCCGCGGTGGCGAGTCCCCGAGCGCGTTGAGTACGCGAGGGCGAGTGTCCACAGCGGCGAGTCCCCGAGCGTGGAGTGTACGCGAATGGAGAGTCCACGGTGGCGAGTCGACGAGGGCGAGCCGCGGTCGTGGAACCACGCGTACACGCAGCATGTCTATGAGTAGTCCTCGAGGCTCGAGTTGGCTTATAGAGGCGACTTGAGGCTCTGTAGAGATGCATATTTTGAAAATAGTAGCGGTTGCTGCCAAGCATGGCGAGTGGCGAGGTCAAGCGAGTCCGCGAGCGCCGAGTCTCCGAGCGCGGCGAGTGGTGAGGTCGAGCGACCGGCGAGCGCCGAGCTCCGAGCGAGGCGAGGTCAAGCGACCGGCGAGCGCCGAGTCCCCGAGCGTGACGACTGGCGAGAAAGACACTGTTTTGCTCAGAAGGAGGAAATAGTACGACTGCAATAAGGTGTATTTATGAAATATATTGAACATTTGTAAGACATGCAAATTATAGACGTTGAAGAAAATGCACTTTTGTTACGTGGATCAATGGGTAGTATGTAAGGTTTATGCGTGTCCTTTCATGAGTAGGCAGACCTCTAGCATCAAACGCTTGCCGGGTAACAGGGACGCGATGCCAGACTGTTGAACCCGGAGACAAGGTCGGCCTTTTGGTACCCAGCCTCACTACTTCGACGAACGCGAATAAACAGCAGACAAAACTGAAACCGATCCCAAGTATGATTTTAGTCTCTGAAAGGGTCATATGTGACTACATGGTCAGCTTTAGAGAATGAATGAAGATGCATATATGCTTTGAACCCATAACATGTATGAATATAAATAAACTTAGCTGTCAAATGCGGACAGAGTCAACGCGACACGGGAGTCGCCGACTGCGGCGAATATAAGGCGGACGAGTCACCGACGTTGCGAGCCGTTGATGACGAGTTCGTGGCAGGCGAGTCCCCGAGCACGGTGGATATGCAGCGGGTGAGTCGAGCCTAATGAGTTCGCGTTTAAGCGTGTCCGCGTTTAGGAAAGTTTCGAAGCATGACGAGTCCGCGATGGTGAGTCGTGACGGCGAGTCCACGACGACGAGTTCGCCACAGGTGAGTCCCCGAGCGCAAAGACAGTCGCCAGATCGCTCCGTCTCCATGGATTAATTTTCCATAGATTAATTCTCCCACAGTATAGACGTGAGGAACCGCGTATGCCGATTCACATCGTGCGGTACATGTATAAGAACAATACGTAATGGATTAGATCCAAGTGAAATAATTAATGAACAGAGTAATCAGTAAGAAATATTGTTCAGATGTTAAATTAATCCAACGCTGACAAGACGGGGCCGATCTTTGTTGCATCCCGTGGCCATGCTATCTCGCAGCGTATGACATGCGAATAGTGCGCTATCGCTTCCCACGCTGCTAGCGTTTGCACATACAAATCGATTAGTAGACATGCTGAATATTATAAGTAGAATATGCTTGAGTGGAGAGAGAGATTGTTTATCCTGGTCGGATGCATGTACTACATCGTTCACGCCATTGCTCCTCCGATCCGATCTCGAATCAACAGAGTATTGCCATGACGGATGCATGTACGCGTGCCGGATGCGACTTGCTGATGATAAGAGATCCCGCCAGGATTATCACCCTCCAACCGCCGCTTGCCCCACAGTGGGCACCAACTTTAGTGGTATTGCACGACAGATGCTACTGGGTAGCTTACGTAGAGGGAGGAAGGCGACGTAGGAGAATCTGGGTGCGAGATTGGCACACGATGTACCCAGGTTTACGTCCCCTTGGTGGAGGATCGCTACGTTCTGCTGTCAATCCAGTATATGATCATAGATTGATTTACAATGGAGACACCGTAGGCGGAGGGAGAGACTAGATCTAATCTAATGTGGGAGAGCCTGCCCCATGGGGGTGCCCCTGGTGACTTTATATATGCATTCATCTAGGGTTTACAAGTACTAGTAGGCTTTGTATACGAGTCGCCGTCTTGGGCCTCCAGTCGGCGCCAGTCGCCTGGGTCCATTATGCGCCAGTTGCCGTATCCAGAGAGTCGACCTGCTCTGCGTTTGGCGATCCAGCTGGCGATTCCTTCTCATGGGTGTACCCCGATTGGTATTCCCCCATCAGGAAGAGCTTCAGACCCCCCAATCTAGGGAAGATGGTGGCGGCGGCTATAGACTGTTTCGTGGAGATCTGATCGGGTCCCTAGGGTTTCTGCATCGGGGTGATTTTATAGGAGAAAGGGCAAGTTCGGTGGGCGCCCGAGGGGCCCACACCTGGTGGCAGCGCGCTGATGACGCCCAGCACTGTCGTGGGACGCTTCGTTGGAAACCCCAAGAGAAGTTGTGATGAGCACAGCAGTAAGTTTCCCCTCAGTAAGAAACTGATGTTATCGAACCAGTAGGAGGAAGGAAACGTCTCAAAGGTGTTACAAGCAACGTGGAAACCTGCACAGCACAAACTCAAGACTTTGCCCCAACGAATCAGTGAGGTTGTCAAGCTCACCGGTTTGTTGTAACGAAGGATCAAACGTATGGTGTGGAAAGGTAATGGTTTGCAGCAAGTAAACAAGTAATAGTGGAAGATGTATCAATGGTAAAGATTGGATCGGGGTCCATAGTTCACTAGAGGTGCTCTCCTTATATAAACAACATGGCATGAAGGGTAAACAAATTACAGCAGGGCAATTGTGAGTGAGGCGGGCAAGGCATAATACAGGCAAAGGGAATGTGAGCAAGGCATAATAATGCAATACTGCATAAAAAAAAAGAGCCTATGATATTCGATTGGGCAATACAACAATATACATGACCCGCCATCCAATAGGAAAAAAAAAGAGCCTGTGATATTCGATTGAAGCGATACAACAATATACATAGGCGCCATCCAACTCCATCTATGACTATAAGTCCACCTCTCCTTTATCATCTAAACCTCCCAAAGATTATCGAAAACCTCCTCCAGTATTAAGTTGCAAGCAACAGACAACTGCTTTAAGCAAAGTGTGTAAGGTAAACAATCCACTTGTTCCATGAACAAGAGATTGTTGTTTTCTCCCTAGTAGCAACAGCACATCTACAACCGTAGAGATTTCTATCACTTCCCTTGGAAACTAGAGGCATGAACCCACTATCGAGCATAAATACTCCCACTTGGAGTCACTAGCAACTAATTGGCCAAGATAGCTACTAACAACGGAGAGCATGCAATATCACAAACAACACAGACATGATAGAATCATCAAGACAAATCCATTAATCAATCTGACATAGTAATCTCAATATCCATCGGATCCCCACAAACACAAGATGCATGATTACAAATAGATTAGATCTTGATCATGAACGGAGCTCACAAGATCTATACATGAAAGCAAAAGGAGGAGATACAACCATCTAGCTACTACATGGACCCATAGTCCAAGGTGGAACTACTCACGCATCATACCGGAGAGAAGGCCTCCAGGATGATCTCCCCTCCGGAAGGGTGCCGGGAAGAACTTCAGATCCCCCCGATCTAGGGACGATGGTGGCGGCAGCTACAGACGGTTTCGTGGAGTTTTGATCGGGAGTTTAGTGTTTGTGTGAAGGGAATATGTCCTGAGAGGCAATAATAAAGTGGTTATTATGTATATTCCAAGTATATGATAGATGTTTATTTTACATGCTATAATTGTATTAATACGGAAACATTAATACATGTGTGTTTAATAAACAAACATAAAGTTCCTAGTTATGCCTCTCTCATAAACTAGCTCGTTGATTAACAAGATGATCAAGGTTTCCTGTTCATAGACATTGGATGTTGTTAATAATGAGGTCACAACATTAGTTTAATGGTGTGATGAACATTCATCCGAAGTATAGCATTACGATCAAAGTCATTGAGTTTATATTTCTATAACAACTTACGAAGTGATCCTAATCCTTAGACCATGAGATCATGTCAATCACTAACACCGGAAGAGTTTCTTGATAACATCAAACGTCACACCATAACAGGGTGATTATAAAGATAGGTTCATAACTAATAAAGTGTTATGTTGAGGCCCATGGATAGAGAGTGGAATTTATTCATCCTGATGACGGTTAGATATGCTCTGGACCCTCTCGGTGATATCACATTGATTAGCTTGCAAGCAAGTGATTTGATCACTAGAATGTTATATCACATGAACGAGAAAAGAGTGCATGTCAGTAAAGAGATCAAACTAGGTATGGAGATACCGATGATCAAATCTCGAACATGTAATATATCACGAAACAGAAGTATTAAGATACTAGCATAAAAGGTTTCGACGATCACAAGAAATTCATCGTTGAATGTGTGGGAGTCAGTATGGGTCTCCAGATCCCGCTTCTGATTATTGATCGGAGAGGGGTCTCGATCATGTCCACATTATTCACGAACCGTAGGGTGACACACTTAAGAGACACCGACATCCATTTGGAGCAAAAGTTTCATGCCGAAAAGAATAACAAGCGCATGAAGGGGTTATATGTGAATTTTTGGGTGAAATTGCAGAAAGTGTTTTTGCATGTGAAATGAAATACTAGCAAGGGGTTATATGTGAATTTTTGTCATTAAATTAATTGACAAAATTCTGAATAAATAAAAGGAGTTTTATTTAATGAGAGTTTGCATTAAATTTGGTGGAAATTTAGTGGGAATTTGAGTGGGTTTTTTGAGTGGAGGGAATTGAAAGGGATTTTTGTGAGTGGATTGTCCACCCACATGAATGAGGGGAGGGCAAGGGGGCACCCCCCCATGCACCGGCCACCCCGTTGGGGTTCCCCCCTCTCCTATAAAAGGAGCCCCCTCCTCACTTCTCACTCACACCTCCTCGTGAAGGATCTCTCTCCCCCTCTAGTATTTATCCCCCATGGTCTCGGACTAACGAGATACATGTTCCCGATGGCTATTCGGCAAGAAAGAGTTGTGCTTCCGCTGCATCGCTGGAGTGAGGAGGCGGAGGTTGCTTGGTGCCTCGAACGTGTGTGCGAGCACGGATGCGCCACTAAGTTGCGGTGCTAAGGACTTCCTCTCGGTCTTGAGATCGGCAAGAGATCGTCTACATCAACCACGAGTTTAACTCGTTAAGCTTTGTCGGTCTTCAAGGGTATGTTCTCTACGGATATACATCCACCCGTTGTTTGTATCTAGTAGATAGATCTTGGTACATAGTTGTTCCCATCGTAGGATTTTTTTTTTGTTTTCTATGCTGCGAACCCCTACAGTGGTATCAGAGCCGGATCTATGCGTAGATGCTTTACACGGGTAGTACACATATGAGTACGTGGGCGATGATGATCATGTTATTGCTTCTTGGTTGCACTTTGGATATTGGTGGCATAGTGGGATGAAGCGGTCTGGACAAATTTTACATGTCCTCGCACATGAGACCTGTTCCACGCTTGACATGCAACTAGTTTTGCATAAGTGGCTAGCGGGTGTCGGTCTCTCCTACTATAGTCAATATCTAATTTGCAACGAGTTATCAACAATTTGGTTATCCTTGTTGTGGTTCATGTTCGTAGGTAAGAACGGTTCTATCTTCGAAAGCCCTAATCCACGTAAAACTCGCAATGGATAAATTAGAGGCGTCTAGTTTAGATTGTTGCTGGGCTAGTGTTATGATATGGTGATGTTGTAAGTAGAAGTATGAGATGATAATCTTACAACACACATAACGTGTAAGTTCCATAGACCTTGGCCTTACACATAGAGGTATGATAGTGATCATACCAAGATGCACATGATGGAGATCAAGTGCGGAAACCATATCATTTCACTTATAAACATGTGATGTTTGATTGCATCTTATATTGCTTGTTTGGCGTTTTATTAGCATAATAAGATGATACCTCATTTAGATATCAAGATAAGAATGTGTTCTTTCTTAAGTATGCACCGATTATGTTTCGTCGCTCCAAGACATCACGTGATGATCGGGTGTTCTTGGATCCACGACCATATTTCGGGTGTAAGACAGTTACACACGCGAATACTAAGGTTCTTACTTGGCGAGCCTAGCATGTACAGACATGGCCTCAGAACATGGACCGAAAGGTTAAGCATGAGTCATATGGTAGATATGATGCCCATTTGATGCTCGCCTTTGAAGCTACACCGACTCACGTGATGATCAGACTTGGTGTAGTGGATTTGGTTCATGTAATCACCAAAAAGGCACGAGGGATGTCGTTTTTGAGTGGGAGTTCATTCGTAATGTGGATTAGTTGAACTCAATCTATCATAAACTTAGTCTAAACTTTACAAATTCTGTTGTAGATGGCACCACCTGCTTTTAATTTCAATGTGTTCATGGAGAAAGAGAAACTTGCAATGAACGGTAGCAACTTTATCGAATGGGCCATGAATTTGAAGATTCTCCTCTTTGCTGCACAAAAGCAATATGTGCTAGAAGCGCTGCTAGGCCCCCAACCTTTCGATGATGTCCATGACAAGGAGAAGAATGTCTATCTGACTCGTCAGGAGGACCACATCTTAGTTCATTGCGGCATATTGTATGGGCTAGAGCCGGAACTTCAAAAGCTTTTTGAAAACGGCAATGCATTTGATACAATGGGTGAGTTGAAAATGATTTTCGACACACATGCTGCTGTAGAGAGCTACAATGCTTCAGAAAAGTTCTTTAGCTGCATGATGGAAGAGCACAACTCCGTAAGTGAGCATGTACTCAAGATGTCGGGTTACGCCGATAAGCTTGTGTCCTTGGGAATATCGATTCCCATTGACTTAGGCATCCATCGTGTTCTGCAGTCTCTGCCACCTAGCTATAAGAGCTTCGTGATGAACTATAATATGCAAGGCATGAAGAAGTCTCTCCCCGAGCTTCTGTCAATGCTTAAAACTGCAGAAGTGGAGATCAAGAAGGAACATCAAGTGTTGATGATCAATAAGAACACTGGTTTCAAGAAAGACAAAAAGGGAAAACGAAAGGTAAGTAAGGGCGGAAAGCAGGTTGCCGTGCCTGAAAAGAAACCCCGAGTTGGACCTAAGTCTGATACCGAGTGCTACTATTGTAAGGGGACTGGCCACTGGAAGCGCAACTGCCCCAAGTATTGGGTAGACAAGAAGGCCGACAAGGCAAACAAAGGTATATGTGATATACATGTTATTGATGTGTACTTGACTAGTACTCGCAGTAGCACCTGGGTATTTGATATCGGTTCAGTTGCTAATATTTGTAACTCGAATCAGGGGTTGCGGAAGAAGCGACCGCTAGCAAGGGGTGAGGTCAAGATGCGTGTCGGCAATGGATCAAGTGTTGATGTGATCGCCGTCGAAATGCTACCTCTCCACTTACCGTCGGTATTAGTAATAAACTTGAATAATTGTTATCTGGTGCCAGCACTGAGCATGAACATTGTATCTGGATCGTGTTTGATGCGAAGTGGTTATTCATTTAAATTCGAGAACAATGGTTGTTCTATTTATATGAATGAAATATTTTATGGTCATGCACTGATGATGAATGCTTTATTTCTATTAGATCTCGATAATAATGTTAGACATATTCATAATGTTGATGCTAAAATGATTAAACTTAATGATGATATATCCGCATATATGTTCCACTGCCGTCTAGGTCATATTGGCGTTAAACGCATGAAGAAGCTCCATTCGGATGGACTTTTGGAATCACTTGATTTTGAATCATTTGATACATGTGAGCCATGACTTATGGGCAAGATGACTAGAACGCCGTTTTCCGGTTCAATGGTACGGGCGACAAATTTATTGGAAATCATACATTCTGATGTATGTGGTCCAATGAGTGTGTCGGCGCGAGGTGGATATAGTTATTTTGTTACTTTCATAGATGATTTGAGTAGATACGGTTATACCTACTTGATGAAACACAAGTCTGAAACCTTTGAAAAGTTCAAGGATTTCAGAGTGAAGTGGAAAATCATCGTAATAAAACGATCAAAATTCTACGGTCCGGCCGTGGAGGAGAGTATCTGAGTTACGAGTTTAGCACTCATATGAAAGAGTGTGGAATTGTTTCACAACTGACACCTGCCGGAACACCACAGCGAAATGGTGTGTCGGAACGTCGTAATCGTACTTTACTGGATATAATTCGATCTATGATGTCTTTGACGGACTTGTCGTTGTCATTTTGGGGTTATGCACTAGAAACTGTTGCATTCACTTTAAATCGGGCACCATCTAAATCCGTTGAAAAGACTCCGTATGAATTGTGGTTTGGAAACAAACCTAAGATGTCATTTCTTAAAGTTTGGGGATGCAATGTTTATGTCAAGAAACTTCAACCGGATAAACTCGAACCCAAAGCAGAAAAATGTGTCTTCATAGGATACCCTAAGGAAATTATTGGGTATTCCTTCTATCACAGATCCGAGGGCAAGGTTTTTGTTGCCAAGAATGGATCCTTTGTAGAGAAACAGTTTCTCGCGAAAGGTGTGAGTAGTCGGAAGGTAGAACTCAAAGAGGTTGTTGAACCTTCTCTTCATAGTATGGCGAGTAGCGCAGCGCCGGAAGTCGTTCTGGAGTTGGCTTCACCAATTGAAGAGGGAACTAATGATAATGATCATGAAAATCCGAAAGAGAGTACTACCAAACCTCGCAGGTCTAACAGGACGCGTGCAGCTCCCGAGATATACGGAAAACCTGTTATGAATTTCATGGTTGATGAAATTGATGACCCTGCGACGTTTGAAGAAGCGATGATGAGCACAGATTCCAACAAATGGTTAGAAGCCATGAAATCCGAGATGGAATCCATGTATGAAAATCAAGTTTGGAACTTGGTGGACTTATCTCACGACCGAAAGGCTGTGGAGAATAAATGGATTTTCAAAAGGAAAACTGATGCTGACGGTAATGTGACCGTCTATAAAGATCGACTTGTCGCAGAGGGGTTTCCACAAATTCAAGGAGTTGACTACAATGAGACATTCTCTCCCATAGCGATGCTAAAGTCAGTTAGGATTATGTTAGCAATTGCTGCATATTTCGATTATAAGATATGGCAGATGGATGTCAAAACCGTGTTCCTCAATGGTAATATTGAAGAAGAGTTGTATATGATACAACCAAAGGGTTTTATCGATCCTAAGAATGCTAACAAGGTTTGCAAGCTTCAGCAATCCATATATGGACTGAAGCAAGCATCACGAAGTTGGAATCTCCTCTTTGATGAGGTGATCAAAGAGTTTGGACTTTTCCAAACTTATGGAGAGACTTGTTTTTACAAGAAAGTGAGTGGGAGAAATGTGGCATTTCTGATATTATATGTGGATGACATATTATTGATCGGAAATGATATAGATATTTTAAACAGTGTTAAAAGTTATCTAAACAACAAATTTTCAATGAAGGCCTAGGTTAAGCGTCATACATATTAGGCATAAAGATCTATAGAGATATATCTAGGCGCCTAATAGGGCTATCGCAAAGTACATACCTTGATAATATTTTAAAGAAGTTTAAAATGGACGGAAGTAAGAAGGGGTTCTTACCTATGTTGCAAGTCAACACATTGAGTAAGACTCAAAGTCCGGCTACGGCGAAGAAAGAGAGATAATGGACAAAGTCCCCTATGCTTCATACAAAACTTCACACAATCTTCATTAGCAACATTAGTTTATTCAAAAGATATTAGAACTTAGGCAAAGCTTTGGAATAGCAAGACTTTTCACTAAAAACACAAGCTACTGTAGAAACTCTTTCAAAAAGCTCAATTCCCCATAAGAGAACTCAAAAAGGAATCAATAAGAAGCAAATGCAAATAATGGCAGAAATCTGTCAAAACAGAAAGCAGGTAGAAACCGATTTTTTTGAAAATCTTCTGTTCCTCAAATCAGAAAGTGTTGAACTAACGAAAGTTAGCTAATATACTGGGGGATTTATTCGTGAATTTTCTGCTCAAGCCGAGTTACAGAGCTCCTCACGAATTTTTATGGTGGAGGACAGAAATCTGTTTCGGGACAGCAACTCCCCAAATCTTACTTCCCTCTCATTAGAGGTCATTCTTGGCACAAAAAGCAAACAAAAAGGATAAGGAGAGGTCATTACAGAAGTAATAACTTCCAAGACTCAAGGAAACTCTTGGGTTATCTCCCAACAAGTACTTTTCTTTAACGCCTTTAAGTTAGGCACAAGAAGCAAGAAGAATCTAGTATTTTCAAATGAGGAAGCATTAACATCAAACCTTGCTTTCAAAGGAGGAGCAAAAAGCAACTTCTCTATCCTCATAGGGAAGTGTTCAATACCTTTCTTGAATGGAAAATGATATTTAATTGTGCATTCTTTCATATCGATGATGGCACCAACTGTTCTAAGAAAGGGTCTTCCCAAAGTAATAGGACAAGAAGCATTGTATTCAACATCCAAAACATAGAAATCCACAGGGACATAAGCATTGTTAACCATAATGATAACATCATTAATACTCCCCATGAGTTTCTTCTTAGCATTATCATTAAGTGGGACATCCAAATAACAATCTTCTAAAGGTGGCAAATCAAGCATTTCATAAATCTTCCTAGGCATAATAGAGACACTAGAACCAAGATCACATGAAGCTTTGAGATCAAAGTCATTCACTTACACATTAATAATGGGTTCCCAACTATCTTCTACTTTCCTAGGAATAGAAGCTTTGTGTTTTAGCTTCTCTTCCTTAATCTTAACAAGAGCATCTGTAATGTGTTTGGTGAAAGCAACATGCATATCACTAGCATCAGGAATTCTAGCAAGCTTTTGCAAGAACATAATTACTTTAGAAATATTGCAACCATCTATATCAAAATCAAATTTAGCATCACTAGGAGTAGGCTCAATAGGCTTAGGCATAGTAGGAGGAGGAACAGGGACTTCTTGTGGTTTAGTGGTGATAGTGCACACACTATTGTTTCTATCAATTTCAGCTTCCCTTTCCCACTTAGCATGGAGTTGAGCTAACAGCCTAACATTTTCATCAATAGTAACTTGTATGGCATGAGTGGCAGCAAAGGTACTTTCCATGGTTTCAGGTTTAGCAGCCATTTTTTATTAATCAAAGGGGACTGAGCTTCAGACCAATAGGATATGTTTTTCTCAACAGTTAAAAGTTTTTCCTCTACAGTTTTGTTGAAAGCAGTTTGTTTACTAATAAAGTCTTTGAGCATGACTTTGAGTTTATAGGGGGCACTTATAGCATTGTTGTAAGAGTTTCCACAGGAATTGCCATTATTAGGAGGATAAGGCCTATAATTGTTGCTACTTCCAAAATTATTCCTATAGGCATTGTTGTTGAAATTGTTGTTTCTAATGAAGTTCACATCAACTTGCTCTTCTTGACCAACCAAAGAGGCTAAGGGAACACTATTAGGATCTAGAGGAGCTTTCCCATTAACAAGCATAGCCATAATAACATCAATCTTATCACTCAAAGAGGAAGTTTCCTCAACAGAATTTACCTTCTTACCATGTGGATCTCTCTCAGTATGCCATTCAGAGTAGTTAACCATCATATTATCAAGGAGCTTTGTTGCAACACCCAAAGTGAGGCCCATAAAGGTACCTCCAGCAGCTGAATCCAAGAGGTTTCTTGAGGAAAAGTTCAAACCTGCATAAAAAGTTTGGATAATCATCCAAGCAGTGAGACCATGAGTGGGGCAATTCTTAACCAAAGACTTCATTCTTTCCCAAGCTTGAGCAACATGTTAATTATCAAGTTGTTTAAATTTCATAATATCATTTCTCATAGATATAATCTTAGCAGGAGGGTAGTACTTTCCAATAAAAGCATCTTTGCACTTAGTCCAAGAATTAATACTATTTCTAGGCAAGGATAACAACCATTCTTTAGCTTTTCCTCTCAAGGAGAAGGGAACAAGCTTAAGCTTAATAATATCTCCATCTACATCCTTATACATTTGCATCTCACAAAGTTCAACAAAGTTATTGAGATGGGCAACAACATCATCAGAACTAGCACCAGAAAATTGCACTCTCATCACAAGATTCAACAAAGCAGGCTTAATTTCATAAAAGGTAGCATCAGGAGCAGGTGGAGCAATAGGAGTGCTAAGGAAATCATTGTTGTTTGTGCTAGTGAAGTCACACAACTTGGTGTTCTTAGCAGAGTTCATTTTGGCAAAGGTGGGCAAGCCAAAAACAGCAGAAACAACTAAAGCATGAACTAATTTTTTGTGTTTTTGAATAAAGAAAGCAAACCAAACTAGAATAATTTTTTTGGGTTTTTTGAAAAGAGGCAAACAAAACCAAGCAAAATAAACTAACCAAACTAAAAACAAAGTAAAGAAAAAGGAAGTGGAGGACTCCCCTTGTGAAGACGTCCTTAGCCTCCCCGGCAACGGTGCCAGAAAATAGCTTGATGACGCCCAACACTTTCGTGAGACGCTTCGCTGGAAACCCCAAGAGGAAGGTGTGATGAGCACAGCAGCAAGTTTTCCCTCAGTAAGAAACCGAGGTTATCGACCCAGTAGGAGGAAGGAAACGTCTCAAAGGTGTTGCAAGCTCATACTCCTTTGTGCTTTCATGTATAGATCTTGTGAGCTCCGTTCATGATCAAGATCTAATCTATTTGTAATAATGCATGTTGTGTTTGCGGGGATCCGATGGATATTGAGATTATTATGTTGGTTTGATTAATGGTTTTGTATTTATGATTCTATCATGTCTGTGTTGTTTGTGATATTGCATGCTCTCCGTTGTTAGTAGCTATCTTGGCCAAGTAGTTGCTAGTGACTCCAAGAGGGGTATTTATGCTCGATAGTGGGTTCATGCCTCTAGTTTCCAAGGGAAGTGACAATAATCTCTTCGGTTGTAGATGTGTTGTTGCTACTAGGGAGAAAACAACGGTCTCTTGTTCATGGAACATGTGGACTGTTTACCTTACACACTTTGCTTAAAGCAGTTGACTGTTGCTTGCAACTTAATACTAGAGGGGGTTCGGATGATAACCTAAAGGTGGACTTCTAGTCATAGATGCAGTTGGATGGAGGTCTATGTATCTTGTTGTATTGCACAATCGAATCTCATGGGATCTTTCTAACTAGTAATTGCATTGTTATACCTTGCTCAGCTTCTGTCAATTGCCCGACTATAATTTGTTTACCCTTCATGCCATGTTGTTTATCTAAGGAGAGCACCTCTAGTGAACTATGGACCCTGGTCCAATCTTTACCATTGATACATCTTCCACTGTTACTTGTTTACTTGCTGCAAACCATTACCTTCCACACCATACGTTTAATCCTTTGTTACAGCAAACTGGTGAGCTTGACAACCTCACTGATTCGTTGGGGGAAAAGTCTTGAGTTTGTGTTGTGCAGGTCTCCGCGTTGCTAGCAACACCTGTGTGACGTTTTCTTCCTCCTACTGGTTCGATAACCTCGGTTTCTTACTGAGGGAAACTTGCTGTTGTGCTGCTTCATACCTTGCTCTTGGGGTTTCCAACGAAGCGTTCCACGCCAAGTGCTGGGCGCCATCAGGCCCACCCCTGGCCGCCCTGGTTTGCTACCCCATCTCGTCTTCTAGATTCATGTCCCCCACGGTAAAATATTGACTTTGGCTTTTGTCCCGTCCAATTCCGAGAATATTGATTTTCTGCCTTTCTGAAACCCAAAACTAAAGAAAACAGGCAACTGGCACTATGGCATCTTGTTAATAGGTTAGTTCCAGAAAAGATATAAAAACACCTCAAAGTGTAGACAAAGCAAAGCAAAGTAGATACTAAACAAGCATGTAGCATCAAAAATTATAGATACGTTTCCGACGTATCACACGCCCCCCAGGCCACGCATCCCTAGGGTGTGGCCACCTCGTTCCCCCCTTTGGCTTCCCTTTTGACTCTGTCTTCACTCCGGTAAACTGTTGGCTTTGGCTTTTGTCCCATCCAATTCCGAGAATATTTCCTTTCTAGCTTTTTTGAAACTAAAAATAGCAGAAAATAGGCAACTGGCATTGCGACATCTTGTTAATAGGTTAGTTCTAGAAAAAGTATAAAAATACTTCAAAGTGTATACAAAACATAACAAAGTTGATACTAAACAAGCATGGAGCATCAAAAATTATAGATATGTTTACGACGTATCAAGCATCCCCAAGCTTAACTCCTGCTCGTCTTCGAGTAGGTAAGTGAAATAAAGAATAATTTTTGAGGTGACATGCACCATCACAATCTTGATCAAACCATTTGTAAAACATTGATAGCTGGGATCAAAGTACTCTGACATAATCATGAAAGATATAGTTCTAACAATAAGACAAAGCAACTAAGTTGTAACATGAAAAGGTACAAACAAAAGATCATGAATAACAATGCATTGAAATACATTTGTTTGTTTCACATATAGAAAACATAGCATGAGTGGTAATCAGCTTGCTCTTCATGGAATAGCAAAACATAAATGCATAGGACAGTTTCAAAGTTTATAAGGGTGACTAGATGCAAATAATTTAAGAACAAGCAATATCATAGTTATGAATCAATCAACAAATTTTGGGACAATGCACATTGAACTAAGAATGACAACTATGCTCTCTTAATTGGTGCATAAAGATAGAAGATGGAGACTCAACATAAAAGTAAAAAGAAAGGCCCTTCATAGAGGGAAGTAGGGATTTCAAGTTTCATAAAGAGCTTCCAAAAATTATGGTACTTATTAGCTTTGATCTCTCATTACCCCTATCATAAGCATCTTGAAGTGATTAAGGTTAACGTGAGACAAATATGAGGTATATGCTTGACAGATCATAAGTTAAAAATCTCATGTCCCTTGAGTACGAGGGCCGTTCCTCATGCTACTCAACTTTAGTCACAAGCAAGTTCTTGTCATTTTAAGTATATGTGTATCATAGAGAACCACCAACGAGGTACCCCTTGCCCCATGACACATGAGCTATACCATATCAAAATGACAAGGCAACAGACAATGGGCATCTCAGCGATCTTTTTATTTACCATGAGCATGGTGCTTTTTTCTCTTTTTTTTCTGAAGATGCTTCATAGAATGCTCACTATGGTTATGCTGCAAGTTTTCACCATGCTTAGGCAAGGCTTAGGCTAGATGCCCAGGCATTTCTCTAACACATATACAATACTCCATGGACTTACAAGCTCCCCTTTTATTTCACACGGCTGACATCTATAAACAAAAGATCATGAAAGCGTTCCCCATGACAGCATGGTTCTGCTAATTCCCTAACTTATAAGTGCAAGCATATACAACATAGATGGCACAATGGTTCAAGTTTATTAGGTGCACGAAATAAAGTGTGCCATCAAGTTTGTGAGAGCTTTAATCACTAATTTTCACATAACAAGTTTAATTTGGAAGATAGATAAAACATGAATATACTTGGAATGGTTTAACACACCATGCATAGGAATCTATAGTGGACTCTTTGGAATAACTTGGTTTCTTGGGAGTTGGATGCATGAGTAGAGCTTACTGAGTACAAATGGAGGCTAGAAAAAGACCGGGAGCGACCAACTAAGAGAGAAATAATGGTCATAATCATGCAGAGCGACAAAACCTTATTAATCAAAGCATAAAGTGGCATCACAAGTCAAAAACTAAATTATCATAGAGGCTAAGATGACTGGTTCATAGTCATAACATGGTGTAAGCATGTGCCAAGTCAACCCAAATAAAGCATCAAAGGAGAACACCACAATATTATACTTTTGTACGCTAAAACAACGCATTTGAAAAGTTGCTGAAAATGATAAAGAATATGCTTCCAAAGGATAATTTATTGCCCACAGTACGTACAAAGCAAAGAAGGTTATCTGCCCTCTATGTTTAAAGGTTCAGAAGATACATGCATGCCCTAATGACTGCATCAGTGATGAGTACGAGAATTTAGATGCATGCTCGGTATACACTGCACTGCGGTATAAGATCAGACGAGATGACCCTGGTGATGTTGAGGGCGAGCCCCCCGGAAGAGGGTTCCTTCCAAGGTGATGCGTTATGCTCCTATAATACCACGGTTGAAACGTTTATTCAGAAACAAAGAGCACGTCAAGTTGTTGCGATGACACAAAGAGGAACGTAAGTTAGACGAGATGTTGAGACACCCCCGTTGATGGGTCGCACTGGAGAAAAATCGATAGAAAGTACCTGGATTTTGCAGATGACACAAGGAGTTTAAGGTTTGATCTAAGTACAGATGGCATGAATCCTTTTGGGGAGCATAGCTCCAGTCACAGCACCTGGACCGTGACTCTATGTATCTATAACCTTCCTCCTTGGTTATGCATGAAGCAAAAGCTTATTATGAATCCAGTGTTGATCCAAGTCCCAGAGCAACCCGGCAATAACATTGATGTGTACCTAAGGCCATTTGCTGAAGAACTTTTACAGTCGTGTCACGAACCTGGCATACGTGTGTGGGACGAGCACAAGCAGGAAGAATTTGACCTCCGAGCGTTGCATTTCGTAACAATCAATGATTGGCCTGCCCTTAGTAACCTTTCAGGACAGTCAAAAAAGGGATACAATACATGCACACACTATTTAGATGAGACTGAAAGTATATATTTGAAATATTGTAAGAAGAATGTGTATAATGGGCATCGTCGATTTCTTTTGGCCAAGCATCCCTTAAGAAAGAAAGGCAAGTATTTAAATGGTCAGGCATGTCACCAGACGAAGCCTAAGGAACGTACTGGTGCTGATATATTTGATATGGTCAAAGATTTGGATCAAATAGTAACCATTGGAAAGGGTTCTGGCGGAAAATTCGTTCCGAAGGACGCTAGCGGACACACACCCATGTGGAAGAAGAAATCTATATTTTGGGAGCTACCCTATTGGAAATTCCTAGAGGTCCGCTCTGCAATCGACGTGATGCATGTGACGAAGAATCTTTGCGTGAACCTACTAGGATTCTTTGGCGTGTATGGGAAGACAAAAGATACACCGGAAGCACGGAAGGACCATCAACATATGAAAGACCTCGAAGGCCTGCATCCAGAATGGTTTCAAGGTCATGCCAGCTATGCTCTTACCAAACAAGATCAGGAAATCGTTTTTGAATGCTTGAGCAGTATCAATGTCCCGTCTGGATTCTCGTCGAATATAAAGGGAATAATAAATATGGCAGAGAAAAAGTTCCAAAACCTAAAATCTCATGACTGCCATGTGATTATGAAGCAAATTCTTCCGATTGCATTGAGGGGGCTTCTACCGGATAATGTTTGAGTACCCATTGTGAAGCTATGTGCATTCCTCAATGCAATCTCTCAAAAGATAATCAATCCTGAAGATATACCACGGTTATAGAATGATGTGGTCCAATGTCTTGTCAGTTTCGAGTTGGTGTTCCCACCATCCTTCTTCAACATTATGACCCACCTCCTGGTTCACCTAGTCGAAGAGATTTTCATTCTCGGTCTTGTATTTCTACACAATTTGTTGCCCTTTGAGAGGTTCATGGGATTCTCAAAGAAATATGTTCGTAACCGTGCTAGGCCATAAGGAAGCATCTCCAAGGGCTATGGAATAGATAAGGTCATTGAGTTTTGTGTTGACTTTGTTCCTAACCTTAAGCCGATTGGTCTTCCTCAATCGCGACATGAGGGGAGACTAAGTGGAAAAGGCACTCTAGGAAGGAAATCAATAATTTGTAGGGGCGGACATTTTTTACACTAAAGCACACTACACCGTTCTACAGAATTCCACCTTGGCGGCCCCGTATATCGAGGAACACAAGAAAATTTTATGCTCCAACAACCCTAGAAAGCATGACTCCTGGATTAGAGATGAACACATGAAGACTTTCGGCGGTTGGTTGCAACATCTTATAAAAAAGACTCTTGGAGATCAGCTATACTTGTTGTCCAGGTCACCATCTTCGACTATATCGACTTTCCAAGGGTACGAGATAAATGGGTATACATTTTACACGATCGCCCAAGATAAAAAAGAGCACCAACCAAAACAGTGGTGTCTGCTTTGATGCAACAAACAACAATGGGTCAAAGACCACATATTAGGGTTACATAGAGGAGATATGGGAAGTTGAGTATGGACCTACTTTTAAGGCCCCTTGTTTCGGTGCAAATGGGTCAAGATGACATGAGGAGGGATTGAGGTAGACAAGAAGTACAAAATGACATTAGTGGATCTCAACAATCTTGGGTACGTAGACGAACCATTCGTCATAGCCAATGATGTGGCTCAGGTTTTCTATGTGAAGGACATGTCTGCCAAACCAAGAAAACAAAAAAATAAGCAAGATAATACATCAGACGATGAGCCAAAGCGCCACGTAGTTCTTTTAGGGAAAAGAAACATCATGGGAGTGGAGGACAAGACAAACATGTCAGAAGATTGTGATAAGTTTCATGAAATTCTGCCCTTCGCAGTGAAGGATGACCCAAGCATCATGTTAATGAATGAAGATGTTCCATGGTTACGGCGCAATCAGAAAGGAATTTGTGTAATAAAAAACACGCGAAGAAATGATGTGTAATAATGTATTAAAAACATTATGTAACCGTGTTATGAAAACTCAAATTGTGTAATAAAGGAATTACATTGTTTGGACCGTTTTTGAATTTCTTATGCCCGTTTCGAATTTTTCCCGTTCCAAACTATGGTCAAAACATCGGGCATGGAGATAGGGGAGGAGCCTTGTTAGAACTTGCACTGGATCTCTGAATAAACATCATATTGTGAGTCTAAAAATGATTTTTCAAAAAATCACGAGCGTTAGATCATGTACCTATAGTTCAAACCGGACTCACTTCCTACCGATTCGGCAGACATTTGTCTTTTTCACTCGGGAAGGATGGAAAGGTTTGAGATCTCTCGGTTGGGAGATCGTCCATGTAATGTGGTCTGGTATTTTAGAAAAATGGGGTGGTAGCATTCTTTAATAAAATTTTGGTGGTTGCTTCACAAAACGCCCCGTTTTTTGCGCCCAGAAACTAGAAAATGGCTTTTCCGTGCGACGAAAAGGAAAACTTCCTCCTGCAACACTGTTCGCCATCCCAAGATACACATGCATGCACAATATCACAAACTATTCCACAATTCTGCATATAACATTGGTCATTTGGACCGAAAGCCATGAAACCTCAAACATGATAGGTCATTGTGTGAAGGTTTTTTCGAGACATAATCAATATACCAAGTTTGGTATTTTTCCTTACAACTATGTAACATAATATGGCGGAAAAATGGCGGGAAATATCTTTAGTCCCTGACTTAAAGAAAAACATGGCGAGAAACAGAGGGAAAGGTCCATCTTTAGTCTCGGTTCGAGAAACCAACCGGGACTTAAGGGGTTGCGGCAGGCTAGGGCCGGTGCGAGCATATTTAGTCCCGGATGGTGTATCCAACCGGTACTAAATATGAACCTTTAGTCCCGGTTGGATACACCAACCGGGACAAAACATGAGTGGCGGCACTATGCCAATGAGTGGCGACACTATTTCGGTGAGTGGCGGCACTATGCTGGTGGGTGGCGACACTATGCCAGTGAGTGGCTACACTATTCCAGTGAGTGGAGACACTATTTTGGTGGGTGCCAGCACTAATAATAGGGGTAAGTGTCAATATTATGTCGTGAGTGTCGACACTATGTCATGCTGCTTAATCTATAAATAGGCATCCTTCTGAAGTTATCAACTGCAAACAAGATAGTGTGTGAGAGCAGGGACAACACTACGGCCAGCTTGAGTGAGATGCCGGCGGAGCCTAGTCCTCCAGCATCTCCCTTAAGCTGGATATAGAGGCACTCCATAATATGTGAAATTAGTTAGCTCCCAGGCGTATTGATCTAGTAAGAGAAGTTATAAATTGCAAAATGGTGTGCGAGAGCAGGGGCAACACTATGGCCAGATCTGTGGAGATGCCTAAGGATCCAGTCCTTAGGCATCTCCACATTGTTGGTCATAGAGGCACTCCCTAATATCTGAAATTAGTTAGCTCCCCGGCACAAGAATAGAACAACATCTTCATAGTTTGGGAAAGTCATAGTAGGAAGCGGTCCATTAGTCTCGGTAGCCCGGCGGGCATGGGTAGCTCGAGGCGCACAACGCCTCGGTCTCCTTGAGGGTCAGAAATTCCTAGTATGTGGTGTCCATTGTTGTGAGAGGGAAAGGTGTGGATGTATGTGGATGACCATGGCGGTCGGCCTACATATAGGGGGAAAGGGCGAGAAAACATGGCGAGAATCAGAGAGAAATGGCGGGAAAGCATGGCACGTGGCTTGACAGCTCTGAGAATGGCGGGAAATATCTTTAGTCCCGGTTATTAGATCCAACCGGGACTAAAGGCCCCCAAAATAGTTATTCAAACATAAAATATGGATACATGATGCAAACAGATGTATGGATGATATATTCACATGCTCGTTATTTTTCTGATAATAATAGACATGTTATTTGTATTATTTGGATTTATATATTAGGATCTATGCATTTCCAAAGTTTTCTAATTGATTTGAGTTATATAAACTAAAAATAAGTATATTAAAAAAGACCCTCTATTTTAGAAAATAGAAAATATTTTTCGATTAGTTCTTCAAATTCAAACAATTTTCATGTTGAAAGTTTTGTCAAATTCAAAAATACGAAAAACAATTTGATTTGAAAATGGCATAACTGATACATGATGTAAACAAATGTATGGATGTTATATTCATATTCCTTATATTTTTCTAGTAATAACAGACGTATTATTTTCATTATTTGGATTTATACAATAGAAGATATGAATTTACGAAGTTTTCTATTTGATATGAATTAAAATAAGAAAAATTATAAAAAAACCTCTAGTCCCGGGTGGGGGCTGGACCCGGGACTAGAGGGTGGCTCCACGCGCGAAAACGAAGCGGCCAAAAATAACCTCTAGTCCCGGGTGGGGGATGGACCCGGGACTAGAGGGGGTCTTTAGTCCCGGGTTAAGCCACAACCTGGGACTAGAGAGCCTCTAGTCCAGGGTCGTGGCTTAATCCAGGACTAAAGGGGGGCTATAATTTTGCCGCACCCGCCCTGACCATGCCCACCCAGCACTTGGCAAACTCGAGGAAGATGAATGTAACACCCCAACATTTAGGAACCAACGAAGGGTAGAAATAGGAATCTGAGCATATGCATGCATTCATTTGTAAAAGTCTGGGATTTTTTTCACCAAACAAAAACCTAAAGAGATCAGAGTTTCTTTCACTATCTAGAGGTAGGAATAGCTCTTTATAGTGATTGCTATAAATTTTGACATGACCTTTAGGAATTAATGAGTATTGGGGGAAAATAATTTGAATTCAAATTTGAAATTTAAATCATTTGGAAAATATTTGAAAATTAGAAGTTAGTAATATTAAGTTGTTTTCCAAAATGATTTAATAACATTGTTTGATTATATTAAATATATATAAAACAATAATAAGAATTTAAGACAAGGAAATTTAAATAAGAAATGAATTCCTATTTCTTTTCTTTATTCCATAACCATATTACAAAGTGAGATAGATACAACAAATCAAAAACATTACAGGAAGTGAATTACAATGAAATGAAACTTTATTAAATTATAAGAATACCATTACAAAATTCTTTACAAAATAATAAAAATAAGATTACAATTAAGACCTAGACTACCTATCTATCTCTACACTAAATCTTGAGCATCCAGGTTCTTGTTCCTGCAAATAAGAAAATCAACTCAAAAAGAAATAAGATGTTAGATGGTTAGTTTTAATCTCAGTAGAGAACGTGGAGAACAGTGTAATGCACTATTCATAATACCTCATTGAGTAGTTAAAGGGACAAATTTCACCAATGTATAGCATCTGTTCTTTTCAAGTAAATAGCTTCAGATCCACATCATTAGCACAATAAAAGGGGCAAGTTTCACTAGGGCGGTAACTAGCAAAATAATAAGAAGTGAAAACCAATTCACATGATATGATCCAATCTAGCTCAAACAGTAAAGCAGCTCAGTCAACTAAGTGCATGCTATGTGCTGTCGACATAGCAACAACAGCCCAAGCAATCAAAAGAGAACACACTGCCATAGCACAGCTACTAGTAGTCTCATTCTATCCTCACATTCTCAAGCACACAGCCAAGAACACCTTGAGCTTGCCAAATTCCCAACAAATCCACCAGCCAAGAAACACAACAAAGCATCCAACCATCCACAAGATGGTGACATAAGGAGGGGGTGGTGCAGGAGGATAGCAAGGCCAAGTACAAGATCACAGGATCTAGGAGGAGCAGAATCAGTACCAGGGGGTGCAGAGCAAGATCAAGCCAGCAATATCAATTAGCAACACAACATCATCACCAATAAGCAAGTTGTGTGGTGAGTCCATATAAAACCATCACATGATAAATTTATTTAAATTATCAGATCATGTGTTGTTTCATATAGAATCTTCTCAGAAAACACCCAAGTGTGGGGGGGTATCCATCATAGAAGGAAATAAATAAGAGCCAACATTCCATCTTTGCAAACCATACCAAGATCTGAGCTTGTGCATCACTAATCTTGGACAATAATCCCTATTTTCCCAATCAAATATACATGCAGTCTTAAATGAATAATTTTGGGCACATCTTTTGGAATAGTAGCACCTCGAAAATTATTTCATAATAAAATGCATCTCAAACAGTAAGGATCTATTATATGTGTTGGGCCACGCAGAGATAAAACAAAACTTTTTCCTCTACCATGGTGATCCCAAGATCTAGCTGAGGTAGAAGGCCACGAGGTTTACCACTAGGCCAGCGATTCTGGATTCTTGATGAAGCCAGCGTCGATTGATGCGATCAGTCCTCATGATCCGATCGTCCTGGTGCTGATCGCGACACCTCTGCTGGTATCCACACGTACATGAGGAGGAGCGTGGCGAATCGCTAGGTTAAATTACGGGCGGACTGTCAGGAGCTAGGGTTTCCAACACATGGAATGACCTAACCGAACAACGATTAACCTTTCTCGGTTAAGGCGCTCCACTATATATAGGGAGTGAACGTGGGCTCTGCTCGCGCGACCCATTCACTAAAGCCCATATAATACTAGTCACCGTGAGTCCAACTCACTAACTCAGTCCTAATCCGGTTTAGGTCCAACCCAACCAGATTACGGGTTCAAATCCAATCCAAACATGCTCCCGCTCTTAAGTGTGTGACCCCACAGGCTCATGGCTACTTGGACACGATTGGAGTCCGACTCACAATCGATCAGTCGGTAGCGGCTCCTAGCAGAACGTGCCGACTCCCAAGTACCAAAGAGTCATGACGACTTGCCTTTCCAATGCGACTTACGTCCGAGTCCCTTTTGCCTCACGATATACCTTGTCAGACTATAGGCGAATATATGTCATCCCTTAAATAGTCCGACTCTCTTCTCGATCCGAGATAAGTGATTCACCTGACTAACTCTTAGTCGATCGCCTCGGTTAACACTTAACCAATTCGTGCATGGCCATGCTTTCCGAATCATATCTCACGAGAGGGCCCAGAGAATATCTCTCTGAGTGGAGGGGCAAAATCCCATCTTGGTTATTCACATCACGCAGCTTGATTCTCAGTCGACCCGAACCCTGCCTTTATAATCGCGATTCACGGATCAGCGTTTGACAGAACCTAAGTCGGTGATCCTCAACTCGGACTATGCAATAACCTCAGGTCTAAGGATTACATTGATTGAGATATACAAATGACAACTTGTTCGTTGTACCTCAATATAGGTCAATCCGACTCGCTAAACTCTTTAGTCGAATCTGTGTAAGTTGGAATAGCATCTCCATTCCCATGACAAGTGGAACCGAGTCATCAAGCCAACTTTCACATTGGTCTAAGTTGTGTGTCCAGCACAACCTCAATGACCAAGGATATTTAGTACAAACAACATGAATGTATAGTTCCACAACCGAATCACATATTCAATAATACACATCAGATGTTTATACAAGGACTACTTAATATCTTTATGAATACAATGGGAAATGTCATCATACATGATTGCCTCTAGGGCATATTCCCAACAGTCTCCCACTTGCACTAGAGTCAATCTTTCGACATCACATGTCTAAGCATCTAATGCCCATGGCTCTCAGGTGCACCTCATGCTTTGGCTGGGGTAACGGCTTTGTCAACGGATCCGCAATATTTGCATCCGTGTGTACCTTGCATAACTTGATATCACCCTGATCCACGAACTAGCGAATCAGGTGGTACCGCATGAGTATGTGCTTGTTCTTCTGGTGTTGTCTAGGTTCCTTGGCTTGTGCAATAGCACCATTGTTGTCACAATACACGTCCAACGGATTGGATGAGCCCTGAACCACACCAAGATCCATGAGGAAATTCCTCATCCAAAGCTTCCTTCTTTGCCTCCGGTGACAATATACTCAACCTACATTGAAATGACGCCGACATCTCCTGCTTGGAACTCTTCCAGCTCACAGCACCTCTGTTTATAATAAACAAGTATCCGGATTGAGAGCGAGAATCATCAGAGTCGGTAAGATAACTCGCATCTGTGTAACCCTTTACACTGAGTTCATCTTCACCACCATAAACCAAGAACATATCCTTAGTCCTTCTTAAGTACTTTAGGATATTTTTAGCCTATCGATGGATCTCTCGAGATCAGCCTGGTATCTCGCTCACAACACTTAGAGCATAGGAAACATCCGGCCTAGTACAAATCATGGCGTACATGATGGATCCGACTGCAGAAGCATATGGAATCGCACTCATCCGACTTCGCTCATCAGTTGTCGAAGGACACTGAGTCTTGCTAAGTTTTACACCATGGGACATCGGTAAGAACCCCTTCTTAGACGATTCCATGTTGAAATTCTTCAACACTTTGTCCAAATAAGTACTCTGACTCAATCCAATGAGCCTCCTTGATCTATCTCTATAGATCCGGATTCCGAGGATGTATGTTGCCTCACCCAAGTCTTTCATTGAGAAACTCCTTTCCAATGATTCTTTGGTTTCTTGCAACATCTGGACATCATTTCCAATCAGTAATATGTCATCCACATATAAGATTAGAAAATTTACTTTGTTCCCACTAAACTTCTTATACAAACAAGAATCATGATCACTCTTGATGAAGCCAAACGATTTGACTACCTCATCAAAGCGAATATTCCAACTCCGAGATGCTTGCTTCAACCCATAAATGGATTTCTGAAGTTTGCATACCTTGGCAGCATTAGCCGGATCGACAAAACCCTCGGGCTGTATCATATACACGTCCTCGGTTAAATTTCCGTTAAGGAAAGCCGTTTTGACATCCATCTGCCATATCTCATAGTCGAAATAGGCTGCTATAGCTAACATGATCCGAACTGATTTAAGCATTGCTACGGGCGAGAAAGTCTCATCGTAATCAACTCCTTGAACTTGTCGGAACCCCTTCGCGACAAGGCGTGCTTTATAGACGGAGACATTTCCATCCATATCAGTTTTCTTATTAGAGACCCATTTGCACTCGACGGGTCTTGCACCGTCTGGCAGATCAACCAAGTTCCAAACTTGATTTTCATCCATGGACTTTATCTCGGATCTCATGGCTCCAAGCCATGACTCGGAATCATATCCCACCATCGCTTAGAATAATTTGCGGCTCATCAACATCTAACAACACATCACGAACACTTCGTAATCTTGCCGATCTTCGTAGTACGGTCTTTGCCCGGCTCATGCCATGACGGCTCAACCTCCAAGGTTTTTGCCGACCGCTACTAGCCGGTTCCTCTCGAATTTCTTGAGTTGCACCGTGCTCCACTTACTCCCCGAGAAACTCTTTCTCAAGGAAGACACCATTCGGCGACAAACACTTTGCCCTCTTCTCGGTTGTAGAAGTAGTAACCCAAGGTTTCCCTCGGATACCCACAAAATACACTTATCCGACTTGGCTGTAAGCTTGTCCATTGGAGTAAACGACAAAAGCTTCACAACCCCAAATCTTAAGAAAAGACAAACTTGGCTTTTGCTGTCCACATCTCATGCGGTGTCTTCTCTACCGACTTGGATGGTACTCATTTAGTGTGATACTTTGTTTCTAGACAATAACCCCAAAATGATAAAGGCAGATCTGTCACTCATCATTGATCGTACCATGTCCAACAAGGTCGATTCCTTTCCAAACACCATTCCTTTGTGGTGTTCTGGCGAGTAAGTTGAGGAACTATTCCATAACTTTTAGATGGTCATCAAACTCATGGCTCATGTACTCGCCTCCTCGGTCCGGCCAAGTAACTTTATTTTCTTGCCGAGTTGATTACGTGCTTCATTCTGGAATTCTTTGAACTTTTCAAAGGCTTCCGACTTATGTTTCATCAAGTAGATATATCCATACCTACTCAAATCATCAGTGAAGGTAATGAAGTACTCATAACCACCCCTCGCTGTCATGCTCATTGGTCCACATACATCACTATGTACTAGTCCCAACAAGTCAGACGCCCTTTCGCAACTCTTTGCAAAAGGTGTCTTGGTCATTTTGCCGAGTAGGCAAGATTCGCATGTCTCGAACGACTCCAAGTCGAACGAAGTTAGGAGTCCATCATCATGGAGCTTCTTCATGCGTTTTTCAACTTATATGACCAAGCCGACAGTGCCAAAAGTAAGTCATATTCAGATCATTTGGTTTCAACCTTTTAACATTTATGTTATAAACCGACTCACCATCAAGATTCAAAATAAATAACCCGTCACGGCGGGTGCAAAGCCGTGAAACATATCATTCAAATACAAAGAACAACCATTATTCTTGATATTCGACTCATAGCCTTGCCTCATCAAACATGAAGCAGAAATAATGTTTCGACTAAGCACTGGAACATAATAACAATTATTCAGTTCCATAATGAATCCAGAAGGTAAATGAAGTTGCATTGTGCCGACTTCCAACGCAGCAACTCTTGCTTTGTTGCCGACTCGAATATCAACCTCGCCTCTTGCTACGCTCCTAGTTCTTACCAGTCCCTGCAACGAGTTGTAGATGTGAATAACTGATCCGGTATCATATACCCAAGAACTATTAGGTGCATCAGCAAGATATATGTCTATAACATTGCAAACAAGTGTACCTGAGTCGGAAGTCATACCTCCACTCTTGGCTTTGTCGGCCAAGTACTTGCTGCAGTTCCTCTTCCAGTGGCCATCCGCCTTGCAGTAGAAGCAAGTGGATCCGGCTGAAGGAGATGGTTTAGTCCCTGAGGAAGCGCTTGGGACCGGGTCCGGAGCCTGCTTTCCTCCTGACTTAGCCTTCTTCTTAGTCCAAGAACTCTTCTTGAACTTAGCCTTATTCTACACCATCAACACTTGACTGGTGCCCTTCTTGAGATCCGCCTCTTCCTGCTTGAGCATCCCATGTAATTCAGTGAGCTTCTTATCCATACCATGCATGTGGTAGTTCGAAATGAACTGCCCATATGCACTAGGAAGAGAGTTCATAATTATATCCGTAGCGAACTCTTCGCTTATGGGGTAGCCAAGCCTCTCCAGAGACTGCACGTAACCAACCATTTTGATCACATGCGGACTCAGTGGATCACCATCCTTAAGCTTGCAACTCAGCAAAGCCTGAGAGACTTGATACCTCGGTCTTACTTTGAGCACGAATATACTTTTGAGGCTTTCGATCATATCGTAGGCCTCAACATGCTCGAACTGCTTTTGCAAGTCCGGTTCCATGTGAGCAAGCATAAGACAACTAATATCCGTGGACTCATCCTTAGCCCGACGGTAGGCATTGGTGGCTGCGACATTCGCATTCTCATTCGGCTCATCTGGAAGTGGGTTGTCTAGGACATGGTCCTTCTTTTCTTGTTTGAGAACAATTCTCAGATTTCGATACCAGTTGGTAAAATTAGTGTCGTTCAGTTTATCTTTCTCAAGAATAGTTCTCAACACAAAACCGGATATCTGAGAGTATGCTACTTGGTGCCATGATCTACAAATGAAAATATGCAAAACACTTAAGACATGTATTCATAAAAGAGCAAGCATATTAAACATTTTAATATTTTATGCTCCCACTAGAACCAACACCCCTCCGATGGTTACTTAGTGATTCAGGATCCTAAATAAGCAAGTCGGCTAGTGAGCTTTAGCATCACCGCTAGCCGCCAAGTGATCTAGGTAGACAACTCCTTGTCAATCGCATCTCATGCGACTCCTGTTGGACGGGTGGCATCACATGCCCCAGCTCCCATCCGACTTTTCCCCGAGTCCCACAACCGTTGTGATAGACCCGTCTAGCTTACCGAGTGTTTCTGCAGTAAGAGTCCGACTCGAACCCACCGAGTCGGAAAGAATTGGCAGCACCTCAATTTTATGAGCCCACTACCAAAAATGTCCGACTTGTGATGGTGCAAACACTGGCGGGAAAACCGACTAGACCTTCTTTGAGGGATTAAATTTTACCGACTATCTAATAGAGGTAAAACAAAGACATAACAATAACACAAAATAAAGCAATTATAATGTGAAATGGTATGGCTCTCTTCATGGTGATCTCCATCTCCACAAAGCCTGTAATCCGACCCGTGCCAACTCTTGTCACTTGCCGTCTTACTCCATGTCGCCGACATGTACAATGCCTTGCATGCCTTCCGGGTTCTCCAAACAGCTACACTAGCTTAGTAAAGTAAATTACATAGAGAATCCGACACGCAGGTCGTTATACAATAAAATGACAGCACCTAGGCTCCAGCCGGCTGACATAAACCGTTATTCGCAGATCACTTATGGATTATACACATACATCACATGCACATGAACTATACCATTCACAACTTCCTGCAAAAACAAGTTATGCATAGATACAATATCTACCGGTGTTGTGAAACTCGCAACGACATCTAAGGCGCTACGACAGGGCGAAGCCGGCGGTCCCGCTAGCCGGATAGCGGGCGGGGATCGAAGGGGCAGCGCCCCTCGCGAGTACACCCACCAAGTTTGAACCAAAAATTCAAATTCAAATCTATTTCGGCTATTTCATCAAACACCTTGCAAACAGGAAACAAACAAACACAAAACACCATAGTGAGCAGTGATTTGGCCAACCTTGTTCCCTCTCTAGCTCACAGCATGCTATTAGTAGATCATCTAGCTCAATTAACCAGCTTTAGCTCACTGTGAGCTTGCCATTGCCATCAATGGTGAGCATGCCAAGCCTCACCTTGCCACCCCATTGTCGACAGCAAGCTAGGAGTAGCACCAAGCCTAGCCACCTTGTCTGGGACATTGACCACCATCCACCACCACCCCCTGTCCAATGCCAATGCCCTGTCAGCCACTGGACCACTCTATAACCGCCACGCCCTATGCCTCTGTGCCATGCCGAGAGCGTGCTAGAGCGCCGCCCTTGACACGCGCCCACAGACCGCGCGACGCCCTCTCCGCTCGCAAGCGTGATCACCACCACCCCAGCAACCCCGCAGACACGCCCGTTCGTCGCCGCGCGACCAGGAGAGCCTGTGCGCCATAAAACTTCCCATCAGACCCGCCTAGAGCACCGCAGCGTTCCGACCGTCTCGCACCGCCCCACACCTCGCGACCATGTCATTGAGCTTCGCCAGGGAGCACAACACCGCCCCCTACCGTCGCCCATGCCATTAGCCCATTGTGACGACGAACACGACGAGCTCCACCCGTGCCCTTCGGTCCCCTCTTGGCACTATGAATAGATGCCACCCCCGCTCGATTTCTTCACACCAACACCCTCCCCTCTCTCTCAGAACCACCCCACCTTACCCTCGGAGCAAGGCGAGCAGCAGGTCGCCAGAATTTGGCCAGAGTTTGTCGTAGAGGAGGACGAAAGGAGCCAGCGATTGGAGCCGCCCGAGGACAAGCCGCCGGTACCAGGAGGACCGACGTCGTTGACTTTGTCGTTTTCCCCCGTCACCGACCCTCGCCTGAGCCCCGGTGAGCCCCGTAGACCCCCACTAGATGCGCTAGGGTTCTGTCTCGCCTGATTTGCCCGACGGAGATGATAAGTCGCAGCCGTTCGATTAGAAGTTGATCGTGTGGTTTAGATTGCACTGTAACCCTTTGCACTCCCCTGTCTCGCTGACTGGTGGGGACACTCACTTAAACTCACCCACGCGTGCGCTGTGCACCGTGGGCCGGACCATTTACATTCCCGCGTGACTCAGTAGTTTGAATTTAGGTTTTTCCATTTAGTTTCAAACTTAGTTCTGTACCTAGATTCAAAAATCAACCTAGGTCGATTCACTGAACCAAATTTCATGAAACCAATTTTGTTAGAAAGATACTAGAATTCTTAATCCAAGCTTGTTGGATTCAAACCATTTAGATTTATAGATCACCTATAGCAAAAATAACAAGGCAGAAGCTTTTCTGCATTCAAACATTTTTCAAAATTCAACCACAAAAGCTTTTGAGTTGATTCCAACTCACAAAAATCACATTAACTAGACCTTTCTGAATATATAAAAATATCTAGGTTTACTTGCAGAAATAATGGTCAAGTAATAAAAGAATGTCCCATAGGCATTTCTAGTCACTTTATTTAATTAAAATAAAAAGGTTAAACCTTATTAAATTGTGACACCACTTTAAATCACAGTCCCATGTACTGAAATATGTGGTGATGACATGTGTCAACATGATCCCATGTTTTGGTTGGAGAATATTAAATCTTAAGTAGTTTTTCAATGAGTGAAAATTACTTTTCCAAAATAAAATAAATAAGACAAGTGCTTGGATGATTGTAATGTTTGGGATGATGCTAGATCATCTAGTGAAAACCTTAGTGTGATAAATAAAAGTAGTTAAGTATTGTTTGATGATTGTGTACCTCATATTTATTTATAGACGCTAGTACCGACCAAGTATACGATGAGGAAGGAGAATACTACGAGGAAGAAGCCGAGGAGAACTTCAACCACTGCTCTGCACAAGGCAAGTCTAATACTACCAGTTGACTTGGCAAGCTAAAACTTGCAAGTTATCTTACTAAGCAAGCTTATACTAGTATCTTAGTAAGCTACTATCTTAGCAAGCTAAGCTAAAGCATGCAAGCTAATCCTTGCAAGCTTACACCACTTGATACCCCATCCTAGTTTTACTTGCAAGCTTAGTATTTTATTTCTTTATCAAAGCTTTCTAGTTAAGTTTACTTGGTAAATTGTAGAGCTTAGAAAGATTATTAAAGGTAGCATAAAGAGCATAAAACTTGACCTAAGTTAGATAATCTTGATGTCATCCTGAGGCATGATATTGAACCTAGATCATTCACCATAGATTACCACCCCTCATTAGTGTTTATCCCCCACTTGTAGATGCTAGTGCTAAGCATAAAAACTTGATCACCTTAGATGGGAATACTTGGTGAAAATGGATATGAAAACCTTAGAATGATGAGTCATTCTACTGAAATGTTTTGACATGTGTTCTTGAACACCAGATGATTTTTGATGATAAAAATGTTGAGACATGAGCCTTAGCCCTTTATAAAACTGATGGTTGTCTGGATGCTATACCATTCCAATTTTACCTTACAACCACAATACCAGAAATTTGGGTAGGGATTGACAGGAAATTTATATACCTTAGTATGGGTTCCCTTGCGGCCAAGGTTTGAGCTGAGGCTACCTTGTGAAGATTGTCCACCTGTGCAGTTCCCAAGATGACAGTTGGTCATGGTTGGGAGGCCAAACTCACGAGAGAGGTGCCTATACTAGGGCGAGTAATTGAAAGGTTAGGATTGATTATCCGCATACTGAGTATGGTGAATTCAGGATTGCTCCTGATGGATGTATCGAATGTTGTGGTGAAAGTGTACCACCTCTACAGAGTGTCAAACTATTCGAATAGCTGCGTCCGCGGTTAGGGACAGTCGGAGTGGCCATACTGTTCCATCGTCAGATGTTTTCAAAATAAATTGTGAAAGGAATCATGACTTTGACTTGACCACAACAGGGTTGTGATATGAAATTCAAGTTCCCACTTAGGTGTTATAAAATTTTCAACTAGCTTTCTTTGCTTCTAAACTCAGTAGAGATAAATCTGGATTTTTGCAAAACAACCTAGAGCTTAGTACTTCCTACTCAAAAACCACTTCACTTGTTAGTCTTAGTTTGCGAGTACTTAAAGAGTACTCGTGGCTTTGTCCCTGGCTATTCCTGTGGCCAGACTATGAAGAGGACTATTAGGAGGATGGACCGTAGGAAGGTTATGACAACTAGGATCATCTCCCATCATCAGCATTGCCTATGACCATGAATATGGAGTCTCACCTACGCTATTGTTATCATTACGTTATTCCGCTGCTTGATTGTATTAAGACTGGATCATGAGATCCTTTATTTGTTGTAAGACCTTATGTATGGTTTGTAATGGATGATGTACTGTGATACCAATCTGTTACGTCTGGTAATCCTGGGATTGCGATGTATGTCATAAAATGCATCTGGGATCAAAAATCCGGGTGTTGACAAAATTCTTGTGTACCATTCCAAAGAAGGTGTCACAAACATTTATTCTGACCAAGCAAATCCTACACAGAGATTTCACCATCAAAATCTTGCAGAAAGATATTCAATCATATTCCTAATATAGTAATTAGGAATCATGTTGTTTTACATAAAGGAACTATCACTAGAGGCATCAATAGTAATTGCCATGAAGCCAGATATATGTTCCAGTACTCAAACTATCTAACCATCACCAATAACAAGATATCAGACTAGATCAGAGCCACCTCATCACCATTTGTACAATGACAGTATTCCATATCAGATAAAAATTTGACCAACATAGCCACTAGCAATTCCAAGTCCATCAGTAGACAATAATTCAACATAGTATAACCACCACAAACACTCCTAAATCATTCATTATCTTCAATAATCAACACAAAAGGGTAGAAACCTAATAGCATAGATGAGCCATAATTAGGGAATCCCTCACTGTAAACACACAAAGGCTAGAAAGAGAGGCAGAAGGAGAATAAGAAGGGGGAGCAGAAGAACTTACCAGAGGTCCTCATTGGAATTTAGAAGAAGAAGCGAGCAGCCGACGGCGCACTGCAGCGACGGGAGCACCGAGGCGGCTGAACAGCAAACCAGCATGCACGTGGCCACCTGACCACACAAGCGGACTAGCAGCACCACAGAGCCACCAGGGTCACGGTACAGCACCGCCAATGCGGTGAAGTACACATCATCGACGAGCACCAAACCCTAGGGTTCGGGGTGGAGCCAGCCTGGCCGGGAGAGCCCTAGAGACGAATCAAGAAGGACCAATCGGTGGAGTGGTGTTGACTACCTCGACACGCACCGCGATGGTGGTCTGAGAGGCCTAGAGCGGCCGAAATCAGCGGCGGCGGCAGCACCACGCCGCAGTGGGACAAGAATAAGAGAGGAAGGAACGCAAGTGAGCGTGAGAGAAGGGGTGCGTACTGGGCCAGTATGGTCTAGTACCACTCTAGTGAGTGGGTTGACCAACCTAGATGGGCCAGGTCAGGGCTGGGCCAGCCGGGCTAGGTCCAGATTTCAAATAGAAAATCTTAAATAATTTAATAAAACATAAAAATACCCCTAGGACGTACTAAGTTCTAAGAAATAAAATGAAAATCCTAATAATACAAATAATATATCTATAGGTTCATAAAAATATAAACTACCCAATAAAATTAAGAATTCTATTTCTAATAGAATAAATTTAGGTTAAAGATTTTTATAATATGTATTCCTTATGGAATTTTATAAAATAATACCTATAAATAAATAAAATTTACTTTTATCATTCTTAATTAGTGTAGTATTTTATAAAAATACTAGGTTGCTATTTAAGGTAGCAAAATAAGATCTTATATATTAAAACACTTATTCTTAAAAAGAATATTAAGAAAATAATAATAGGAGTTAAAAAATAAATAAAAATCAGTTTTAAACTCTTTTATTAATATATTGTATTACAAAAATATTAAATATAATATTTCTAAAATGATAAGAATTATCCTTTAAACAATTTTCTGTATTGCATAAAGAAATTTAAGAAATTAATATAATGGGTAAAACACACAAATAAGATAAATAATAAATAATGCATTGCATTACTATGTATATTCATTATTTCTTCTTTAAATAATGTCCTTACCGGGAAATAATGGTGTTTTATAGAAATATAAGCTCAAGATCGAGTGCAAGCATCCGACTTCGCTACCTTGCAATCACAAGGCAGGTTCATCACTTGGTCATGTCCTTTGATGATTCTTTATCAAAGTAATTGCAAAATTGTGTGTTATCGTCTATGTTCCGGAGAAAGAAAATTATTATTTTCTCAAAACAAATAAATTGTGATATCATCCTAAGTGGTGATATGGATAAAGTGGGCAATGAAACTTAGGTTTCCATTTGCAATAAGATTAATCACTTAGGACTTAACAACCCATGACATCAATGATTCTAGCGTCGTATATTACGCGTTAACCATGAGATTTGGAATGGGACGAAGAAGTCAGCTGTATCTTCTTCCTCTCGCATGTAGCTGGATGTGCGGGTCGTGGCTGCTATCCTTGTAGCGTGCATTAATTGGTAATTCATAGAGGATATGCAGCATATGGGTGGGAACCCTCAACATCCCATGATAGTTCTAGCATCTGAAGGGTCTGTACTAACCTTTGCCATAATTCAATATGTGGGCATGGAGTACACCAAGGAGACATGCGGGGTCGCGAAGGGGGCAGTGATTAGCTTGGATCACCTATTGGGCTCCACATCACAGAATTGTGGACGGGGAAGTACGCCTGGTTGTGCAACAAGGAGTTGATCTCTCATGGGTAAAACAACCCACCTCTGCAGAGTGTAAAAATTATAACTTGTTACTCCCTGTTCCGGGAAGGAACTACGAACGCAGCAGGAAAGGAACTCCATGAAGTTTTGGTCAACCTGTGAAGGCTGATGGGCATAGTTTTAATAATAAAAGCAATCTTTGAAGAAATGTTTACAAAATCTGCATAGTGCCAATAACTAATAGTCTGAGGTGGTAGATAGAGCATCAAACTTCCCACCTTGCATATAATGAACTTGCTAGGTAATGATGTTACTCACTCTTTCCTTTGATCCCCTGCTTAGACTCCGAGGAGCCAGAAGACACTCCGTTGTATGCAGCTGAAGGACAAGAGGATGTTTACTACGAGGAACCCGACCTGTCCGGAGGAGTGGAAGGGGTGGACTATGAGATACGCTATGGAGTGGAGGGCAACGAGTCCGAGTAGTTGCCTTAGTTAGTAGTAACCAATTGAGCCGAGAAGCATAAACTTCCGCCAGTGTTTGCGTTGGCACCATCGTTAGCCATGTTGTCGAGGAAGAGGTTACTGATGTCGGGGAAGAATTTCTCGTTGGGGAAGACGTCGGTGCAATCGCTATCCGTGAAGGAGTCTGTGATAAAGTCAGTAATCGTGCCAACAACGCTCCCCAAAAACCTTATCACCCTTCTCCCGTACATGACTCGAAGCAGCGGGGTCTCGGAGGCCTACTGTCCCAGCTCGCGGTGCACGCCGCAAGACGGGATGGGAAAGACTAGGTAACACAGTGCTCTGGAACTGAAGACGCAAAGGGATGTGTGATAGTGTGTCTGAGAGGAGGCGCGACCTCTCTCTTAGGGAAGGCAGACAGGCTGCACAGAAGATAAAACGAATGGACGGAAGTTGAAGCGAACAGACGGCAGCCAACCGGACAGCCTTCACCCAATTCGTATTCATTTCCACTTAGCAGCTTCTGTACAACTGTTCATATACCATTCATGCGTGACAAAATAAAGCTCGGCTCGGCGAGATTCCCGCAACCCGCAACCCGCGGCGCACGCGTTTTGGCGAGCGAGGAGGAGGAGGAGGAGCGCGCGTGTATATGTCTTCTCTTCTCAAGCTCGTACAAGTGGTGGAAGAGCTCTCCTTATAAGCTGGTCCAACTTCCACTCAACTAGCAATGTGGAACTAAACATTTGTCCCAGCTCTTGCCTTGCATGAATGGGTCAAATGGGCCTTTAGGATTTCATGAATTTATTGACATATAATAAATGGGCCGAGCCTTTTTAGGCAAAATATCCAACAGTAGTTTTTCTCTAATAAGCTTTACCATTTCACACTAAGAAAAAAAGCATCTCTTGCAAAAATAAAAAATAGTACTTGTAACAAAAATGTTGATTTGCAGAACTCCTTGTCGTATTATGGTCACCTAAGACATCACCCGATAAGTCCCGGTCAGAATAAGGCCGTGGGACTGATCGGATAATTTTCCTCGCCGCATTCTGGTCACCTAAGAACTCCTTCCCCTTTAGAATATGTTATGAATGGCAGCCTCGAGCACAAATTCTTTTACGAGGATGCCCATTCATGCGACCAATGTGGCACTTTTTTTTTCTTGAGATGAATGTGGCACTTGAATGTTAGTCACACACAATGTTTTCTGAACCTTTATAATTCATCTTCATCGTAAAATCCATTGGCCCTATCAGTATCGATTTGCGAATATGCACGAAGTCCATCTTCTAAGGCTGGTCATAGTGCTAAGTAAGTTATACTAGTAACATGCACATGTTACTAGTTAATGTTACTACCTTCATAGTGGGTAGTAACATGTGTATGGTGTCATGCAAGCCCTAATTAATAAGGTTCTAGACTCATATGGTTTTGATATGTGTGATGTTATGGTAACTAGCTAAGTTACTACCTCCCTCCCTTTCTTCATTTATTACTCCCTCAGTTCACAATTAGATCATATTCTGCGTTTAGTCAAAGTCAAACATTTTAGAGTTTGATCAAATATTTAGCAAAAAATAAAAGTATCTATGATGTACAACTTATAGTGTTAGAATCTTTATAAGTAATGTTTTTATAATATATGTATTTGGAATCACGAATGTTGATATATTTTTCTATATTCTTGGTCAAAGTTGACAAAGTTTGACTCTAAAAAATCCTAGAACGTGAAGTAATAAAAAACGGAGGGAGTATCATGCCATGTCACTAATTTGCTTACTTGGCATTGCATGTGCACGTTACTACTAGCTAAGTTACTCCCACTATAACTAGCCTAACAGGATCCGGTCCATCTATTCTCAATCCAAAGGCCCATGTTCTATAGGTGCAGCGCGTTCATAAGTTGAGGCGTTTCCGTGGCAGTTGCCGCTGCTCCTTTCTTCTGGCATGCGCGGTCTCCCGCCGTCGCTCGCCTTCCACACGCCGCCATGCCTCCCCGCTCCTACACCTACCGCCCTCGCCGGCGTCGACGTCGCGACAGTGCTCACTCTAATCGTGCGCGCCATCTCCATGGGCGACGTCCGCCGCCTCGGCCGCGCCGCGCACGCGCTCCTCCTCAAGACGGCGCTCACCCACCACACCCTCCTCTCCAACCGCCTCGTCGAGCTCTACGCCACGCTCCCGTCGCCGGCTGCATCCCGCGCGGCCTTCGAAGACCTCCCGCACAGGAACGCGCATACCTACAACAACCTCCTCGCCGCGCTCTCCCGCGGCCCCGCCACCCTCCCCGACGCCCTCCACCTGCTCGACGAGATGCCCGCCTCCTTCCGCAACGCCGTCTCCTACAACACCGTCATATCGGCCCTGGCGCGGCACGGACAGCAGGGGGAGGCGCTCCTTGTGTTCGCCCGGTTGGCCAGGGACAGGTGTCTGGGTCCCGAGGTGGCCATCGACCGTTTTGCGGTCGTCAGCGCTGCGAGCGCATGCGCTGGACTGGGAGCCATGAGGCCGCTCCGAGAGTTGCACGGCGTGGTAATGGTGTCAGGTCTGGAGGTGACGGTCATTATGGCCAATGCAATGGTGGACGCCTACAGCAAGGCTGGGAGGATGGAGGACGCCAGGATGCTGTTCAACCAGATGAGCGTCCGGGACACGGTCTCTTGGACTTCAATGATCACAGGGTACTGCCGCACCAAGAGGCTCGATGAGGCAGTGCAGGTATTTGACATGATGCCCGAGCATGACACGATTGCATGGACAGCACTCATCTCTGGGCACGAGCAGAATGGGGAGGAGGATGCTGCTCTGAAACTTTTTGAACAGATGCTGGGCGAGGGAATGGCACCAACACCCTTTGCTCTAGTGTCGTGTCTGGGTGCATGTGCCAAGCTTGGGCTTGTTACGCGAGGGAAGGAAGTGCATGGCTTCATCTTGCGTCACTGCATTGGTTCAGACCCTTTCAATATTTTCATCCACAATGCCCTCATTGACATGTATTCCAAGTGCGGTGACATGAAGACAGCCATGATAGTGTTCGAACATATGCCTGAGAGGGACTTCATCTCCTGGAACTCCATGGTGACAGGGTTCTCGCACAATGGCCAGGGTAAGCAGTCGCTTGGTATGTTCAAGAGGATGCTTGAAGCTGCAGTGCAGCCGACCTATGTCACTTTTCTTGCTGTCCTAACAGCTTGCAGTCATGCTGGTCTAGTCTCTGATGGCCGTCGGATACTTGAATCAATGCAGTATCATGGTGTTGAACCGAGGGCTGAACATTATGCCTCCTTCATAGATGCTCTTGGTCGGAACCGTCAGCTGGAAGAAGCAAGCGAGTTCATCAAAGGCTTGTCGTCCAGGATCGATCCCGGTACAGCTGGGTCGTGGGGGGCACTCCTTGGTGCTTGCCGTGTTCACGGCAATATTGAGATTGCGGAGAAAGTGGCGGAGTCCCTCTTCCAGTTGGAGCCTGGGAACAGTGGTCGGTATGTCATGTTGTCAAACATTTACGCGGCGGCAGGTCAGTGGGATGATGCTCGCCGTGTCAGGGCACTTATGAAGGGGAAGGGTCTGAGGAAGGACCAAGCTTGCAGTTGGATCGAGGTGCGTAGTGCAAAGCACATGTTTGTTGCTGACGATACGTCTCACTGTGAGGCAAATGAGATATACGAGATGTTGGAGAAACTTTTTTATCATATGCATAGTGTAGTGGATTCTGTCAAAGATCAGATTTCACTGTGTTGAGGGTTCATCCCTTCTCAAAGCATCATGAAGCATCACTAAAACAGGGCTGCTATCCGAAGCATGTTGGGCGGGGTTCACTGCTTTCACTCCAACATCCTTGAAATGGGAAAGTATTCCCATTTCTGGGGCATGAGGCTGCAAAGAGACTTCAGAGCCTAGTTCTCCTTGCATAGTGTGATCTAATGCATTTTTTGGGGATCGGCCCTACCCACCACTAAACACCGCTAGCAACACATTGAGTGTGTGATGTGTTATGTGCAGTCAATCCGTATATAGTTCAGTGTGTGATGTGTGGATATCTGTTTGGCTTCTTTCTGTGAGAAGGGCGCGTATTCAGTGAAATATATAATTTAGACAAGTCGGTGTTGGCATATGGATCACTCTTCCCCCATACAAGTCAATTTTCTACAAACAGGTGAGTGGTAATATGTCTTGAACTACTTCTGCGCAACCTTACTCAGATAAATTTACTGAATGATGTAGCTGTTATCTGAGACTGCAATGTTTATGATAAAATTTGTTTCAATGGTTTTATTTATAGTTGCAGAATGTTGCCTCTGGATGGAGGAGGGAGGCATACCGTGCTCCACTTGCTCTAATAGAAATGTACACTGTGAAGTAATACTCCAGGTAATGTTTCCAACAATGTAGAATAATGAACGATATTGCTGCTCATGAAGGAACTCAACACATTCCAACTTGCAATACCAGGTCCGCATTACATGGAGCCTGGTAGCTCTGTCCACAGACATTTCTGATATTTCAAGACAGACAGTCCGGATGCTTTTCAGCCGAAGTCTGAGTCCCGCCATCATCGCAGATGAGAGTGTGAGCTCCTGTCCCATAGAACCTTCTCCATCAAGAACGTTCGGATTGTCTTGTAGGATTGCCACCCATGGATCACTCCAGCATGCTTTAGGTTTCTAATCAGGCGAAGGTATTCCCATGGCAATGGAATCGACATGCATCCATGTTCTCCAATCTCCATGACATTGTGAAGAGAATGCACGCCTGAACATATATCTGTTTTTTTTTCACCATCATATACCATATCAGCATACAATAACCTTGGACAGATTTCTCGCTTGCCATCTAGTTTTATGTTTCCCGTTCTTAATGCATGGTTTTGTTGTCCTATTGAGAGCAGTACACCTACAGTGGAGGATTCGATTCAGGATTGGATGGAGTAGGGCAGCAGAGGCTGTGCACGTCAAGCATCACAAAGAGATTAACACCTTGATCGTACTGGCGGCGCGGTGTCTTTGGCTGGAACGCAACAGCAGAGTTTTCGACAATATCACAACCATGCCAGCTTACGTATGCCGTAAGATCCTGGCTGAGTTTGAGCAGTTGAAGAGAGCGAATCTCTGTGGAGACTTGGAAATGTGGAATAGCTGCGGTGAGTGTGCGGTGGAGGGGAGTTTGATCGCCTGTGATTATAGCTGCCTATTTCGAAATTCTGTATATTGACTCCTTTCCATCTTAATATAGAAGACACACAGCTTGTGTGTTCTTGATGATTGTCCTGTTGAGAGCAGTACACGCCTTGTGTGGGTTGTGGCATTTTGTATATGCTTTTGACTTCTGTTTTCTCGAATTCTGGTTTAAAATTTGAAAAAAAAAATACCTGCACAGTTTACACAAAGGTGGTATCGTAAATGGACTACGGCTTTGCTCCTTCCATTTGTTGAGATCTGAGAAAATGACCAGCAGACCAGGCCACTGCTGTAGCTGGGCACGGCTGTATCCCTCTGGCATGGCAGCCGCGTCAGACCCCTTGGCCCTCCAATGTTTGATGAGGAAGAAGCTAGAGGCACGCTGACCTTGGAGCTGCTGGGTCCACTGGTAGCATGGGAGCCGCCGGTGACGCAGAGCCCGGCCAGCTGGAGTGGCCAGAAAAGGAGACTCCCTGACTGGAAAATAGAGGTTTAATGTATGAATAAGGAGACTCCCGGCCAACTACATGTGCACACTGGAGTAGGAGAAATTCCCTCCTATGGGCTCCGGAAGTAGAAAAAGGTAGAAAGAAAATGAAGAAGGCACATGAAAGTGCAAAACCGCACAAACATGGTCTAGTGTATGAATAAGCTGCCACACACAACCTAAAATCTTTGGATACCACTTTATACTACACAGTCTCACATAGTTCAATTCACAAGAAGGAAAGCAAAAGTATCATTTCCAAGATTGGATTGCTGACCAACGTACACAGGTTTCACCAGGTCAGCTAACCAATGCCTACATAATGGAGATCTCGGTCTGCATAACTGCAGAAGCGCAGACCTTCTAGAATAACATCATTTTCCAACTTCAGCATAACAAGAGAAGTTGCAAATATCAGCTCGTCTACCGATATTCAAAGTAATTTGTGGCAACTATGAACAGCTGCTTACTGATCAACAATCCATTATGAACATGAAGGAATAAAGAATATACGAGTCTTCACGAGAATGGGTGGTAATTAGATACTTCATACACAAAAATTCCTGTCATTTTTTGATGAATAATAATCTGTCAGCCAGCATACTTGGCACCCAAAATGGTTTTCTTTGCTTCCGTCAATCCCGTGACTTGTGAAAACGAGGTCGGTTTGTGAACACCCGGCCATTGGCTCTGACAAAGTGTGTGATGCCAATACAAAGACCAGCCCACAGAAGTGACAGCAATAAATGGCGAGCATCATTTCGAGCTGCAAAGAGATTGCAGTAGAGTTGTTACTTATATGTATATGCAGTTCTCCATGAATAAGAGTGATATTTTTGTTAAAATCAACCAGGAGAATCGAGTTACAACTTACAAACCGAAATACTAGATAAGATAGGGAATATAATGAATGCAGTAGCATCTACTGGAGCTGTCGATATTTTGGTACACAGTTGGCACATGCATCAATCTAGATTTTACGTATTATGGGTCTGCATTTTCTTCACTAGCGAAAATCAAGGATGGTTATAATAATCAAATGTCTAAAACTTTCAAGTTCTCCAGAGAAAAAAATCTTTACAGGTGGGGCAGTTGAACCCGCCGGTCATACATTTTGAAGTAATAGCACAATTCTTCTATTGATCTGCCGAAACATGAAAATAACTAACAGAAACTTGTCCAAACCGGATTTAGGACGATTGTGACCAAAACCTAAACACACTCATGTTTACGCAGTGCAAACAGAATAGTACCAAGGTAGCAAATCGAGAAGCCACATTGTGAACAAACAAGCCTGAAGGGACCAAGACTAGTGCTAAGATGTAGTATATGATTTTTGACTTTTTGTTCCCTACTTTGGAAATTTTATGGGAAAACCTTGTGTGTGTGGTTGCACCCCTAGAGAAGTTCTCTTAAGTAAACATTGGAGAGTAGATACAAAAACAGACACCAAAATTTGCTGGTTAACAGCATGCAGGCAAATCTTAGAGAGCGCTAATTGACATGATTTGACAAAAACATCCAAGTACGTCTGTTTGAGGCTCAGTGGATTCAAAAATCTTACCTTGTCGTAGTGACATCATCATGAACAGAAGAGCCCCAGAAACCAGCGCAAAAGCAATACGGACAGACTGTATAAGGGGAATCACACAAGTGAGATTTGATCTTATGGAAAGATCCAAAACCATTTCAGTAACCAGTCTAGCTGTCTCCCATATACATAACGATTTATAAAAGTGAGTACCAAGTGTCTGCATTCATGTGTGCCATAGTAGCAACACACCAATAAGCCCACGTGCATATCAGGTAAATGCATGAATATTCCAGAGCTGACCAATACTAGAATACTAAATAGGCATTTCCACTTTTCCAGTAACAAGTTCAGAATTGTAACAGCAAGCTATAGCAAAATTGTACCCACCGCATAACTCTCTAGATATCCTGCTTTGGTAGGAGCTGCCATGTCCCGACTAACAGATGTGATGTAACGTCCTTGAAGAAGATCCATTGCATCCTATACAAGATAACAAGTAAAAAAATGAGACACCCGCGCGGCAGCACTCTAGTTCGTTTTTTCTGTTGGAAGAGAGTTCAATCAATGTTTCCTGGATGAGGTCTGTTAGATTTTGGAAACTACAGCGAAAAGAATTTTCTTTATTGAGGATGCTCCTTTTGGTCAGCAAGGCCTTCTTCAAACATGTCAGTTCATTTTTAATACATTTTCCACGTGTCTGGCAAACTACACGTCATGTCATAAGTTCATCTAGCACTGGTGCAAAATCTTCACCACTCGAAACAATTATAGTCAGTAACAACTAACACCATGCAAGTTGCCACTTCTCATAAATAATTTTTGCGCTCTCAGGGCCCCCCCCCCCCCCCCCCAACCCACTGTGTGCATCCTAGCTATGCAGAGGTCGGGTGTGTCTCTCTTTGATTGTATCACCTTGATGTAAACATTGAAGTCTAATAAAAGCGCCCTTTATTGAAAAGGTTTCACCCCCACATCGAGATATACAATCCTACTATTCAAGCATATAAAATGGAAGTTAAATGTTACAAAGGTACTACTGAGATTTGATGTTAGGGGCACCATCAAGATCATGAATCAAAAGAGTGCCAATGGTGAGGTACTACTGAGATTTGACGTTAGGGGCACCATCAAGATCATGAATCAAAAGAGTGCCAATGGTGAAGTTACTTGGGTAATGAAAAAGCCACATACTCACAAGTCTCACATGCATACAAAGTCAGCTGCATACCTGCTTTGTCCCATCAGCGAAGTTGTTCAAATAGTATCGAGCAAGTGAATACTGGAGATCATTTAGAATTCCCTGGGCACTTCGCTTCCCATACCTTGTAGACAAAAAAGATAATGTAAATTATAGAGAACATGATATATCATCACCACTGTTCTTCGCAAGTATCCAAATAGACAATAAAAATGAGCATAAATTTAGCAGCCATAATTTAGGATAGTTTCAACAACGGAAGCATATCAATTAACCAGCCTCACGCAAATCTCTTAGTGTTTTATCTTGGGGCCTTTTTCATTAATAGGTATTGACGCTAACAAAGAAACACTATCCAAAGGGTATTCTTATCCAACAACGATGGGAGGGTTTGCACCATGGACGAGTAAAGAGTATCTTTTTCTCAAACAAGACTTGTATTGTATGGAGTTTTGCTGCAACGGTAGTTCAGAGGTGAACGTAATCAAGGTGGTGAAAAATACTAATGTTCCTTTTGTAATGCAAAACTGAAAGTAGTTCTTAGTCTTTCTGGAAAAGTGAGGAACTAAGATTAGCAATAGATGTAAATGTAATGCACTTAACAATAAGAAAAGGCAAATTTCCTTCCTTAGGGGATTACCGAACAAAATCTCCCTTCAATGCAGGAGTTCCGGAGTACTGAATGCTTATTGCATCTCCATGATTGGCCCACACTGGAAAATGAATTTTCCATATCAGCAACATTGTTGATACATAGAAACACATATAAATGAGTAGACGAGAAGAAACCTAAGTAAAATAATATAAACATAATACTCACAAACTTTGTAGCTTGCATCAAAGGCTGGATACTTGGTTATTGTATCACTAACACTGAAAACCCCTATTCGTTGAAGTTGGCTTTCCAGAATTCTTCTCCCAATCATGCTCTGTTTATTCATAGCACAAATTATCAGAGAAGTTCAGATATACAGGTGAAGAACTGAAAGCTTGACAGAGGGAAGAGAAATATAACTTATGAAAGAGCACTAGTAACTGTAATGGACTAAGTTCATCGCAGAAGGATTGATCAAAATAGAAGCAATATAATGGCTAGGTAGGTATCCCTGAGCCAACCAGCGTGACCACCAAACGGGCAGGGATAAGGGAGTGATTGTCTAACAACTACGTAGCTTTGGAGATGAGAAATATTAATAATAGCAAATTAATATTTCTCATCTCCAAGGCTACTTAGGAGAATAGATAACTTGACTGGGACGAATCATCCTAGATGCAGACTGCAGTCTTGTTAGTGACCTGGTACTCACCATCCCTGGGGTGGAGGAACATTGAGCTTCTTCGATGTTTTTTAGTTTGTGCTTTTACATTTTGGCTGTGTTTGGATGTCAGTATTGGAGGGCACGGGTTGAATTGGCCTCAATACCAAATCCACACTGTAATGGAAATAAGCAGCAATACCAACTCTGCTGTTTTTGGTTGTACATGGAATTTCTAGTTGGAATCAACTGAGGTAAAAATACGAATTCCTGTTTGGACGGCCCATCCATTGAATTGACCCCATCTCTCTCTCCTCTGCATCTGTTCCTCTTTTCCTGCTCGACGTCCCCCTCTTTTTTTTGAGAGACCCCCTCTTGGGTTTTGATACTACACAGGTCAAAAAAAAAAGTTCTGATAATATATATAGAACAGTTGGTGGATCAGACAAATTTGGGATGATGATCCGAACTTGAATGTTTATCAGCTGATGTAGGAATTGTTGCTTAGAGAAGAATAATGGAATCATCTTCCAGATTTATGGCCCATGAATTTGCACCACTTCCCTCACAAGCATGCAACGTGCAAGTGTACTTCAAAGCTTTCCTGATGATGCTTCATGTTCTATCAGCAGAGGCACTGAGTTCTAGCATTCTATCAGATGTAAATCTGTGGTGTAATCGCAACAGGGCGTTCCCAAGGAAACATGGCCGGAGCTCGTACTCATCGCGACAGTCTGCCTCTGGATCTCATCGATCTGAGCTGGGAGTGGAGGTCAGTGAAGGAGTCGGCCTGCCCCCGCGTCACCGTTGCCAGAGACGTCGCCAGAGGCATGCAGGGCGTCGGGTTGCTGCAGGCACGGCGGTAGCGGAAGGAAGCAGAGAAGCAGAGGCGCAGAGACCTTTCACAGCCGCTCGCTATGGCACTCCTTTCTTGGTGCCGGCCGGCTCCAAGAAGGACAGCAGCCGCCAATGGCGACAGTGGCCTCTTACAGCGCAGCAGTCAACTGGGAGTCCAGAGAAGAAGCTTTGTCTCACGGGTCAACCGGGAGCCCATATGTGCAGGTGGCGGCGGTGGTCTTTGGTACCTCCAGCGGCGGCCTGAGAATGAGGCGGGTGGGAGGGAGAGGGGACAGAGCTGTTTGTGGTAGTCTTGTTTCAAGAATGAAGGCGTACACGATTGCAGCAAATACGGAGGGTCTCGGCTCGGAAACGTCGTGGTGTGCTCTAGTTGGTCCGAGTACCATGTGGAAATCGGACAAGTTTCCACGCTACGATTCCATTACCAGCCAAATGCCGGAATTCGGGGTGTTTCCAATACCAAAATTCCAAGACTGAATATCTACATCCAAATGGGGTGTTCTATAATTTCATTGCTTGCTTGTAAGCCTAGGAAGGAATGCCTGATGTAAAATAAAACTAGGATTGCCTCGACCTAGATAAAGGGTGTTGGCGCACCATGCACTTAGCTAATATGCTAGACATTTGGGAATTGAATTGTCCAAAATTAATTCTCGTCAGTTCTTCACAACACCCGGTTTTGGCTAGAAGGTTTTAAAAGGTCTCCCATCCACACGGTCACACTACTACCCCCTCCTGTCATCATCTCTGATCCTACACATTGGAAACTACTGCCTCTGTTTTAGAATATAAGACATTTTAGATAGGCTAATTTAGCCTACCTAAAACGCTTTATATTACTCCCTCCGACCCATATTAGTTGACTTGGATTTATCTAAATTCGGATGTATCTAGTACTAAAACATGTCTAGATACATCCGAATCTAGACAAATTCGAGTCAACTAATATGGGTCGGAGGGAGTATGAAACAGTGGTTCGATAAACTAAAGCCCATGTGACTGTAATGCAGGAGTCATGACAAATGAAAAAAATTAATTGGTAATTGTTATTGGATATCATTTTTTTTGTTAAACTTGAGATCCATATGATAGACATAAATCTGTACTTGGATGTTAGAACCATGTACCTGAGTGACATTGGTACGATCTAAACAGTCGATACAATTTGTTCTGACAGTGCCATCCTGCTCCTGAATTTTCTCGCCTTTCTCATTCAGTAGGAGGTACCTTTACCACAACATTATCAGCAATAACATCCAGACATATAAGAGTCTCTAAAACTTAATCATGAGGGAAAATATAGTACTCCCTCCGACCCATATTAGTTGACTTGGATTTGTATAGATTCGGATGTATCTAGCACTAAAACATGTCTAGATGCATCCGAATCTAGACAAATCCAAGTCAACTAATATGGGTCGGAGGGAGTACAAAAACTATCAGATTTTTCTTTTCCTTTTTTCCTTAAGACAGAAATCTTGAACAGCTATACAAGACAAGGCTCCAACAATTACTCAAAGCTTAGAAGTGCAGTAGAAAGAGAATCATTGTTTGCTAAGAAGAGCACATGATTGTGGGTATATGATGGTAGCGCTTTTTATATTGTAGAACTAAGAATCAAGCACCACAAACAGATTACATTATTTTAGTAGCAAGTGTCATGAACTGATTAGCAGCTACAGTAAGATAGAAAGACAAAACTAGTAGCGCATAAATGATCCCGGCCTTGAATATAAGTTGCACAATCTTGGAAGACCTCAAAGAGCAAGCATATCATATTTATCATATCAACCATAATATTCATGCAATAATATCTATGCGATTTTAAAAGGATGAACATTAAGAGATTGCCCTGATCACAAAAAAGGAAGTGAAAAATATGCAACCAAAGAATGTAAAATCAAACTTACATGTACAAAAAAGATATAGTAATGTAGTATGTCATGGACACACAATAGTATATATTCTAGTAACATACCCGTGTTTCTTCAGATAATCCTCAATTTGCTCATAGAGCTGAGAAAGGCGCTCGAAATGAATATGACCGCAAATACGATGGAAGTCAAAATGCACATATCTGCAAGAGACGAACTTAGATACACACTTTGCTACTATCACGTGATATGACAAATCCACAGTGGGTACAAACAGAGAAAGAAAGTATTACCTTAAATCATCATTGAGAATAGGTTCAATGGATTTTGCATATCTTTCACGGAGTCGCCCTTCACCACCATTCTGAATATAGCCATATAGTAGGAATCAAGAAAGGTACAGGATGAACATTACATGGAAAACATAATAAAGTTAAGAGGCCAGTATCATTGGGGAAGAATATGGAAGTGCTCTGTCCTAAAGCAAATCCATCAGTAAACATTTCGTCACTTATTATACAAAATTACTAAAGCTCTACGTAAGCTTAAGGAACAATTTAATTCCATCTCAACAAATAAAATATGCCAAAGAACTAAATCCGCATGCAAGTATAAATAATTATGGGAACTTATCAATCCTTAAAATGTAGAATTTGAATCTGATTTATTAAACAGACAGCTCAAAAGGGAGCAGAACACAGATGTGATACTATTTTCTGAAGCAAATAACTCTTAGTTTGGACAGAACACTAAATTGAGTTAGAAGTCTAAGAGCACAGTACTTACTGTGTTGACAAGATCAACAGCCAAGACAGATCCATATTTCTTTTTTAAGTCATTAAAGTGCCTCTCAAGTACACGTGGCTGAAAAATAGAGAAAGAAGCCCAAGAAAAATTAAGAGGGAAGAAAAGCGCATTACAGAAAAGCAAGTTCACCGAAAGACATATTGGTGTACATCAACAAGGTCATCAAAACAAATGATAAGTTGAGAGAGTTCACCGCTTCCTCTTGTCTAACAACGTCGAAGCTAGGTTTGTAGGTCAAATCAACAATCTGCTCCCACAAGAATGGCATAGAACCTCGTACCTACAAAAATATAAGTCAAATAATTTATTTTAACAACCCAGAACTAACTAACGAAGACTATTAGCACATATTCAAATAAAGGAAATGATGAAAATATTTGTATGTCTGAAGAAACTTACTTGTACATAGGATGCTGTATACCCTTTTGATTGCACTATCTGCTCTGATTCAACAAAGTTTGCGGCATAACCCTCTGGATCAGCTCCTCGCCTCCACATACGAGTACCTTCAGTTAAATAATTAATCTCATGTACTATTGTTCGATCACAGGGGATTGAGCTTCTGGAGAACAATAAATCAGGATATAACGTTTTGACAAACCTTTTGCATGTTCTTGGAAAAAATAGCATTATAAAAAAAGTTTACCGATATTAAAATGTATATCAGTAACATTAATTGAAGGAAAATTGAGAACAAACTTATTTTGATGCCTCATAAACCTCACCTATTCTACCTGTGCACCTACGTGCAATGAGGGTCACATCTACCTTCTCTGACCCGACTTCTGCATGGATATTCTGAAAACCTGATATTTAGTTAAGTTGCAGCACTCATATTATCAGGAGAGGGTTCACCGAGTTTCAAATAAAAATACATCATCTTATATATCTGGTATTGACAAGGTGTATATGCAATGATAAGACAAGGATACTGCCTTGAATGACTGGCAACAAGTACTGGTCCAGCTGTTGATGGGAAAAAAGCAGGAATCAAACACTTGGCTGATATTGGTTCTAACTCCTTTAAACTGGAAAATCAAATAAACGGTAAAATTGTTCCTACTTTGTTCTCAATTAGAGGTTCCAGCAAGTAGCTATTCCATAGAAATCTCGGTTCTGCCTGAAAAGAATAATGTTCATTCATCTGAGCAAGAATAGAATTATCCTGATAGCTGAAGGTGCACCAGGAAAAAGTTAGCAAAGACGCCCGTGCTGGTACTATGTGGCAACAAAGCCTCGCATATTACAAGAAACAATGAAAAAATGATCAGGCATATCTAGAACCAGAAATGAGAAAGAATCAAACCTGTTTCCAAAGAGGACGTGATTTGAACTCATCGTTTATATCACATAGCTTCTGTGAACTGGAATATCAGAGGCAGAGATACAAAGCCAATTACAGTGAGAACATAAAAAAAAAAGTAAACATGAAGATGTCTGTACTGTAAACATGAAGAGAAAAGACCAACTACTAAAGCTGAGACAATGCATAATGTATTCTAACCTCGCTGCATTCAAAATTCAAATGACTCTGGAAGACACTGGCAAAGTTTTGTAAGCAAGATACTCACTTAAGTGTTAAGTTGATATCATAGGAGAAGTAGAGGCCCATGGTCCTCTCTGCAGCAACCAGGAGTTCCGAAATTTCAGATTCCATTTTTTTCTGCTCACAGTTCACTAGAATGTTTAAATGGACTACAGGTGAAAAGATATAACTAGGAGAAAATTAGCATTTTTAGACCTGCTCGGAAGAAGTGTTCGGCGATTTATTGCAGGAAAGAACTTTCAGTCCTGTCACTTTATAAATTGCATGCCCCAAGTAGGATCCCACACAATCACGGTCGGTGATCACCAGAAAGTATGACCCAACTGCAAGTTTGAGCACTCCTATCACACCATACACCGTTCGGACCTTAGGATTCGTGGAGGGGCTACGTGATGGCAATTCTTCAACTAAATTCATTGATCCATTAGCCCGGCTAACTGACAAATAAAAGTCAGCAAGACCATCAATTGGTTCAAATATATAACGATCTGCAAACTCCCAGAGCCTCAGTCTTGTGTGGAGTTTACAGGACCGGTTTGCGTCATTTGTCCCATCCATGATGGGATGCCCTGAAATAGAGAATAAATATCACCAGAGGTAAGTCTAGTGAACAACCATATGTGATACAGAACAGCCGGGTAATTACTTCTGTGGTAAACACCTCCCACAATTATTCATTAGTCTCAATTAAGATACTCCTGATGTTAGTCAATTGATTAAAATTGTACTAAAAGCATAATACGTTTTCTAATGCTGGCATTGACATACTGGGATAAGATGCGGATGATTATTTACTTCCTTGGTTTTTTGTCTACTCTCTTCCCTTTCCTTCACCTTTTTCTCTGCAGTTACATCTCTATCTAAATCTGTCCCAGATTTTTTCATGAACATGACTACCAACATAGCCCACATGCTTCCTATGTTATTATTAACTGAATTTTCCGCACCTTGTAACATGTTCAGTTTAGATTTGACGGTGGAATGGGATTTAGGAATCTAATAATGACGCACCATTTCTACCTAACCAAGTTGAAAAGATTTTTTACTAACTAGCTATCAAAGTAGAGAAGTTTGATTGTGTACTTTCTAAGCACCATCTACTTTAGCGTGGAGGTAATGACCAATAACGACAAAACGCCAGGACTGTAGTGGTAATCATCATAGCAAGCCTATTAGAACCATGAAACACAAACACGAGCAGCAAGCCTCCAACTAAAACAGATAAGACTGAACCTTGAGCATGGACAACTGTAAGATGGCTGAACAAGCGGCATGCCACACGCCCGGGCAAAAGAGCTTGCGAGATAACAGGAAAACGACAATTCTGCTGCAGAGGAAGAGATCTACTGCCCTGCGCCCAGCTATTTAAACGAGGATTCACACAGCCTGTAGTCATTGATACTTAGACTGGCAGGTAGGTAGTACGTGAGATCCTGGACCATGAGGAATCTGATTTTCTGTGTGGCCATATATACAGCCAGGTTAAGTTTGGATCAGCATCAGGTGGTAAGCTGACAATCAGAAGATAGCTAACGACCGATAGCATCAAGAGTAGTGTAACAAAACTTGCATAGCATAGCAAACATACTGTGAAATAAGATATTTAATCTACATTCTACACCCTGAGCTGTTAATCTCAAATTACACGCAGGTGGTGACTGATCGCGGCTCCTACTCCAGACGCGCGCACACGCAGCAGCTACTCGGAGCTTTTGGTGGAATCTAAAGCAGTGCGGCATCCGCGCGGCCAGGTCCAGTTCCAACTCGTCGGAAGTCGGAACCCCCAACTGATCCAAGCACAGCTGAGCTAAGGTTCGGTGCGGGATCCGGCCGGCGTACCTCGGGACTGGTCGGGCGGGCTGCTCTGCCCCCTGGATGGCGCGCCGACGGGTAGGCCGGCGTAGGCGATCGACCGAGCGCGGCGGCCTGAGCTGAGGTGAGCTGAGCGTGGCTGGGCAGCCGGCGTCGACGGAGTCTTCGAGTTGTGACTTGGGAGGGAGGCGAGAGGAGAGGAGATTTGGAGGTGGAGGGGCGCACAGGCAGCCTGGCACGCACGATCTGTCTCTGGATGGTAATTTGTTGGTACATTATTTCCGGTTTTAATTAAGGTCCAGAAAGAGAAAGGAAAGGTTTTCCGAGACTTGCTGCAGGATTATATCGGTTACTAACAGAGATAGCTGAATGCCTAAATTTAACCGATGTGTCTAGTGTTTAATCTTCATTGGCCGAATCAACACATGCACATTTTCTATCTTCATTAGAGGATTTTGGTCAACACCGCGGCCAGACTCAATATCGATCTAACGATGCACAAGTCACATATTGTCGGCTTGGCGTTGACATAAACATATATAATACCATTTGAGTGTTGATCCGTTTAGATTATGTTAATTTTTTAGCATAAACATATAGATATATATTAGTTTCACATAAACATAAACATAAACATATAGATATATTGTATTTTCAGTATTTTCTGTTTTGTTTATTTTATTATTCCTTAATATTAATATCACTATTTTGGAAAAAATATTATGTTTGAATTTCATTAGTTAATACTTTCCTTAATATAATTTTTTGCCAAAATATTTACTTGTCAATACAAATAATACTCCCATTATTTTATCCTTGCAAAAATAGAAAGTTGCACCATGCCGAAATATTTACTTGGTAGTACAAATAATAATCCCATTATTTTATCCATGTTCATAACTTTCTCCTTTATGGCAGAATTATGGGTCAACGTTAGAATGTCGTATATCTACCCAAATTCAGTAGTATAAGATATGATGCTCCAAAGTTCTGAATAAACACATGACGCCACACATGAGCACATAAACCATGAGTCACATACTTGCCATGAAAGTTTGGCTCTGTCTTACGCCGATGGCCGATGCCCTTGTACTAATCTTTGGGACACTGTTGCGATCTCGGTTGATCAACATCCCTTTTTTTAGGAATTATATGATCAATATCCCTTGATGTTGTAAGTGCTCTTCCTCTTCCCGCAAGTGCTTCTTGTTGTCCGGCAGAGCTTATTGTTGTGGTTCGTTAAGTCTGGTGGAGCCCCGGTCTTGTAATGCCATTAAACAATATGATTTGATTTTTTTGAAAGAGGTTTTGACATGCTAAATAAAAATAAATGTTTCTACTATATCACCAAGATCTTTCTAGAAATTGCATTATCTAATTTAGTACAAAAAATAAGAAATTCCAGATAGGTGACAAAAAGCAAGAATAGCATAAGAAAGCAGAAATTAAAGAAAATAAGAAGAGGTCTCTCGATATAAAAAATCTAAAAATTTAGATAATTATGAAAAAGTGTGAAATGTATTTTCACCTAAACATAAACATATAGATTTTGAGCAAAGTGAAGAGTGTGTAGTAAAGATGAATCAGACTCGAACTAATTTGTAAGATGATTGCTTCTAAAATATTCCAAATACGTGTACGCATACACAAGTTTGATAAGCAATTGGTCCCCTGTACATGGAAATCCAGCGTGTGAGTGATGTTTGGAACTGAAAACCTGCTGGTCTCCATATAAACAGCTATATTAAACTTGGACTGAAACTAAATAAGAACTGACACTGCACTTGGACATAGTTTAGAACTTACTTCCTCCGTTTCAAAATATAAGATGTTTTAGATTTGTGAAGAAAATGTATCTAGACTTGTTTTAGTGTATAGGGTTATACACTAAAATAAGTCTAGATACATTTTTTTTACAAACCTAAAACATCTTATATTTTGAAACAGAGGAAGTAGTTGCCTATATAATCGTGTGCCTCCGTCATCCTCACACAGCGGTGCCTCCACTGCTTCTCTCAATTCCTGAAATTCTCTCTGAGAAATTGCAGCACTTTGGGATGGCCATGATTTTGGCGGAGAGGCACATTGAGGCACGATTTAGACAGAGAGTAGTCGAGGCCGCCTGCAAATTCAGGGATGGGGCAAGCCAGTCTCGACTCATCATGCGCCGCCTAGAAATTAGAGAAGGAGCGAGGTCGGGGCAGTCAGGGACGGGGCGAACCAGCCACGATTCGTCATACCTTTGCTGGCCAATTTCGCTGTTGAGCGGCGCCGCAAGACGACGGCTGTGGCGATCGCCGAGTCGGATTGGAGACGGGACCGCGAGGTCACGCCGGCGGCCATGATCACAGGAACGTGCGGATACCTCTCGCCATCGCCGCCATCGGCGTGTCCCGCCCTCCGCTTCACCACCCCTGCGCTGGTTGGTTTAGGCACCATGGACCCGACCAGGTCGCGCCGCCGACCATGGTCACGGCATGACATCGTCGCGGATACCTCTCGCTCGCCGCCACGGCATCGGCGTGTCCCCATCCCTTGCTTCACCACCCGTGCGTTGGTTGGTTTAGGCGACCATGGACCCGACCTCGAGGTCGCTGGCCGACCATGGTCACGGTGGCCTCCATGGCGCGCCAAAGATATGTGGATACATCTCCTCGCCACCGCTGTCGTGAAGTAGGGAGGCCGGCGGAGGCAGGAGAAGCGGAGTGGGCGCAGTGGCGGGCCGTGAGCGAAGGAAAGCGGGCGAGCGGCGGTGGCAGCGCTATTTTTTTTTTTCGTCGGGGAAGTGGCGCTGGATGACGAGGGGAGGGGATAAGGCATGGGGTGCTGCTTGGTGTCACTCGGCGGTGGCAGGCATTGTAAATAGACCGAACGCGCAGGGGCAAAATCGTCCACAGAAAATCGGAACGAAAAAACTGTTGGACGAACCTACCTCTACGTAAATTAGTAGATAGATTACGCTTTTCGTGTTTCAGAAAAAACAGGAATTACGTTTCGGGAAGAGGAGAGGCAGTGAAGCTGGCGGTAGGCAACGTGCGTGCACCAACTCACAAGTTCGCGGTTGGCTGGCGGCCAACGCCAAGGGTGTCACGAGGACGAGCAGATCTGGATTGATGTCGCCGTCGTCGTCTTTTTTTTCCGATGGGAGTTGGAACTGGGCTTGCGCCAAAACTCAATCAGCTATTCCGGCAACTTGGCCCAACAACGGAACTGGCTAAAATAATTTCGTTTTTTTTTTACTCCCTCCGTTTAAAAATATAAAATGTTTTAGGTTTGTAAAGTTAATATGTCTAGACACCTTTTAATATATAGATTCAAAGTGAACATTTTCGAACCTACACACTAAAAGGTGTTTAGATATATTATATTCACAAAGTTAAAACATTTTATATTATAAACCGGAGGGAGTAATTTGGTATAATAGAATAAACACCAGAAAGTGATTGGCACCCTAATTCTAGTTTTTTTACCTCACTCTTTGGATTAATTTTCTTATTTTTTTTACACTATTTTATAGCCTTAGATCTTGCGGAGTTGCACAAGGCAATCTCAGATAAGGTAGGGTCAATGGATGGTCAAAGTATGAACACACACAAAATAAGTAAGGCCACGAAGTTACGGTGTTAAGTGAGATCTCATCAAAGTCCCACCTTATAGTTCATTTAATATTTCTAGTGATAAAATTTTATACTATAAAATTCAAAATAAATTACAAGTGGGATTTGATGGTTCAAAATCCTACTTGACACCTTAGACGAAGTTTTTTATATTAGGTAGAGATAAAAAAATCAACAAGCGAACACACGAGGGCGAGCCGTGGCAACCCCCCCCCCCCTCCCCCCGGCGGCTTGGCCACCCCCAATGAACAGTGACTAGTGACTACATATCAATTCTCGGCTAATATTGATATACTCTAGGCATTAGCAAAGCATAGGGCTAATCTTAATTAAGTGCCCAACTACTTAACCTGAACGGGTTAATACCAAAACAGTTGTTCATCAAGGCCCAATGCCACAATGGCGTGTATGCACTGAACCATCGAATGATCAGTTGATCCACCATAATCATCTGGATCGTACTAGTATATACACCCACCGTTCCGAAAATATAATATGTTTTAGCTTTGTGAAGCAAATGTATCTAGATGTTATTTAGTGCAAGTTCATAGTGAACCTAAACACAAAATGGGCTTAGATACATTCACTTCAGAAAGCTAAAACATCTTATATTTTAAAACGGATGGAGTATACGCAACTATAGGTTTAACTCGATTTCCTTGGACGATCTGTCGTCTGGTTTACTCTGCCTCTGTCGCCTGCCCAGCCGCCTAGGTCTTTAATTGAGAGTCGCGTCACCGCTGGGACTCCAGACTTAGGCGGCGCTCGTCGGTGATTGGCGAAGGAACACGGACAATTCCTAACTGACATGACCGTCGGTTTGCTCCAAGGCATTCCCATATGTAGACCATTGATTGTATAAATATTACAATGATGCTTGCTAGTTTGATTGTCCAATCTAATAATTGTTGATTGCTAGTTTGATTCCTTAGTTATATGAATCATATAATCTACTCCCTTTAATCCATATTACTTGACTCGGAAATTGATATATCTAGATATATTTTAGTGCTAGATACATCTAATTCAGTGACAATTAATATGGATTGGAGGAAGTATTAATTATCTTGTACTAGGTAGAATAGTAAAACTGCTTAAGTCATGAAGAGGAAGACCCAACTAATAATAATCATTTCAAGGTCAACCTCCAACTCTAAGGCTAAAATTAAAAACCTAGTAGAGAAGACAGAGAACAGATAATCTATCGCACATAATGTGTCAATCTCCATCAAGTCGATATGCATCAAAATGTTGAGTCGTTTTTTGAAATTCCAAAACAAGCTTTAACCAAAAGCACACCACATAAGCGAGACCCCCCGAAGAGCCAACATATTTGGATACCTTTAAGACTATATTTCCGTCTCACCCCCCCCCCCCCTCCCCCATGCTCAAATCCTGAATCCACCCTTGACGTCACACTCCTTTCTTCAAATGGAGAAAACAACATTAATGTATTTTCTCTCCGCTCATCGGCAGTCGATCTACTCCGCTCAATTGACTCGGATATATCAATGCACTTTGGTACTTGAGGCTATACATATTAATTTTTTTATTTTAGTTCCCTCAAGGACAAATACGTAAAAGAAAATATTCTACTAAATACTGCATGTGCTAAACACCCCATGGATTTGTGAATACTACAAAATATTGTGTTATTTGTAGACTTTGGTATTTCATAGCTACAACTTGGCAAACTCCGGTTCCAAAAACTATGGCTGTAAAAATATTTTGCATCCAAACAGAGCTTAATTAAGCTTCAGAGTGTATCATCGGTACTATTGGAAATACTAAGCATAAAATGATTTTGACTTAAAAGTCGCTTTCACTGATCTAAGTGGACTACTATAATCATGAATCGATCCACCATATCGTTCGTATGATCAAGACCAGATTTGGTTGAAGACAAGTAATCATAAGCATGGAGAAATATCTCCCTCCGGAAAGTTACTCATGTCTTAGGTTTCTACTATTGTTAATCTCTCCACTAGAATTTCTAGAATATGCATCATCGTGCTCCACCATATAGAAAGTAGATATATACATGTCGACCCAACTATTCATGTTTTTTTTTTTGCAAAAAACTATTGATGTATTTAGCTCATAGGAGATGATGCATGCCTTCTACGTGTTTGATTTGATTGATAGTAAAGCATGAAACTAGCTAGGTCCACGCGCTCCAATTGTTGCATGCACGGTCCTTAGTTTTAACATCAGGTTTGGGTCGGACGATGCAATGAGATAAACTCATTTACTTTATAAGATTACACTATGTTCTAACTTCTATAGATCACATCTTTTAGTAGATTAAATGCTTAGTCAACACTCATATTCGACAAACATCTTCTCGGTCTATTTGTGTACATGTATGAATCACAATGATAAGATATACTTCCTCCGTCTCAAAATAAATGACTTAAATTTGTCTAGAGTCACGTGTATCTATATAATACAACACGTTTAGATACATGTTAATCTAGACAAATCCACGTCACTTATTTTGAGACAGAGGGGGTAATTTCTATCAGCATCAACTTAGAAATAGTTCCCGGGAAATAGCAAAAGTCGTTTAGAAAAAAGGAAAATGGTCGATGAGAATTAAAAAACACAGACACATAGCAAAGAACACTTTGAGATCATGATAGAAAAATTAAGCTTCATAACAATTACTTGCCATAAACTTTGAAGATCATACTGTCTTTGGTTTCCAGGACTATCTTTACCTTGTCTTACATGCACGCATGCAAACCATGCAACAAGACAACATGAAGATAACCCCTATCTCAAAACTCCTATCAAAACTACCCCATCTCTCTTGTGTCTATCTCTCTACGCGTATATATAATTATATACATACAAATATGCATATTTCTTATGCTTATTATGCATATATGCACTTTTTCCAGCAAGCTCCCCAAAACAGCCAGTTCATATCTTCTGCTAGTAGAACAGATCACCGCTGCCTTCAGGTATACTGTGCAAAGCAGGGCGCCACCCTCTGCAGCAACTGATCTGCTGCTGCCTCTGCTGCTCCTCCGATCGTCTTCGCATGAGAGTCACCATGTCGTCCATGGAGAGGGCCTGTTCGTCCTTTCCCAGCATCCTCCTGAGCTCCTGCTTGCTGATGACCAGCTTCACCCTCACGACAGCGCCCTGGTCGTCGTCAGCGGCGGCAGAAGGCGCCTTCACGGCGGCGGCCGGGAACAGGCGGTACAGCTGCCCCATGTCGCCCGCCGGGAGCGCGTCGGCGTCAGCGTCGCCCTTTGAGGGGGGCGCCGGCAGCGCCTTGAGGATCTCACCGTCGACGACGCTCATCACGTTGATCTCCTTCCTGTCTTGGATCACCAGGCAGTTCCCCATGGCCGGCGATGAGCTGTGATGCTAGCTAGCTAGCAGATTGGTGGTGAGGGCTGCGAGGGAAGCACGCGCAGTGGAAAGATGGCAATTTGCGAGTGCGCGTGTGTTAGCGTGTCTGTGTAAGTGGGGGGCTGGACGGACCAGTGGAGTGCTCTATTTAAAGAAGTGCTGCTAGAGAATGTCCACATATTTATGAGATTATTTCACGAATGCCATTGGCCTACTTGCTTTCGTTTTTGTGACAAATTCTTCTTTTTAAAGAAAGAAAAGAAATCAGCATTGGCCTACCTTAGTGAAGTGAAGTTGCCACCTAGATACAAAATTAAAGGAAGCTATATAGCCACTAAGAACAAAAGAGGGACCGGCCGGCTACTCTTTTATTTTGTTCCTTCCTGTCACTGACCGCAGTTGACGACATGCATATCCTTTTGGCTACTCTTTTATTATTTGTAGTAGTAGGACTTGGCAACGAATTGTGCATCTTGTTCTTAGTATTCAAGTTATTGCATATAAGAGTTTGGAATAAACTAGTATATTGCTCACGTTTATAAATCTAATTAGGTGCAACAAAATAGGCTTTACTAAAAGATGGTCTATGTATGTGGAATCAATGGACAGACATACTCCCCTGTCTCGAATTAGATGTCGGTGAATTGTCTAGATTCGGATGTAACTAGACAAGTTTTAGTATATAAAATATATGCGAATTTAGATAAATCTCTGACATCTAATTCGAGACGGAGGGAGTACAAGATTTTTATGTAAGTACTTGTGAAAGTTAAAAGTCCAGTCAAAATAAAATTTCCATGTGGTTCCTAAAATAACAAAGTCCTATTAACAAAAGATAATTTAGCAAAGAGAGTGAGAGATTGGAATCATGTACCTTTCACGTATTATCTGGCGCATGATCTACTTTACCCACAATTTACCACCACTAACTAATATTACTAATATGCTGGTATTTGGTTGAATGAGATTGATAAAAAGAATAAAGATCAAATATGTGTTGGGGTTTCAGCTTTATGTTGGTCCCTATGGACATACAGAAATGAAATGGTTTGCAACAAGGAAAAGGGTCTAATTTTTAGTAGGTTATTCGGTTGGCTACCGATTTGATCCAACTAAGGTCATATCTTCTCTTGGTGGATCAACAGCTGAAGGTTGCATGTGATTTCTACTACCTGGCTATTGGGTCACAACGTACTAGCAGAATTCAGAATGGATAGCTCTTTGTTGCTTCTTTCCTTCAGATGGTTGATACATGTCTCAACCCTTGATTCATGATTGTACTAAACTGGATCTTCCACACACACACACCCCTCCGCAAAAAGATATATCCATATTGATTAGAAAATAAATAGACAAGTAGACACCAAATTTTCTAAAAACAATCAACAATTTAACTAGCACATAGTTATTAGTCCAACTAATCTTAGTTCATATGGAGCCTAAAAAACCTTATTCTAAGTAACTAATGCGGCATATCTTCATGGCATTAAACATAATACTACAATCTTGAAACTAGTACTCCCTCCATGTCAAAATATTTATTTCAAACCTTTGCCTCCATGCAAAAATGTAGCGCATTATTAGTTTTATTCTAAGCCAAACTGTTAACTTTGATGAAGTTTATATAAAAATGTCAACATATCTATAATATTGAATCAATATGATTAGATTCAGATGAAATATTTTTTATTTATTTGGTATTGAAGATATTGGTATTTTGCCTACAAACTTGGTCAAGTTTGACCTAGGATAACCCTAACATGCACTACATTTTTCACATGTTGTTAGGATAATGTGTTATGTATTCGAGCTAATTTAAGACAAGTCTGAGTTTAATATTGATCTTTGAAGCACGTAAGTATGGTATTAACATTAAACAATTGTAACAACTCAGTTTTGATTACACGGCTTCTCCAAAAGCCTACTAGGGACTATTAACACAAAGCTATCAAAAATATACAAAAAGGAATTATTATAAAAATTAGATTTATATGAGGCAAATGTGCTAGTGGTAATTGCTTGCCGGGAGGAAACTAAAGTCGGCAAGGGCATATCATACATGCATATAATTTTTATAATAAAAAAAAACTACATATGCAAGTGGGCCCAACATATGGGGGGCAGGCCTAATCCATGTTGTGCTTGTGCTAGCTTTTTTAGAGAGTGTAGTGGAGCTGAACATCATTAGTGTGTTGCCAAGCTATGCATCTCAAATACTACTAACAACATCCAAGAGTATCATCCCATGTACTGTCGACATGCGCTGGGACATGCGAGAAAACAACCCGCCTCCATTTGCACTAACAAGTAACAACCAACCCATGGAAACATGCATTACACCATATCATTTAATCTACAATTAGTAAATTCTTCGTAGGTCCCAAACGTGCATATGTGTTGTGTTAGGCGTGTTGTTTTTCATGGTCTTTATGTGAGTGCGGGAATCTATCAAATCGTAGTAACAATGATGAGTATTTCATGAATATAAAAAAAATACAAGTTTGGTCGGTCTTTTGAAATTATTTGACCTTTTAGTCTTCTATATTAGGACCTTATTTATCTCTAAATCAAGATTTAGGTTTAGTGCCAAATTAGCATAGTTCTTTCATGCATAGAGTTAATTATATAGTTGTAACCGGAGGACTATTATAGTAGTCACGTGGTTTATTTCATTGCGTGATTTTGTAAATGTGTCAAGGATGTAGGCATTCGGTACAATTTGGCTCCATCCCCTATGCCAGAACATTTTATAAACAATGGTTAATGTGTCTTTGAGTTTCTCTTTTATCATTTCATCCAAGATAGAAAGTTCTTCTAATTCTATGAATGTTTCTACAATCCCTTTCTCTTGAATATCAGTTAAGAGAGTTTCGGATTCCCTAGTATTCCACCAATTCTTGATCCAAAGTTACAGATATTTGTTAAATGAGAAAGAGACACCCCCTAGAACAAAAGTATGATAATACAAGATTTATAAAGTAAACATCATGAAAATCATGATACTTTTCCAAGACATGAATTTTGCATGCACGCTACCAATGATCTGAACCTTATTTGTGTAAAATGGAGTATTTTTATATATCTTAAGCTTATCGTTATTTGAATGTAGTCTCGGGACATAATCAATATTATTAAAACTATGTGTTTTTTTAAGAAGTGATATCATACGCGAAGCGTTTTTCTAGGTTTTTCACAAGAAGGTGATTAAGAAGCAATCATCCCTCCCCTTGGTCGTCGGTGCCGTCGGCTTTCCTGCCCTTCGCCGGCTAGTACGATAGCCGGAGGGTGTGGGAACCTCGAATTGGGTTTCTAGTCTCATAATATTTTTGAGTGTTTCGTCTTTGGTGAAGGGGCATCAACGGCAATGAGAATAAAAATCCTCCATCTCGCTCCAAAGAGATGGTCTTCCCTGGAGGAGCTTCCAGGGGCATTAGGTCTAGCGTTATAAGTGCCTATCTATGGTGGCGACATTCTGTGACGGGAATGATCTTGCAGCGTACTGGTGTCCGCAAATTCTGCCTCCCCCTGTTGAAGCTTAGTCAGGTACGGCTTCATCGGGGAACTTGCGAGTTTTGTGTCCACCATCTCTGTCTGACATGAGTTTGGATTATCTCCCGGCCCACCTTGGTACTAGCTTCTCCAGGACGACGATCTACCAAGATCATGGCCGTCGGTATCTTCTAGTCTATGTTGATGACTTGCTGCTTCTACAAGCGCCTAGGTTTTCAAGATTTATCCGTCATGAGCTTCGCTATATCGGAGGGCCAGAGACGGCATCGAGCTTTGCTCATGGAATGACATCGAGGGATGCAATATGAAGATGGTGCTGAACTTTTCAAGTATTTCCTTTTCTTATAAGGATGTTCTTGTAAGGGCTGGTTCTAGTTAATAGTATATGGCTGTAGGCCTTTTCTGCAAAAAAAAAATTACTACAACTATCATAATATATACTCTCCTACTGTATTTATTTTCTAGGCAGAAACAAACGAATCAAATGAGTCTTTGATACTGCAGTTTTCAGAAGTTGAACACAAGCTGGAGTAGAGGAGGAAATGCACCCACAACGCAGTACGTATCACATGGCCAGCTAGAATGCTTGAGGAATGAGCCGTTTTTCTCGTTGGCACGACGTAAGCAGGAGGTGGTGAGAATCTAGTGCAAGACAACAAAAGCGCGTGTCACGGTCGATCACATCGAGTAGCCATCAGCACATTCCCAAGCCCCACTACGATCCTCCTTTCTGTCATCTTTCCCCCCTGCGCACTTTTCTTAGTCTACACATTTTATCTCTCTACTAGTGCGCACTATGTGGGCTCCTTTTTCGCAGCAACATAGCGATTTTGTTATCATCACATACGGGCGACAGAATAAAGTGACGTGCACTAACTTTCTTTGCTCAGTCAAAGCCATATACCTAGAAGACCGATTCAAACCCATTAGAGAGCGAGCGAGTGGGTAATTATCACGTTGATGGTGTAGTGTCCTCTTAAGCACGTCTTATGGGTAGTTACTAGAATATCATTAGCTTCATGCTTTTGAAACATTATAGGAATCGGCAGTTCCATTTCTACCATATAGTAGTATATAGGAGTAATAACGCGTAAACAAAAATAAAGTTATACTAGCAACATATTTTATGTGTGTGCAACACAACCTAATCACGTGGGAACATTATTTTCTGAGTTTTTATGTAACTAATAATACAATCTCATGAATTTCTTCTTGTGTGATTTTTTTTGTACAATGGAAAGTTTTCCTACCAAAAGCAATTACTATCGGGTAACAGATCAATATGTGCATATAATTTACCTTTTCCTTGCGGCCTCCTTCCCAATTAATGTCGACATGCTACACAATCTATATTTTGAAATTAATACTTAGAACAACCTTTACAACCACATAATTGGTAACTGAACCCATAGACGCAGAAAAACTCTAAACAAAGAGAAAATGGAACCATGATCGTAAGACTATAAATTCTTGCCAAAGCCGTATCGAAACTCATCGTCAATGCTCCACCATAGTTCTCCACGAAATTGTAAAGGATAATTTGAATCGTCGCAATAGTGGACCGTCGCGTACGACGGAGATCGGCAATAGTGCAAAACATATCTAAGTACTTGTATCCAAGAAAACACCAACATCATCGTGAGAGCGACACATCCATGACATCAAGACCGAAGGAAAACAAATTTTATAGCACTCTAAGAGACGAAGATTTTCTCCCCTCCACCCCACGACATCGCAATGGTGGTCGGGAACATAGGGGAGAGGAGGGAAGATTGGATCTCGAGGCGGCGACTAGAATGCTGAAAAGGGCTATACGGTCTTGTTAATTTGGATGGCGAATTTCGAGACTCGTTGCCTGTGTGAGTGTAACTAATCTTGTGCAACTATGCCATCGAACTCTCGGGGCTGTACAAGGACTCGCTAATTTAGTAATTTTATTATAAATCTCGTTGGCAAAAAGTAAGACTAGGTGGAGCTTGCTTAGCTAGCTCCTACTAGCAGTAGATTAGTGGACTGGTAGCAGATTAGCAATGGCTGATGACCATACTGGATTTTTCCTTGGTAAAAATCTATCACCAAGATAGTCGGTATTAGCCGGTGGTTATAGCCGTTGGGCGGTAGTACATGCATAATAAGACAATCTTTGTATCGTTGATCGCTTTTAGGTGGCCGCTCGATCGGGCGTGCGCAACCAGATTTTTATTCCTTGCCGGGAAAGAGACGGCCGGGCGGCGGGCCGCTGACGCGGCGGCTCACGAAGGCACGGGGCCAAGCCGCTGCTCCTGGCTCGGCTGCTCTGCTCTAGTGGGGCAGTGGGGCGGCACCGCCGCAAAGACTATGGAGATCGACGAACCAGCACCACTCGCGCACCGCACGTCGCCGTCGTCGACGACGACGACGCCCGCGCTCGGTCGATCGAGACGGATCGATCTATCTCTCGCGCCCGGCCGTGTACGCGTATATTCGCGCGCGTGCTTCGGAGTAGAGAAAGACTACGGGACTAGCTAGTTGAACGGCAAGACGGACGGACGCGCTGTGGGCAACCGCCGCGACTTGAACGGCAAGATACTCATATGCGGTCGCAAGCAGCTACCTTTTGCCAGGACACGCATGCATGCGCGCGCATGCTATAATCGACTTCTGATTGGGCATGTTGCGTTTGTCGATTATGTTTTGAGAGTAGTATCATTTTGACATATCTCATTAAGGGTCTGTTTTGGTCGCCGGCCACATTTTCCTCGAAACAGGCATACACCCAGCTATATAAATATTTTATATAGCAACCAGTTGAGAAAATATAAGCCATGAAGTGTGACAAAACTTTGCAATAAATTGACCCTATGACAGATGGGTTATATGGTTAATAAAGTGTGGCAAGTCAAAGTGGCAAAAACCAAACACATACTTTTCGAAATTTTGGCTTGGCAAATTATGGCCAGAAACCAAACACCCCCTAAACTTGTTACAAGTCGAAGCTGATTAAATGTTTTTGCAAAATTCCATCGGTCTATTAATAATAATCAACAGTAGAACAAAGAGTCTGAAAAATAATAAAAAATACAAATATGTCTTGGACCACCTAGCGACAACTACAAACACTGGCACGAGCCGAAGACACGCCGCCGTTCTCGCACCTCATCATTGGACCCGGGCAAAGCTTGTCGTAGTAGAACTTTTGTAGTAGACGGATGGAAAGTTGTCGTGCTAAGTCCTTAAAAGACCAATGCACCAGAGCAACAACCATCGTCGAAGATGACAAATACAGATCGAAAAAAACTGACCTCAAACCACTCCAACGAATACAAAAAACGACAAGAGCCGATTAATTGAAGAGAGATCTTATGTTTCTTTTGACGTGGAACAATTTGAATTTCATGTTTTCTTAATAATATCCCGTCTCTAAAACCGAGATTATTGTCTATGTGTGCACGTACATTAATTTATTCTTAAGAAAAAACAAAATGGCATACTGCATTGTTTTGCCGACTTGCTTCAAACTTCAAAGGCTCCCGACTCCCGAGGATCCAATGGAATGTGTACGTTACGCCTTGGTCTTCTAGCTACCTCGCAGCTGATCGATCGACCCTTTGGCTTTGCTGTTAAGCTATACTACAGTGTAGACTGTAGACAGCCCTGGTCTCGTCCAAAAAAAGGTTTTAGACATTTGGTCCACCCGCGTACGTACGCGCCGGCCGCCGGAGAAGTTCGATCTCTCGAACACGTAGCTATCGGGCTGGCTGGCCGGCCGGCCGCAGAAGACGAAACGGGAAGAGAGAATCTCAAAAGTGTAGTGTGTGAATCAATGTCGTGTGGGGTGTCCTGTTCATTCAGCACGCGTGGGGCCTCGTATTTCCTCTTTCGGCGATTGTTCACCGGAAAGCATGGCACCTTCTGCTTGGATCTTGTTTCCCAGTACTATTTGAGTGAGTTCGCGTGTTTCGTGCGTTGCTATTTGCTAGGTCGAGTGGACTGGAACTGGATATCCACGACCAGCCAAATTTATGTTTTTTCGTTCTTTTATATGTAGTGATGAAGGCAAATTTAGGTCGGCAAAAGGAAATTTGCTCAAGTGCATGGCCGGAGAGGACTAGTACTAGGGGAGCCCTTTTTTATGAAATTGTCTTTGGCACGTGTGCACCAGTGCTCATGTTTTTTGAACAATTAGAAACTTGTACTTTTAGGTGTCCAAAATTTCTGAAAATAAATATATAACTAGGTACATACATCCTCGTTTAAAAATACTATGTTGTATTTTGGGCTACACAAAAAAGATAAATATCTGACAAAATATAAGTATTTTTAGTCTTATTTACTGTCAAAAAATTGTTTCTTCTTGTAGCCTAAAATTAAAAAGTTTTTACTGAAATTTCGCACAAATATATGAACCGTGTACATGTATTCCCGATATCTTTTCATTTTTTTAAAACTCAAAAGTACCACTTTTAAATTTTTTCAAAACAAAGGGAGGATAGGTGGAGTTAATAGCATAGAACTACCAGTTTCTGGGCAAAATTCTGAAAATCTACCGGTTTACGTTTTCGCAGCAAAAATCTGCCACATTTGGCGTCAGTTTTCTCAAATCACACTAAACTCGTCCTGATCACGAATTGACACGGAAACTGACAAGGCTGGCCCACCCGTCAGGCTGACGTGGCAGCGCGAGACTATGTGCCGTCTGCCGTTTTGCACGTAGGTCCTCAAATTTTGACAGAAAATTGCGCAGAAGTCCCTGACACTATTAAAACCTTCATAACTTTTGAATACGAATTCAAATGGAAAAAGTTTAAATACGAAAAGTGCTCAGAATTGTTTGAATCTTTTTCTACAAACTTTATTTATTATTTCATATAATTAAAATATAACAAAAAATTTATTAATTATAAGAAATTATTTTGTTAATTATACAAAAACTTTGGAAATTCATAATTTTAACTATATAACTCCAAATAATATAAATAATATGTCTAAAATTATTAGAAAAATCTAAGGAATCCATTTTTTATATTTATAATGCATGAATCATATCCGTTCCTCTCAGATATTTTGATTATGCAAGTAATCATAATAATAAATATGTACCTTGGATTTATTATTATGATTACTTGGATAACTGGATATTTAGATCATTCTATTTTAGAAATAATTTATAGTCTCTATTTTACGGAACGGAGGCGCGACTCACTTGGATCGTATAGGAACGGGAAGATATGATACCGCCACATGCATGCAACTCGCAAGGCCCTTCGTGCATGCATGCCACATAACCTTGCACATGTACGTATTAGTTGCGTTGCGTACCGGCACCGTTCGTTCGTTTTCAATACTACAAAACTAAAATAATACGTAACGAACTTGGCTAGCTATAGGAAGGTTCTCCTCGGACAGCGAACATCCCGGGCTACGAGCACGACGTACGCTGACATTTATTTGGAAAGCCCTCTATCCTATCGACCAAGACACGATCGAGGTGTAAAAAAGAAGACGCGCGCGCGCGGACTTGGCTAGGCCCTTCGGTCAAGACACTGCAGTCGGTGCTCCACGCCGCCTTGCCGGCCGTGCAGTCCATGCTCATCGACAGCAACCAGGGCTTCCCCTCCTTCTTCGTCATCGACAAGCTGTTCGAGGACGGCGTCCAGCTGCCGCGCGACGAGGAGCTCGGGTTCCTCTGCAGCACCATCCTCCGCCTCCTCGAGCTCCTTCGCGACGGCCCCGGCGACAAGATCCTCCTCTTCGACAGACCTGCCAATGTCCAAAGTACGTACCCTAGCTAATCACAGTAGTACATGGTCAGCATTCAGCACATGCATGCACGAATATGTTCTAAATGCATGTGTGTCAATTACAAAATAAAATGCAGAGGACAAGTTCGGGTGGTTGAGGGATGAGGAGTTTGCGATGGAGATGCTGGTTGCATACTTTTGCATGATAATATGTCTACAAATATGCAAGAATAAATAAAATGAACACATTTATTATTATGATTACTTGCATAATCAAAATATCCGAGAGGAATGGATATGATTCATGCATTATAAACATAAGAAATGGATTCCTTGGATTTTTCTAATAAATTTAGACATATTATTTATATTATTTGGAGTTATATAGTTAAAGTTATGAATTTCCAAAGTTTTTGTATAATTAACAAAATAATTTCTTATAATTAATAAAATAATTTTTATATTTTAATTATATAAAATAATAAATAAAGTTTGTAAAAAATATTCAAACAATTCTGAGCACTTTTCGTATTTAAACTTTTACCATTTAAATTCGTATTCAAAAGTTGTGAAGGTTTTAATAGTGCTAGGGACTTCTGTGCAATTTTCTGTCAAAACTTGAGGACCTATGTGCAAAACAACAGACGGCACACGGTCTCACGCTGCCACGTCAGCCTGACGAGTGAGCCAGCCTTGTCAGTTTCCGTGTCAATTCGCGATCAGGACGAGTTTAGTGCGATTTGAAAAAACGGGCGCCAAATGTGGCAGATTTTTGCTATAAAAACGTAAATTGATAGATTTTTGGAATTTTGTCCAGAAACTGGTAGTTCTATGCTATTAACTCGAATAGGTGACATGTGCACCAAATCTCCACACTCCTTTTATGCATTTCATCAAATTTAACGATGTGAATAAAATTATGTTATTCAATTTGACCGTCTATATGCTAGTAAAAAAAGAATGTCATGGAGGAACAACATTATGTTTCTCCTCTAGTTCAACATAAGAATTTTACCTACTTACATATAGTATGTGTGATGCCCGGTTGAAGCAACACTATTATAAGGGCCTGTTCGGTATGGAGGAATTGCAAAGGAATTTCAAAGGTTTTTTTTCCTAGGGAATTTTTCCCTTGAATGGCGTTCGGAACAAAGGAAAGCAGACTAGCGATTCCTCGGAAAAGGTTTCCGTTCCTATGCTTCTGACAACATTTCACAGGAATTGTAAAATCCACCTCCTTTTCTTGGTTTCGCTGATGCCCGAGGCGATATGCTTTGCGCGTTGTCAGATAGCTACTTGAAAAAAGCTTATGTGTACGCTCGGCCATGGGATTAGCAGCAGAGCTTGCTTGTGTCTGAATAAAGTAGTATTAAACAGTGTTCCATTAGTGCCTCTCACTCTGAAACTAACTGGACCAAAATATTCCTTCGTTCCAAACACCGCAAATGTTTTCTTTCCTCTGTTTCAAAAGCCTGTAGGATTACATTTCATGCACCATCCTATTCCTATACAGGTTCCGATTCCTTTGATTTGGATTCCAGCGCTCCAAACGGGGCCTGAATGCATTCTCGAACCTGCCTTAATTAGTCATCTGCAGCTTAGGATTGATCGAGTCCCTTTAGGAGCTCTTTGATATGTAACATTTTAGAAACATAGAAACAATAAAAAGATACATAATTGGATTGGCATTCTCGTATGAATCCTACAAGTTTGTGTTTGCGCCAAAAGTTTATTTGTTGGCACCACATGACAGACAAAGGATTCTTTTCAAGATATTTGTGTAGATTAAAAAGTGCCTATGAATTGTAGTCAATAGACTTTTCCAAAAGATCATAAAAGTATATTCCTACAAAGGAAACAAACATTTATGCGCAAAGGGTAAGGATAGAAGGACACAACCCTATAAGAGGAGAATATTTTCCTTGTTTTTTTTACCTTTTTAAAGATTAAAGATATTTTGGAAGATGAGATAAACAGTCCAACAAGAGCTTCAAATGGGCTGGAGTGGTTTGGTTAGAAGGCACGCTCTCGGTCATGGCTATATGGGCCTTACACTTTACCGTATTGATTATGATTTGTAGCTTGTGCGCTTGTGGAAAACCTTTTCCTCCGTCTTCAAATATGTGGCATATAAATTTAACAGAAAGTCAATGTTTTTATAACTTTGACTAAATATATCTATGAAAATACCAAAAACCATAATATTAAATATGTATATTACGACAATATATCTTATGATGAGTCTATCGATGTCGACTTTATATTACAAATATTTATATTTTTATATATATTCTTGATCAAACTTTGGAAACATTGCCTTTTTATCTGAGTTTATGCCACATACGTTTGCGATGGGAGTATGTATGTATCGACGATTGATCATTGGCTATGCTAAGAAGGGAAATGCGAAACTCTAGACGTATGGCGAAAGAATTCAAGCAACAACATTGTTTCTTTCAATATAATATACTCACTCCATCTCAAAATAGATGTCGCAGATTTATGAAAATTTAGATAAATCTAGACACCATTTAGTATAAAAGATACATCTAGTTTTTGACAAATTCTCGATATCTATTTTGAGATGAATGGAGTACACTTTAATACATGAGCCACGGCCGGTGGTTTAGGGGAACACATGCTAAAGATATAGCACATGCTAAAGATATATCACAACTCTAGAGCTTATCCAAAATTACAGGCACGTGGTACACGTCTCGTGCTCTCAGGCAGGAAACCCCATCTTAAAGATTGCGGAATAGTATGAAACCAGAACATCGCATTGACACAACATCAGCGTGTGTTTAACATGTGGAGCACAACCCCGATTCAACTGGCCAACTTGGACATATAAACTCGTTTTCTCCTTTTGGATTTCAAATTTCATGACATAATTGACTCATAATGTGTGGTTGATGCGCCACTTGTTCCTCTACTCCTTATAACCTTAAAAAGGATATTACAGGTTTGCCAAAATTCGTGTGCATCTATATACACTATAACGTCTCTAGATACATGTAAATCTAAACAAATGTGTGAAAATGGACATAACTAACCGTTTACGTGATAAGGTCTCAAGCTAGCAGCCGATTTTCATGAAAATGGACAGAAGTGACCATTTTTTTAAAAACACGACACAAAATGATCCGGTCTTTCATAATCTGACACTTTTGTGCTTACATTGCATAGTGTCATGTTCTGCATGGCTCAACGTGACTTGCGGCAATTTTCGGCGCCATGCAAATGACCCCGAAATATTTTTGGATACCACTAATTTTGCGCTGAAGTTTTAGAAAATGGTCAAACATGTCCATTTCTACCAATTTTCGATCTGATCTTACCTTGCGTGAATGGAGACAAGACCTGACCTAGACTCTTTTTTTCTCGGAAAGGGTGGAAATTGGTAGTGCAAATTGTAATATAGTACTCCCTTCGATCAATATTACTTGTCGTTGAAATGGATATATCTAGTATAAAATACGTCTAGATATATTTATTTTAGTGACAAGTAATATAGATCGGAGAAGTAAGTAATTGTCATTTGCAAAAAGAAAGAAAATGTTACCACTCAGCAAACTCATTATCGTGTACAACTAGAGCTGATTCACGCAACTAAGATCGAAATTTAGTCAACGTGAAATATGTGAGTACAGTACTTGCTCTTAATCTTAGCGTCTAGCGCGAGTAATTTGTCACTTGATTACAACAAAGACGGAAAGCCAGAATGAAATTTGCGTGACCTGCCAATCCAAATCACATATTCCAAGTTCTAATGTACATCTACCAATGACTACACGCCTACTCCGAAAGCACAGCAACAACCAATGAAAAGCCACGCCAAACCATACTGCCAATGTACACCTCCCGTATTCCCCAGCCCCTGCGCACGGCAAACACTACAACGGCCCAGATCTTGCGACGCGTCCACTATCCTCCATCCCGGCCGCCCAATCCGCTCCTCGTCTTCCAGACGCGAACCGCCTCATCCCTCCCACCGCCGGCGCCGGCGCGGGCAGCTCCGCCTTCACATCCGCGTCTACAGACTCCCTCTTAGGCTCCACCTTGGCAAGCGGAAGCCTCGGAGGCGGAGACCAGTCGACGCTCTCCACGGCGCTCTTCCTCGAGCCGCTGCGTCGGATCGAGAAACCGAACCCGGGGCAGCAGCCGCCCCTCATCTCCGTCGGCGACAGGTGGCGGGCGCGCTCGCGGCCGGAGAGGACCTTACCTATGCAGGATACCTTGGGCGACCCCGGCTCCGGCACCGCCGGCTTCGGGTTGCGCCCGCCGCCGCCGGTCTTGGCCTTCTTCGGGAACATCGCAGGCGGGCGGTGCCGCCGGGCGCACTGCCCCTGCCCTAGATTCCCGGAGGCGCCGATGATGGGAGCCGCCGTCGTCTTCAGATTGCCCGAGAACCGCTGGATGTGGCCCGGGTGGTTCTTCACGATGGCGGCGCACTTAGGGTTGGTGTTCTCCTTGAGGGAGTGGTCGCGATCGTAGACGCGGCCGCCGACGTCGCCACTGATTCGTGGGCGAGTAGATCCCGGCGGGTTGCCGGCGAGTTCGCGTGCGGCTGCGGCGGCCATGGAGGGGAGGGTGGAGAAACGCGCGGGTGCCGGCGTGGCGTCCGGTAAGGCCGGAGATCGTACGTTTCTCCTCGGCGGCGGGCGTCTCGACTCTCGCCTCGCGTGGTTAAAGGAGTTTGTGCTGCTGTTGGGGGTTCGTTGTGATCGCCAGGAGCTGGGGCCTGGGGCTGTGTCCTTATCTAACCTTTCATTCCTTTTCCTTGGGTTGGACTCTAGTCTCCAATTTTCTTGCGAGGGGAGTTTTGGGATCTACGTACGATATAAAATTTGCATTGGACCTTTGCACGAATTTTATACTCCATACAACAAATGAGTGTGCCTCGCTCGATCCTTTCACACGAGGACGAGGAATTAGTTAACGACGATTCTTTGCCGTAAAAAAAGTTAACAACAGCTTAGATTGTGTCGGATTTTTTTTTTGATTTTTACTACTTCTCCGGATTGATTCTAGGAAAATCTAAATCCATTAATTTGGGTTGGAGAGACTAATAGTGTACTGTACCATCTTATTTTATGATATACTTGCTGGGAATAAATAAAAATCTCAATGACCAATCGTGTGTCGTAGATAAAGATTGTTACAAAATGGTTAAACAACCATGTGATCAACACGAGGTTCGCAAAATTAAACATTCTTCGTCTAGTGCTTTCAATCCCTCCTTCAAATGTCATGAACTCGGGAACCTAACCGAGATTCAAGCTCTCACCTCTTCTTCACCCACGAACAATGTTTTCAGTCGAATATTTATGATCTGTTATGCCTTTGTCTTCAAGTGGACGTCTTGAATTGGAGATTTTTTCATCGAGGTTTAGTGGCTCGCTTTAGGTGATGTTGGTGGCTGATGTTTATTGCTTTTAGCAATTTCACCATGAACCTATGATCAAGACGCTGATTGTGGAAGTTTCTCTTCTTAACTTTTCTTTTTTAGCCTTTGTGTTGGTTGTGTCCAACTTCAACACTTTGTTATGTTGTTGCGCAACACATATTTAATTATTTGTATGGCTTGAATAAAGGTGGTCAGCATTGAATTTATCTCTCGCCATGATGAAGAACCACTAGTCGCCAGTCGTCATTGTTTTTCAGTGGTCTAGAGAGTTCCGGAAGACTTCTTCGATGAATTCCAAATGGATGACATGCCTGGAATTTGCCGGTGCAGATGGTGTTTCAATCGCGCGCAACCATATTTTTTGCTGGCCGTTTTGTTTTAGAGGTGGCGTTCTGAAGCTCTACGGTCTATTGCCATTATGGGACATGCCTTGGTTCCATGGTGAAGTCATACGCGGGCAATGACATAGAAACCAGGAACTGGAGACTGGTAATGGAAGTTTGAGTCTTGAGAATGTATGGATTCTGGCTTGGTGTTTTGTGACTTGGAGAAGCGAAATTGGCAAGCGGGGGTGACAACACAGGAGGAATGCGGTGTCTAAACCTGCAGGGTGAAAATCCAAAGTCCGGCCTTAACTGGTTGTGCCTGGCAATGACCTTGTTGAAGGCATTGTTTTGTGTGTGTGAACTTTCTCCAGGGTAAAAAGATCTTTGATCAGGGCGATGACGGCGCTTGAACACTATTTCTTCTTGGAGACATCACTTTTGGAGTTGGTGGTGTTTTGTCCGTTGTTTCAGGGAACCGATCACTATAGAGGGATTTTTTTTATGTAATTCTTCTTTCTTTTATTGGCTATGTGCATCTGTAATGTCAATAAGGTATTGCGTTGTTGTAGAGGCTGGATGTAATTGGTATCTCATGATATTAATATATGCTCTTTTCAAAAAAAACTCTTGATACCTGAATATAATAGCCATTTGCCAAAAAAGTAAAGGGCCTAAACCCCGAAATTTTCAAATGGAGCTCGGTTCTTAAAACAATTCAAAAACTTTACTTCTACACATAAATAAAACCTTGAAGAAAACTAAATATAGATATCTGATTTGGTCATCTAAACTTTTATTGAATTTTGTTTTCATATTTGATCAATAAAAAATAAAAATTGTGAACCAAAATCGAGTGATTTTTTGCCAACTTAGAAATCATTGTTACACCTTTGCATCCCATGGTTTGGGATTTTATATTTGTCTGGTATGTTGGAATTTGGTTGCGGGCTTTAGCCCATGGCCCAATACAAATTCTAAAATTCTTAAGGATCCCGGGTACGCCTTGGGAACGCCGGACTCAGCAAAAACGGGCGTGGACTAGCTCTGTCGGCGAGAGAAGGCTGAACTCCCGCCACTTTACCGAGCTTCCGCCTTTTTCTTTCTCTCCTCCCGCCTTTCTTCCCCATTCCCCTCCCGCCACTCCGCCGAGCTCCCGCACACCATGCCGCCCAAGAGCTTCGTCCAACCCATATCGATCCTCGGCGAGGGTCCGGTGGAGAAGAAGGCGAGGAAGCCGAGAGCGCCGCCGAAGAAGCTGGAGGGCATGTCCGACACCGTGCGGGCGTCCAAGGAGAAGGCCAGGAAGATGGCGTCGGAGGACCGGAAGGGCAGAAAGGAGAGGGCGAAGCTCCGGCAAGACCAAGAGAAGGCATCGACGGAAGAGCAGGCGGTCGTGAAGGCGAAACAGGCGGCGGCGACGAGGTCGGCGTTGATGGCGGCACCGTACCCACCCAACTGGGGAAGCCAAGCAAGCATCGTCTCGCCCGCCGGATTCTCGCCGATCTCTCCTGCCGGCTTCCAGGAGAGCCAGGCGGCTGCTCGGTAGAGATACTCCTCGTCCCCCGAGTTCGACGGCGGGTTCAACCCCAACGTGGTCTTCCCCTGCCCGGCGTCGCGCCCTCCTTCGGCCTTCAACATGGACATCAACCTCCCCTAGTCCACCTCTCTGGCGTACGCAGGCCCCGCGCTGCACCGCGGACCACTGCCTTTTGGCGGAAGCTCCGCGCAAGGAAGCTACGGCCACGGCGAGGCCTATGCACGCAACATGTTCGGCGGAATGCTGGTCTCCCTGCCGGCCGGCATGTCGGCCGAGACGTACATGGAGGACATGATCGCAACAGGCTCGGCCTCCTTCTTCACGGAAGAACAGACTCGGGCCGACGCCGAGCATGGCATCGAGTTTCAGGACCTCGCCGACATCGACGCCGAGGAGACGCAGGCCGAGCCCACGCAGGAGGACACCGAGGGTGAAGCCATGCTACTGGTGAAAGGCAAGAAGGGGAAGAAGAATACGGGCACTTCGGCGGACGCTCGGATCAAGTGGACCGTGGCCGAGGTCACCTGTCTCGCCGAAGCTTGGAAAACGGTGAGCATGGATCCGATTACCGGTGCCAACCAGAATTTAGACAACTATCGGCGGCGCGTGAAGGTAGCGTTCAATGAGCATAGCCTTTGCGACCCAAAGTATCGCAAAATTCACATGGAGTGAGGGGAGAAGGCTATTACCAACCATGGAGCGATCATCCAGACTGCATGCAGCAAGTGGTACAACTGTGTGGAAGAGGTGGAACGCACACAAGCTAGCGGGGAAAACATGGACAACAAGGTAATCGCGAACACTAGCTTTGTCATGCACTCGCTTCCATTTTGACACACTTCCGTTTTGCAGCTTCGTCGTGCACTTGCTTTGTTTTGAGAGGACATGAAGATGGAGTTCAAGTTCTATCATGTCTTCGAGGAGATCGAGAACTGCAAAAAATGGCGGGACACTCGCCTGAGCCTCAACAAGACCAAGGACGGGGTCTACAACCTGGAGGCCCCTCCTGCTGCTGCTGGCGAAGGAAGACCAAAGGTCGGCCAGAAGAAGGCGAAGATGCTCAAACCCACCGGACCTCCCGCCGAGCGTCTCCAGACTTCGATCGAGAAATGCATCACCGACACGAGGGCGCAGACCAAGAAGAGGGCCGAGAAGACCGACGAGCATTGGAAGCAGCTGATCGAGACCCAAGGAGAAAAGGTGGCCCTCATCAAGGCCAACCTCGCCGAGAAGAAGGCCAACTACGCAGCCAAGAAACACAACACGGATCTCAAGTTCCTGATGGGCGGCGAGGACACGTCGAAGATGAGCTCGCCGGTCAAGGCCTGGTACATGGCGCAACGTCAGGCCATCCTCCAGGGCGAGATCACGCCTTCCCCTTCCTCTGCGCCGAACGCCCCTGCACCGAACGCCCCCACGCCGAGCTTTGCTTCCACTTCCTCCAACCCGGCAGCGTCCGTCGGTGAGACGGACAATCACGCCGCAGGAGCCCATCCCCATCGATGACTGAGAGATAGCCGAGTCATTCTCCCTGTTCTGTAATAATCTGTCGCCGAACTTATGGGCGTAAATTCTGTCGAACACCTTGTGGCCAAGCACTCGCCGGCGGCAACGATAAAAAAATAAATATGTAGCCGTTTTCTGTTCGCCTGGGTGAAAAATCTTGATGGTGTTGTTGATACCCAACAAGGGCCGACCGGTACTTCAATATATTGAAGCTTGGTACAACGAATCCATACAGGAGTTTGTCTCGTGTACTACACGGAGACGTACAGACGGAAAGTCCGGCTACTACACACATACGGACACGTACAAGCAATGGGTCCGTTTATAACGTGTTTAACACTTCCCCTCAATCATAACTTATCTAAGTTAAGATCGCGTCTAAACATCTCTAACTGTCTAGTAGAAAGGGATTTAGTGAATCCGTCTGCTAGTTGATCTCCTGATGGTATAAACCGTATGTCCAAACGTTTCTGAGCCACCCTCTCACGTACAAAGTGATAATCCACTTCAATATGCTTTGTCCTCGCATGAAACACCGGATTTGCTGGCAGATAGGTAGCTCCAATATTGTCACACCATAAACATGCAGCTCGTGGGTGTGGTACACCCAACTCTTTTAGCAAAGACTGCACGAAAATAACTTTTGCGGTCGCATTTGCCAATGCTTTATATTCTGCTTCTGTACTAGAGCGAGAAACCGTGACTTGCTTTCTAGCACACCATGAGATCAAGTTTGACCCGAGAAACACAACAAATCCACCAGTAGATCGCCTATCATCAGGACATCCTGCCCAGTCAGCATCAGAGAATGCACTCATAAGAATAGAGTCAGACTTACTCAGTCGCAAGCCAATAGAGATAGTTCCTCTTAGATATCTCAAGATCCTTTTTACCGCTGTCCAATGAAGCGTAGTAGGTGCATGCAAAAACTGACAGACCTTGTTAACTGAAAAAGCTATATCAGGCCTTGTAAGAGTAAGATACTGCAATGCTTCAACAATACTCCTGTACCGAGTAGAATCATCACTACTCAGAGTATCTCCACCATCTATAGATAATTTTTCAGACACTGACAAAGGTGTATCAACGACCTTTCATGATTGTCTGTTGACACGGGAGAGCAAATCATGTGCATATTTCTGCTGAGAGAGAATTATTCCATCTGAAACCTTTTGTACCTCTATTCCGAGAAAATAGTGTAACTCTCCTAGATCCTTTAGAGCAAAGGACATACCAAGATCATGAAGCAAGGCATCAAAAGCTTGACCAGAGGAGCTAACTACAACAATGTCATCAACATAGATAAGCATATAGACAGACACTCCCCCTTTGTTGTAAAAAAAGAGCGAGGTGTCAGCTTTGGAAGCCGAAAAACCAAGAGAACATAACTTAGAACTCAGTCGTGCATACCAAGCACGAGGAGCCTGTTTCAAACCATAGAGAGCCTTTTCAAGCTTGCAAACATGTCCCATACGACTCCGATCCTCATAGCCAGGAGGTTGCCGCATATAGACCTCTTCTTCCAGAACACCATGTAAGAACGCGTTCTTCACATCTAGTTGTCGTAGCTGCCAATTGCGAGAGACGGCCAAAGAAAGTACCAAGCGAATAGTAGCCGCCTTGACCACAGGACTAAACATGTCCTCATAATCAATGCCATAGCGTTGCTTAAAACCCTTAGCAACCAGTCGAGCCTTATAGCGATCAACAGTACCATCAGCCTTTATTTTGACTTTGTATACCCACTTGCAATCAATAATATTGCGCCCATGAGCCAGAGGAACTAGACGTCAAGTTTCGTTGTGCATAAGGGCAAAAAATTCTTCATCCATAGCCTGTTTCTAGCTAGGTGCACTCAAAGCTTCCTGTAGAGTAGTTGGTACGCGGATGGCAGAAAAATTTGCAAATCGTGCTTTGTCATATCTAAAAGTGCCATCTGTAACACCCTCGGATTGGCCCTATGCAAGTTTTAGCGATTCCCGCCAAACCCACATAGAAACGATTCAAAGGTGCCCACCAGGCACTTGTGTGCGGGTGGAAAAGGAAGTAATATCGTTACACAATAGTCCACGATGGAACCCATAGAACAGATATATACAACAATAACTCAAAGAGTCAAGAATACAGATATACAATACAAAGATCCAAATCACCTTTAAAACGATACAACGTCCGAGTACGGACAAGATGCAAATTGAGCTAAGAGCCCTGAAGAATAACCAATGGTGTCCATAACCCTGCCCAGGCCAAGCCGGAAGGGTAACCCTGCTAACGACGTCGATCTCAAAACCTACTTAAACAAAAGGGGTGCCGACAAAGGGCAAAGGAAAAGAAAGAGCAGTCAATACTGAGGCCAGTACACGGCGAGACTAGAATTTGGCGGTCCTCGCCTACATAGGTATGGTGGACTGAAGCGGCAGCGCAGCATGCACTAAACAACCTATAGAGACTCGATATAACTGTCGGCTATCAGAGAGGGGTAAAAAAGACCTATTCGGAACCAACCTGATACTACCACGAAACATACCCATCCTGGTATTTCCCCCTCGAGACCAAACGAGGAAGTCAACCGAGGAACTCACACAGTTGGCAGTTTTATTTATTCAGTTATCGTTGCAGCAATTACTAGTCAGGTATAGATAGTCATCCTGATATAATAAGCAGTGGGCACTTTTAGTTAACCATTCCGTTGTAGTTGCGATACTTACTAGTCAGATATAATTAGCATGAGATATCTCAAACCCAGCAGTTGTTGGTACTTTTATTTAGCCATTCCGTTGTAGTGAAGCTGATTACTAGTCATATCGGATACAAGTCAAATTATAACAGTAAACTTTAGTTATAGTTGTCTATGATCGAGAATTGTGCTCCAAGTTGTCCATAACCGCGGACACGGCTTCTCGAAAAGATTTAACCCTACAGGGGTGCACCAACGTTTCCACACGCACCTACACCCTTGTTGTCAGATCAGGTAGGTACAATATCACAAAACATACACCCAACGATATGTCGACGGGGTTTTGGACACGACGTTTCCCAGACCCAAAGCAAGCACATGGGGGCCACCCCACTAAGCTACCCGTAATGAAGTCGGCCGGTCTCCGAGACGAACCCAGAGGTTTGTGACGACGGCTGTAAACGACTGGGAACCCGAAAGTGTGACTGGGCTTATCGATACCGCGAAAACGTGGCACGGGGTTCCAAAACAGTACAAGCGCTCCACGCGCAATCGTAAATAAAGCAGTAAAGCATGGCATAAGTACAGGATAGTAATAAAACCCCACACTATTTTGTGGCCCCCAGTACAGTACTTTGAAATCAGGTACTAAATCGATGGGGGTGCCCACACACCGCACCTGTGGTTAGCACGCTCGATCTCGGAATAGGTGTCAAGAAACCGGAGCGGTTAAAAACCAAATATTGTCTATTACCCACCGGTTCCTCTGCATTTACCTACTTTCAATTTAGTTATTAAATAGTAATTGAAGTCTTGATCCTCTCCACCATTAAGCATATGCCAACCACCCAACAACGACGAAACATCAACGACGCGAAGCAGCACCTGAGCAAGCAACTATGACTCGCAAGGCCGACTATGTACCAAACAACAGGTAATGGAGGTGTCCATGGCAATATCGGGACTACAGGGAATATCATGGGTACGAAAACTAAAGCATCGCAACACAAATAGCAATAGATCAATAGGAGCAAGTAAAGACTAGAAATATAAAATAGGTAGAAAGGGAGAGAATGCTATCCTGAAAAACATTGCCGAAGGTTCATTCGAAGATCGGGTCGACACTCGCATCAACTCATTGGCCTAATCCGTGAAGAAGCAAAGCACTAGCACAAACACCGGATACACTATTTAATTCTATGTCATAAGAACGAGCATGATGCATGTATGATGTATGACGTGGCAAAGATGCGATGCAATTCAAAATTAAGCGGAACCGGGGTCCCGACAATTAAATAGATGGTTCATATTGTTTATATACCCCGCAATTTAAATATTGTCTTAACAAGGCAAGATATAGCACTGGTTCGCTACACAAATTTAAATGGAGCCAATGTTAGACTAGTTTTGCCCGCATATGGCCTCCATGTTTAATTATGAGGTGAATCGACAAAAGCCCCCAAACCACACAAATATGTATGCAAGCATTAACATTTATATGCAACATGTCAAATATTATATTATAAAAATATGGGGCTCTAAAAAGGGTTCACACATCGAATGGCGATCTTGGGGTTCCGAGGGTTCGGGGGATCGGTCTCGAGCTTCGGACTCTGGGATCGGTCTCCGGAATCTGTGAGGCGATCTTGGCGCTCCGTGAAGAAGATCATGGCGTCCGTGTAGAAGACCTTCGGTCATCGAATCCATGTAGACGCACTCGGGGTCTCGACGTCTAGGTTCCGTGAAGATCTTGGATAAACTTGTCAATGGTCCTTCTTGTGCTACCCGTTTGTCGATCTTGTCGCATGGCCTCTTCACAGCTCTGAAGCATACACCACATCGGCAAAGGACCAAACAACGCACCACTGTAGAGCCGAACCACGTCGACAACTTGTTGTCACGGACACGGGCAGCAGGGTCGCACATACAGAGCTGAAATCGCAGATCTTGGATGTGTACATGGGGGCTCGAGGAAGTTGAGGAAGGAGCAGGCCCCGTGCCAGCGCACTCGGGGTGGCTCTCGTGTTGTTCGAGGATGCAGAGGCCAACGGGACACAGGAACAGGAGGTCCGGCGGCGCTAGAGGAAGCTCAGCGGTGGAGGAGAGAGGTAAGGCAGCCACAAGGAGGATCCCTCGGGCTCTGGCGAGGTCGGCGTACTGAGAAGGAGGACGAGGGCTACGAGGCCGACGCGGCTCGTGATGCGCTCGGGGACAACCGCGGCGCTCGGGCGGCAGGGCTCGAGGTCGAGGCCGGGAAGGACGGCGGCGCTGCGAGGCTAGAGGAGGTCACGGCCAGCAGTGGAGCTCGACGGGGCGAAGGGCGCCTGCGGCTGCGCTTTCTTGCGGGGATGAGGGAGGCCGGCGGAGGCCTGGCGGCGGGGTGGCTCGGCGGGAAGGAGGACGAGCTCGAGGAGGGGCGAGAGAGAGGAAGCGGCCGCAGAGGCTTGGCGGCGGCGGGCTTGATCTCACGCGAGGAAGAACAAGAGCGAGAGGGAAGGGGTCGCGGGGGGTGCGGGGGAGTGGGCGGTTGACCGCAGGGTGGGGCCAGGGGGTCGGGTTGGTGTGCGTGTGTGGGTACTGTGTGCGTGCACAGTGGCGGCGGGGTGTGAGTGCTGGGTGGTTAGGGTTAGATCTTGGGAGGTTTGGGGATGGTCTATTGTTAGGGTTAGGTCTGGATCTTGTAGGGTTTAGTTGGGCCGGGTCGTAGATGGTCTGGTCCGGTTGGGCCTCTGGCCTGGCCGGCCGGACTGTCTCCCAGGACAAAATAGTTTTTAATAATTTTATTTAATAAACCTTTATAAATAGTTTTTAGACAAATATAAGATCTGGATAAACTGGACCTTATATTTTGAAATAAGAGGGGGTAAGTAGAAAGCAAAAAATACGGTTTTTTGAAAATAGTTTTAGGCGAATAAAAGCATGATGATATAATGATGATGCACGAACGTAAAACAACAAGCGATTTTCTAGTAGTGGTTTTACCCGGGGCGCTACAGCATTGATAACAATCTTGGGTTGAAAAATACCTCGCTGAGAACGAGTGACCGGACGCTGAATAACGGGAGCAATAAGATCAGTATCCACAGAAGAACTGGAAGCATCGGACAATTCCGTCGCAGGGCCTGGAACGTCGCCGCGTACGTGTGTTTCCGCACGCGCTTGGGCAGTTGTGTCATACCGCGCGTCGTCCCGCATGTCCGTTTCCACGCGTATCGCATCGGCCCGGACGTGGCCAGTCGCGTTTCTCTGACGTGCTGCTTGATCCATTCCCATTGCAGGGGCCACCAAATCTAACATGGGAACACACGAACGTGAGGAGGCCATATCATTGCCGGCAAGAGCGGGAATTTCTCCTGGAGCGGTGTCAGAAGGTACGACGCTTGTTGCTATAGAGGGAGAATCAGCCGAATTTGCTCTAATATATCCATATTAGAGGAAAAATCATCTGATTCCTGTACAATAGACTTAGCAAGCAAATGATTAGCAGGATTAACATCAACATTAGCTCCTAAATCATGACCCCCAATCATAGGTAAATGAAGATCTGATGAGAGAAGCGAAATTTCAGCACGTAATTGTGCGCCAGCATTAAGATGAAGATTGGCAAAGGGAAACACGGATTCATCAAACACAACATCGCGAGAGATATATACGCGGCCAGTGGAAATATCGAGGCACTTATAGCCTTTATGAAGATTGCTATAACCAAGAAAAACACATTGCTTAGAGCGAAACTCGAGTTTATGGGTGTTATAAGGGCGAACATTGGGCCAAACCGCACATCCAAATATACGTAAGAACGAATAATCTGGTTTGGTTTTAAACAAGCGCTCAAGTGGAGACTGAGAAGCAATAACTTTGCTAGGAAGACAGTTAATTAAATAAACCACCGTAGAAAACGCTTCATCCCAAAACTTAAGAGGCATAGATGTATGAGCAAGAAGAGATAGCCTAACCTCGACAATATGTCGATGCTTGCGTTCAGCGGAGCCATTCTGTTGGTGAGCATGAGGACATGAAACATGGTGAGAAATCCCAACCTTCTGAAAAAAAAGAATTGAGTTTTTGATACTCACCCCCCAGTCAGTTTGAAGAGCGAGAATCTTTTTATCAAAAAATCTCTCTACATGATGCTGAAAGTCATGAAACCTTTGGAAAATATCGGATTTATTTTTCAACAAATATATCCAAGTATACATGCTATAATCATCAATAAAACTGAGATAGTATTTATTTCGACCAACTGAAGCTGGAGCAGGGCCCCATACATCAGAGAACACAAGTTCTAAAGGAAAAGCAGATACACTTGAGGACTTGGCATAAGGTAACTGATGACTCTTAGCCTTTTGACAAGCATCACACACTAACTCTTTATTTGACTCACTAAACTGGATATCATTATCTCGAAGAATCTGTTGAACCACTACTGATGAAGGATGCCCTAAATGCCTATGCCAATGAGACGTAGACTGAACGCCAAGGGCTTGTTTTCCCGATGACAAAGATGAAGTGTTATGTGTTGATCCAAATTCTACAAAGTATAGGCCAACTTCTGACGAGTGGAGCGAGGCCCGTCGCCGGGAGGCTTACCCGAGATAGAAAATCTGGTTTGTTATTTCTTAGTCAGCAAAGTTATATTAAGAAAGTTCTTCATCGTTTTAATATGGATGGTGCCAACTCAGTTAGTACTCCTATTGCTTCTCATTTTAAATTTTCAGTTTCTCAATGTCCTACTGCTGATGAAGGGTTTGAGTACATGTCAAAGGTGCCATATTCTAGTGTTGTTGGTTCTTTGATGTATGCCATGGTTTGTTCTCGTCCTGATTTATCATATGCTATGAGTTTGATAAGTAGATACATGGCTAATCCTGGTAAAGAACATTGAAAGGCTGTTCAGTGGGTTTTCAGGTACCTTCTTGGCACTTCCAATACTTGTTTGAAGTTTGGCAGGACCGGTGAGGGACTCGTTGGCTATGTGGATTCAGATTTTGCTATCGATTTGGATAAGAGAAGATCACTCATAGTTTATGTGTTTAATGTTGGTGGTTGTGCTGTTAGCTGTAAGGCTACATTGCAGACTGTTGTTGCACAATCTACTACTGAAACTGAATACATGGCTATTGCTGAAGCTTGCAAAGAATATGTTTGGTTGAAAGGTTTCTTTGCTGAGCTTTGTGGATGTAACATCCCAAAAATACTAAACTTGGATCATCAAACTCTAATCATCAAAAATAAGGGTTAACAAAAACTTTTCTAATTAAAATTATGAAGGCATGCATATGTGTATGCATTTAATTTGAAATTCTTTTGAACCACCTTGTTTGTGTTTTTCCTTGCTTGTAAAATGTTTCTTAAGTGAAATAAACATCATCTAAAACATTTCCCAAACTTTTCCTAAAGACAAGTAAATCAAAACAAATAAAATAAAGGAATGGTCATTTTGACCAATTTAACTCCCATGCCTACTTTGGCTGTCTCAAACTTTCAGAACCTAATGGAAACTTTTCTGGATCTTTGCACCCCTTGAATGTACTCATAACAAAGTATCAAGGCCCACTTTGTGATCATCCAGAAACTTTCAAATGCATAGTTTAAATGACATTTCAAAATTGAATCTCTATCATATGGGAAGATCCCACTTTTTCAAAAACCACTCAAACAAGCTCAACTTTCAAAACCCAAGCATCTGCAGACTCACCAGCACCAATCTAGCAAACCCACCAAAAATCTTTTCAAAATTCAAAACTTGATTTCATGCGGTCATTTCATCAAACAGGTTGCAGACACAAATCATACAAAATCTAAACACTATTTGGAGCAGTGATTTGAGCCTAACTTGTCCCCTCTTTGGCTCACAACCAACTCAGTAGATCATCTAGCTAACTAAACCAAGCACTAGCACCACTGTGAGCTTGCCATTGTCATCAATGGTGAATAGCCGAGCACACCCATGCCACCCCATAGTCGACAGCACGCTAGGAGGAGAAGCAAGCCTAGGCATATGCGGAAGGCAGCCACCCACCGCCACTCCTGTCCCAGCCGCGAGCATTGCAAGCCACGGACCACCGCACGCATAACCATGCCAACCTCGCCATGACAACGCTTTGCGTGCGCGCCAGCGCCACCCTCGACCAGCGCCCATAGACCGCGCGCCGCCGTCACCGCGTGCACACACAATCCCCACCGACCCAGGAGACCGCCAGACATCTCCGCCGCTTCGCCCCACCTAGCCACCGCTTCGCCGTCAAGACGCCCGCCGAAAGCAGAGCGTCGCATGTTTTAGACCAAACCACACCGCCCCACGCCTCGAAACCATGTCGTTGAGCATCGCCAGGGAACACCGCACCGTCCCCTACCTTCGCCCATGCCAGTAGTCGCCTGTAACATCGCCCCCGACGAGCTCACCGTGCGCCCCGTGGGTCCCCTCGCTTGACTATAAATAGAGGCCACCCCCAGTTGATTTCTTCACACCATTCTACCCCCCTCTTCTCACTGATCGTGCCACACCGTTCCCGGAGCAAGGCGAGCACCACCTCGCCGGAATTTCACCGGAGCCCGCCGCCTCTGGAGAAGAAGGGCGCCATCGATTTCGCCCACCCCAGGAGCTGCCGCGACCACCCCTGAGTTCGCCGTCATCGACTTCGTCGTTCGCCCGCCTCGCCGACCCTCGCCAGCACCCCGGTGAGCCCCCATCACCCCTCACTGGCCGCGCTAGGTTTCTTTCTCGCCGGTGTTGTCTCGCATCGACGATGACTCCCAACCGTTGGATAAGAATCAGATCGAACGACCCACGTTGCCCCATACCGCTTCGCCCCTCCCTGTCTCACTGACGAGTGGGGGCACCCACTTAAGCAGCCCGCGGGAGCACTGCGCTTAGCAGGCCGGCCCGTTAACTCTTCCCGCGCAGCCCAGTGATTTGAATTAAACTTTTTCCAATTTATTTCAAACACACTTCTGTACCCAACTTCAAAAATCAACCCAGATCGATTTAGTGCACCAAATGGAATGAAACCAATTTTGTTAGAAAGGTCTGTGAATGCTGAATCCAAGCCCGTTGGATTCGAGGGATCTATAGATCACCCATGGTAAAAATAACAAGGCAAAAGCTTTTCTGCATTCAAACATTTTTCAAATTTAAACCATAATAGCTTTTGAGTTGATTCCAACTCTCAAAAATCACATTTAACCATACCTTTCAGAATATATAAAAATATATAGATTTACTTGCTGGAATAATGTTCAAGTAATAAAAGAATGCTACATAAGCATTTCTAGACACATTAATTAATTCAAATAAAAGGGTAAAACCTTATTAAATTGTGACACCACTTTAAATCACATTCCCATGAACTAAAATATGTGGTGATGACATGTGTCAACATGATCCCATGTTTGGTTTAGAGAATATTAAATCTTAAGTAGTTTTTCAATGAGTAGAAATTACTTTTCTAAAAATAAAAGGAATGAAACCAAGCTTTAACCTTGTAATATTAGTGATGATGCTAGATCATCTATAGGACCCTTGTGTGTGATGATTGCAAGTAGCTAAGTATTTTTTGGTGATTGTGTACCTCGTATTTATTTATAGACGCTAGTACCGACCAAGGATACGAGGAGGAAGGAGGATTCTACGAAGAAGAAGTCGAGGAGAACTTCAACCACTGCTCTGCACAAGGCAAGCTAAAACTTGCAAGATACTCTACTTTAGCAAGCTGAGACTATACCTATGCAAGCCAGTAACCTTGCAAGCTAACACTTGCAATTTAGCAAGCTTATCCTAATATTGATGCAAGTTAACTCTTGCAAGACACCCTACTGATGCAACAAACCCCTTTGTTACCATGACCACTATATGCCTTAAGCATATATGATCATACCCACTTGATTCAACCAATCCTAGTTTTACTTGCAAGCTTCTTACTTTATTTCTTTATCAAAGCTCTTACTTAGAGTTTACTTAAGAGATTGGTAGATACCAGAAAGATATGTGAAGGTTGCATAAAGAGCATAAAATTTGGCCTAAGTTAGAAACCTTGATAGCATCCTAAGATATAAGGTGTACTTAGTTGAAACTCCCCTAGTTTACCACCCCTCATTATGACTTATCCCCACCTGTAGATGCTAGTGCTAAGCATAAAACTTGATCAACTTTAGATGGGAATACTTGATGGAAAACTGGTTATGAAAACCTTGGAATGATGGATCATTCTATTGAAATGTTTTGGACATGTGTTTCCAAACACTTGATGATTTTGGTGATGAAAATGTTAAGACATGAGCCTTAGCCCTTTATAAAACTGATGGTTGTCTGGATGCGATACCATTCTGATTTTATCGTACAACCACAATACCCGAATATTGGGTAGGGCTTGACTGGAAACTTATATACCTTAGTATTAGCTCCCTCACGGCCAAGGTCTGAGCTGAGGCTACCTTGTGAAGATTGTCCACTTGTGCAGTACCCAAGATGACAGTTGGTCATGGTTGGGAGGCCAAACTCACAGGAGAGGTGCTTATACTAGGGCGTGTAATTGAAAGGTTAGGATTGATTATCCGCATACTGAGTATGGTGAATTCAGGATTTGTTCCTGACGGATGTATCGAATGTTGTGGTGAAAGTGTACAATCTCTGCAGAGTGTCAAACTATTCGAATAGCCGCGTCATGATTATGGACAGATTGAGTGGCCATACTGTTCCCCCGTCAGACTTTTCAAAATGACTTGTGAAATGATTTGAAACTTTGACTTGACCACAACAGAGTTGTGATATGAAATACAAGTTCCCATTTAGGAGTTATAAAATTGTGATTAGCTTTGGAACTTCGTAGAGATAAATCTGGCTTTTGCAAAACAACCCTAGAGCCTAGTGTCCTATTATCCAAAAACCCCTTTTACCTATTAGTATTAGTTTGTGAGTACTTAAAGAGTACTCATGGCTTTGTCCCTGGCTATTCCCATGGCCAGACTATGAGGAGGAGTACCTGGAGGATGGACCCAGGAAGGTTACGGCAATTAGGATCATCTCCCATCGTCAGCATTGCCTGTGACCCCGAAGATGGAGCTTCGCCTACGCTATCGTTATTATTACGTATTCCGCTGCTTGATGTTGTATTAAGAACTGGATCATGAGATCTCTATTTGTGTAAGAACTTATGTATCGTTTGTAATGGATGATGTACTATGGTATCCAATTCTGTTATGTCTCGCAAAAATGGTAATCCTGGGATTGCGATGTATGGCATAACAGGCATCTAGGATTGAAAAATACGGGTGTTGACAAGTTGGTATCAGAGCCATCCTGACCATATGAGACCCTAGTTAGACTAGACGTTTGAACCAAAAACTTAGTTTCAAAACCAAAGAAAACAAATATTTACAAAAACTTATTCTCATTCTTATCCCTTTGATTCTTTCATGAAAATTCATGTTCCTCAAAAAATCTTGCAAAAATACATAAAATTTTGACACACTTGATCACTCTGCTAACTTACTCATCCTCTATTCTTATAGATGGACGTGAAGTACAACAAGTTTTATTAGTTGGGGAATGGAGGAGACCTTATCTTTGAGAGGGATTTCGACCAGCTTTCGGAACTTCTGGAGCATCCGCACCCCGAGTTCTTTGGAGCTCAGCTCAATGATCAAGGAGGAGAAGATCTGTAGTGGCTAATTGTTGCAAGTCTCAGAGGAAAGATTGAACCTCCCACTGCGGAGGGAATTCAGTTTACCTTGAGGGAAAACAACTGGCTTGATGGACTTGCCAGAGCCATGCAGGAAGCTCTTTCCCGTCTGTGTGGGCAGAGCATCAATCAGATCAAGGGTACTCGCTTTGAGTTTTGCCCAAGGCGTGATGCTAATGGACAACCCCTGGAAGCCCCATACCACCCCGAGCTGAAGACCCAATTGGACCACCTTAGCTTCATGATGTACGATCATCAGCAGGAGTTGGACAACTGCCGTGACTACTGCAACCACAAGTCTTCCATCATCAATACGAAGGACCAGACCATCGCCATGCTAGCAAAGGATCGCAAGTCTCGCCGCCGTCAGCTCGACAAGAAGGAGCGCATCATTGCCCGTCTTCGCCATCGCATCTCATCTCTGGAGGAGACCATCCACGAGAGAGACATGCAGTTGGAGGAAAGGGAGAATGCCGGAGAGGATCTTCGTGGAGACCCCTACTCCTATCTCAGCGATGACGATGATTTTATGGAGGATCAGGCTATGGATTTGTTCACCGATGAGGACGATTTCGCCTTCATCGATGATGATGAAGATGACGAAGCCCCAGATTCCGAGGAGTAGTAGCACTTGAGCACTAGCGTAGTGAGTAGTATTCGGTCCCACTGTATCGTAGTTCTCAGAATGGTTCTTAAAACCATCTGTTTTTCTTTGTTGTGGTGTGTGTTGTACTGTGTGCTATGAATGAATGAATGAATGAAAAAGCAAGTTGCTAGAAAATCTGAGTCAAACTTTAAAAGCTTTTCAAAAACCCAAAACTTTAGAAATTTCCCTCTTTTCTCATGATCTACCTAAATCTTCAGATGCCACGTGGAGGAAATGGTTCAACCCCGGACCCGATGTTGCAGATTCTACAACTGTTGACTTCTGACCGTGAAGCTGAAAGAGAGGAACGTCAAGCCAACCTGGCCACCCTTCAGCAAATAGCCCAGCTAGCCCATAACAACCAAGGCCATGGAAATCAGGACCACCATGGATCTAAGCTCAAGAATTTCCAGAATACCAACCCACCTGTTTTCACCAAGTCAGAGGAACCCCTAGACGCCGATGATTGGTTGCAAACCATGCAAAATAACCTAGAAGTCGCCGGAGTGGAAGCCAACGAGAAAGTCTTGTTTGCCACCCAGTATCTAGCCGGAGATGCCCGAGCATGGTGGAACAGTGTTCGCGCAATGACCGGAGGCCAGATGATGACCTGGGAGGAATTCAAGGTCAAGTTTAGCCGAACCCATGTGCCACCGGGTTTTATCAAGAGAATGAGAGACGAGTTCAGAGAGCTGAAGCAAGGAAGGATGACTGTAGTGGAATACCATGACAAATTTTTGTCATTAGCTAGGTATGCCCCGGATGAAATAGACACGGAAGCCAAGAAGAAAGAAAGATTCCTGAATGGTCTGCATGATGAGATGCAGACAGTGTTAGTCAATATTCCCTTTGCGGATATTGAAGCCCTGGTCGACTCTGCTATCCATATGGAAGGAAAGATCAACCAAGCCAATGAGAACCGCAAGCGTCGTATGATGCATCATCCAGGAACCCATCAGACCCCAAAGTATCGCCCTAACCCATCTCCAGGATTTGCCCCAAGGACCAACAGACCCCCGATGACCCGTCCCACCTATCCCAACCGTGGAAACCCTAGACCCGGAGGAAATCCCAACAACCCCGGCAACTCTAGCAATTTCAATCGTGCCCCACCCAAGTTCAACAACAACAATGCTACCGCCAACACCAACACTGCCCCGAGGACTGGAAGCAATGCTGTGCCTGTAGCAGCAAAGGACAAGTCGCAGGTGACCTGTTATGACTGTGGAAATAAAGTCCACTATTCCAACGAGTGCCCCAACAAGAAGAATGCTACAGCCCCCAATGCCAATGTCCCAGCTCAGCAGCGGCGTCGTGTTCAGCCAGGAAGAAGATTTGCCCCAGGGAATTCACTCAACCGCAATGGCCGTCTTTTTCTCATGCATGCTGAAGAAGCTCAGGAAGCGCCAGACGTCGTGCTGGGTGTGTTTTCTGTTAATTCAGTACTTGAAAGAGTGTTGTTTGATTCTGGTGCATCGCATTCATTTGTCACCGAAGAATTTGCAAGCACTAGTAAAATTCAACCAACCAAACTGAAGCATGTCATGATTGTTCAAATTCCCGGATCAACCACCAAGGCTAGGCAAATTTGCAAAGCCGTCCCTATCCGAATCCATGGCATAGATTTTTATGCAAATCTGATAGTACTCGGAACTAAAGGTTTGGAAGTAGTACTAGGAATGGATTGGATGTCCAAACATAAAGGATTAATTGACTGTGCCAAGAAAGCCATAACTATGACCAGTACCGTCGGAATATCAGTCGAGCATATATCTGAAACCTTACCTCGCCAATTCAAGTGTAACAAGAGTATAGCCCAACCTACCATTGACCAAGTCCGGATAGTCTGTGAATACCCCGGTGTATTTCCAGATGTTTTGCCCGGTATGCCCCCAGATCGGGATATCGATTTTATCATCGAACTAATCCCTGGAACCGGACCAATAGCCCAGAGACCCTATAGTATGAACCCGTCGGAGCTAGCAGAATTGAAGAAGCAACTGGATTCCATGCTGGAAATTGGATTGATTCAACCAAGTGCGACCCCATGGAGATCACCTATCTTGTTTGTGGACAAGAAGGATGGAGGTAACCGTTTGTGTACGGATTATCGGAAGTTGAATGATGTCACCATCAAGAACAAGTACCCCTTGCCCAAGATAGAAGATTTGTTTGATCAGTTGACCGGTGCCAAAGTGTTTTCTAAGATTGATCTTAGAACTGGCTATCATCAACTCAAAATTCGTGCAGAGGATATTCCAAAGACTGCCTTTACCACCAGATATGGATTGTATGAGTATACGATCATGTCTTTTGGATTAACCAATGCCCCCGCTTATTTCATGAATCTCATGAATAAGATTTTTATGGACTTCCTGGATAAGTTTGTCGTTGTTTTCATTGATGACATTCTGATTTATTCCAAATCAGAAGAAGAACAGGAGCTACACCTAAGGACCATTCTTGGAACCCTTAGAGAGCATCAGTTGTATGCAAAAATTAGCAAATGTGAATTCTGGTTACAGGAGGTAGGATTCCTCGGTCACATTGTATCAGCCGGAGGAATTGCCGTTGACCCTGCCAAAGTGAAAGATGTAGAAGATTGGCAAGCCCCAACCACTCAAACCCAAGTCCGTGCATTTCTCGGATTGGCGGGATATTACCGCAAATTCGTAGAAGGATTCTCTAGTATCGCCAGACCCATGACCCAATTGCTGAAGAACGACAAGAAGTTTGAATGGACCGACAAATGTGAAGCGAGTTTTCAAGAACTCAAGAGGAGATTGATTTCAGCCCCAATCTTGATCATGCCAGATATCACGAAGCCCTTCGATGTGTATTGTGATGCATCCAAGATTGGTCTCGGATGTATGCTAATGCAAGAAGGCAAAGTTATATCTTATCTATCGCGACAACTGAAGCAACATGAGAAAAAATACCCAACCCATGACCTCAAACTCGCAGCCGTAGTTCTAGCCCTAAAAACATGGAGACATTACCTAATGGGAAACCGTTGTGAAATTTATTCGGATCACAAGAGCCTAAAGTATATATTCACTCACAAGGAGATGAATATGAGTCAGAGAAGATGGATTGAGCTAATCAAGGATTACGACCTAGACATTCACTATCACCCTGGTAAAGCCAATGTGGTAGTTGATGCCCTTAGCAGATTGCCGTGCCGCTTGAACTCCATGATCTTGAAGGAGCAACCAAGCTTGCACAAGGAGATGGAAGCTTTTCGAATGGAATTAGTGAGTGAAGGATTTTTGGCTAGCATAGAACTCCATCCCACTTTGATCAGTCAGATTAAAGAGGCGCAGAAAGGAAATGCTAGTATCGACGGAATCAAGCGTCGTATCAGTGCAGAACCAAAGCGGATTCACCGAAGACGAAGAAGGAATTCTGTGGTACAAAGGACGCCTTTGTGTACCATCAGATTCCGAGTTGAAAGAAGTTATTTTGAAGGAGGCTCATGATACTGTTTATTCTATCCATCCCGGAGGAACTAAGATGTATCAAGATTTAAAAGAGCAATTTTGGTGGCATAAGATGAAGAGAGAAATCAGAAGCTATATCGCCAAGTGTGATACATGTCAGTGAGGCAAGGCCGGACATCAAAGAACCGCTGGATTGTTGCAACCATTGCAGATTCCGGAATGGAAATGGGATTCTGTAGGAATGGACTTTATCACTGGACTACCTACTTCTAGTAGGGGAAATGACTCTATCTGGGTCATAGTGGACAGATTGTCCAAAGTCGCCCATTTCTTACCCGTCAAGACCACATATCAGAGTTCGAAGCTAGCAGAGTTGTACATCGCTAGAATCGTTAGTTTGCATGGAGTCCCCAAGAACATAGTATCGGATCGAGGAACTCAATTTACCTCGAGATTCTGGAAGAAAGTCCAAGAAGGTTTAGGAACCCGCTTAGATTTCAGTACCGCGTATCACCCTCAGACCGATGAACAAACGGAGCGAGTAAATCAAATACTCGAAGATATGCTGAGAGCATGTGTGTTAGAATATGGATCCAAGTGGGAAGACTGTCTGCCGTTTGCAGAATTTTCATACAACAACAGTTATCAAGCCAGTTTGCAAATGGCCCCATTTGAATTTATGTACGGAAGGAAGTGTCGCACCCCTTTGAACTGGTCGGAAGTAGGAGAAAGTCAGATCTTCGGACCCGACATACTACGAGAAGCAGAAGAGAAGGTTCACAAGATTCGTGAGCACCTCAAGACCGCCCAATCCAGACAGAAGAGTTACGCCGAAAAGAGACGTCGAGACCTCGCCTTCAACATAGGAGATTTTGTTTATCTGAAAGTGTCGCCATTGAAGGGAATGCAGCGTTTCCAACTCAAAGGAAAGTTAGCCCCCAGATATATCGAACTTTTCAAGATTCTGAACCATTGAGGAGAAGTGTCATACCAATTGGAACTACCTGAGGAGATGTCAGCCGTGCACAATGTGTTCCATATCTCGTTACTTCGCAAGTGTCTCGAAGTCCCCGAGAAGACCGAAGTGTTCAAGAATATGGACCATCGGACCATAGAGATCAACGATGACCTGACCTATCCCGAAGTACCCATCCGTATTTTGGAAGAAGCTTTTCGAACTACCCGAACCCGAAGCATCAAGTTTATCAAGATTCAGTGGAGCAACCACACAGAAGATGAAGCCACCTGGGAACGCGAAGATCACATCAGGACGGAGATTCCCGATCTCTTCAAATCCTAGGTAATCTTTACGTCCTTTTTCAAATCTCGGGACGAGATTTTGTTTAAGGGGGGAAGGTTTGTAACATCCCAAAAATACTAAACTTGGATCATCAAACTCTAATCATCAAAAATTAGGGTTAACAAAAACTTTTCTAATTAAAATTATGAAGGCATGCATATGTGTATGCATTTAATTTGAAATTCTTTTGAACCACCTTGTTTGTGTGTTTCCTTGCTTGTAAAATGTTTCTTAGGTGAAATAAACATCATCTAAAACATTTCCCAAACTTTTCCTAAAGACAAGTAAATCAAAACAAATAAAATAAAGGAATGGTCATTTTGACCAATTTAACTCCCATGCCTACTTTGGCTGTCTCAAACTTTCAGAACCTAATGGAAACTTTTCTGGATCTTTGCACCCCTTGAATGTACTCATAACAAAGTATCAAGGCCCACTTTGTGATCATCCAGAAACTTTCAAATACATAGTTTAAATGACAATTCCAAATTGAATCTCTATCATATGGGAAGATCCCACTTTTTCAAAAACCACTCAAACAAGCTCAACTTTCAAAACCCAAGCATCTGCAGACTCACCAGCACCAATCTAGCAAACCCACCAAAAATCTTTTCAAAATTCAAAACTTGATTTCATGCGGTCATTTCATCAAACAGGTTGCAGACACAAATCATACAAAATCTAAACACTATTTGGAGTAGTGATTTGAGCCTAACTTGTCCCCTCTTTGGCTCACAACCAGCTCAGTAGATCATCTAGCTAACTAAACCAAGCACTAGCACCACTGTGAGCTTGCCATTGTCATCAATGGTGAACATCCGAGCACACCCATGCCACCCCATAGTCGACAGCACGCTAGGAGGAGAAGCAAGCCTAGCCGGCATATGCAGGGAGGCAACCACCGTCCCCACCGCCACTCCCTGTCTCAGCCGCGAGCGTTGCCAAGCCCTGGACCACACGCACGAACCATGCCAACCTCGCCAACAACCGTGCCGACCGTGCGCCAGAGCGCCACCCTCGACCAGCGCCCACAGACCGCGCGCCGCCCTCACCGCATGCACACACAATCCCCACCGACCCGGGAGACCTCCAGACATCCTTGTTCGCCGCCCGTCAAGACAGCCACCGCTTCGCCGTCAAGACGCCGCCTACCCAGCGTGGGCGTCGCATGTTCCAGACCAAACCACACCGCCCCATGCCTCGAAACCATGTCATTGAGCATCGCCAGGGAACACCGCACCGTCCCCTACCTTCGCCCATTCCAGTAGCCGCCTATAACATCGCCCCTGACGAGCTCACCGTGTGCCCCGTCGGTCCCCTCGCTCGACTATAAATAGAGGCCACCCCCAGTCGATTTCTTCACACCATTCTACTCCCCTCTTCTCATTGATCGTGCCACACTGTTCCCGGAGCAAGGCGAGCACCACCTCGCCGGAATTTCACCGGAGCCCGCCGCCTCTGGAGAAGAAGGGCGCCATTGATTTCGCCCACCCCAGGAGCTGCCACGACCAACCCTGAGTTCGCCGTCATCGACTTCGTCGTTCGCCCGCCTCGCTGACCCTCGCCAGCACCCCAGTGAGCCCCTAGCACCCCTCACTGGCCGCGCTAGGTTTCTTTCTCGCCGACGTTGTCTCGCGTCGACGATGACTCCCAGCCGTTGGATTAGAATCAGATCGAACGACCCACGTTGCCCCATACCGCTTCGCCCCTCCCTGTCTCACTGACGAGTGGGGACACCCACTTAAGCATCCCACGGGAGCACTGCGCTTAGCAGGCCGGCCCGTTAACTCTTCCCGCGCAGCCCAGTGATTTGAATTAAACTTTTTCCATTTTATTTCAAACACACTTCTTTACCCAACTTCAAAAATCAACCCAGATCGATTTAGTGCACCAAATGGAATGAAACCAATTTTGTTAGAAAGGTCTGTGAATGCTGAATCCAAGCCCGTTGGATTCAAGTCATTTGGATCTATAGATCACCCATGATAAAAATAACAAGGCAGAAGCTTTTCTGCATTCAAACATTTTTCAAATTTAAACCATAATAGATTTTGAGTTGATTCCAACTCTCAAAAATCACATTTAACCATACCTTTCAGAATATATAAAAATATATAGATTTACTTGCAGGAATAATGTTCAAGTAATAAAAGAATGCTACATAAGCATTTCTAGACACATTAATTAATTAAAATAAAAGGGTAAAACCTTATTAAATTGTGACACCACTTTAAATCACATTCCCATGAACTAAAATATGTGGTGATGACATGTGTCAACATGATCCCATGTTTGGTTTGGAGAATATTAAATCTTAAGTAGTTTTTCAATGAGTAGAAATTACTTTTCTAAAAATAAAAGGAATGAAACCAAGCTTTAACCTTGTAATATTAGTGATGATACTAGATCATCTATAGGACCCTTGTGTGTGATGATTGCAAGTAGCTAAGTATTGTTTGGTGATTGTGTACTTCGTATTTATTTATAGACGCTAGTACCGACCAAGGATACGAGGAGGAAGGAGGATTCTACGAAGAAGAAGCCGAGGAGAACTTCAACCACTGGTCTGCACAAGGCAAGCTAAAACTTGCAAGATACTCTACTTTAGCAAGCTGAGACTATACCTATGCAAGCCAGTAACCTTGCAAGCTAACACTTGCAATTTAGCAAGCTTACCCTAATATTGATGCAAGTTAACTCTTGCAAGACACCCTACTGATGCAACAAACCCCTTTGTTACCATGACCACTATATGCCTTAAGCATATATGATCATACCCACTTGATTCAACCAATCCTAGTTTTACTTGCAAGCTTCTTACTTTATTTCTTTATCAAAGCTCTTACTTAGAGTTTACTTAAGAGATTGGTAGATACCAGAAAGATATGTGAAGGTTGCATAAAGAGCATAAAATTTGGCCTAAGTTAGAAATCTTGATAGCATCCTAAGATATAAGGTGTACTTAGTTGAAACTCCCCTAGTTTACCACCCCTCATTATGACTTATCCCCACCTGTAGATGCTAGTGCTAAGCATAAAACTTGATCAACTTTAGATGGGAATACTTGATGGAAAACTGGTTATGAAAACCTTGGAATGATGGATCATTCTATTGAAATGTTTTGGACATGTGTTTCCAAACACTTGATGATTTTGGTGATGAAAATGTTAAGGCATGAGCCTTAGCCCTTTATAAAACCGATGGTTGTCTGGATGCGATACCATTCCGATTTTATCGTACAACCACAATACCCGAATATTGGGTAGGGCTTGACTGGAAACTTATATACCTTAGTATTAGCTCCCTCACGGCCAAGGTCTGAACTGAGGCTACCTTGTGAAGATTGTCCACCTGTGCAGTACCCAAGATGGATTGGTCATGGTTGGGAGGCCAAACTCAGGAGAGGTGCTTATACTAGGCGTGTAATTGAAAGGTTAGGATTGATTATCCGATATCGAGTATGGTGAATTCAGGATTTGTTCTGACGGATGTATCGAATGTTGTGGTGAAAGTGTACAATCTCTGCAGTGTCAAACTATTGAATAGCAGCGTCATGATTATGGACAGTTGGAGTGGCCATACTGTTCCCCCGTCAGACTTTTCAAAATGACTTGTGAAATGATTTGAAACTTTGACTTGACCACAACAGAGTTGTGATATGAAATACAAGTTCCCACTTAGGAGTTATAAAATTGTGATTAGCTTTGGAACTTCGTAGAGATAAATCTGGCTTTTGCAAAACAACCCTAGAGCCTAGTGTCCTATTATCCAAAAACCCCCTTTACCTGTTAGTATTAGTTTGCGAGTACTTAAAGAGTACTCATGGCTTTGTCCCTGGCTATTCCCATGGCCAGACTATGAAGAGGAGTACCTGGAGGATGGACCCCAGGAAGGTTACGACAACTAGGATCATCTCCCATCGGCAGCATTGCCTGTGATCCCGAAGATGGAGCTTCGCCTACGCTATCGTTATTATTACGTATTCCGCTGCTTGATGTTGTATTAAGAACTGGATCATGAGATCCCTATTTATGTAAGAACTTACGTATCGTTTGTAATGGATGATGTACTATGGTATCCAATTCTGTTATGTCTCGCAAAAATGGTAATCCTGGGATTGCGATGTATGGCATAACAGGCATCTAGGATTGAAAAATCCGGGTGTTGACAGTGGAGATGATTCTTGCATTACTTTGTTTTGTGACAGTCAAAGTGCCATATACCTTACAAAAGATCAGATGTTCCATGAGGGAACTAAGCACATTGATGTCAAGTACCATTTTGTTAGAGACATTGTTGCTCGAGGTAAATTAAAGGTATGCAAGATCAGCACTCATGATAATCCTGCTGATATGATGACTAAACCTGATCTTGTTGCTAAGTTTGAGCTTTGCTCGAACTTAGTTGGTTTAACTGATTAGCCCAAGTGTCTATTGGCGTCGCAAGTATTTGCTTTGTTTGTTTAGGGAGATGGTTGTTGTTGATGCTACAAGGAGGAATTTGTCTCAAGGTGGAGTTAGTTATGTGTTGATCCAAATTATAAAAAGTATAGGCCAACTTCTGACGAGTGGAGCGAGGCCCGGCCCACACCATGCCCAACGGGGACGCCTATGGGGGTGCGGGGGGCGACAGGCCCCCGCGGAACGGTACGGATCGCCGAAGACCTAGGTTTCCACCGATATATAAACCCCTTGTAAGCCGTCGGTTGGGATGAGTTGCATCTGTGAAATCCCCGGCGTTTGTAAACACTCCTCGATATAGTGAAGTTTATTGGTCGGCGCCCGTGGTTTTTTCCTCTCTTTGTTGGAGAGGTTTTTCCACGTTAAATCTGTGTCCCCTTGCTGTGTTTTTCGTTTTCATTCTTTGTTATCTTCTTGTCGCAATTGTAACAAGTGGTATCAGAGCCTCAGGTTCTAATCTAGGGTTTGCGACATGTCATCATTGAAGTTCGATCTACCACAGCTGGACTACACCACAAGATTCTCCTTGTGGCAGGTGAAGATACGGGCGATTCTCGCCCAAACTTCTGATCTGGATGAAGCGCTGGATGGATTCGGTGAAAAGGATGCTAAGAACTGGTCCACCGAAGAGAAGCGGAAGGACCGTAAGGCTTAGTCTTTGATTCAACTTCATCTGTCCAATAATATTTTACAGGAAGTACTGGAGATGAAATCTGCTGCTGCCCTATGGGAAAAACTGGAAACGATCTGTGTGTCAAAGGATCTAACCAGTAAGATGAACGTGAAGATGAAGTTGTTCTCGCACGGGCTGCAAGAAGGTGGATCGGTAATGAATCACATATCTGTTTTTAAAGAGATTGTTTCAGACTTGCAGTCTATGGAGGTAAAATATGATGATGAGGATTTAGCTCTTCTACTCTTATGCTTGTTGCCTAGTTCCTATACAAATTTTCATGATACAATATTGTTGAGCCGTGATGAACTAACCCTTGACGAAGTACATGACGCCCTCAAACAGAGGGAAAAGATGAAAACTATGGTAGGGTCAGATGGGACGTCATCCAAGGCTGAGGCTCTGCAGGTTCGTGGCAGGACCGATCAGAGATACAACAACTATGACAACAGAGATAAGAGCAAGGACGGTAGAAGTCGTTCAAAGTCCAAGGGAAAGGATAAATTCTACAGGTATCGTAAGAAATCTAATCATGTTATTGATGATTGTTGGAAGTTGCAGAATAAGGAGAAAAGAAACTGAACTTACCAACCGAAAGATAGGTCTGAAGGTATTGGTAAGGCTGTTGTTGTTTCTGATAGTTCTGATGGTGAATGCTTAGCTGTTTTTGCTGCTTGTGCTTCTCGTGATGATGAATGGATACTTGATACTGCATGTTCGTTTCATATTTGTTGTAACAAAGATTGGTTCGGTTCATATGAGTTTGTGCAGACTGGAGATTTTGTGTGTATGGGGAATGACAACCCATGCCATATTGTTGGTGTTGGATCTGTTAAGATCAGGACACATGATGGCGTGACACGCACGTTGAGTGAGGTGAAGCACATACCAAGCATGGCTAGAAATTTGATCTCCCTGAGTACAATGGACGTTGATGGATACAAGTATGCCGGTGGGCATCGAGTTCTGAAGGTATCAAAAGGTTCTCTTATTCACATGATAGGTGATATGAATTCTGCTAAATTATATGTTCTTAGAGGTAGCACTTTGCCTGGTATTGCTGATGTTGTTACTTCTAATGATTCTGATGATTGTGTTAAAACACATCTGTGGCATATGCGTCTTGGGCATATGAGCGAACAAGGCATGGCAGAGTTGGTCAAGAGAGAGCTGATTGATGGTTGCAACTTGAGTAAGTTTGAGTTCTGTGAGCACTGCATATTTGGTAAGCATAAAAGAGTTAAATTCAGTGCTTCCGTTCACATCACCAAAGGCATATTAGATTATGTGCATGCTAATGTATGGGGTCCGTCCCGTAAGACTTCTATTGGTGGTGCTAATTACATGCTTACTATTATTGATGATTACTCAAGAAAAGTGTGGCCTTATTTTCTGAAGCATAAATCTGATGTTTTTGATGCTTTTAAGAAGTGGAAAGTTATGGTTGAAAAGCAAACTGAGAAGAAGGTAAAGTTACTACGTACTGACAATGGTATGTAATTCTGTTCTAATGAGTTTGAGGAGTTTTGCAGTAACGATGGCATGATCAGGCATCACACCATCCCATATACTCCTCAGCAGAATGGCGTGGCAGAGCACATGAACAGAACCATCATCTCGAGGGCTTGTTGTATGTTGTCTAATGCAGGTATGCATAGGCGTTTCTAGGCTGAAGCAGCCAACACAGCGTGTTACCTCATCAACAGGTCACCTTCTATTCCACTTGAGAAGAAAACTCCCATTAAGGTATGGTCAGGTTCGCCTGCTGATTATTCACAGTTGAGAGTTTTTGGCTGCACTGCATATGCTCATGTTGATAATGGAAAGTTAGAGCCTAGGGCTGTTAAGTGCATATTCCTTGGTTATGGTTCAGGAGTTAAAGCATATAAACTATGGAATCCTGAAACTAAAAGGATTTTGCTAAGTAGAAATGTTGTTTTCAATGAGTCCGTTATGTATCATGATAGCTTGCCATCAGATACCTCTGCTGTTGCTGTTGGAGAGGAGGGAGTTAGTGTGCAGGTGGAGAACCTGCAGAAAACTATTGATAATGATGCTATCGTCGAAGATACACATGAGGAAAATATTGATGATATTGTTGTTCAGCACTCACCTACTGTTTTGCAGCAGCCACATGAGTCCATTGTTGTTGATAGACCGAGGTGTAACTGTGGTCCTCGTCCTCGTTTAATTGAAGAGTGTAATCTTGTTCATTATGCTTTGAGTTGTCTTTGAGCAATGTGGAGAACGATTCTGAACCTGCTACATATAATGAAGCCATTGCATCCGTTGACCGCGAGAAGTGGGTTTCTGCTATGCAAGAAGAGATGCAATCGCTTGAGAAAAATGGCGCATGGAATGTTGTGCGCTTGCCTAAACAAAATAAGGTGGTCCGCTGCAAGTGGATCTTCAAGCAAAAGGAAGGTTTGTCTTCCAAAGAGCCTTCAAGGTACAAGGCAAGGTTAGTAGCAAAAGGGTTCAACCAGATTCCAGGTATTGATTACAATGATGTGTTCTCTCCAGTTGTGAAGCATAGTTCCATTCGTACTTTCTTTAGTATTGTGGCTATGCGTGATCTTGAGCTTGAGCAGTTAGATGTCAAGACTGATTTTCTGCATGGAGAGCTTGATGAGGAAATATACATGGACCAACCAGAAGGGTTCATAGTGCCTGGTAAAGAGGATTTTGTGTGCAAATTAAAGAAGTCTCTTTATGGCTTAAAGCAATCTCCAAGACAGTGGTATAAAAGGTTTGATTCATTTATGATCTCACATGGTTTTGAGAGGTCTAAATATGATAGTTGTGTTTATATCAAGTTTGTTGATGGGTCACCTATATACTTGCTGCTATATGTTGATGATATGTTAATTGCTGCCAAGGGCATGAAATAAATCACTACTTTGAAGGCACACCTAAGTAGTGAGTTTGAGATGAAGGATCTTAGTGCTGCTAAGAAGATCTTAGGTATGGATATTACCCGAGATAGAAAATCTGGTTTGTTATTTCTTAGTCAGCAAAGTTACATTAAGAAAGTTCTTCATCGTTTTAATATGGATGGTGCCAACTCAGTTAGTACTCCTATTGCTCCTCATTTTAAATTGTCAGTTTCTCAATGTCCTACTACCGATGAAGAGTTTGAGTACATGTCAAAGGTGCCATATTCTAGTGATGTTGGTTCTTTGATGTATGCCATGGTTTGTTCTCATCCTGATTTATCATATGCTATGAGTTTGATAAGTAGATACATGGCTAATCCTGGTAAAGAACATTGGAAGGATGTTCAGTGGGGTTTCAGGTACCTTCTTGGCACTTCCAATGCTTGTTTGAAGTTTGGCAGGACCGGTGAGGGACTCGTTGGCTATGTGGATTCAGATTTTGCTGCCGATTTGGATAAGAGAAGACCCCTCACAGGTTATCTGTATAATGTTGGTGGTTGTGCTGTTAGCTGGAAGGCTACATTGCAGGCTGTTGTTGCACAATCTACTACTGAAGCTGAATACATGGCTATTGCTGAAGCTTGTAAAGAATCTGTTTGGTTGAAAGGTTTGTTTGCTGAGCTTTGTGGAGATGATTCTTGCATTACTTTGTTTTGTGACAGTCAAAGTGCCATATACCTTACAAAAGATCAGATGTTCCATGAGAGAACTAAGCACATTGATGTCAAGTACCATTTTGATAGAGACATTGTTGCTCAAGGTAAATTAAAGGTATGCAAGATCAGCACTCATGATAATCCTGCTGATATGATGACTAAACCTGTTCCTGTTGCTAAGTTTGAGCTTTGATCGAACTTAGTTGGTTTAACCGATTAGCCCAAGTGGCTATTGGCGCCGAAAGTATTTGCTTTGTTTGTTCAGGGAGATGGTTGTTGTTGATGCTACAAGGAGGAATTTGTCTCAAGGTGGAGTTTTTTATGTGTTGATCCAAATTCTACAAAGTATAGGCCAACTTCTAACGAGTGGAGCGAGACATCGTCAAAGACCTAGGTTTCCACCGATATATAAACCCCTTGTAAGCCGCCGGTTGGGATGAGTTGCATATGTGAAATCCCCGACGTTTGTAAACACTCCTCGATATAGTGAAGTTTCGTTGGCTGGCGCCCGTGGTTTTTTCCACTCTTTGTTGGAGAGGTTTTTCCACGTTAAATTTGTGTCCCCTTGCTGTGTTTTAGTTTTCGTTCTTCGTTATCTTCTTGTCGTAATTGTAACATGAAGGAGGTAGTGGATAAAGGCCATCCATGCATCTACCTTCTAGAAGAATTCTCCTCGTGCCCTGATCCTTAATAAAGAAGTTATTAGGCCAATATTCAGCAAAAGCATTATTATCTTTTGTAAGTTGATGTATAGAAAGAAGACTTTTGGTGGCTTGAGGCACATGAAGAATATTATTGAGACGAAGATCATGATTAGGGGTATGATGTAAGGAGTGACCAATGTGATGTATATCCATACCTGAACCATTAGCATTGTGGACTTGATCTTGACCATGATAGCGTTTCCTCACAGTCAACTTGTCGAGTTCTCCTGTAACATGATTTGTTGCCCCTGTATCACCATACCAATTTGTATCTATGCCCTAGGAGCTTGTTGCCGCACCCGCGGACTTCTTAGCTTGTGGTTGGAAATTCTTGTTGAAGCGCTTCCAACAACGAAACGCCAGGTGTCCTTCTTTGCCACAGATTTGACAAATCACACCAGGTGCTCCCCCTCATTGACCACGTCCTCCCCCTCCTTGGCGTTGCTGGTAGTGCCTGCCCTGGGGGTAGTAGCCTCCTCCACCATTGTTGTTCTGGGAATAGTAACCACCCCCGTCACCGTAGTGATGTGACCCTCGGCCACCACCATTGTTGCCTCCACGCTCGCCACCACCGCGACCTCCTCGCTGTCCAAAACCACCGCCGCCTCCTCGGTTGACGTAACCACCTCGCGATGCGGCATTAGCTGAGAGATCACTGCCGAAGTTCCCACCATTACTTGGGACTCTTCCTTCCAGACGGGCTTCATACGGGAGAAACATGGAATATAAGTCACTAACCGTGACTTTTGTTGCAGTTTTCAGCAACGCATTGATTGATGATACAAAGCCGTCATACTGATCATCTAGACCAGCTAGGATGTAGGAGATGATATCCGCCTCATCCAATTTGTGCCCAGCGTTTGCCATCTCATCGGCAAGGGCCTTGATCTGTCCGAAGTAAGCCTTTCCGGACATATTCTCCTTCTGCGTTTTAGCCAACGCTGTGCGAAGTTGAACAATGCGACTCTGGGACACCGCAGAGAACATCTCTGTCACCGATGCCCACACTTCAGCCGCGCTATCTAGCCCAGCGACTTGGACCAGAATTTCCCTAGTCATATTCCTGAGAAGATAACCGAGCACTGTCTGATCTTGTGAGATCCAAAGTGCATATGCAGGATTGGGAATATTCACCTCCTTCCCGCTGTCATCCTTGGTGGAAAGCTCCACCTCCGGCGCCTTGATAGTTCCGTCGAGGTAGCCGGCCAACTGTGCGCCCCTGATCGCCAGCATCACCTGAGTCTTCCAGATCATGAAATTTTCTCCTGTCAGCTTCTCTGAAACGGACTCGCCAAGTGATCCGGACGGCGCCATGGAAGAGGACGAGAAAGCTCCGAGACTCATGGCAATCTAGATGCGATGTAGAAGAAGCAATGCTCTGATACCATAAAAAATCTTGATGGTGTTGTCGATACCCAACAAGGGCCGACCGGTACTTCAATATATTGAAGCTTGGTACAACGAATCCATACAAGAGTTTGTCTCGTGTACTACACGGAGACGCACGGCCGGAAAGTCCGGCTACTACACACATACGGACACGTACAATCAATGGGTCCGTTTACAACGTGTTTAACACTGGGTACTCGGCCTGGGTACGCGAGTGAAAAACTGGACGTACCCAGGCCGAAACCAAGTTCCGTCCAGCAAAAAAAAATCGAATTTCGACCTGAATTCACCCAACTAGTGGAGATGGTCTAACTATCTCTCGTCAAACCAAAGCCCATCGTAGTGGTATCACGCACAACACGAAGCCTATGTTGTGGTAAACAAAGGCACAACGCCATGGTCTCCTGTCCGGTGATTCCAAGTATACTCCAGTATGTTTTTGCTGATCGCGCATGAATATTCTCTCTAACTTGTGCTGATTCCATCTTCGTTGACTAATCCAACATGTAAATGTTAAGTGTGCGTGTAGTATGGGCAAGGAATGAAAGCTGATAGGAGAACTTGTGATCTTCTGAAGCTTGTTTGATCTTCTAAAGTAGACTCCTAATTTTTGTTTAGAAACGATCCTTTTATCAGATTTTCTTAGAATCAGTGTTTCTTTAGATCAGATTTGCAAAATCCATTCCTTTCCGGTGGACCGAGACCCATGCTACACCCTATACCCAACTTGATACACCTTTGGTCTTTCTTACGCTCTCTACAGGCCCACACATTCTCTCAGGCCCATGGTCCGAACCCTTGGCAATTTTATCAATTTGACTTGATGATGATCGGCGCAGCCCGTGAATTCACAAGTCTCTGGCGCGGAGTGGGGCGATATTTCGCTGTAGACGAGTACGGAAGCGGAGATGGGGAATACCGAATCCACTTCCGTGAGTTGCACGGGTCCCATTTTCTTTTCCCGCTAAAAAAAGCCCGATCCGAAATGGAGTCCAGTTCGTACCTGCGTTGCACGGATACGGCAAAAAAGTGTCGTATCCGTATCAGATATAGTCGGATACTCGGATACGTATCGGATACCTACGGATACCTATTCTGTATGTATTATACTATTTTTTAAAAGAAAATATATCTGATAAGGGAGAGATACAGCTGCACCACTAGAGTTGTCAAGCTTTTGTGACAAACAACCCTGTCAAGATACTTCTATACTCCTACGGATTATATAGTATTTCTTATTTGGGTAAAAAGCAGTAATTTTTAAATATTATAAACATTATTATATATATAGAAACGTATCCCCGTATCTGTGTTTTCGTAAAATCGCCGTATCGGCGTATCGCGATATCCGTATCCGTATCCGTATCGCCGTATCCGGGCAACATAGGTTCGTACTTGCCGCAGGTGAAGACAGTCTTTGCTCTATGCTGGATGCGGGAGATGGGCAGTTCTTTGAGTCCGACACGGCGTCCGATTCCTGGGGAGTGGCAAGCAATATATACCCACCCAATTCAGTCCACAGCCCATCAGAATCAGATCATCTGTTCGTTCCCCGGCAAGCACATCTCTCTCTCTCTTCCGAGCATTGTGATTGTGAAATCCAGAAGATCGTCGATGGCGTCAGTTGAGCGAGCCATGGCCAAGGCTGCCGCAGGGCTTCTTCCGGGCTTGCTCCCGACCCCGCCGAGGAGCACGATCGTCACCCCGTGCCTCATCATCCTGCCGTCTTCCTTCGCCTCCAAGCCCAAGCCCTGCCGCGCCGATTCAGTCCAGAGGTGGGACGCGCACAAGAAGGACAAGAAACCTGGCAGCCCTTCTTCATCGTCGTGCGGCAGCTCAAGCCCAGGGCGCGCGTCCTTCGTTGATCGCTGGGACGTAAACAAGAAGTCCGGGAGCAGCAGCAGCAGCACGTCCTCGTCATCGTCGTCGAGCAGGGGAAGCAGCACGATATCTGGCCGTGCTTCGATGTGCGACAAGCGGCCCACGAGCCGCGCGTCCTCCGCCGATCGCTGGGACTCCACAAGAAGCTGCGCTCCACACAGGCCGACGCCGAGAGCCGGGCGAGTGAGCAGGAGGAGATGGAGATCGAAGACGAGCACTCGCAGGAGGACGAGACGACGGCAATGGTTCCGACGGCTCTACGCATGGATCCTGTGTTCTCTGTGTCGAGCTTCTTCGCCTCGCCGGAGCCAAGCATGCTGCCCATGCCGACCTTCTACCACTCGCGGTGCCCAAGCATGATGCCTGTGCCAGCATATTAGGTTCTGTGCTCGTGCGCGCATGAAACACTGTATGATCGACCTTCTTCTAGTTGTAGGAGTATGCTGTCAAGCTTCAGAATTATGTGTAGTTTGTATTCTGAATTCTGATCATGGGGTCGAAGTTGAATCTTCCGTTTTTAGTTGTTGTGTTCGTAATCTCAGTACGTACCATTATTCTTGCGGGTTCACCAGTTTGCAACTAGTTTGTAGTACTACTGATTGATTGAGAATTTTCTACGGAGTATCTTAACTTTACACGTGGTAAAAGTTCATCAAAATTTTCCAAGCCTTAAAAATTAATAGGAAATTTTTCTACTGATGGATAGGAAAAATTGCACTGGGGCCTCGATTCTCTCTCCAACATTTGGAGCAATTTGTGGAGTTTTGGAGGCTAATCAACCATGTCCATCTTGATGACAATATGGAAGACGGCATCTTATGAAAGCTCATGGACAATGGTGAGTACTCGGCAAAGTCGGCTTATGAGGTGCAATTTTTGGGCTCCACCTTATCCAACATGGAAAATACGGTTTGGAAGGCTTGGGCCCCTCCCAAGGTCAAGTTCTTTGCATGGCTTGCTACTCAAAATAGGATTTGAACGGCGGATAGATTGGAGAAGGGGGGTGGCAAAATTGTGGCTTGCGCCCTCTTTGCAAGCAAACCATGGAGACGGTTACTCATTTTTTTTTTGTATCTTGTCGGTATACCATACGGATTTGGAATCTCACGAAGAGTTGGATAGCATAAACGACATTGAACCTCAACAATGGCAAGATGCGGGCCTTTCAATCAAGACTTGGTGGAGCATGATAATGTATGGAGTAATCCCCAATCGGAAAGTGTTGGCCTCCCTAATCTTACTTATCACGTGGGAGATATGGAACAAAAGAAACGCGCGGGTCTTCCGCAACAAGCACGCACCGCCTTTTGTTGTGTTAGATAGAATTAAGAATGAGGCTTGCTTGTAGGTTATTGCGGGCGCCAAACATTTGGGCGAAATAATGCCAGGAGAGTAGGTTTATTGTAATATTCGCCTTTTTTTAATTTGTTTATTAAACTCTTTCTTAATTAATAGATTGGGGCAAAGCTTTTGCCCTCGTTTCCAAAAAAAAGTTCATCAAATTTGTACGCTTCCAAGCTATCTTAAGTTTAAATAGTTTTAGCAAGTTCGAGATTTAATTAGACGGTTTTGAAAAATGATTTTGAACTTTAGGCCTTTCAGGGAACGTGAGAAAAAACAATAATGTAGGTACTGGTTTCGAATAATATGGCTATTTATGTAGGAATTGTGCAAACACGACAAGAGAAACTCAGCTGCATTTTCTGGGCACACTAATGTTTTCGTACCATTTTCAGATTCCTTCTCGTTGGTTGATTAGTTGATTCGTGCCAGACCACTGTGTATATGATCTTTTTTTTTTCAACAATACATGTATAATCTGTTGGAAAAGTTGAACTCTAGCTCAAAATATATCATTTGAACTGGTAGAGGACAGAACTAGGGGATAAATATAGGCAAGCTGATTAGACATGTGTGATCTTAGGGCATCTCCATCGAGGAGACCCATTCGACTATGGGCTGTCCGTTTAGATCTGGTCGGACAAAAACCCATCCCAGCGGAGATGACCCATTTGACCACTTCTCTGTTTTCTTATCCGGACCGACCTATTTTGGGACCAAATTTGCTCTGGTTTTGGGGCGAGCCAGAAAGGTAGTGTGACCAGCCCGTCCTCACTCTTGTTGGCCTGAAACCACTAGGCAGTGACCCCGAAAGGGGGCTGCCGGGGCGGCGATGGAGGCCGGGAACAAGTCGAGGACCGCCAGGTTGGGGAAGCGATAGGGGCGGCGGTGCGTGACAAAATCCTAGTCCCGGACCGCGAGGCGGCGGCGGAGGACGCCCGAAGAACCACATCCACCTCTTGCAGGCAAGCGAGGCGGCGCCCGCGAGGTGGGGCTCCGAGAGGTAGGCGAGGACGCAAAGGAGGAGGAGCTCGTTCGAGAAGGCTAGGGTTTGGTCGAGACACGGTCCAACGGCACCATCGTCGTGGCGCGCGTGCTGCGGCTTCCTAGGAAGCATCCACATGTTGGATTAGCCCTTGAGCCCGTCGTAGTGGAGGCCATCGCCGGGGCTAAGGAGGTGGTGTTCGGGCTCAAGCATTTGGCATTGTATTTCCTCCCAAGAGGGAAATACCGTGCCGCCGCATGGCGCAGCTTCCCTGCCGCGACAGACAGACCGGCAGCACATTGCGCGGTGTTGCTCCTGCTTGGGTTTCGGAAATCGAGAATTCTTGTGTGCGACCTGTGGTGATCTAGGGTTTCAAAAAAACGCGGCCGAGAGTTTTTGTCTGGGATTTGAAAATTGGAGTTGGTGCTTGAGGAGTAACAGGGCGACATCCTCGGTGAGGGACAGAGTCGGGCGCGGGGAAGAAGACAGTTTTGCATGTCAGGCCAAAATGGTCTTCCCGTTAGGAGCACCCCCGACTCGGCCGGTTCAGGGCTAAATGCCTAAAAAAATGGGTCGTACTACCCGTCCCCCGGGTGATATTTCCCCAAAGTCCCCCGGGTCCTCCTGCTGACACGTGTCCTCTAAAAAACCCCCAAATATCGCTTTTGCTACAAATATACTCCGTTTTGCTATAAATAGTCTCGCTTTTGCTATATGTAGCAGAAAATGGTTCGATACAAAAATAGAAAAACATACTAGACCTCGCCGGCGACCTTGTAGCAAAAAAAGTACTAATGTAGCAAAACCGACTTCGCCGGAGACCTCGCCGAATACTGCGTAGAAAAAAAATTGCGCTTTTGTAGCAAAATCAAAAAATGGATGTAGCAAGATGATTATGCTAATGTAGCAAAAAGGCTAACATCGCTGAAGACATCGTCGGAGCAAAAATTGTAGCAAAAAAATATGCCATAGAGCTGCGCCGCTCGCCGTATGTAGTAACACCACAAGTCTTATGTAGCAGGTCCGATCGCCGTGTGTAGCAGGACCGCTCGGTGCAGGTATCAGCATCGCTCACCGCAGGTAGCAGGTCCGAATGCCGGAGGTAGCAACTACTATGGCTATAGGTAGCAACATGAGAAGCCGTATGTAGCAGGTTCGGTCGCCGTGTGTAGCATCGCGGCCGACCGTCTGCATATCTCCACGGGAGGCCACGACTTGCAGCAAACGGACGGTGTGGTAGCAATGCCCGACATCTTATTAGAGCTTCTCGTCGCCGGTTGCGGATTTGGAAACACAACCGCGACCGAAGATCTGGTCCGACGGCGGCCGGTGCAAGCTCCGATGGCCTAATCCGGTGGCGTTGCTTGGAGAGAGGAGAGCCATGGCCTGCTGAACAAAGAGTGCCGTCCTCGTCTCCTCGACACCGGCGGAGAGTCGCTGGGGGCATGGCAGCGAGCTGAGGCGGAGTGGAGGCAGGCGGCGCTGGCGGGCTGGCAGCCTGGCGTGCAGATTAGGAGGCGAGCGGAGCAAGGGGACGACAGCCATGGCGAAGTTCTGTTGCGTTGATTAGATGAAAGCGGGAGGGTGGGCCTAGCGTACACGTTACGAAGCGACCCGGGGATCGATCCCGCGGGGGGTTCCTATCGTTTTCCTAAAAATATTTGTCCAAACACGGGCCAAACAGACTGATTAGAATACGATTGGTGTCTGAAATGGGTCTCTGTGGTGGAGATGGACTTATGCTTGTTGGATCGATCTTTCAGTATGGATCCTTGAAATTTTAAAAGTAATAATTTGGTTTACAAACGATCCTTATAAGAGCCTCCTTTAGGAACATATGTTTTTAGACGACAAACTGACTATTCAAAACTTTTATTTGAAACTCATTTTTCAAAACTTTTTTTTTACATTCATACAAGAGGCTCACTTTTTTTTTGAAACGAGGCAAAATAGTTGGCTTTTTATTGATATAGTAGAAGAGAAAAGGACAGTTTATGAGGAAAACTGGCCACAACCCGATACAACTCGACATAACACGCCGGTCTCGAGACCGCGCTCCACAGGTCGACAACCAAGACGCCCAAGCGAACAAGGCCAACACCTAGACACAAACACCTCAACGCAACAAGACGGAGGCAAAGACCGGAGCCGCCGCTCCGACATCCACACCAACCCCGAGGCCGCGCTCCTTCTAGCCGAAGACGAAAAACGCCAACGCCAACCACCCACACACTCCACAGGTCCCTCCAGCCAGCGAAACATCCAAAGAGAGGCCCCAAGAGGCGAAACGACGCAAGAGCGGCACTCGCCCGAACCCGCAAGGGATCAAGGGTTTCCCCCGGAGAACCCGGGCGGAGGAGCGAGCACACCGCTTAGACGACGGCTTCAAGAAGCACGCGGCACCAAAAGGCGTCGTCGTCGGTCCTAGCCAGTCGTCAGGACAAGGTTTTCGCCCAGCAATGATTCGCAAACCACGCGCCCGCCTCGCAAGGACCGGCCGAACCACAACACGCAACCACGTCACGACGTCCGTCGTCGAAGCCTCGGAAAGAAGCAGCCAGACCCAGCATCCCGCACGCCGCCACGCCTAGGCTCCCCGTCGCCGCGATGAAAGCCGCCGTCCGAATCATCACCGCTGCCCGGGAGAAAGAAGAGAGCCCGGGCAGCCGCCACCACGACTAGGATCAAAGACCACAACCACCACCATCTTCCGCCCAGCCTCAAATCAGATGCGGTGACTCAGCATACCACTGCATGTGTAGTACACTATAGTCGTTGACATAACATCCACAGAACACCGTCCTGTAAATATCACATCTCTCAGAGTGGTACAACAGAAACATTGCGGGTCCATATTACAAACATTCACACATTATTATTATTACAATACCAGAAGTTCAAGACTTTAAAAGGTTTCAACTTACAAACCAAAATATAAAGTGTTTCAGCGGAATTTAAAAGTAGCACTCCGACTAGGAGTCGAGCTCAGCAGCTTATTCTATAGAGTTCATGCTGCTCGGCTCAGTTGGTTACTACTAACTAGGTACTTAGTTGGACTCGTTATTGTCGACACCATAGCGGATTTCGTAATCCACTCCTTCAACACCTCCTGACAGGTCAGGCTCCTGATAGAACATATCTTCTTGACATTCAGCTGCATACATTGGCATGTCTTCGGGATCCTCAGAGTCTAAGCAAGGAATCAAAGGAAAGGATGAGTAACAACGTTACCCAACAAGTTCATTATATGCAAGGTGGGAAGTTTGATGCTCTAACTACCACCTTGGATTATAAATCCTTGGCACTATGGAATTTTTGAAAATCTTTCTTCAAAGATTGATTTTATTATGAAAATCTATGACTATCAACCTTCACAGGTTGACCAGAACTTTCATGGAGTTCCTTTTCTACCGCGTTCGTAGCTCCTTCCCGGAACAGGGAGTAACAAGTTACAATTCTTACACTCTGCAAAGGTGCGTTACTTTACCCATGAGAGATCAACTCCTTGTTGCATAACCGAGCGTACTTTCCCGTCCAAAATTCCATGATGTGGGGCCTAGTAGTTGGTCCAAGCCAATCACTGCCCCCTTCGTGACCTCGCATGTCTCCTTGGTGTACACCATGCCCACATAATGAATTACGACAATGGTTTGTACAAAACGTTAGATGCCAGAACTATCGTGGGACGATGAGGGTTCCCACCCATATGCTGTATATCCTCTACAAATTACCAATTAATATGCATGCTACGAGGATAACAGCCACGACCTGCACATCCGGCTTCATGCGAGAGGAAGAAGATACAGCTGACTTCTCTGTCCCATTCCAAATCTCATGGCTAACGCGTAATATACGATGCTAGAATCACTGATGTCAGGGGTTATTAAGTCCCACATTGATCATCATTGTTGCAAATAGAACCCTAAGTTCTATTGCTCCATTATATCATCACTTAGGATGATATCTATGATTTCTTTATTTGTGAAATTAATATATTTTGTTTATTTTAGAGTATATATGATAACACACAATTTGCAAATACTTTGATAAAGACTCTTCAAAGGATATGAGCAAGTGATGAACTTGCCTTGTGATGGTAAGATAGTGAAGTCTGATGCTTGCACTGGACCTTGAGCTTCTATATCTACAAAAACATCATTATTGCCCGGTAAGGACAATATTTAAAGAAGCAAAATGATTATGCAAAGTAATGTAATGCATCTTTTAACTTGATATGCATTTTCCCCATTATTATTAAAAATTATTTTTAATAATAAAGGTTTTATAAATATTAAAATAGAATATTGTATTCTTTTAATTTATTTCCCTTTTATTTGACTTTTATTGATTTAATAATTCTTTTAAGAATTATCATTTAAATATCTAAAATTGTTATTAAATATTTGTTTAGTATTTTTATAAAATACTACAATATTAATATATGATTAAAGTGATTTTTATTTATTTTTATCATCTTTCAATAATTTTGTAAAATTCCATAAGGAATATATAATTTACAAAATTCTTAATAAAATTTATATGTCTAAAATTTTATATCTCAATTTATTTGGATAGTTTGGATTTTTGTGAATCCAAAAATATTTTATTTATAATTTTTGGACGTTTATTTTATTTTCTAGAATTTTATTGAATTCAGGGGCATTTTGGTCTTTTCCTATTTACTAAAACAGATTTTAAACGACTTGGGCTGGCCATTTGGGCTTATTGGGCCCCTGTGGCCCAATAGGGCATAGTCAAAATAACACCTCGAAGTGGTCTTAGCCCAACCATCCCATTCTCTCAATCTATTGTTCGTTCTCATATCCCCTCTCCCTCGACCCAAGGGGTTCTGCGCCGCGCGGTGATGCCCTTGCCGTGGACCTTCCAGCCACCGTGGTGTGGCAAGGTGGGTTGGCGACTACGCCCGTCCATCTGGTCCAATTCGATTTGATTCCAGAGCTCCCCTGTGGCCAGGTTCACCCTATTCCTGAACCCTAGGTTTTGGGTTGGGTGTTGCCACCGCCGCTATGGACCCTCCTATGGTGGTGTGCGGTGTTCATGTGCTGTTGTGGCCGCCGCCGGGGCTGGTGCGGGTTGCAGTGCCCTCTGGGTGCTCCCCGTGCCGCCGCGAGCACGTCGGCCCTTCTACTTCCTCTTCAATTCGTCAACGAGGACCTCGGGTAAGTTGCCTCTGTGGATCTTAGTTTATCTTATCACCATGAATCTCTCTATGTGTACCTAGTGGCTACCCTTTCCTAGTGCCTGCGTTCTGAGTAGGTTTCATATCCTAATTAGGGTTCTTGTTCTGATTAGGGTTCATATCCCTCTGTTGATCATATCAAAGATGATTTGGATCTAGTGGTGATAATCCTTGAGCATGATGAATGACTTTTTGCTGTGGATTATTATTTGTAGTTGGCTTTGGTGATGCTAGTGGCTTGTCAGACTTATTCCAGTGGTAATTTACTATGATCCAATGTTAGTGTTTCTACAAAATCCCTACATGGAAATGTTGTTGATCTGAGAACTTTCCACTGTCAAGATGTTTATACTAATAGTAGTTCTATCAGTAATTGCTTACTGCATTTATAATGGTTGGCTTGTATGAGAATATACATACTGAATATAATCATTACATGTTAATGATTTATGTAGATGTATAGATGAGTTAGATGATGATTCCTGGCATATGGCTTCAGGAAGATGATATTTAGTGGCTTGCCCCTTTTTATTGGTGAAATCTAAGTAAAGATTGGAATTAGCTTATTAGAACTTGTCCTTGTGATACCAGTATAAACTGGCACACAAGTGATTGGGTCCTATTCCTGAGCTTAGCCTTGAAAGTGCTTGTGATTAATACTGGCAAGATAAAATGAAAGCTTCTTTATTTCTCCTGCCTATGATGTTGGTCTAAGGCATAGGAACTAGTTTCCTAATGGTTGTCCCTGATAGAAATATTCTAGTAGAATTACCAGCTGCTAATTCTTGAAGCATAATTGGAAAACAATGGGTGTGCTAAGGGTTTTGCATGGATCCATAGGATTTATGGATACTGAGGTGCTACTCTTTCAAGAGATGTGCCTAGATTTCATAATCTTTCCTTTGGCTATATTGAAATATAGGATTTGGCCTTTGTAACCAGGATCAATGATATTGGTCTAAGATCCTGGTTATACTGGTAGGTTGATCTTGTAATTATGACTTTAATTTTTTTAAACCTTCTAGGATGGATTCATCCCACTTGGATGAATACTAAGAGGTTAGATATAAAACAACACATGATTATTTATATGATAAACAGATCATGTGATGGTTTTAAATAACTCACCACAACTGTTGTTGCTGTTGTGGTTGCAACTTGTTGATCTGGTAGCCTGATCTTGCTGGCTTGATCTGGTCCTTCTCTTGTTGCTGTCCCTATTGCTTACAGCTTCTGGAACTTGTCCTTGATATTTCTATCCACCTTCTGGTTCCTTGTAGCTTGGTCTTGACCTTGCTGTCCACCTGATCCACCCCCTCCATATGTCACCATCTTGGTGAGTTCTGAGATGATCTGGTTTGTGGTTTAGTTTGACAGGTTTGGTTGTGGCTAGGCTGCTGATGTTTGATGTGTATGAACAAGAAGATGAGGTTGTGGTGCTTGCCCATGGCTGTGCTGATGGTTTTGTGTGATTGAGCTATTGATGTGGGGCTGATAGGACACACCATGCAATCTGGTGTGTGTCCTGCCTATGTGCTTGCTGTGCACTTGTGGGTATGCTCTGAATTTGAGATTGACTGTTATCTGGTTACTTTTACCTGGCTGGTGAAACTTGTCCCTCCTTGCTGTCATTTGACTTCTGGCTTAAAATTATGAAAGATACATTCTTTCATATTGGTGAAATTTGCCCCTCTTTATAAAATTACTCAATGATGAATCTTGATCAGTGCACTTCACTGACAAGTCTGAGAGTAAAACATTACTAGCCCTAACCTTCTTTATTTTTTTATTTATGTTTATTTTGCAGGTACCAGACTTGGGAATTCAAGATTTTAGCTTAGGTTTATTTGTAGAATAGTCATATGTAATCTTCTTTATTCTTTTGTAATTTTTGTTCTATTCTTTTGTAAGCTTCATTTTATTATTTTGTAATAAATATTATACTATTATTAATAAAGAAATATTCTTATTCTTTATTTATTTGCTATGGTGAAGATTGTGAATGATTTTAATAAGTTACTTTTTTGTAACTTATTTATTGAATGAAAATATGAAATAGATATTCATATTCTTAATTGCTTTCTTTAAATAAAGTTTGAGTTAAATTGGTTAATTCCTGATTAATCAAGTTCAAACATTATTCAAAATCATTTAAATTATAATTCAAACACTCAAGTTTTAAATTCAAATTTCATTTCCCAAAACACATAATTCTTTAAAGATCATATCAAAGTCTATAGCAATCATCCTTTAGGACTAAATCTAATCTCAAAGTAGGAAAGAAACCTTGATCACTTTAGGTTTTATTTGGCGAAAAATTTACCCACATTTTCACAGATGAATACATGCAACATCTTAAATTTCTAAATTTACCCTTCGTGAGTTCCTAAATGCTGGGATGTTACACCAGATGCCAAGGAGGATGCAACATACGGCGCCATTCATCTCTCGCAGAGGGCGAGAGGATGCAACACTGGAGTCATTCATCTCCCAGATACCTCCGCGGGAACCGCCCGTAGCACCTTTTGCGCTGCAGCACCTTCCACTGCCCCAAACTGGCTCTCCACGCGCCATCGCGCCGCCGCGCCCCTCTAGGCCCAAAACCGAGCCTAGATCGGGCCCTCCCACCGCCGACAGTCGCCACGCCGCTAGTACCTCCGCACGCCGGCGGCACACACCTCCACCACGCCACGCTGCCACCACCGCTGCGGTCACGCATACCGCAAGCGCCTCGGTCGCCGCCGCCGTCTTGCAATGCCGTAGAGATCTTGGAGTCATGGACACCGGAAGGGGGAACCGCCCCGCCGCCACCTTCCCTGGGCATGCGCGGCTTTGCCAGCAGTCCCTCTGGCGGCGGCATCCGAGAGGCTCACTTTTTTTAAAGATCAGATTACGAGAACCTTCTCCTTTCCCATGGATCAAGGCCCATGCTACCAGCTACCCGCCGAGCCCATCTTTTTGACTGTTATGGAATTGGTTACATTATTTATTTATAAATTCCATGATTTTTTTATGCCTAACTATATTTTTTTTGGTATCTTGTCATTTTTGTGGAATTACCAAATGAAATGATATCATCAATGCCATTTCATTTCATTTCATTTCATTTCTACCAAATAAAATGAAATGATGAAAACCAAACAAGCTCTAATAGATATTCTAAGCTCAGGCCCAGACATTTACCGGTGTAGCCTTGCTGGGTGAGGGGGCGCCTTGCTGCTGCCATGGACGAATGCCGAATCAGAGACGGCGACTACCGAATTGACTTCCGGCAGTTTTGGAAGGTTACTTCCTACTAGAATTGAAGCATGGATTCCTTTTTCTGTTGCCGCAAAAAGAAAAACATAGCCTTGTCCGAAGTTGAGTCCAATTCGGAGTTGCGGCAGCCAGCAGATGAACTCTCGGATTTTGCTCTCTGCTGCATCCTGCCTGCGGGAGATTGTCATCCTTGGAGTCCGACTTGGCGTCCAATTCTGAGGAATGCCATCAATAAATATGCACCCAATTCAATCCCACACCCCATCAGATCATCCATCGTTTCGTTCCCCGGCCTGCAAGCACATCTCTCTCTCTTCTGAGTTCTGAGCACGCTTGTGATTCAATAAGATCATCGATGGCGTCGGTCGAACGCGCAATGGCCAAGGCCGCCGCAGGGCTTCTCCCGGGTCTGCTCCCGACCCCGCCGAGGAGCACCATCACCACCCCGTGCCTCATCATCCTGCTGCCGTCTTCCTTCGCCTCCAAGCCCAAGCCCGGCCGCGCCGATTCAGTCGAGAGGTGGGACGCGCACAAGACGGACAAGAAACCTGGCAGCCCTTCTTCCTCGTCGTGCGGCAGCTCAAGCCCAGGGAGCGCCTCCTCGTGCGAGCGCTGGGACATGAACACGACGATGTCACGTTCCTCGTCGTCCTCGAGCTCTAGCGTGGCGTCGTCGTGCGAGAGGTGGGAAAGCAACAAGCGTGCAACCTGCGGGCGCTGGGACATCCACAAGAAGTGCGGGAGCAGCAGCAGCACGTCCTCGCCATCGTCGTCGAGCTCGAGCAGGGGAAGCAGCGCGATACCAGGCCGCGCGTCCTCCGCCGATCGCTGGGACACGCACAAGAAGGCTCGCTCGAGACGGACCGACGCCGAGAGCCGGACGGGCGAGCAGGAAGAGATGGAGATGGACTACAAGCACTCGCAGGAGAACGAGACGATGGCAATGGTTCCGACGGCTCCACGCATGGATCCCGTGTTCTCTGGATCGGGCTTCATTCGCCTCGCCGGAGCCGAGCATGCTTCCCATGCCGACCTTCTTCCGCTCCCGGTGTCCAAGCATGATGCATGTGCCAGCGCACTAGGTGCTCGTGCAGAGTATAGTACTGTATTCTTCTAGTTGAACGTACGTGTATGCTGTCAAGATTCAGAATTCTGTGTAGTAGTTTGCCTCCTGAATTCTGACCACGGGATCCAAGTTGTTGTGTTCGTAATTCCAGTACGTAGCATTATTATTGCGGGTACACCAGTTCGCAACTACTAGTTTGTACTACTGATTGATTGAGAATTTTCAACTCTTGAGTTTATATATGGTAAGAGCATCTCCAAGAGCATTCCTATAATAAATTGCTAAAAAATGAGTATAGCAATATGAGAGAGGAGGTATAGCAATTCTTAACTGATTTTGCTTTGGCAGCATTCCTATACTGAATTGCTATATATTTGCCCAACACACACAATGACATGTGGGGACAAGACACATGGCTAGCCACACAACAAATCTCACACACACCGGACCCACGTGTCAATGTGACTAAAAATTGAAGAGGACCACAACAAACCAGATTGCTATAATTTTGGGGTTGGTCTCTTGACTTTGCATATATACCAAGTGGAGAGACCAATATACTAAGCTTTCTAATTTTTTTTGTAGGGGGACCACTTATACAAAGGCTGTTGGAGCTGTATTTTAGATAAGGATTGCTATAATAGCAATTGGAAGCAAATATAGGAAGGCTCTTGGAGATGCTCTAAAGGTTCATCAATTTGTAAGTGGACGCTGCCAAAGATAACAGAGTTATCTCTCGTTTGTATTTTTTTTTAAACACGGCAAACGACTTGCCATTTTTATTAAATAATAAAAAGTTTTTGGAGTGTTACAGAACCAAGCCTTGACAATAACACCAAGGCAGCCACAAAAACCAACTACTCACGCAGCATTACACGACCAATGGCCTTGGTGCCGACAAGGCACCACGTAGAAACCTCCTCCTTAATTTTGTTGACTAACATTTTCACGGTTATGGAGTGGTTTCGAAAGATCCTAATGTTTCTCTCCTTCCAAATTTCTCAAGAGACCAACATTGCCATTGAGGACATAACCTTTCTTTGCGCCCCTCTTTTGTGGATCACCTCTTTCCACAGTTCTTCACGGATCTATAATGGTGCCAATTTGCGGTGTTAATGTCTTGTAGGCCGAGCCAATCTTTTAGCTTGTTCTAAACTCTCATTGAGTAACGACATTTAAAAAGTAGGTGTGACGCCGATTCTTGTGTTTGGCTATAAAGTTTGCAACAGTCACAATTGGGCCAACCTCTTCGAGCGAGTCTATCCGCAACCAAACCCAGTTGTGTAGAACCAACCATGTGAAGATTTTGCACTTGGGAGTCGCCCAAGGTTTTCAAACCATGTTTGGCATCAAGGAGTTGAATTGTCCCAAGTATTGCATGTTGAGCCGAGTAACATCCATCTCTTGTTAGTTTCCAAGTGATATCATCTGGGGTGTGTTGGTATAAATTGATGTTGGCTAGTCTCTCCCAAAGGTTGTAGAATTGTTTAATTTATTGCACGGCGAGGCCATCTGTGTGTTAATTTGTGAGACCCAAAAGTCATTTAGAAGAACTTGTTGCACCAAGCATCATTTTTTCTTTGAGATGTAAAAAATAAGGTGGGCCACATCTTTAGGTCTCTCTCCGTCTAGCCAACTTGCCTCTAAAAAAGTGCCTTCTTACCATTCTCAATGATTACTTTGGTCGCCGCTACAAAGAGGTTATGGTCCTTGGAGTTGCAAGGGTTACCAAGCCCTACCCACGATTTGTCCTCGTTTTCCATTATTTTCAAAGCCATCTTTGCCTAAGAGCACGGGCAAATTTTCTTAGGTTCAAAATTCTTGCACCGGCAATATGTTGCACGTTTGTATTCTGATAGGGGTCCAAGTTGAATTTCGTTTCTTATATCAGTGGCGTCTGTAAGCTTAGTTTTGATTTTGGTGTTGTGATTGACATTTGTGATGTTGGAACTACAGAGAAATTTGTCATCCCGTGTTATTCTCACACGAATGAGCTTCGATTTCACTATGATATTATTCCTTTTTTAGATAAAAAGGGCCTCGTCCTAGTTCCCATTACTGAAACCAACGAGTTCTGTTACAAAAGCAATGTCCAGCACTCGGGCCAACTGCAGACTACAGCTGTCAGAAATACACCCAGGAAACTACAGTATCCACCACGCACTCACATACATGTTTTTGGTGCACTAACTGACATTACAAGTTTTCCTACAACACCCACCATAATCCTCACCTAGGAGAGCAACCAAAATGTACACAACATGCATCAAAAGAAGCACTAACGGGTCACCACCCTGAAGAGCTCCCCATCACCTACCATCATCAGCTCTTTGTCATCCAGGGTTCTCGCCAGGTCGTCCATGGTGATCCAGGTCTCTCCATTGACAAGAGTAAGATTCTTGAGGTCCACCATCGCTTGTGATATCCTCCTCTTGCCAACCGTCAGCCAGGCTTAGCCACAACAGCGGAGAAGTAGCTCGTGCCAGATTCTCCAGCTTGACCACTAGTTTGTCCGGCATGTCCTTTTCTCCCTCCCATAGCAGAATATCCCGCTGAGCAAGATTGTAAGCACATTTTCTATAAATCTCCTGTATACCAGGCCATATAGATCGACTGAAACACATATCATTTCTTATGATCCACACAGACCACAAAAAGGCACCATGTAGCACATTATCAACTCTATAGAGTTTATTATTTTTCCATTTATTTGATATTTTCTTAAAATTCATGAGGTTATCACCTCTGACAGCAGGATCAACAAGGATATGCCAAGCAGCTTGAGCCACAGAACACTCAAAAAATATATGATTGCAAGATTCGGATTTATTACAGAATAAGCATAATAGATCATCCATATTTTGTCTCTTAACCAGGTTATCTCTAGTGAGTACCCTATTATGGGACAACAGTCACAAGAAGAAATGAATTTTTGGGAGAGCCATAACACTCCACATCTTGTACATGGACAGGCAGAACCCCTTTACAAGCTATATGTACCGAAAAATTGGAAGTTGACATAATCAGGGAAGTTTCAATGACTGTACAACAGCTAATAGTACAGTTGCTTTGTGGTTTCAAAAAAAAAAACACTCATCTAGTTAATGAAATTGCGTTAATGAAATTGCAAGATACTTTGACTTTCCAGACAAAGTTAAAAAAAGTGTCATGCCCCGGCAAGGTCTCCGTGGCAGATCTGCTGCAATATGTAATGTTATGATGACGCTGTATTGAGCGTTTCAACTGAACACATACCAAACCAAGTACAAGCAGCATAGTTCGTATCCAATTTGTATATTTATCTATGTTTACAAAATTGAATAATATGACGATGATTGAGGAGTTCCCTGAATGCTTGCCTTTTTTAAACATTTAGGTTCATTTTAAACAGTTTTAGCAAGTTCAAGATTTAAATTTTTTTAGAGCAATCAGTTCAAGATTTAATACACGATTTTGAAAAATGATTTTGAACTTGCCTTTCAGGAGAATGTAATTTTTTTTATAAACGCGTACGTACTGGTTTTGAGCAATATGGCTATTTATATAGAAATTGTGCAAAAACGACGAGAGAAACTCTGCCCGCATTTTCTGGAGAAGCGAATGTTTTCGCACCATTTCCAGAGGCCTTCTCAGGGTCGCTGTTGGTTGATTAGTTGATTCGTGCCAGACCGACTATACATGTGTAGATTTTTTTTTTTGGATAAATACATCTTTGTATGATTTGTTCGAAAAGTTGAACTCTAGCTCAAAATATATTGTCTGAATTGGTAGAAGACAGAACTAGGGGATAAATATGTGCAAGCTGATTAGAAAAATGTGATCTTATGCTTGATGGATCGATCTTTCAATATGGATCCTCGAAGTTTCAAAAGTGTAATAATTTGGTTTAGAAACAATCCTTATAGAGTTGATAGCATAAAACTACCATTTTGTATGTCAAATTTCCCATTTCATAATAGTCGCTCTCGAAATCGCAAAATAGTACTACATTTGACTCTGATTGTAGCAATGTGCGCCGATCTTTCGTTGATAGCGAATCAACCCCGCTTAACACCCGCGGGCCCACCTGTCAGGGTCACATGGCCCGTGATAGACGCCGCCCCGACACGCCCGTCTAACGGCCGTTAACCGGCGCCGCTTTAGTGGGTCCCACCTCGGGGTGGACCTCAGTCTCCGTCCTCCACTCCCCACTGTCTTCTTCCCCGAGCTCGGTGTTGCGCCGCTGCCGCCGCTTGTCCAACGTCGTCCGCCCGCGCCTCACCACCTTCGTCGTCGCCATGCCTAGCTGGTATGACGGGTCCTCCTCCAGCGGAAGCATTTTAGAGGTAAGATTTCTCCATCTTGTTGGAATTAGGGTTTTGGCCGATTTGGGATTTCTTCGATTTCCCCAAATTCCCCTGATTAAACTCGATTTTCTCTTCGATTAGGAGTTCACTGCGCTTGACCATGCTCCCGCTACCACTGATGACCCAATATTTTATGGAATCGCTGATGATTTTCCTGAGCTGTGTCGTGGCCACAAGTTATCACTGTGCAAATGTGTTGCATTCGAAGGGATCAACGCAGGCAGAAAGTTCTACCTGTGTCAAGTGGGGCATGTAAGTTTCCTTAACCAGAAATTTGGAATCATATCATCTGCTTAGTGACCAGAAAATGCTAATATGGAATCATCATGTGCCAATTAAATGTAATGCTGCAATCATCATCAATTAGTATGGAATGATTAGGAAATGTGCTTAGTGTCCAGAAAATGCAAGGATCAGTATATATATATATTAATATAGAACATTTAGTGGACCTAGAATATTTAGTGGATAGAACATCATCTTGTTCTTACATTTTTTAGTGGAATAATTGTGATGAGCCCAATATAATTGTTGTTGTTTTTGTTACAGTAACAAGTTCATGAAATCATAAGTGTAGACTGAAATCACAAGTGTAGACTGATCTGGAACATATAGATTGTATAAGCACTGTTTTTATGCTATCAACTCAAGTGTAGACTATCTGGGACATTGTTTTTATCATTGTACAGCAGATCAATAATTGTGGATTTCACAGTTGGATAGATCCAGAGTGGCCTACCACAATGAAGAATGCATTGACTAGGCTATGGGAAATGTACAATGAAAGTAATAGTGCAAGAATTGAAAAGAGGTATGAGTCATCCACGATGTTGAAGGATCTTGCTAAAGAGAAGGAAAAAGCTATCAAGAAACATGCATGACTTATTGCAGAAACTAACAAGTTTTTTGATGAGACTGGAAAGAAGGCTATGGAAGAAAACAGAAGGAGGATTTACAGTGAGGCTGAGCAGGAAGAACATATGGAGAAGTACATTGCAGGGTTGAAGAATTAAGTGGAGGTGTACAAGCAAGGGAATGGAGAATTCAAGAATCTGCTAAAAACCCAAGCAGCAGTTTATAAGGAGAAGCAGAAGAAGTGGGAGGATGAAAAACAGGCTCTGAAAGAGGAGAAGAAAAAATTAGAGTAAAGTATGTTTGATCTTTTCAATGCTACTGATAGTAACAAGGAAAAGATCAACAGGATCAAAGCAATATGTGATGAGTAGTGATGGAGTACCTACCTAGTTTGTTGCCCATTTATGTAATGTATGTATAAGAAAACTTGTATATGTGTTGTGTAAGAACCTAGTTGTGTACGTGCTTAGTTTGTTAGGATGGATGTTGAACTTATTGTGGTAATGGTTGTTAAGCTAGTAATGGATGTTGAACTTATTGTGGTAATTTGGGTCACTGTATAAAAATTATGATTTATTGTGCTAATACTAGTAGCTTGTGTAGTTGGGATCTTTGTATGTCTAATGCACCTTTAACTAGAAACAACATTGTGTTGTCGAGAACCCTCTAGGGGTCTCGACAACTTTTTAAAGTCATCCACCTTTAACTAGAAGCAACATTGTTGAAAGGATCGTATGGGCACCTAGAGGGGGGTGAATAGGTGCTACTTCAAATTTTACTCTTTTTTAGATTAGGGTTTGACAATAAAGGTAAATTCTCTAGAATATGCAACTATGGTGAATTTACCTATATGTCAACCAAGCACAAGCTAACACAACACTAAGTAAGAACAAGTAAGTAAAGTGTGGTAAAGGATAGAAGTAACCAAAGGAGTGGACGCGGAGACACAAGGATTTGTTTCCCGTTGTTCCTTCCTATTGAGGGGAAGTACGTCTACGTTTGGAGAGGGGGTGGTTTCAAACCACCAACGCCATGAGAGGCCTCCCTTGTTCTCCGATGAACCTCACCCTAACGGGCTCGATTCACCTTCCACTATATCGGCAACCTTCGAGGTGGAAGCCGGCACCTTTACAACAAGTTTGGGGCACACATCCACAACTGAATTGGAGGCTCCCAAATACAAGAAAGCTGTCAAGACAAATCAAAGACAAGCTTGTAAGAACCAAATCAAAGTTAGGGTTTCCAATGAAACACTAGAGCTTGGGGGCCCTCAAGTGAATGAGGGGGAAATGAAGATCTCTCTTGGTGAAGATGTAAATCAAGGCCTCCTCCTTCGATTCTCCAAAGATCAATGACTTTGGATGGTTGGATGAAGAGATCTTGTAGATTTGGTGGCTCTAATGGGGTTGGTGTTCTTGAGCAGCTCGAGCAGCTGGAGGAAGAAGATAAGGGTCCCTTTTTATAGGCAGCCCCCTCCATGAACCATTTTCTGACTGTTGTAGAAAAGTCAGACCGGAGACTCCGGTCTACACTAGAGACTCCGGCCAATCTCCGGACCTTCCTCCAGACCGCCCATCTGAATGACACAGAGCAATCCTGACCCAGCAACACCGGAGACTCCGGTCTTCCAACACCGGAGACTCCAGACTGAACAAAGTCCGAAGACTCCGGAGTAACCTCCGATGCAGGTTCCGGACCCCCAGACAGAATGTCCCAGCCAGATCCTGGGAGGCACCACCGGAGCCAGAACCGGAAACTCCGGACCACACCGGAGACTCCGGTCTCGGCAGACCGGAGACTCCGGTCTGGAGTTTCCAGAACAGTGCCACATGAATGTAGTCTTTTCCCAAGAGTGAGGGTGCTGTTCATTTATCATAATACCAACCTGTGGACAATGACAAACAGTAAAATGATCTACTTGTTGTTAACGAACACCAAAAGTGATTATGACAATAAATGCCCTTTCAATCTCCCCCTTTTTGGTGTTCGATGACAACAAGAGATTTGCATGGAATAATATATATATGTGACTCCCCCTGACTAAGTGCAACAATATAATTAAGTAAATCATGCAATCTAGATAATATCAACGGTAGCACACATAAATCTCACATGAGTTACAATAGATGGTGCACACAAGTCATAGTCACACACATGAACAACAAATGACACACATAAAGTTCAAGTTCGAATATGGCAAATAAAAGGCAAATAAAGACAGATAGTCGCAAATCCCAAATCCCAAGTCCATGCAAATCGATGAGAATGCCTTCTCCCCCTTTGGCACCGAAACACCGAAAAAGAGAAAAGACCTACACTAGCGCCCCCAACCGCTCAGTAGTCATCGTCATCCTCATCATCCTCATCCTCCTCCTAGTCACCATCATGCTGATCATAGTCATCATCATCGTCTTTAGGGACGGCAGGCCCTTTGCCGTGAGGGCGAGAAGAGGAAGTACCCTGATACCCAAACCCGGAGGTGACATCAGCAAACGTCTTCCAATCCACCAGACTATCCTGTTGGGCATTCCATGCCCCAAATGAGAGTGTATGATCGGACTCTGTGGACGGCTGAGCCCCATGCTCATCATTGTATTCATCTTCACCTTCCTCATTATCCTCAGCACCCTGTTCCTTGATCTCTTTGAGAATCTTCTCAATGCGGTGGTTGCTTTGGTAGGATGCATGCTGTTGCTTGCGGATGTCGACATTCATGCAACAAAGGGTCCTCTCCCAAAAGCTGTCCTTCTTGACCCGCTCATGCACATAGTCTCGCGTCATAGTAGGCATAGGGGGCATTGGAGGCAATCTTCCTCCGAACTCTAGGTGGAGAGGGAGCTCTCTCCGTCTCAATCTCCTCATCATCATCCCCATAGCGACGCCTCGGAGCAGGCCCCATATGCCCCTTCTGCTGCAGTGAGACCAGAGTGTGCACAGTGAGGTGTGGTGGTATGCCAAGTGGAGAATCATGCCCCTGGGAGTTGATGAGCCTCATAACCAAGGGTGCATATGGAGGAGACTTCTTGTAGAGAATGGCATGGAACATCTCCTCGAAAATAAAGTCCATCACGTCAATAGGTGCAGCATCTGCCTCAGGTCCAGCATTGAAGGTCCGGTGAGTATGGTACAGGAGGTTGACAAGCCCACCCCTAATTGCATCATCATTTCCAGCACTTCGTGCAATAGTGTGACGGAAGATCCTCGGCATAAGGTTGTAGAGGGTCTTGAGTCCCTTGGAACCCCCCACAACACCATCATCATACAGAGGTGCCAGCTTCAACTTGTTCTCACCCAAAGCAGCTGAGTGCATGCGCAGTCCCACAAGAGTGGATACTCCATGGAAGGTCTCAAATATGACATTGGCAAAGTCATGAAATGTAGCCGTGCAGCGACTGGTGCCAGACATCCACACCATGGTCCGGTCAAGATCAGACCCAAACACGACTGTGGCATAGAAATGTTGTACAAGGTGGACATTGTAGTCTTCACGCAGCTCCATCAAGTTGTAGAGACCAAGCTTCTCACAGATCCACATGGCATCATTGAAGTAAGGGCTCTGACGCATCAGCTCAACACTCATGAACTTCTGAGGGCAGACAGGTGATTTGGTCAGTACACCATACACATCCTTCATGAACACAGCTTGTTCTTTCCTCCAGTAACGAGGGTCCTCACTGGTACGAGGGAGCACATAGAAATCTGTCTTTCTCAGCTCACGGTACTCCTCTTTAGACATTTTGGCTAAGGTCTGCAGGTTGTCATACTTGGCCCTCTTGGCACAGTCCTCCCATTCAGCCCTCTCATGATCCCTCTTCAAGTAAGCTGCATCACGTGCCCGCTGTTTCCAGTTGGGTGGAGGCACGATAAACTGACCCTGAGCTTCATCATAGGGAGGATTGCCCCTTTGGGACTTGGCCTTGGTACGACGAGGATGACTAGAACCATCACCTGTGAACAGCAGTGAGGGAGATAGCATGGAGATGAGTATATATATGTCCCAAAGATGCAGTACAAGAGCTTTGATGCATTTCTGGACTATTTTGATTCACCCAACACCGGAGTCTCCGCACCTTATACCAGAGTCTCCGGTTCAGACCGGAGTCTCCAGACCTAAGTCCAGAATCTCCGGTCAGGAGGCTCGGGTATGAGATGGGAAGATGCTGGTGAGGGTGAATCTAGTAGATCGGGCAATGCAACAAGGCTAAAGTACTAGAGTGCACGCAAACAAGTGATTCTAATGGACAAATCAGCAACAATCCTCAAAAAACATATCTAGAGATGAACCCTAGGAGAAAAATAGAGGAGAGATACCAGATCTGTCCATGGGATCAATTCCTCCGGTGGGAATGACCCAATGGAGGAGAGGGGAAGGTTGGCCGGCGGCACGGCGGATCCTGGGGGCTTCTTGACCTCCGGGGAGGATTTTTGGAAGAGGGGGCGACGGGGTTGGAGGTAGGGGACGGGGTGAAGAATGGTGAACTGTTGTCCCAGTTCACCCCGACCCCCTGCTTTAAGTGATAGAAACCGTCTGGACTAGAGACTCCGGCCTACACCAGAGACTCTGGTGTATGTACACCGGAGACTCCGGTCCTCCTCGACCAAAAGTTCCAGGAAAGGTGTTTGGGGACATATATGAGAGATAGATGGTTTTTAAGATAGGGATAGGGCTTGGGTTGATACATCAAACTGTGAAGAACCAACAAGAACCATAGGAATTCAAAAATATTCAGAAAAGCTCCAAGAGACTAAAATCAAGCAAATGACAAACATGAGTAAGTGCCAACCTCTCAAAAGAGAGAGGGTGGTGGCCTAGGCCACCATATATGAGTATACTTGGCTTGGCACCACGAAGATATATCTTGGGTCCATTACCAAAACTCATCATTAAGCTCACATATCACTAAATGATATTAAGAGGAATGATTTTGATTGCTTTGGGGATAATGGGGGGAGGGATGGTCCAATCAATTAGGACCGCACTCCCCCTATATCCATGCCTACACCTAAACCAAATATGAGATGAAACATAGGTGAGAGTGCAAGAAAATCAAGTCAAGCTCCTTGAATCTACGACATTTAGTTCATTCCTCAAGTAGCAAAACCTTGCTTCATCAAGTGGCTTCGTGAAGATATCGGCAAGTTGATCTTTGGTTGATACATATGATAGATCAATATCACCTCGAGCAACATGATCTCTAATGAAGTGATGGCGAATCTCAATATGCTTTGTCCTTGTGCGATCCACCGGGTTGTAGGCAATCTTGATGGCACTTTCATTGTTAGATAGAAGAGGCACTTTGTCACAATGGACACCGTATTCCTTTAAAGTTTGCCTCATCCATAGCAATTGGGTGCAAGCACTAGCAGCTGCCACATACTCGGCTTTGGCGGTGGAGAGAGATATACAATTTTGCTTCTTGGAGGACCAACATACCAAAGACCTACCAAGGAATTGGCAAGCCCCGGATGTTGATTTTCTATCATCCTTGTCACCCGCCCAATCCGAATCCGTGTATCCACAAAGAGCAAATGTTGAGCCTCGAGGATACCAAAGACAATAAAATAGGGTATGAACGAAATATCGAAAGATTCTCTTGACCGCCATTAAATGGCTTTCTTTAGGAGTCGCTTGATATCTTGCACACACACCTACACTCAACACAATATCGGGTCTAGATGCACAAAGATAAAGCAAAGAACCAATCATAGACCGGTATACCTTTTGATCCACATCTTTACCATTTGGATTTTGTTCTAGATGAGTCTTTGTAGCCATGGGAGTAGGGGCTCCATTTAAATCTTGCATTTTGAATCTCTTGAGAATATCTTGAGTATACTTGGCTTGATTGAAGAATGTCCCTCCTGTAACTTGCTTGATCTCAAAGCCAAGAAATACTCTCAACTCCCCCATCAAAGACATCTGGAACCTACTAGTCATAAGCTTTGAGAATTCATCATTAAAAGCTTTGTTAAAAGAGCCAAAGATAATATCATCAACATATATTTGGCATACAAAAAGCTCCCCATTGACTTTCTTAGTAAAAAGAGTGGGATCGATTTTCCCAATCTCAAATCCACAGTCAAACAATAGCTCTCTAAGGTGCTCATACCACGTGCGTGGGGCCTGCTTGAGCCCATAGAGTGCCTTATCAAGTTTGTAGACATGGTTTGGGAAGTTGGGGTTGTCAAATCCTGTGGGTTGCTTAACATATACCAATTCATTTAGTGGACCATAAAGAAATGCACTTTCTACATCCATTTGTTGCAACTTGAAGTTATGATGTGCCGCATAAGCAAGAAGGATACGAATGGACTCAAGGCGAGCCACGGGTGCATATGTCTCTCCATAGTCAATGCCTTCAATTTGAGAGAACCCTTGTGCAACCAATCTAGCCTTGTTCCTTACTATGATTCCATGCTCATCTTGCTTGTTCTTGAATATCCACTTTGTTCCAATAACATTGCGACAATCCTTTGGCTTCTCTACTAACTTTCATACTTTGTTTCTCTCAAAGTTGTTGAGTTCTTTGTGCATAGCTTCTAACCAATCCGAATCTTCAAGAGCTTCCCACACTTTATTTGGTTCAATCATGGAGATGTGTGCTTGATGTTCACTGAACCTCTTCAATTGTGCTCTTGTGGAAATACCTTTCCTTAGATCACCAACTACATTTTGTAGAGAGTGGTCTCTTAATTCCAACATTCTTTCCCTTCTAGCTTTGTGACGAGTGTGGATCTCCGTGTTGTTTCTTGGGGGACCCTCTTCATCATTTTGATCCTTGTATTGACCATCATCTTGACCTTGATCATCATTGGAATCATCCTCTACATTGGGAGGCAAAGATTGACCTTGGTCTTGATCAAGTGCTCTTCTAGCGTCAATTTGAGCTTGTCTCAAAGCAGTTTGTACGGATCTTCCTTGAGAAATTGACTTGGCACCACTTGACAACCCGTCGAATGGACCAAGCTCCCCTTGACTAGAGTTGTCACTTTGATCACCATGTTGAGGGTCCACATCTTGTCTTTGGCTTGAGTCAATGTCCTTTTCGGTGGATGGAGCATGTTGAGGTTGTGAAGATGAGGGATCCACTTGAGTGGAGCATAGTTCTTCTCGATCCGCCATAAGGGGTTCCTCAACGGGGCGGATATATCCCACACCCATTCTTCCTATGGCATCCTGAGGCATTTCATCATCTGCATCACAAGCATCAACACGCCCCTTTGGGGACCATCATATTCTTGAAGGTCACACTACAAGATTCTATGGCTCGGAGAGCTTATCATAGATTCTATAAGTGTGAGATTCGAGACCATAGCCAACAAAAATACCCTCTAATGCTTTAGACTCGAATTTAGACAAACGAACACCTTTATGAGATAGAAACACTTACAACCAAACACCCGGAAGTAAGATATGTTGGGCTTGTTACCGGTAAGAATTTCATATGTTGTCTTGTTGATTTCTTTGCGGAGGTAGAGCCGGTTGGAAGCATGGCAAGCGGTGGAGATGGCTTCGGCCCAAAAGTTGTATGGAGATTTAAACTCCGCCAACATGGTCCTAGCCATCTCAATAAGAGTCCGGTTCTTCCTTTCGGCCACGCCATTTTGTTGAGGGGTGTATGCAGCGGAATATTGATGTTTAATCCCCTCATCACTAAGGAAATCATTCAAGGTGTAGTTCTTGAACTCGGTGCCGTTGTTGCTTCTTATAATCAACACGAGAACATTGTATTGCCGTTGAACCAAGTTGATGAAGTCTATAAAAGTCTTTTGAGTCTCACTCTTCAACTTGAAGAAATAAACCCAAGAGTATCTTGAAAAGTCGTCAACAATCACCAAACAATATTTCTTCCCCCAAGACTTGCATGAGATGGAGGACCAAATAGATCCACATGGAGGAGTTCCAAGATCTTGGTAGACTTGATTTGGATCTTAGGCTTGTGAGGGGCGTCATGCATCTTCCCTAGAACACATGCCCTGCAAACACGATCTTTGGCAAAGGAAACATTTTCTTTTAGTCGAACAATATGGCCCTCTTTATGGAGACTTTGCAAAGTTCTCATATTGACATGGGCTAGTCGGCGGTGCCATAGCCAACCCACATCGGCCTTTCCATATAAGCACATCGGACCTGCAGTGGCTTGCCCCGAAAAGTCCACCACATACAAGTCATTTTCGACGTACCCAACGAAAGCGACCTTGAGAGACTTGCTCCACATGAGGACCACAATATCATCATCAATAAAGACGGCAAAGCCCATCTTTCCAAGAGCACGGACAGAAAGTAAATTGTATCCAAGGGTTTCAACAAGCATGACGTTCACGAGTGTAATGTCGTAAGCCACCACTACCTTGCCGAAACCCATTACCTTAGACTTTGACTTGTCGGCATATGTGACGGTGATTTGATCTTCATTTGACACCAAGTCCTTGACAATAGACGAGCTTCCGGTCATATGACTTGTGCAACCACTATCAAGAACCCACTTTGACCCTCCGGAAGCATAAGTCTACAAAAGATCAAGCTAATTTTTAGGTACCCATTTTTCAATGGGTCCTCTTTTGTTAGCAACAAGGGTCTTGGGAACCCAAATAGACCAAGCAATATAACCACCATATGGGCCAACATATTGTGCATACACATCAACAAAATAATCACGCATTAGAACATAGTGAGGGTTAGCACTACCCGCAAAGTCATCATGAGACATAGTTTTACCACTTGTGGTCTTACTATCCACAATGGCCTTGTTAGTTACTTGTGTGGGCTTGGCCTTCTTCTTCTTGTTCTTCTTATTCTTCTTCTTCTTCTTCTTCTTCTTAGAATTGGAGACAAATCCAATGCCCCCTTTATCACCACTAGGTCTTTGCTTACTCAAAAGATCATCAATGGACTTGTTGCCTTGTGGAAATGCGGCCTTAGCAAGCTCCCCCTTCAACCTAGCATTCTCTTCAAGAATAGTTGTACTACTAGATGGAATGAAGTTACTAGGTGAAGGAATATTGGACAATTGAGTTTGAAGCATTTCATGGGACTTTGTGAGTGACAAGAGTTCACTCTCCAAAGCCTTGTGGGCCTTGTTAAGCAACATAAAGTCCTCGGCAAGTTTTTCATGAACCACACCAAACTCAATCTTGTCCTTTTTAGCACTTTTGTATTTAGCAATAGCATGATCACGCTCTTTGATGAGTTTTTTAACAATAATGTCATTGGCCTCATCAAGCCCTTCAAGTTTTAATTCAAGTGACAACCTAGTTTCTTGTTCTTCTTCTAGATCATTGTTTAAAGCCTCTAGCTCAATCATGTGTTCATGTCCAAGTTTACATCTTACATCTAGAAGCTCTTGAGTATGTGAAAGTTGATCTAGGATGTTTCCAAAATGTAACTTAGCATCTCCTTCTAGGTTAGTCATAAACTCATCAAAGGCAATTAATTCCTTTTTAACATCAAGATACATCTCATCTTCAATTTCATCATTATCTAAGGGAGTAGAGCGGGATGATGAGGATACCTCCGTTCCTCTTGCTATAAGGCAAGTGACGTTCTTGGTGGGAGAGTTCTCATTTGGAGAATCGAAGAGTGAGAATGTCGGAGTAGAGGTGGTGGCTAGAGCAGCCACACCATGAGAAGTTTCCTCTTCCTCATCTTCATCATCTTCATTGTTGGAGGAGTATTCTTCATGAGTGATCAAGACAATTTCTCCCGACTTCTTGTTGATGGGATTCTTCTTGATGAAAGGTTTCTTGTAAGGTGCCTTGAGAGTCTTCTTCAACACAAGCTTACCCCCATGATCTTCTCTCTTTTCATAGGGACAACTTGCTACAAAGTTAGAGCGGTCACCACAATTGAAGCAAGTTCTCAATCTTGTTGTATTTTCTCTTTTCCCATTTGGGTTGCTTTTCTTTGCATTTCCATCTTGGCCTTGGCGGGGTTCTTCCAAAAGTTCTTTGCATAGAAGGCCATATATTGACTATGAGCAATCTTGACTTCATCGGGGTGGTCCATGGAAAGCCCTTCATCACTATCATCTTCATCCCCATGGTCCACAACTTTGGCCTTCAAAGAAACATTGACAACATTGCTCATACCAAGGGCACGAGCACGGGCATCTTTGGCATTCTTGGCGGCAACCTTGAAAGCGGCCATCTCTTGCATAACTTCATTTGAGGTCATGAGATGGTAGTTGTGTCTTCCTTGTAGGCTCTTCAAGTCGGTGGGCTCAAAAGGCATGAGTGCACTCACATATTTCCTTTTTATCCATGCATCGTCCACATGTGAGGCACCCACATTTCTAAATGAGGTGGCGGTGGTCTTGAGCCTTCGGTACATGTCTTCGTGATCTTCACCTTCTTTCATGTAGAAGCCTTCGACTTCATTGCTTAGAGCATCATATCGGTTCCTCCTCATACTCTCATTTCCAACAAACAACACAGTGAGAGCATCCCAAGATTTCTTGGCAATGCTAAAGTGCTCAATGTGTGGGTAATCCTTTGTTCCCAATCCTTGTTGAATCATATGCAAAGCAGTGGCATTGAGTTGACTATTGACAACCTCTCTTCTTGTCAAGTTGTTTGGATCCCCAATAAAGAGTCCATGCTCGATGATGTTCCATAGTTCAATGCAAGAGCTGCGCACATGAGTTCTCATTAGTGATTGCCATTGAGCAAAAGTAGCAGATTCTTCAAGCTTAGGTGGGTCACCTCTATTATACACATGAGGGTGAGGGACTGGAGGGTCGGGAGAGTACCATGAATCACGATGCTCACCCTTCCCACCATCATTGTGTGTGGAGGAGTTAGTGTTGTCTTGTTTACCCCCCACCATCATACCCTCGGGGGGTACCGAAGTATTCCCTTTAGGTACAACGGATAGTAGATCCTCTTGAGGAGATGGGGGGTGATGATCCATCTTTGTCTTTAAGAAGTTGCTCAAGCATCTTCTTGACTTCGTTGACCAAGGAAGAGCTCAATCTTGTTTCCAAGTTTCTGAGATCTTCCATGGTCACCGGGGTCGGCTCACCACCACCATCCCCTTCTTGGCTACCCATATTCTCTTAGGCGGTAAAGCCCAAATAAAGAGCCGAGGCTCTGATACCAATTGAAAGGATCGTATGGGCACCTAGAGGGGGGTGAATAGGTGCTACTTCAAATTTTACTCTTTTTCAGATTAGAGTTTGACAAGAAAGGTAAATTCTCTAGAATATGCAACTATGGTGAATTTACCTATATGTCAACCAAGCACAAGCTAACACAACACTAAGCAAGAACAAGTAATTAAAGTGTGGTAAAGGATAGAAGTAACCAAAGGAGTGGACACGGAGACACAAGGATTTGTTTCCCGTAGTTCCTTCCTTTTGAGGGGAAGTACGTCTACGTTTGGAGAGGGGGTGGTTTCAAACCACCAACTCCACAAGAGGCCTCCCTTGTTCTTCGATGAACCTCACCCCAACGGGCTCGATTCACCTTCCACTATATCGGCAACCTTCGAGGTGGAAGCCGACACCTTTACAACAAGTTCGGGGCACACATCCACAACTGAATTGGAGGCTCCCAAATACAAGAAAGTTGTCAAGACAAATCAAAGACAAGCTTGTAAGAACCAAATCAAAGTTAGGGTTTCCAATGAAACACTAGAGCTTGGGGGCCCTCAAGTGAATGAGGGGGAAATGAAGATCTCTCTTGGTGAAGATGTAAATCAAGGCCTCCTCCTTCGATTCTCCAAAGATCAATGACTTTGGATGGTTGGATGAAGAGATCTTGTAGATTTGGTGGCTCTAATGGGGTTGGTGTTCTTGAGCAGCTCGAGAAGCTGGAGGAAGAAGATAAGGGTCCCTTTTTATAGGTAGCCCCCTCCACGAACTGTTTTCTGACCGTTGTAGAAAAGTCAGACCGGAGACTCCGGTCTACACCGGAGACTCTGGCCAATCTCCGGACCTTCCTCCGGACCGCCCATCTGAATGACCCAGCAACACCGGAGACTCCGGTCTTCCAACATCGGAGACTCCGGACTGAACAAAGTCTGGAGACTCCGGAGTAACCTCCGGTGCAGGCTCCGGACCCCCAGATAGAATGTCCCAGCCAGATCCTGGGAGGCACCACCGGAGCCAGAACCGGAAACTCCGGACCACACCAGAGACTCCGGTCTTGGCAGACCGGAGACTCCGGTCTGGAGTTTCCAGAACAATGCCACATGAATGTGGTCTTTTCCCAAGAGTGAGGGTGCTGTTCATTTATCATAATACCAACCTATGGACAATGACAAATAATAAAATGATCTACTTGTTGTTAACGAACACCAAAAGTGATTATGACAATAAATTCCCTTCCAATTGTGTTGTCGAGAACCCTCTAGGGGTCTCGACAACTTTTTAAAGTCACCCACCTTTAACTAGAAGCAACATTTTAAAGTAACCTTTAATATAACATTCTAAAATACATCCATAAAACAACACTATTGCCATCCATAAAACAACACTACTGCCCACATTTCAACAACAATCACAGCTTCACCATCAAATTGAAAGATAGTCTTAACCAACAAATATCATACATAGTTTTAAACAAGCTCTTCCCAGGACATCAACACATAGTCTTACACATAATCAGTCTTACACATAATTTTAAACAAGCTCTTCTCATGACATCAACACATAGTCTTAACCAACACATAGATTCATACACATTTCAAGCATCCTTGACAGAATCAGATTTTTTCTTCTTGTAGCTTGAATGCTTCCCAGCATTAAGGTATCCTGCCATCATTGCTGTGAATTTAGTTGGCCTTTTTCCAAGCCTTGTTGGTGCAGAACTGGAACCACCTTCAGCAGCACTCCTAGGTGCAAGGAAGGGTCTTAGGGTTGTAGATCTCTATGGTGCAATTGGAGGGGCTGATGCAGTTCTTGCTGGAGTTGTAGCAGGCTGCCTTGGAGGTGTTGTTGGAGTTCTTGCGGTTGGAGGGGCAGGTGCTGTTGGAGGGGCTGATGCAGTTCTCGCTGGAGTTGTAGCAGGCTGCCTTGGAGGTCCCGCTGCTGTACTACCAGATGTAGATGCACACTGTGACTACAAACAATAAACAAAGTCAGGAATTAATTAACTTTGTGAAAGCAAACATGGTGAGGAATTAGTAAACTAGATGTAGGTGCACATTACCATGTTGATTTGTTTCATCACTGCTAAGTGAGGTTTCAATGGGACATTGCAGCTGGTGTACCTATGGCCTGTGAGCTTGCAATTGCATAGCAAAGAAAACATTAGCCAAAAGGAAAGTATCATGAAACATCCATGAATTCAAACAAAGAAGTACCAGTTAGGTTACCTATAAAAGTCCTGCATCCATTTAAAAATCCCTCCTTTGAAGCATTTAGGCAAATAAACAGCCCATGAAATCTAGGATTTGGGCTAGGATGCTCAACAAGATGCTTAGTAGTCACCACACACCTGCTTCCTGGATTTGTATCAAGCACAGCCTGCAGATAATCCCTAAGACGTGTGTACTGCCTCTTTTGATCACCAATCATAGCCTTGAATGCTTTAGTCCTAGCCCTATAAGCTTTGCTTTTTGGAATTTGTACACCATATTTTTGTCTAGCATTGTCCATGAGAGTATCCACACATGTGTTAGGATAAACTCTCATAGCCTGCTCAGATTGTTGAGCTTCCCAATTAATAGTGACCTTGGTGTTCTCTCCACTAGGTATACATGTATGCAAGGCTCTAAATTTCCTAATTGTGAAGGTCTTCTCATGTGCAATCTTGGAAGCAGATAGAAAGAAAGGACAGTTCTGAGGGGGTCCTCTCTGAGTACAATCAACAATGATCCTTTCACTACTATTTCTGTGATAGTGAAAATTTCTCAGTTGTGCAATATGGTAGGTCCTAAGAGCAATTCTAAAATCATAGACACTGTTGAAGCATAGTTTGAGACAAAATTGCTCATGGGGGTTAGCTCTGTTTGGATCATACCATATCCTTTTTGCCGGTTTCTTCAATTTCCTCTTCCTTCCACAACTACTAGCAAACTTTGTCACAAATCCATCATCGTCATCAGAGCACAACTCATCATGGCTCCATATCTCATCATCACTTGGGATGAAATAGTAAGGTTCTTCAAAACCAGCCTCATGATGAGCCCTGGTAGTAGGACCTAGCCTCTTTGCTGGCTTCTTTGCAAATATGTCTGGTTCAGATAATTCTTCAGAATCTGATTCCTTATCTCCTTCTTCATCCTGGAATAACTCCTCAACATCAGTTTCTCCTTCACAGTGAAGAAGAGGGTCTTCTCTCTGCCTCTTTTGTTCATTGAGAAGCTCCAACATTTATGCCTCCTCATTATCCTCCACAGCTCTATATTGTTGATGCTCCTTTAATTTCCTAACAAGGTCAACCTCAGCTCCCACTGGAATATTTTGCTCAGCATCATCCTTTTCTCTCTGTTTCCTCTCCTCCCTCAATTTTCTAATTAGGGCCAGCTCAGCTTCAAACCCTTTATTGTGCTCTTCAGGATTAAATTCACATGTGTTGTACTGGAACCAGTCCTCTTCTTCATCTTCATGTATGCATTCAACATGAACTGCCTTTCCCTTCTGTAGATTGGAGCTTTGCTGTGTGCCAAAATATAAGGCTTCTGTAACATCAATAGCTACTAGGTAAAAATAATCATCATCAACAGGGATTATTTCTTGTTCTTGTTCTTCTTCTTGGTCATCTGACTGATAATCTGACAAATAAGTCAAACCTTCTTTGTCAACTGAAAACACAACATCATCATTCAAAGGCTGAGCTTCTGTGCCATCAATATTCAACTGAACAGGCCATGGGGCAGTGGAATCCAGTACATTGATGTTGAGCAACTTGTCATCCTTAAATTTCTTTAACATCTTGTACACCTTTCCCATACTGTCAGTTGTCTCCATTCCACTATTTCCTTTACTTTTTTCTTCAACATAGTACAACTTATTGTTGGTTCCATATCCATGCCCTTCTACAGGTGCTAACAAATTTAGCACTTTTATGTCTGATTGGCCCAATGTTCTCTCTAAATTGTCTAGCCCTGGGAAATGGAACCTTATCTCCCATATGTCATCATCTAAACTGCATAAGTGAAATAAAGAACAACACTACAGTCAATTAAAGCAATGACAGAACATATGAAATTTAACCAGTCCATTAAATACAATGGATACAACATTACATTAAGCATCATCCTTTACTGCATTAGATACAACATAACCTTTACTAAATTACAACATTACAGTAAGCATCATCTATAGTAAACATCATAATCTTTACTAAATTACAACATTACAGTAACCTTTACTTCTAAATCAGGATACAGAAGCAGGATCTAACATTTAGTACATAATTACAGTAATCAACCTTCTTTACTGCTAGATTTCACTAACCTTTACTGAATCCATGCTACATTGCAAATCTGACACTACCATCTGAGTACTCCTATCATCTCTAAGAAAATAAGGGAAAAATGGATGTTGTCAGAGAGAGAGAGGCGATGCACTTACTCGAGTCCGCCGTCGAAGGACGTAGCCCACCAGTGGCTGCTCTTTGCCGGCGAGGCCAACACCGCCTTGGCCAGCGCGGCAGCAGAGGCAGAGAGATGCAGCGGCGAGACATTGGGGGAGAGAAAGTGCTCTGCACCGCCACCACGTGTCCCCCCCTCAAAATCTCCTACGCCGTCGAGGGGGAGAGACACAGACAAGCGCGAGCGGAGTGGAGTAACTAACCCTAGCCTGTCCGAAGCAGCGCCGGTTAACGGCCGTTAGACGGGTGTGTCGGGGCGGCGTCTATCGCGGGCCACGTGGCCCTGACAGGTGGGCCTGCGGGTGTTAAGCGGGGTTGATTCGCTACACACGTTACTATAATCATAGTCAAATGTGGTACTATTTTGCGATTTCGAGAGCGACTGGTATAAAATAGGAAATTTGACATACAAAATGGTAGTTTTATGCTATCAACTCATCCTTATACCAACCTTCTTTAGGAACATATTTTTTTAGACCATGGACTCACTTGTTCAAAACTTATTTTTAACATTCACACGAGATGCTCACTTTGGTCCAGACTAGATTGCGAAAACCTTCTCCTTTGGAAAACGTTACGATTCCTCCGGGGATTGTTTCGTTCGATCCCCCAGATCGCTCGCTCGCAACGCGCCGTTTCTCTTCGCACCAAACAGGTCTCGCACGAGCACACGTGGGTGGGCCCACCTTATCTTCTCCTTCCTCCATCTTCTTCCTTCTGTTTTTGACCGCGATTTTTCTCCAGCCGCCACGCACCCTCTTGTCGTTCCGTGCGCTGCACTGCTTGGCCGCGCGCCGCCACAGCCGCAGCCGCCGGATCTTGCCGCCCCGCTCCTTGACCCACATCACCGCCGGATCTTGCCATGGCCCCTCCTCCTTTCTTCTCCTTCCTCACATCACATGAATGCTTGTCGCCTCTGTTTCCTATGCGCTCGCTGCCTCCGGTTCCTATTGCCGCCGCGCGCCACCGAGCTCTGATTCATGCAGCCGAGCTCCAGCTCTCCTCTCACATCTCTCTGATGACCTTTGTAGAGGATAGCAGTGCTGCTTTGAGGGGAGGCAACCACCGTGGTTGCGAGCACAATCCCGACGACGATGGCATTGCGGCGACGCTCTGCTACATATGGTGTCGGTGTCCCATGTTTTTTTATTCTTAACCCACCGCAGTATTACCCTCTTCTACATACGGTGTCCGGCGTTGCTACCACAGTTTAGAGTGTTTGCTACTTTAGTTGGCCGGGTGTTGCTACTTTTATCCGCCGTTGCTACTAGCATTTTTCTACTTTAGCATATTATATTTTACTAAGTATTCATATATGTTTTGCTACTTTCACACAATTGGTTTGCTACAACCGATTTCTATGATTTTACTACGAGGTCTCTGGCGAGAGTCTCCGGTGATGTCTCCGGCGAAGTCAGTTTTGCTACATTAGAAAACAATTGCTATAACCGTTTTGTGGTTTTGCTAAAATAGTGTAAACTTTTAGCAACGAGGTCTTTGGCGACGTTTTTTCCGGCGAAGTCAGTTTTGCTACATTAGGATATTTTTTTGCTACGAGGTCACCAGCGGGGTCTCCGACGAACTCTCCAGCGAGGTTCAGTTTATTTGTTCTTTTTCTGAAACCAAATCGTTTTCTGCTTGTGTAGCAAAAAAAAACAAAACTATTTATAATAAAAACGGGTATGTTTATAATAAAAACTGGATTTGAGGACTCTTTTGATGACACGTGTCAGCAGGGATACCGGGGGCTTCTCCTTTCTGGTGGATCAAGGCCCATGCTACCATCTACACGTCGCCTGAAGATTCTGGTGAGGCGTGGGGCGATAGTCGGGTCAGGGGGCGCCTCGCCGCTGGCATGGACTACTGACGAGGTTTCGACTCGTCAATGCCCATTGTTATGGACTTGGGTTTTGGAGAAGATGGGGATGCTGGAGATCGTGGAACGGTTAACAGACAAGCAACCAGGGGACACGAGATTTACCCAGGTTCAGTCCCCCGGAGGGAAAACCCTACTCCTGCTTGTCTGCTCTTGATTACGGCGGAACCAAAGGTTACAGGTGCGCAGATTCGATCTGGCGTGGAGGTACGTGTGCGAAAGTATGAGTCGAGCGATCTAGGGCATGCCCTCCTGGCCTTTATATAGACTTAGGCAGGTCCCGGGTATAGTCCTAGTCGGTTACAGGTTCTAGGGTTTTACCCCTTTGAATTTCCTATCTATGCTAGTCTTGCTCTCCAAGGATCCGAAGGCGTCATGGGCCTTGGTCACCCGAAAATCTTCATGGGCCAGCGTATGTTTGCTGTGGGCCTTCCTTGGGCTAGACCAGGTATGCTGAAGTCACGTACCCGTAGGGTATAACCATGTCAGTAGCCCCCGAGTGATCAGTCGAATCGTAGATTCGGCTGAGGACTCTTCAATCCTTCGGGTGCAACTAGGCATTAATAGTATATGTGTGTAGGGATTGTCGATACATGTGCCTGACTCACCCGACGGATCAGGGTCAGTTAACTGTCTTAGGACGAAACAACACGATCTTCATCAGGTTCAAGTCCCTAAACTCGAACCCGGAACATATGCTGGCGTAATTCGACTCAGGCCGCGGAGGACTTACAGGAGTGGAATTCTAGTGTTTTTTATTGATGTACCCAACGCGTCCGTCAGGATTTTTCATCATGCCTGTTGGCATGGATTTATACTAGCAGAGTGCAGTCATGTGTGTTGCCAGGCCATCAGATGGTATCTGCAGGTCTTATCTTTGCGTCGTAGACGCATCATCCAAACATTTGTCACCACGGAGTGTTTCTGGTGGCCAAGGAGATTGTCGCTCACTCAGCGTTTCGTTGGGGCAGAGTTGCCAAAAAGTTTTTGCGTGCAGATCCGAAAGATCGCAGTCGAAGTTTTTATAGGGTGCGCGACCAGCGCTCCCTATGGGAGTAGCCCCCGAGTGTCTGTTCGAGTCGTAGACTCGAGCGGAGACTTTTAGTTCAAGCATTGTTCAGTTGTTAAGTCCGTAGGACATGAAAATTTTCGGATGCTTAAATTCATCCTCCCTATGGGAGTAGCCCCGAGTCCGTAGTGGAGTCGTAGACTCGACGTAGGACTCAGAGAAGTAACTTGTCTTTATTCGTCTTTCGGGTGCGCGGCCAGCGCTCCTGATAGGAGTAGCCCCCGAGTATTTAGTCGAATCGAAGATTCGAGTGAGTACTCTTAGCTGTGGAGCCGAAGAATTGTAGTTGGTGCTAGTATAGCTTTTGATGACATCAGTGCTGACGATCGATGACCTCAAGCGTCTGCTACGCCAGAGATGACTTGACTGGACAAACGTGGGTCCCACTTGCTGACATTGAATTGACCGGTCACGCGCGGCGTGGAGATAATTACGGCGTCTCCTCGATTTCCGTGCGTAGTGGACGGCGTGGTAACGATGGTTCGTTGTGATGTTGACACGATACGGTCGATCGCTGCTGGCGTAGGTCTTCTGGATGGACGATCGCCGCTCGTCTTCGCTGTTATAATCATTGGGGAAAGCCGCGGTTTGTTTTCACCGCATCAGTTCTTGTTTTCACTGCCTCCTTGTGCTCTAGCGATTCTTGCTGCGCGCTGGGATTTCCTTCCACATTTCCGTCGTCGTTTCTGCGCTTTCACCGCCGGCGCCGCCGTAGCGCAATGGGGAAATCGAAGAAGTCCTCGTCTGCCGTTGGAACCAGCGCCGCCGGAGGACAGAAAAGCGCCACCGCTACTCGTGTCACCGATGGTGGCTGGCGGCGATCAGAGACGCGGGAGAGCGATCTCCGTAAGCTTCGCGAGCGGGGCCTGATCCCGCAAGATAGGGAGGCCATCAAACTCCCCGGCAATGAGGTAATCTCCCGTCCCCCATCTGGGTATCGGGTTATGTTTCTCGCCTTCGTGATGCGTGGGTTTTCTTTTCCAGTCCACAACTTCCTCCGTGGACTGCTCTTCTTCTATGGGATTCAGCTTCATCATCTGTCTCCCAATTCTCTTCTCCACATTGCTTGTTTTATCACTTTTTGCGAGTGCTGGCTTGGCATTGAGCCGCACTTTGGCCTCTTCCGGAAGCTCTATTCCGTGAAGAGGCAATCTGGTTCGAATGGTGTGTATCCCATTGGGGGTTGCATCATCTCCCTTAGTCCCAATCTTCTCTTCTTTTCTTTTTCCATGTCCGAATCTGTCCAATACTAGCGGAGGCGATGGTTTTATATCCGCGACTCCGTAGTGCCCGGGCAAGATTTTGGTCTTGTTCCCTTTGACCCCTCCCAAATGATTGAGCCGAAAAGGTCTTGGAAAAACCAAATCTTGGACGGTGAGAAGGCGGAGATAGAGGCCCTTTACCGTCGAGTGGAGGATCTCCAGCTGATTCCGGAGAAGGAGGTGAACGGCGTGGACATCATCCGGACGTTTCTTGAGCGTCGGGTGCAGCCTCTCCAAGCGAGGGCGCACCCGATGTTTCTTTATTCTGGGCACCGTGATCCGACGAGGGTTTCGGCTGAGAAAATCTCCGAGGGGAATCTTGACAGGGCCCTTCGCGCGCTGTTGAAGTTCAAGGCCGGAGAAGAAATCCCGGGGAAGTCGCTAACTCCTCCATTTTCTTCGACGTTGGCCGTACCGCATGTGTAGATTTGTGCACGTAGTGCTTTTTTGTCGGCTGCGTATTTATTTCCTTTGTTTACTAACAAAGTTCCTTCTGATTTTGCAGAGCTTCAAAGTGCCGGGCATGGTACCTCCATTGCCCGAATTATTTCCGGCTGCACCGGATAATGAAGTGGTTGAGTCCGTGTCCGAGCTGCCATCGGCGCGATCTCCGGCGGAGGATGCCGACGAGTCGATTGAGGACCATACGCGCAAGCGATCACGGAGCTCCAGCGAGTCTTCGGATGCCTCGACTCCCAGAAACCCTCTGGGCCTTGAGCGTCATAGTGACGATCATGGAGGTTCTTCCTCTCCCATTCCTGCCATTCCTGCAAGTGTCAGAAGCGCCCACCGCCAAATGGCGGAAGAAGGAAGAAAAGAAAGAGGAGAAGAAGGAAGAGAAGAAGGAGGAGAAGAGAGCCAGAAGGACTCCTCCTGTCTTCGACCTGAGCTCACTGGGCTCGTAAGTTTTCTTGTTGTACTATTGTCCTTTTTTCTTCATGATTTTTGCACTTGTGCTGATTGATTCGTATGCAGGCATTCCTCCCACGATTCCTCCAGTGATGGTGCGCGAGAGATGATGGGGGAGTCGAAGATTGCGTCTCCTCCTCCTCAAACGGTGGCGACTTCAGGGGGCGCCGCTCCGGATCCTCCTGTGCAGGAGGTGCAGGTGGTTACGCCTCAGAATTTCGCAGGCGGGCCTTCGGAGCCGCCATCGGAGCATGTAAGTTCCTTTGTTTCATGTCACGGGGGGATCCCCCGAGTGTCTTTGTGTGCGAATTTTGTTTTTACTCCTTTGTGTTGGGCGTTGCCCCCAAGTCCTTTTCTTACTGCTATTTTCTTTTTCTGCAGCCTTTTGTGCAGGAGGCCAAGCGGCTGGTGCAGGAGCGCTTGGTGCTGGAGGCGAATCTTCGGCAACTTCAAGGTACCTATCTGCCTTTTAGTGCCTCTCTTATTTATTCTGGTCCTGTTCTTTAACACTTGCTTGTTTTGAATGCAGAGGAGCATAACACTTCTCTCCGTGAGGTCGACGCTCTCAAGAAGAGCCTTGGTCAATCAGAGCAGAAAGCCGAAGCCGCCGTTGGCGCGAAAGAACGCCTCGAGCTAGAGCTGACGAAAGCAGCCGAAGCGAAGGAGCGTCTATAGCAGGAGGCCACAGATCGTGAGGAGCAGCTGGCCACTGTTGCGGCTGCTCGTGAAAGAGAGGTGGCAGCGAAGCTCATGGCTGCTGCCAAGGCTATTTCGGGTGAGTGCTACATTTGTGCTTGTTTCTGCATGCCTCGTGTCTTCTTCTGTGCTGCTTTTCTTCATGTCTTCCTTCTTATTTTTTGTCTCAGATGCCGCAGGCATCGAGTTTGACCGCGGTGCTCTAGAACACGGGAGTGCTCTAGATGATGCTATTGTGGCGGTCGAAGACCGCTGCAGCACCGTCGTCAGCTCCCTTGCCAAGGCGAAGGAGGTCCTTGGCCGCTTCTACAGGGAGCTTGTTCCTAAGGGCGCAGCCCTCGACGATGTGGATGCTCTGGCAGAGGCTCTGTCAGCCGAAGCGCCTGCGGCGTACAAGCGCAAGCAGAAGGGCATCGGCGCGTCCGTCGGGCTGGTGATGGCTTTGGCGGCTGGAGCGGAGCTGGACCTGCCCCAGATCACCTCCCGGATGCCGACGACTGCAGATGGATCCGAGGTAGCCTTCGCTGCCTACTCCGCTCGCTGCAAACGATATGGGCCCAAGCTCATTGATTTGCTGTCTAAGTATGCCCTGCGGCAGCAGGGCGGGGCCAAAGCTAGGCAGTCCGGCTCCGAGGCGACTCAGGGTGCCGCATCTTAGGTGTTGTAGACGTAGGGTAGTTTGTAGTCTATTTTTGTTGTAAATATCTTGAAGAGCGCCATCCTTGTGCCACGTAGTGGCCTTATATATTTAATGAATTCTTCTGAGTTGTGCTCTATCATTGTCTGAATGTCTGTGTTCCTTTATTTTTCTGCTGCTATAGGTTCCTTCGGGTGCTGACCCTGTTGACACCCCATCCGCGATGCCGCTGCGACCATCTTTGGATGATTCCTCGCAACTCACTTTTCTTCGGGATCGTGTGCGTAGTCTGGAGAGGGAGTTGCTCGGGTTACGTGGTCATGCCGATGTTTGGAAGTCCAAGGCGGATTGTGGTGCAGCCAGAGAGGAGTACTTGATGGCGGAGCTGGTTCGGCTGTCCGAGCAGCTGCAATGTAAGTTGTTCTTTGGTTCAAGCTGTAGCTCAGTTCTTCGGATGGGCCTGCTGGCCTTACTCTTATTTGGTGCGATTTATCGCAGGCGCGAACCTTGCTCCGAGGGAAGAAAAGGAGTGTGTCGCTGTTCGGGTCAATTGCTTGACTCAACAGGACATGGAGGCTGGCGGCTTCTTCTGGATGGATCGTGACCGTGTCGTAGCTCTGGCGACGGTGCAGGATCGTGTGCACCAGGTTTCGCGAGTGCTTCACCAAGTGCAAACGTCGCTTGCCTCGGTGCTGCACGTCATGTTTCCTTTAGATGCCGTACCGACAAGCCTTGCGGGTCTTGTGTCAAAGTTTCAGAACGTGAGCAATGTCAAGGAGTTGGTGCGGCAACAGCTCGTCGCAGGAGTGAAGGCTGCTTTGTCTCTAGTGAGGCTGCACCGGCCTGACGTGGATTTGGCTACTGTGGCTGCTGGACCACCTCTTCGGCCTGATGGTGGTGAGTGGGACATGCGTCCGCATTACGCAGCTGTAAGGCAGTATGCCGAACAGGTCATAGATTTGTTTGAGCAGCGTGCTTAGGTTATTCTCTGGAATAGGTAGAACCTATAAAAAGAGATAGATGTAAAATTTGTATATTTCGGCTGGGCGTGTTGTGCCCTTTGTTGTAAAGGTTTGTTTGTTGTGAGCACGCAGTGCTTTGATTGAGTACGTGTCCTTTTCGTTTGCCTGACATTGTCAGCTACTCAGGTGTACACGTTTGATCCTCAGTCGACGAAATCGTGAGGTGGGGGGAGCCCCCGAGTGCGTTTGTAGCATGTAGTAAAATTGTAAAAGAGCGAACTGGAGGTTTGGGGCGAGACACTTAGCTTTATTTATATCGTAATGGAGGAGGTACATTGTTCGGCTGAATAGCCTTGGCTGAAAGCCTTATTGAAAGTAAAGGGGTAGGTAGCTAGGGATAAAATCGTCGCAGGTGCGCGATGTTCTATGGGTTGGAGTATGCGACTCCAGACTCCACGTGCTTGAGGCGATAGGCGCCACCTGGGATGACTTCGGTGATGACGTAGGGTCCTTCCCATGGTGACTCGAATTTATTCGGTCGCTTTTGCTTGAGTCGCAAGACGAGATCTCCTTCGATGAAGGACCTTGGGCGCAATTTTATGGTAGTTGCGGAGACTCTGCTGGTACACCGCTGATCGAGCTGCTGCTATGTCCCGTGCTTCGTCGAGTGTGTCGACAGCGTCTTCGAGTGCAATTGTGGATTCTGCTTCGCTGTAAGCGATGACCCGTGGGGCCTGGTGGCGTACTTCGGCCGGTAGCACGGCCTGGGCTCCGTGTACCGTGAAGAACGGTGTGTAGCCGGTGGAGCTATTTGGCATAGTCCGTAAGCTCCACAGGACGGATGGTAGCTCTTTCGTCCAGGCTCCAGCTTTTTGTTCGAGTGAACTCATGAGGCGCTTCTTGATGCCAGCGCCGATTAGGCCGTTGGCCTTTTCCACTTGCCCGTTCGTTTGCGGGTGTGCCACTGAGGCGTACGTGATGTTGATCCCTAGGCCTTCGCAGAAGTCCTAGAATTCCTCGGAGATGAAGTTCGATCCGTTGTCGGTGATGATGCTGTGCGGTACGCCGAACCTGTAGACAATGGACTCGAAAAACTTGACGGCAGTTTTGCCTTTCTAGTTGGTGACCGGCATGGCCTCGATCCACTTGGTGAATTTGTCGACTGCAACCAGGAGGAAGACGTGTCCCCCTTTCGAGGATTTTGGCAGTTTGCCGATCATGTCGAGGCCCCATTGAGCAAAAGGCCGCTATGGGTATGGGTCTGAGCTCGGACGCAGGTGCGTGCGGTTTGTCGGCGAACCGTTGGCATCCGTTGCATCTTCGTATGATGTCCTTTGCGTCGCTCATGGCCGTTGGCCAGTAGAATCCTGCTCGTAGAGCTTTGGCGACAAGGGAGCGGCTGCCTGCGTGGTGGCCGCAGATGCCCTCATGGATGTCTTGGAGTATGGCTTTGTCGTCGTCGATGGTGACGCACCGTTGTAGTACACCCGTGATGCTGCGCTTGTACAACTCGCCGTTGATGATGGTGAAGGCTTTTGACCGACGAGATATGCGTCGGGCATCATCGAGTTGTCGTGCGCTTCTCCATTTAACAGGAACTGGAGGTATGGGCGCGTCCAGGTTTCTTCGACTGCCATGACCTGCATTAGGTTGACCATGGCGACCTCGGTGTCCAATTTTTCGGGTCCTTCATGACCTTCGGGTAGCGTAGCCCCCGAGTGTTCTGCTTCTTCGGGCGATCCCTTTGGGAATTTCCGCTTGATGGATGGCACGCAGTCTGTTCGAGGAACACACCTGGTGGCACCTTTGCGCAAGTGGATCCGATGTTGGCGAGTCTGTTGGCTTCCTCGTTGCTTTCTCTTCCAACGTGTCAAAGCTCGCAGCCGTCGAACTCTCCTTCGAGTGCGTTGTAGAGCGTGCGGTACGCGATCATGTTTTTGGCGTGTGCGTCGCACTCATTCATCGTCTGCTGGACGACAAGGTTGGAGTCACCGTAGATGACCAGGCGCGTTGTGCCGCATATCTTTGCCATCCTCATGCCATGGATGAGGGCTTCGTATTCGGCCTTGTTGTTGGAGGCTCGGAATTTCATCCGGAGGATGTACTTCATCTTGTCGCCTTGCGGGGAGGTCAGTATGACCCCTGCTCCTGCTCCAGCTTCTCTCTTGGAGCCGTCGAAGTGCATCGTCCATGATCGCGACATGTCTGGGTGTCCGCAGCTGCAGCTCCATCCAATGTACCAGGAAGTCCGAAAGGACTTGGGATTTGATTGCGAGGCGCTTCTCAAAGAGGATGTCCAGGTGACAGCTTTGATGCCCCTGTACCCACGCGCCCTGTGGCCTCCGGTTATTCAGATGCTGTTGTGGTGCCTCATTGACGACCATCACCGATGCTCTCGGAAGTAGTGGCTCAATCGTCGAGCCGTCATGAACACGCCGTAGGCTAGCTTCGCAGTGAGGGTACCGCTTTGTTGGTGCCGCACTCGCTGAGGTAGTAATTGGGCGCTGGACCCGTGGGTCTTGCCTTCTTCGGTCGTTCGACAACGAGTGCGGTCTTGACCACTGTGTGTGGCTGCTATGTACAGCAGCAGGGGCTCGCGCTCCTTTGGCGTGACCAAAACGGGCAAGGTGGAGAGGAGCCGTTTGAGGCTTTCGAATGCATCGTTGGCTTCTGGTGTCCACTCGAACTTGTCTGCCTTGCGCAACAGTTGGTAGAATGGCAGGGCCTTCTCGCCCATGCGGCTGATGAATCTGCTTAGCGCCGCTATTCGCCCTGCGAGTTGCTGGACGCCTTTGAGGTTTTTCGGCTTCTCCATTGCCATGATGGCTCTGATTTTTTTCGGGTTCGCCTCGATCCCTCGCTGAGAGATGAAGTACCCAAGCAGCTGACCCGATGGGACGCCGAAGGTGCACTTTTCGGGGTTGAGCTTGATCCTGTAGCGATCAAGGTTGTCAAACGTCTCGCGGAGATCGTCGATAAGTGTCCTTGCCTCCTTAGTTTTTATCACTATGTCGTCGACGTAGACTTGGACATTGCGATCGATCTGGTCTTTGAGGCAGGCCTTCATGCATCGCTGGTATGTGGCACCTGCGTTCTTTAGCCCGAAGGGCATTGTGTTGTAGCAGAATACTCCAAACGGTGTGATAAACGCCGTTTTCTCCTGATCTTCGATCTTGAGTCGAATCTGGTTATAGCCTGAGTAGGCGTCGAGGAAGGAGAGTTTCTCACAACCTGCAGTCGAATCGATGATTTGATCGATCCGAGGAAGAGGGAAGTGGTCCTTTGGGCAATGCTTGTTTAGTGACGTGAAATCCACACACATCCGCAGGATGTCCGTGTCCTTCTTTGGGACCATAACTGTGTTTGCCAGCCACTCGCTTTCCTTGATTTCCCTGATGAAGTCTGCATTGAGTAATCTGTTGATTTCCTTGCCGATGGCTTCGGCTCGTGGTTCGGACAGTCTCCGGATGGACTGTTTGACTGGCTTGGTGTCTGGAAAGACGTTGAGTGCGTGCTCGGCGAATTCCCTGGGAACTCCTGGCATGTCCGCAGGACACCAGGTGAAGATTTCCCAGTGCTCACGAAGGAATTCGACGAGCGCGCCTTCCTAAGCGGGACTGAGGTCGTTGGCGATCGGCGCCGTCTTGGAGGCATCCGTCGGATGGACCTGCACTTTCTTGGTGTTGACGGTGGAGTCGAAGGATATGTCGGGTGCATTCTGCCTTGTGACTGGGGGTGCCCTATTGTCCGTCACCTCGCGGAGCCTTACAAGCTCGTCTTGCATGCCGAAAGACTGGGAGATTTTGTTGAAATCCCTGTCGCATTGGTCCGATCGGGTGAAGCTCCCGTGGACCGTGATGAAGCCCCTTGGTCATGGCATCTTGAGTAGTAGGTATGCGTAGTGTGGGACAGCCAGGAACCGTGCGAATGCTACACGCCCCAGGATGGCGTGGTATTGCGACGGCCAGTCCACCACTTCGAATTCGAGTCGCTCCTGCCGAAAGTTGTCCGGCTTCCCGAAGATGACATCGAGCCCTATTTTGCCCAGGGGAAATATGCCCTTCCCTGGGACGATGCCGTGGAACGTTGTGTCGGATCGCTCCAGGCTGCATTGTGGGATCCGCATTGCTGCTAGAGTGCTGTAACATTAGATTGATGCCACTTGCCGCCCATGAAGACGCGACTCATCTCGAAAGCTCCGATCTGCGCCCAAACTGTGGCAAAGATGACCTGGGCGAGGGATCTGGCAAGGGTGATCCGCACGAGTGAATGTGATGCAGGACTCCGATCCGCTGAGGTACTCAGGGATTGCAGGCGGAGTTGCCACGACCATGTTGATTTGTCGGGTGATTTTCTTCTGCACCCTATTCGTGGGGCGTCCCTTCTGGATCATATTCAGTGCTCCTTTCGGTGGGGGTACCTGATCCCGGCGTTGTTCTGCGCTGGTGCGACTGGTTGGTTTGGGCCTCCGATAGGTGGCGGTGGAGGAGCTCCATGTGCTATTTCGCCTTGCGCAGGTGCGCCTCCGAACGTAGGGATTGGGGCTTGTTTCCTCATCTGCACCATGCTTTCGCTGAGTTTCTGGAACTCGCGGCAGTCCTTGAGCATGTGGCTGGCTTTCTTTTTGCCATCTTGTTTGTCGATGTAGAAGTGGATGGTGCATGGACCCGAAAGTTTGTCAAATGCTGAGGGTCCGTTGTCGCGGTCGCGGCGTTGCCACGACTGTGCTGGGCGTCCATTGTCGCGGAAGTTTCCGCCACGGTATCCTCCGCTGTTGCGGCTGTTGTCGTTGCAGCGGTCGGCGTAGCCGGTCGCGACCATGTCGGGTCCGTCGCGGTCCTCATAGACGCGCGATCTCCTCTTGCTGCGGCGTTCCCGTCTTCGGCCGTAATCATCCTCTTCATCTGATTGTGCTCGGTGAATGCAATCTTCGCCGTCTGCCCACCTGTTGGCGATGTCCATGAGGTGGTCGAGTGTCTTGGGCTTGACGCGCCCATGTTCCTCCTTGAAATCTTGGCGTTTGACGCCGTCCCTGAAGGCGTCGATGGCCCACTCTTCCGAGATGTGTGCTACGGAGTTCTTGGTGGTAGACCAGCGTAGTATGTACGAGCGAATAGATTCACCCGTTCTCTGAGTGCAGGCTCGCAACTCTTCAATTGAGGCGGGCCTCTTGCTAGTGCCCTTGAAATTTCGGATGAAGCTGTAAGCGAGCTCCTCCCAGCTTCGGATTGATCCTGATGATAGGCTGCTGAGCCAGACCCGCGCCACGCCTGTCAGCTGCAGCTGAAGGCATTGCATGGCGGTTTCTTTGTTACCTCTGTGAAGCTTGACGGATGACAGATGGTCACTGAGCCAGGATTTTGGATCTTGCGTGCCATTGAACTTCGGAGTATCTGAAGGAAGTTTAAAATTGCATGGCATCTGCGTTCGCCGAACAGATCTGCTGAAGCATCAAGCTCCGCAGAGTTCTCCTTCGTCTTCGCCCATCTCGGATTCAGACGAGCATGCACGTTTGGCTCGTGCTTTGTCGATTTTGCGCTATGTAAGCGCGTCTCTGGCGTCATAGTCGCGTTTACGGTGACGCGAGCTCTTCTTCCTTCGAGGAAGGTCGTGCTCCTCCTCTTCTTCGGATGAAGGGGTGGGGCTTCGGCCGCGCCTGGCCGGAGCTTTCTTCTTCGGCTCCGCAGGAGCGTCTTCGTGGAGCGCAGCTCCGATGAGTCCGAGTCCGGTGAGTGCGGACTTATGCATAGCTCTTTTCGGGTCCCCCTCCTGAGGTGGGTGGGCCGCGAGATACGCAGTGGCTGCCATGATCGCAGCTTGTGGTGTCTTTGGGATGATGTTGCCGTCGGCATCCATATCCATGAACGATGTGTGGAGAGTTCGGGTCACGTCACGGCGCTCCTTGGGATCCATGTTCTCCACCCGAGAGCGGTGCTTGTTTCCCTGGTTTCCATTTGTGCTAGAGCCAGGTGCCATGGCGGAGAGCACAGCTCGTCGCGCGCTAGACTCGGAGGCTGCTTGCTTGCGTTTGTCGAGCATCTCCTGCATCTTGACTTGCTTCTTGTGCTCCTCGATGAGGAGGTAGTGGTATGCCATCAGTAGATCACGTGAGGCATCTGCAGGTAGGATTATGTTGCCTGCTACGGCACGGCATGCCTGGACCCATCCTTCTTTGCTAAGTTGGATGACGTGGCCGTTGTTTTCCCCGTTGGGTGGGGGGGGGGGGGACTGGCTTCTTCTGTTTTCGCCGTTTTCGCCGTTTCTGCCCTGCGGGTTGGGGTTCATGTTGGGCGGCGGGTTAGGCGTTTGCTGCTCCTGGATAACTGCGGCGCATTGGTAGCGCTCGTAGACTGGTCCGCTGCTGCCGCAGCTTTCGGATTCGGAACCGTAGGTCCCCTCATCCGAAGGTGGATCGCACAGATCGGAATTGCAGCTGTTGCTGTCGTAGAACTCATCTGTCGATGGTGATGTGCGCAGCACGGGGTGTGGAGCCCACGAGGCGAGCCTGATTGATGGCACGGGCACCCGCGCAGGGAGGCGGAGGGTGCCAGTTTGCCCCACCTGGAAGAAGAAGCTCCCGAATAGGATCTCGAGTCCGTCGCCTACGGGCTCGAAATCTTTCATGGTGGACGGCGAGTGGGCGGTGAAGTCGAAAGCGCCGAAGAGGAGGTGATTCTCCGTCGCCGCAGAGTTGTAGATCGATCGGGTCGGGACCGTCACGATCGCACAATCAGCAGCCCCACTTCCCACAGACGGCGCCAATTGACGAGGTTTCGACTCGTCAATGCCCATTGTTATGGACTTGGGTTTTTGAGAAGATGGGGATGCTGGAGATCGTGGAACGGTTAACAGACAAGCAACCAGGGGACACGAGATTTACCCAGGTTCAGGCCCCCAGAGGGAAAACCCTACTCCTGCTTGTCTGCTCTTGATTACGGCGGAACCGAAGGTTACAGGTACGCAGATTCGATCTGGCGTGGAGGTGCGTGTGCGAAAGTATGAGTCGAGCGATCTAGGGCGTGCCCTCCTGGCCTTTATATAGACTTAGGCAGGTCCCGGGCATAGTCCTAGTCGGTTACAGGTTCTAGGGTTTTACCCCTTTGAATTTCCTATCTATGCTAGTCTTGCTCTCCAAGGATCCGAAGGCGTCATGGGCCTTGGTCACCCGAAAAACTTCATGGGCCAGCGTATGTTTGCTGTGGCCTTCCTTGGGCTGGACCAGGTATGCTGAAGTCACGTACCCGTAGGGTATAACCATGTCAACTACCAAATTGATTCCCCGGAGTTTTCGAGAGTTCGTTCCAGGAATTGCAGCATGGATCCCGTTTTCTCTTAGCGCAAAAAGAAAAACATAGACGGATCCGAAGTGGAGTCCAATTCGGAGTTGCGGCAGCCTGCAGGTGAATTCGGATTTTGCTCTCTGCTGCATCCTGCCTGCGGGAGATTGTCGTTCTTGGGTCCGACTCGGCATCCAATTCTGAGGAATGCCATCAATAAATATGCACCCAATTCGATCCCACACCCCATCAGATCATCCATCGTTTCGTTCCCCGGCCGGCAAGCACATCTCTCTCTCTTCTGAGTTCTGAGCACGCTTGTGATTCAATAAGATCATCGATGGCGTCGGTCGAACGCGTAATGGCCAAGGCCGCCGCAGGGTTTCTCCCGGGTCTACTCCCGACCCCGCCGACGAGCACCATCACCCCGTGCCTCATCATCCTGTCGTCCTCCTTCTCCTCCAAGCCCAAGCCCGGCCGCGCCGATTCAGTCGAGAGGTGGGACGCGCACAAGACGGACAAGAAACCTGGCAGCCCTTCTTCCTCGTCGTGCGGCAGCTCAAGCCCAGGGAGCGCCTCCTCGTGCGAGCGCTGGGACATGAACACGACGATGTCACGTTCCTCGTCGTCCTCGAGCTCTTTTTTCTAGGATACACCCTGGGAGGTGTACCAAACATATAGAAGAAGCTACCGACGGCAGTTACAACACCGCTAGGCGGCACATACTGCTACCAACAGAGGAGGGTGGTAGCTCCCTCACACCCTGAGCCTACTCTCCTAACCCCACCACCGTCGCCGGCTCCGGAAAGCCAAATCTCTCTCTACGGAAGAGTCCTGCAAGCCGCCACTGCCTAAAATCGTCCCGGATCCTGGTCTTGATGGTCTCAGCTCTCGGCAGCACCCCGTTGAAGACGACGTCGTTCCGGTGTCTCCACAAGCACTAGAAGACCAGGATGATCGCCGTCCAGAGGTCCCGCTGGTAGGCCTTCCGGCAAGGCCTCGACATCCACCAGAGAAGGAGGTCGGCGTCGGCCGTAGGTAGCCAATGGTCCATATCCCACTGGTGCAGCACCCATGCCCAAACCTCCCTGGCCACCACGCAACCCAGCAAGACGTGCTGGATGCTCTCCTGCGCTTGGTCGCACATCGGGCACCTGGGCGGCCGAGGCAGTCCCCGTCGCTCCATCCGGTCAGCTGTCCAGCACCTATCTCTAGATGCCAACCAGGCGAAGAACTTACAACTCTGTGGGGCACGGGACCGCCAGATCTGTGTGGCAGCAGGCGCACGCACCATGCCTGCGAAGAATGCCATGTAGGCCGACTTGGCCGAGTACTGCCCATCGTTGGACCAATGCCAGGTCGGCACATCCTCACGCTCCGGAACCAGCTGGATCCCGGCCAGCGCGTGCCACATCAGGAAGAACTCCGGCACCGCCTCCGCACTGAGGTCAGGCCCGCAGTCCCTAAGCCACTCACCCTCCAGTCCCTCCTTGACCGAACGGGCGCGCCGCTTGGCCGGGGGAATCGCCGCTAGCAGGTTAGGGGAAATCTCCTCCACCCTACGGCCGTTGATCCACCGATCAAGCCAGAATCTGGCCCCAAACCATTGCCCAGCGTGTAGCTGGTGGCGGCGTAAAACAGCTCCAACGACTGGCGGGGCAAGCTCAGGTCAAACTCTCCCCAGGGCTTTGAGGGGTCAACCCTCTGCAGCCACGCCCATCGGCATCTCAGCGCAAAGCCAAGGAGGCGAAGGTTGGGAATACCCAACCCACCAAACTCCTTCGGCGAACGTACCTGATCCCAAGCGACCAAGCAGTGGCCGCCCTTGATCTCCCTCCTGCCTTTCCACAGGAAGGCCCGGACCAACTTCTGGAATGCCACGGTCGTCTGGGGGGGGGGAACATCCAGGGACATGAGGGCGTGGACCGGAATGGCTGAGAGCGTGGTCTTTACCAACGTGATCCAGCCACCCCTGGTGAGCAGGCCCGCACACCATGACTGAAGTCTGTTTGCCGCATTATCCACTATAAACTGCAGCTGGGCCTCCGTGGGCCTACGAAGGCTGAGAGGGAGTCCCAGGTACCGGCAGGGGAAGGAGCTGACATCGCATCCGAGAATCCCACGCGTGAGCTCCACTTGCTCCGCCGAGCACTGGATGGGGTGAATCGAGCATTTGGCCAGGTTAGTGCGCAGCTCGGAGGCCTCACCAAAATCTCCCAGTATCGCCGCGCAGGTGCGCAAGTCCAGGGGGGTGGGACGGATGAAGGTGACGACATCATCCGCATACAGGGAGGTGCGGTGGCGTAGGCCGTTCGGCGCCAGCTCCGACAAAAGCCCCACAACTGAGGCTTTGTCAAACAGCATGTGGAGGACATCCATCACCGCATCAAAGAGCAGAGGTGACAGGGGGTCCCCTTGTCTCAGTCCCCGCCTGTTGAAGATCAGAGCCCCAGGGGCGCCGTTCACCAGGACCCTCGTCGATGCCGAACTTAGCATCCCACCGATCATGCAGATCCACCTAGGCCCGAAGCCCAACTTGGTCAGGACCTCTAGCAGAAAGGCCCAATCCACCGTGTCGAAAGCTTTCGTGATGTCCAGCTTCAGCAAGACCGCCGCTAGCTTGAGCCGATGGAGCTTGCGGGCCGTGCTCTGGACAAGCTGGAAATTATCGTGTATGCATCTTCCACGAATGAAGGCACTCTGGTGGGGGCCCACCAGTTGGGGCATCCTCGGCGCCAATCGTACCGAGAGAACCTTCGCCACCAGCTTCGCAACGCTGTGAATCAGGCTGAAGGGGCCGGAAGTCCCTGACTTCCACCGCCTCCGGGTGTTTAGGGAGCAACGTGATCAGGGCCTTGTTGGTCGCGTGGAGCCCGCGCGAATCCCCCTCCCAAAGAGAGAGGAAGGCCGCCATGATATCAGCCTTGATAATCGGCCAACAAGCCACGTAGAACCTTCCCGTGAAACCGTCGAGGCCAGGTGCCTTGTCAAGCTCCTGCGAGCGCACCATCCCCCAAACCTCCTCCTCCGGAAAAGGGAGGTCCAACTCCGAGAGGTCATGCCGGTCCAGCTCCAGGTAGTCCAGATCCAGGGCCGCCCCCCTCTCCAGGCACGACCCTAGGAGAAGGTCATAGAAGGTATCGACCGCCTCGGCCTTCGCTTGCTGATCGGCCACCAACACCCCCTCAACCTTGAGGTGGGCAATGAAGTTCTTCCTCCTCCGGTGATTAGCCTGCAGGTGGAAGAATTTGGTGCAGGCATCTCCCTCGCGCAGCCAAAGCAAACGGGACTTCTGCCACGCAATAGTCCTCTCCAACGAGGCCAGACCCAACAGCTTCTTCTTGAGAAGCCTGCGGAAAGCTAGCTCGCCTTGTGACAGAGGCCTAGCTTCCATCGCCACATCCAGGCGCAGGATCAGCTCATTGGCCAAAAGGATTTGCCTCTTGTTGCTGCCAATAAACCTGTCGCTCCAGCTGGTCAAGGCCTTAGCCGTAGCCACCATCTTGGCTTGAAGCCTCTTGAACGGGTTAGCCACCGGTGCAACCGACGTCCAAGCAGCCTCCACGGTCTCCAGGAACCCGTCCACCTTGGGCCAGAACGCCTCAAAGCGGAAGCGCTTCCCGGTCTCCAGATGTGCATCGAGGCAAAGGAGCAGGGGGCAGTGATCTGAGACGGAGGAACTCAGCGCCGAGAGGAAGGAGGAGGGGTATCTCTCCTCCCAGTCCACAGTCGTAAAGACCCTGTCAAGCTTCTCCATCGTGACCTGCGCCCTCTCATTAGACCACGTGTAATGGCGTCCATTCAAATAGAGCTCCCTGAGCTCCAAAGCCGCCAGCGTCCGCCGAAACTTCGCCATAAGGCGCTGGTTTAGGTTACCGTTGTTTTTGTCGGTGGCGTCCACAATCAAGTTAAAATCACCAACCACCAGCCATGGGCCCGGGTGCAACAACCTCACCTCCGCCAACTCCTGCAAGAAGAGCCTCTTATTGGCCTCTCCTTGGGGTCCATAGACTCCCGTGAACCACCATCCATCCGTCCCCGGCGATTCCACCCACGCCGTGATCGTGTTGGCCGAGAGATGAGGGTTCGAGAGAGTTACCACCGTAGACTTCCAGGCAAGGAGGATCCCACCCCTTGTGCCCTCGGCCGGGAGGAAGAAGTACTCGTCAAAATGCCGCCCCAGACAGCGGTCCACAGTGGCCCGGGAAACCACCTGCAACTTCGACTCCTGGAAGCACACCACACTCGCACCCGAGAGCGACACCACCTGGTAGATAGCATCACACCTGGCCGGTTGGTTCAGGCCCCTCAAATTCCACACCAAAAAGGAAAGGAAGTCCGACATGTCGAGTTATTATTACAGACCGGAATAAAAAGTAGCAAACACTCCTAGACCATGGCGGTCTCAACACCGTCCTCAAGGAACGACAGCGCCTCCGGGGACCAACCAAAGAGGGCCAGACAGGCCGCGAGGCTCTCCTGCGTCAAGGGCTCGTCGAAAAACCTGATGTAGGCCTGGAGCGCCTCCTCCCCGATCACCTCCCCCTCCCGAGCAATGCCCAGCTGAACCATCAGCGCTTTCTGCTGCTGGTTGACCGGCGCCCCCAGGGCATAGCGACCGGCGACTCGCCTGCTGCGACGGAGGACTGGAGGAGGGGGGCGCTTCTGGCGAGGCCTGCGCGGCGCCGGGCGAGGTAGAAGAGCCTGCCGACGCACCCGACAGCGCTCCCGGAAGCTGGCCAGCCTCGTGTCGTCATCCAGCGAAGAGGGTGGAGCAGACGCCGCCGGCCCTGTCCTCGGCGGGGAACCGCCAATAGGAGATGACCGCCGTGGCGAGGCTACGGGAGTATGCGGCGTACCAACAGGGCGGGCCGGGGTGGGCGGTCCGTCCTTGCCCCCACCAGACAGCTGGTACGTGGAAGCACCCGATGACAGCATCATAGCAAAGACTGGCTCACGATCATCCTCCCCCACCGGCCCAAGGCCTCGCACGCTGTCTCCACTCCAGCCACGGGCCGAGGCCTAGGAACTAGTTGATCTAGATAACAAGCCCACCTAGGAGCCGGTCCCGCCCAAAATTTGGAATGAAGGAGAGCTCCCTAGGCGGGAGAGATCCCGCGCAGCACTACCATCCGCCCGCAAGCCACACGATTCGGGAGCGTTCCGGGCGGGCCCAGACGGACGTGGCGTGGTCAAAAAGTCGGCCACCCCCCGCCCCGGCCCCACCATGACGTCGTCAACGCCTTTAACGGCCGGCGCGGGCACGTTCTCCATGTTGGCGTCAGGCCCGCTCCTCGCGGGCCTAGGCTGACGTGGCCACGACCGAACCAACGTGGTTTGACCCAGGCCGACCCGCCGCTCCCTGCCACCACCCCAGCGACGGCGAGGCTCCGGCTCGCCGCCGTCCATCATCCCGCGTGAGCAGGAAAATGAAGCCTGGCGGCGCCGACGCACGGACGGGCCCGCCCCAAGGTCACCACCGAAGCCACCATCACCCCCATCGCCATCGTCGGAGTCCCCGCCGTCGCCGCCTCCCAAGGAGGAGCGGTCCGTGGAAGCCGACATGTCCTCGACCCGCACCAGGTGGACCACCGCATTGAACTCTAGCAGGGCCACCTCCTCCGGGATGAGGGCCTCCACCGGCAGCAACAGGTCGTCATCGTCCTCCTCGTCGAACACCAGGGGCTCCGCCAGCCAGAGTTGCTTGGAGCGTGGGATCAAGGTCGGGTCGTCCGTCCAGGCCGTCACCCGGAAGCTCCCCAGGTCAGACCGGTTTGCCGTCTCCGTGCCCAGCCTTTCCACCCACGCCGACGGCCCCAGCACCGTCTTCGCCGTCTCCAAGCTCCACGAGATCGGAGGGATGCCCACCATCTCCAGGTGAACGCGGAAACGGAAGGTGCGCCTAGTGGCCTGGAGCTGCCGGTTCCAGGGACTGAACCGAAGCGAGAAGTCCCTCCCGTCGAACTGCCCCGCGCCGGCCACCACGTCGCGCCTCGCCCTCGAGTCAAACACCAGGAGGAGGTCGGCCGGCCAGAAGCGATGCACCGTCAGGTGGCCCTACAGCTCAGGGAACCGCGCCACCAACGCCACACGAGCACGCTCGCAACCCACCAAACGCCTAGTGCCGGAGACGTAAGCCACCAAGCTCTATCTCAGCGCCCGCTCCGCATCCTCCACCTCCCTGGTCCGGTAGATGATGCACCTCTCACGCTCGGGCCTAGCCGCGGCCCCGCCAGCGATTAGCGCGTCCAACGGCGACGGCGACGAAGGAGGCGCCGCAGTAACCGCCACCTGCGCCGGAGGGGAAGGGGGGCAGCTTCGGCCAGCCACGTCAGACGCTCGCGCGCCGGGCGACGCTCCCTGGCATGGGGTGGGACGTACGCCGGCCGCGCCTCCGCCAAAGGCCGGGCCGGCTCGGCCCTAGGGTCCTCAGCGCTTCCTCCCTCCGACGCGGTGCACGGGCACCGAGCCGCTCATGCGCCGACACCTGCCCCCCGCCACCAGCCTCGGCCGCCCCACCCCCGGCCACCAGAGGCTGAACCGGCCCACGCCGAGCACCACCAGCTTGCGCCGCAGCACCCCGCCTGAAGCGTGACGGGCACTGCCTAGCCACGTGGTCGTCGCCCTTGCACTTGAGACACTTCGTCTTGTTGGTGCACTGCCCCGCGACGTGGCCCGGCTCCGCGCAGTTGAAGCAGAGGCCGGCCAGGTCCTGCGGCACGCCGTTCGGCACCGCGAACGAGGGCCTCGGCCCCCAGCGCTGGCGCCGTTGCCGCTTCCTCTTGCCACCCGCCATCTGCCAGTCCAGTGGATCTGGCCGGCGACGCACCTCGGGCCGCACCACCGTCGACGCCATCTGCCGAGCAGGCTGGGGGCGAGCAACAGGGGGCACCACGGTACCACCCCCAGCAATCCCCTGGGCAGGGGATCGCCCGGTCGGCGCAGGGGGAGGGTTGGGGGAGCCGTCCCGCACCAGTCGGAGTAGGAACGCGCGGAGGAGGAGAACGACGCCATCTCCTCATCCTCTTCCTCGGCCATGTCGGCCCAGCTCAACGACACACCCGCGGCGGGGGACGCCATGGGGCTAAGAGGGTGAGCGGGGGGAGGCGGGGGGCTGACGGCGGCGCGCCGGGGGGCGCGGCCGCGACTGCGCAGAGGGGCGCCTGGCGCTCCTACTCCACGCTCACGCTCCACGCTCACGACTTTACCAAGTCTCTGATGTTTACCAAGTCCTCGAGCTCTAGCGTGGCGTCGTCGTGCGAGAGGTGGGAAAGCAACAAGCGTGCAACCTGCGGGCGCTGGGACATCCACAAGAAGTGCGGGAGCAGCAGCAGCACGTCCTCATCATCGTCGTCGAGCTCGAGCAGGGGAAGCAGCGCGATACCAGGCCGCGCGTCCTCCGCCGATCGCTGGGACACGCACAAGAAGGCTCGCTCGGGACGGACCGACACCGAGAGCCGGACGGGCGAGCAGGAAGAGATGGAGATCGACTACAAGCACTCGCAGGAGAACGAGACGATGGCAATTGTTCCGACGGCTCCACGCATGGATCCCGTGTTCTCTGGATCGGGCTTCTTCGCCTCGCCGGAGCCGAGCATGCTTCCCATGCCGGCCTTCTTCCGCTCCCGGTGCCCAAGCATGATGCCTGTGCCAGCGCACTAGATGCTCGTGCAGAGTATAGTAGTTGCACGTGTATGCTGTCAAGATTCAGAATTCTGTGTAGTTTGCCTCCTGAATTCTGACCACGGAATCGAAGTTGTTCCGTTCGTAATCTCAGTACGTAGCATTATTCTTGCGGGTACACCAGTTCGCAACTAGTTTGTACTACTGATTGATTGAGAATTTTCAACTCTTGAGTTTATACCTGGTAAAGTTCATCAAATTTGTAAGTGGGCGCTGCCAAAGCTAACAGAGTTCTCTCTCGTTTGTATTCTTTAAAGAAAAACGGCAAAAGACTTGCCATTTTTATTAAATAAGGAAAAGTTTTGGGAGTGACTGTTAAACAGCTAGCTGTTTTGAAATTGAGAAACAGACAGATTTTTAAACCAATAACAAAACGACAGCTGTCATACTGAGAAACAAAGGGAAAAATAGAGAAAGTTGTCTGTTTTCATTTAACAAAACAGACACATTTTCAACCCCACGTTGAATTTGAACGTCTCATTTTTTGAGTCAAAACTCTCGAGTCTGTAAGTAAAAAACACTCATAACACATCTAAAAAAAAACCAATAAACTCTACCCTGTATTAACATTGTGTCAGGTCATCTTCTCCATCAAAAAAGCAGCTCCTGCACAGTCGCCACCAGCTCCATCCCTGATCGGTGGTCATTGCTTCACGGTGGGGGAATAAAGATCCAAGTTTAAGGTGCATGCAATTCATCAGATGAATTTACACAGTCTATCAGCTATATGTAGCTATCGGTTGAAGCCAACAACTCTTTATTCGGAAAATAAACAAATGAGACGACCTTCTCTAGCTTCACTTTAAAGACATGCATGACCAACCATATAACACTACAAAAGTATAAGCAACAGAGAGCTATACTTCCAAATATGTTTCTGGATTCTTATTCGGTTCGCAGTCAGGCATACAAATCAATGATGAAGCATGATAAATAGGCCAATTTTGCAGAAAGTGCCAACACAGCATCTATTATGTCACAAAATTCCCAGTAATAATCCTCATCAATTTTTCCCCCCAAAAAAATCTGAAACAGATCTTGCTTTCATATTATGAGGTATCAAAAATATGTTAATCCATGTTGTCGCTATACAAATGAAATCATTTTCTCATACATGAATTGAGACTTCAGAAAATGACAAACACCAAAGAAAATGATAAACTTATCTAATGAAATAAGGAAAATCCAAGGAATGAGTGACTGAAATACTAAAACTTGACACTGAAAGATAGAACAAAAGGGGGCCAAGCAGAGTGACAAAAAGCTAAAAAAGATACATACCAAAGAAATGATAAATAGGTATAATGAAAGAATGACAAACCGAAGAATTAATGACTGAAAACTGAAATACTTAATACTAAGGGACTGAAAGAAAATGGATTAAACAAAGAGGGACTGAACACAAGAAAAAAAGGCCAAAGATTGAGTGATTGAGAATTGAGAGAAGGAAAATGATAGTGATCCTCCGGACGATCGCATCGTCCTGATCTTTTGTTCTTGTCCACTCGCGCGGACTCCCGCGTGCGTGGCCCCACCCGGACACAGCTCCACATGCGTGGCCCATCCCTTTCTCTTCTTTCTTCCTTATCTTCTTCCTTTTATCTCTCCTGACCTATTTGCTTCATAGATCTCGTGCAGCCGGCAGACCGCCCAGCACTAGCCATCCTCATGGGCAGGCCATGCTGCGCCTCTGTATCTTCTCGACCCCTCTCCCTCGTGTTGCCTCTGTTCCTCTCCCCTGCAACGCGCCCCACCCCTTGACGAACGACCATGGCCACCCATCCTCCCGGGCGCCCTAGCTGAAGGGTTTCGCAGCATAGTAAATCAAAAAAATTCTACGGATGCAAACAAGAAAGCCAAGATCTAATCTAGGAGATGCAATCAACGAGAGAGCTGAATGAGATCTTCATACCCATGAAGAAATCGCACAGTGGAAATGTTCAACAGAACGTGGTTGATGTAGTCGTACTCGCCGTCTCCTCCTCGCGATCCGATCCGATCCTACGCCGCAAGTGGCGGCGCCTTCGAGAGATGCACATGTACGGTGCAGCGACGTCTCCTCCTTCCTTGGTCCAGCAAGTATGGTGAAGAGATAGATTGGATCTGCACCACGACGGCGTGGTGCTTATGGTGGAGAATTTCTGCGGCAGGGCTTCGCCTACGCGCAGTCGGGAGAGAGAGAGAGAGAGAGAGAGAGAGAGAGAGAGAGGAAGGGCAGCAGTTGGCGGCTAGGGTTGGAGGAGTGGGGGGGGGAGGCTGCGCCCCTGCCCTCCTTATATAGGGGGCTAGCCGGCCCCCCTTGGCCCCTCCTCCAAGCCCTAGGGCGGTGGCCCCAAGGGTGGAGTGGGGGGCAAGTCTTCCCCCTTCCTTCTAGAAGGCTCCCCTAGGGTTTCCCCTAGGGCTGGCCGGCTAGGCCTTGGGGGCCTTGTGCCCCTGGACCAAAGTGGCCAGGGCACTTCCCCTTAGGCCCACACAGGCCTCCGACAAGTGGGCCCATGTTGGTCCCACTCCGGAACCTTCTAGAACCTCCCGGTATAATACCGATAAACTCCGAAACGATTCCGAAATCCAAAAACTGCTTTCCTTTATATGAATCTTATTCTACGGACCATTCCGGAACCTCTCGTGATGTCCTGGTTCTCATCCGAGACTCCGAATAAAAAATCATAAACCAATCATCCATTCTATCCTAGCGTCGATGCACGTTAAGTGTGTGACCCTACGGGTTTGAGAATATGCAGACATGATCTTCTATCAATAATCAACAGCGGGATCTGGAAACCCATATTGACTCCCACATATTCATCGATGATCATATCGTATGAACCACGATGCCAGGATTCAGTTAATCCCATATATGTATTCCCTTCGTCACGCGATATTTTACTTGTCCGAGATTCGATCGTTGGTATCGACATACCTAGTTCAATCTCGTTCACAGCAAGTACTTTACTGCTCAGAATCCGATATCACTTTGTGATTTAACTCCTTAACCACGCTTGCAAGCGGTGTTGATATCGACACGAGTGGGCCCGAAGTATATCTCTCCGACTCGGGAGGGACAAATTCCATCTCGATACATACAACCCAACAAGTACTTTCCGATCACCTGAGAGACACCTTTATGATCACCCTCACATAGGATGACGTTTGATGACCTCAAAGCTTTCTTCCGATACCAGGGAGTTGTATTATCTCAAGGTCTAAGGAATACAATACTTGACATAGGAAAAAGCTTCGCAAAGATGAACACGATGACACGATCTAATTGCTCTGCTTAATTTGGGTCTGTCCATCATATCATTCTCCTAATGACATGATCTCATTATTAATCAACAACTCATGTCTATGGTTAGGAAACCTTAACCATCATTAATCAATGAGCTAGTCCATAGAGGCGTACTAGGGACACGGTGTTGTTCATAAACCACACAAGTATCAAAGTTTTCGCTTAATACAATTCTAGCATGGAATATAAACTTTATCATGAACAAGAATTATAATAATAACATCTTTATTATTGCCTTTAGGGCATAATTCTAATAGTCTCCCACTTGCACTAGAGTCAATAATCTAGTTTACATCTGGCAACAATCTAACACTCATGGCATTAAGGTGCTGATCATGTTTGCTCGTGGAAGAGGTTTAGTCAACGAATCTGCGACATTCAGATCTGTATGTACTTTGCTAATCTTCAGATCTCCATCTGCTATATAATCTCGAATTATATGAAAACGGCGGTTGATTGCTTGGTCTTTGGATGATATCTTTGTTCCTTAGCCAGTGTTGTCGCACAATATCTCCAGTGGGTCCAAGGCACTTGGAACCACACCAAGCTCAGTGATGAAGTTCAAGATCCAAACTCCTTCACTTGACGCTTCTGAAGCAGCCATGTATTCCGCTTCTGTTGTAGATCCTGCGATCACGCTTTGCTTGCAGCTTCTCCACTCCTCCATTCAAAATATAAACGTATCATGTCTGAGATTTAGAATCATCCGGGTCGGTGTCGAAACTAGCGTCGACGTAACCTTTTACGACAAGCTGCCCATCACCTCCATAGACCAAGAACATTTCTTTAGTACTATTTAAATACTTTAGGATGTTCTTTACGGCTGTCCAGTGTTCCACTCCTGGATCACTTTGGTATCTGTGGCATCCCGCAAAAACCACTACTAGAAAATCGCGTTGTTTCTGTGCATTGCATCATCATGACCGCATGCTCATGTCATCATGCCACATTGCATTTGAGCATCGTCATCATCTTGCATTTGCTTGCATAAAACTATTTTCGGAAAAACCTAATTCTGTTCTCTAAACGCCCCGTCTTTGTTCACACGCAAAACCCGGGTATCCGGATTATTTTGTTTTTGTTTGCTATCGGTTTGCAAAAGTCTGTATGAAACAAATAAAATATTTAATTATTTTAGGGGCGGTCGAGCGGGCGAATCAATCGACGACCACCCCGAATAAAATCGGTCCACAGACCCCACCCCAAATCTTTTCTTACCAAGTCCTAGTCTAACCACCCCACCTCCACCTCACCCCAACCTATCCTATGTCGCCACCTCACCCTCCCCAAACCCCACCTCTCATCCGCCACCTCATCTCCCACATGCCAGCCCCCACTCCTCTCTCTCTCCCCCTCTCTCTCCCTGGGTCCCACCCCTCCCCACAAAGAACACACACACGCCACCCGCTCTAGACGCCCTGGCACGCGCCCACCCTGCTCTCACCTGGCCCACCCCGAAACCCGTCGTCCCCATCCTCCCACGCCACGCCTCCCGGTTCTCTCCTTCCCTCCTCTCCTTCCTCCTTCCCAGCCTGGAGCCCGCCCGCCAGCGCTCCCGCACGCCTTGCCCCCAGCTCCCTCCTCCTTCCCCAGAGCACCACCCCCCCTTGTTTCTGAGCACACCGCCCCGCCAGCGTCTTCCCGGCGCCGTGCGCCAGGTCGCCCGTCCCCTGCCCCACCGCCCCAGGCTTCCCCTCCCGCCGTCGCCACGACCACCCCTTCCCTCGTCGTGGCCGCCTCTTTCTCGCCGGCCTCGACGCTCTGCTCCGGCCGCGCCCCCGCCTCCGGCTCCCTCTCCGTCGCCACCTCTCCGTCGACAAGCCCGCCTGGCCGACCTGCCTCTTCCTGACGTCCGCGGCCTCCCTCCGCTCAGCTCCGGCCTCCACCGCCCGGAGCCGGCCCGTCGTCCGCCGCCGCCGCGCGGGCCCGCCCGCCTCGGGCTCGTCCCCGCTCGGCCGCCGCCCCGCCGTCCACCGCTCCTCAAGATCGCCTCGCCGCTCAGGTCCCACCTCGCCGCCGATGCGTCGTCCTCCTCGGCTCGAGCTCACCCTCCGCTGTCCCGGCCGGTGCCCTGCACCTACGTCTTGCCGTCCTCGCGTTGTGCGCACGCAGAGCCCAGGAAGCCGATGTGTGCCTCGGTTGCTGTGGTGGTACCCGTATCCGTGTTTTCGTGTGCAGTTCTTTTGCTCTACGCGGCCAGATGTTGACCCTGTGGCTGTTGTTCTAGAGCATGAACATCGCTCGATGACCCGTCCCGGCCCAGACCAAGTTCCTAACGCGAAGATCTTCCGAGAAGCATGCACCATGTGCCGATGTCGAATCAAGTTCTACACGGAAACCGCAAGACCTCCTTCCCGGACGCCAAGTTCGCCAAGAACCGTTCCCGGACTCCGTTTGTCGAGCCGAACCCGTGGAACCCCGAAACCTCCCCAAGATCTACGCTGCGGAACAACAAGGCCGTTGGAGTGGAATCGACAAGATCTACCGCCGGACGCCAAGTACTCCTTCCTAGCTTCGAAGCCCGACCCCGTGGGGCCCGACAAGATCTGCATGCGACAAGAACGACACCGTACAAGGCGAGACCGATGCGCCCCCGACGCCAACCAAGCCCTGCTTCCCGTATGCATAAGACCTACCCCGATGGTCGAGAATGTTACGCCAAGATCGAACCCTAGACCCTGGACCCTGAGACCGACCCCGAACCCCGGAACCCCAAGTTCGTCGAACCCTAATGTGTGAACCCCTTTCCGAGAACCCTATTTTATAATATAATAAACTTGTCGCATCTTAATTGTTCATGCATGCATATTGTCATGTGGTTTGGGGGCCTTATGCCGATTCACCTAATAATTAAATATGGGGTCCATATGCGGGCAAATCTAGCCTTATATTGGCCTCATTTAAATTTGTGCATCGAACCGGTACCATATCTTGCCATGTTAAAACAACATATAAATTGTGGGGTAGTTAAATAACATGAACCATTTAACTAATTGTCGGGACCCCGGTTCCGCTTAATATGATCTAATTGCATCGCATCTTTGCCATGCCATACATCATACATGCATCATGCCGATCTTCTGCCGTTGTATTAAATATTGCATCCGGTGTTTATTCTAGTGTTTTGCTTCGTCGCGGATAAGGCCGTTGAGTTGATGTGAGCTTCGCCGATTTTTCGGATGAACCTTCGACAATGTTTTCCGAGCATCTCCCTTTCTACCTATCTTACTTTTATAGTATTTATTCCCTCCTGTTGATCTCTTGCTATCTGTGTTGCGATGCTCTAGTTTTCGTACCCGTGATATCCCTTGCAGCCTTATATTGCCCTGGACACCTCCTATTACCTGTTGTTTGGTAGATAGTTGGACTTGCGCGTCGTAGTCGCTTGCTCAAGTGTTGTTGCGTGTTGTCAAGTGCCACAGTTGTTGGAGTTTGGCCGCATGTTGATGTTGGAGATGATCATGGCTTTACCTTATCGTTCACTTTAATTCCTGTTTAACAACTAAAATTGAATTAAGCAGAGGCATCGGTGGGTGATAGATAATATTTGGTTTCCGACCGCCCACTTGTGTCCCGTAGGACCCCGAGTACTTGATACCTGTTCCTTGATTTATCGCGCTATCCACATCCGGGAGGCTTATGGACCCCCCTGAGCCAGAGCTTGATTCATTCTTATTTCTTGGGGCCACAAACTAGTTTGAGGATTTATTTACTATCCTGTACTTATGCCATGCTTTACTGCTTTATTTAGATTGTGCGATGGATAGCACACTGTACTGTTTAGGAATTGTGACCCGTTTTCGCGGTATCGACAAGCCCAGTTTTGGGTTCCCAGTCGTTTACAGCCGGCCCCACAAACCTTTAGTCCGTCTCGGAGTCAGCTAACTTCGCTATGGTAAAACTTAAAGGGTGGCCCCTGAAATATTTCTGAATCCTGTGATTGCTTTGTAGTGAAAGCCTCGTTGGGTTTTGATTTGGTTTTTCCGAGGTTGATCGAGTGTGTTGCTATTTGCACCCGCCGGGTTAAAACTTTCTCGAAAGCCGTGTCCGCGTTATGGACGACTTGGAGCACAGGATCTCGCCCATAGACAAGCATAACTAAAGTTTATTGCTATAAATTTGACTTTATAATGACTAGTAATCAGGTTCACTGTAATGGAATGGCTAAATAAAACTGCTAACAATTGCTTGCTTGGGTCGTCGCCAGCGACCATTGTATCTGACTAGTAAGTATTGCAACTTCTAGCGGAATGGCTGAATAAAAGTAACAACAACTGCTGGGTTTTGTGGTTATCTCATGCTAACTGTATCAGACTAGTAAGTGTTGCCACTATAACATAATGGTTAACTAAAAGTGCCCACAGCTTACTTTACAAGGATGATTATATAAACCTGAAAAGTAAAGTGCCGCAACTATAATCGGATAATTAAAACGCCAACCGTGTGAGTTCTCGGTTGACTTCCTCGATTGGTCTCGAGGGGAAACACCAGGATGGGTTTGTTTGATGGTAGAATCAGGTTGGATCCGAATAGGTCTTTCTTACCCTCTCGATTGCCGCCATTGTATCGATTCTCTATATGTTGTTTAGTGCATTGTGCCGCTGCCGCTTCAGTCCACCATACCTATGTAGGCGAGTACCGCCGTATTCTAGACTCGCTGTCTCGGCCTCGATCGACGCCTCCTTTTTCCTTTGCCCTTTGTCGGCACCCTGTTGTTTAAGCAGGTTTTGAGATCGACGTCGTTAGCAGGGTTACCCTTCCGGCTTGGCAAGCAGGGTTATGGACGCCATTGGTTATTCTTGGGGCTCTTAGCCCCATTTGCATCTTGTCCGTAGTCGGACGCCTATCATTTTCAAGGTGATTTGGATCTTTGTATATTACATCTGTATTCTTGACTCTTTGAGTCGTTGTATATATATCTGCTCGTGGGTCCCATCGAGGACTGTTGTGTAATGTTATTACTGCTTTTCCACCGCACGAAAGTGCTGGTGGGCACCTTTGAATCGCTTTATGCGGGTTTGGCGGGTTTCGCTAAAACTTGCATAGGTCCGATTCTGAGGGTGTTACTGAGTGGTATCGAGCTCAGCGGTTGCGATACCCCACAAGTCCACTGTCAGGATAACCTAGCTAACGGCCGAAGTAGAGTGTCAAAACTATTTTTGCAAAATCGGTTGAATAGTTCTGATTAGGTCTAATTTTACTCCTTATCCCTCTGCTGCTCTCCCCTCACCTCTGCGTGTTTTGGATCCGCTCTCTTCTCTCTCTTCGAGTCCAGGATTTCTCGTGGTTGGGTTCCGTCGTACCTTTAGGGTTTCGCTTCCTCTTTTGGTAACGGTGTTTTCCGACGCGACGACATCATCTACGCCAGATCCGATGCAGAGTCTGCATCACTCCTTTGTTTCCGAACCTCGCTTGTCAAGATCTTCAGTCTGATTCCGAGAGTTGGTTGCATAATCCGCCTATTCGTGTGCAGAGTAATGGTTTGGGTGCGCGATGGACTGATCACCATCCGACTACTCTTATCATTCGCTCTTGTACATCGAATCAGTGGATCCAGCAATTTCACTCCGTCCACGGAAGCTAGAGGTGGCTTTATTTGTTGATACCTCTACCTTCGACCTTTTGTTTCCGGAGTGTTCTCTCGACGATCACGGACAACGACCTCTTGTTAGTGGTGTCGCGAGGATCCACACGATGCGAGAAGATTCAGATCGCCGCCCTTCTTTCCGGTACCATGAGGCGGATCTCGAGGGCGAGATCCATTGTTAGTGGTGTCGAATTGTGGCATCCCGCAAAAACCACTACTAGAAAATCGCGTTGTTTCTGTGCATTGCATCATCATGACCGCATGCTCATGTCATCATGCCACATTGCATTTGAGCATCGTCATCATCTTGCATTTGCTTGCATAAAACTATTTTCGGAAAAACCTAATTCTGTTCTCTAAACGCCCCGTCTTTGTTCACACGCAAAACCCGGGTATCCGGATTATTTTGTTTTTGTTTGCTATCGGTTTGCAAAAGTCTGTATGAAACAAATAAAATATTTAATTATTTTAGGGGGGCAGTCGAACGGGCCGAATCGACCTGAACGACCACCCCCAGAATAAAATCGGTCCAGCTTAGACCCCACCCCAAATCTTTTCTTACCAAGTCCTAGTCTAACCACCCCACCTCCACCTCACCCCAACCTATCCTATGTCGCCACCTCACCCCTCCCCAAACCCCCACCTCTCATCTGCTGCCACCTCATCTCCCACATGCCAGCCCCCACTCCTCTCTCTCTCTCCCCCTCTCTCTCCCTGGGTCCCACCCCTCCCCACAGCAACACACACACGCCACCGCCCTGCCCCACCTGCCGACGCCCCACGCGCGCCCCACCCTGCTCACCCTGGCCCACCCCGAACCCGTCGTCCCCATCCTCCCACGCCACGCTCCCCTGGTTCTCTCCCTTCCCCCTCCTCTCCTTCCTCCTTCCTCATGGCCGAGCCTCGCCGACCGAAGCGCCGCTCCAGACGCCCATGGCCCCAGCTCCCTCCTCCTTCCCCAGAGCACCACCACCCCCTTGTTTCTGAGCACACCGCCCCGCCAGCGTCTTCCCGGCGCCGTGCGCCCGTCCGTCGCCCCGTCCCCATGCCGCCACCGCCGCCAGGGGGCTTCCCCTCCCGCCGTCGCCACGACCACCCCTTCCCTCGCCGTGGCCGCCTCCTTCTCGCCGGCCTCGACGCTCTGCTCCGGCCGCGCCCCCGCCTCCGGCTCCCTCTCCGTCGCCACCTCTCCGTCGACAAGCCCCGCCCCGGCCGACCTCGTCCTCCGCGCGCCCCGACGTCCGCGGCCTCCCTCCGCTCAGCTCCGGCCTCCGCCGCCCGGAGCCGGCCCGTCGTCCGCCGCCGCCGCGCGGGCCCGCCCGCCTCGGGCTCGTCCCCGCTCGGCTGCCGCCCCGCCGTCCACCGCTCCTCAAGATCGCCTCGCCGCTCAGGTCCCACCTCGCCGCCGATGCGTCGTCCTCCTCGGCTCGAGCTCACCCTCCGCTGTCCCGGCCGGTGCCCTGCACCTACGTCTTGCCGTCCTCGCGTTGTGCGCACGCAGAGCCCAGGAAGCCGATGTGTGCCTCGGTTGCTGTGGTGGTACCCGTATCCGTGTTTTCGTGTGCAGTTCTTTTGCTCTACGCGGCCAGATGTTGACCCTGTGGCTGTTGTTCTAGAGCATGAACATCGCTCGATGACCCGTCCCGGCCCAGACCAAGTTCCTAACGCGAAGATCTTCCGAGAAGCATGCACCATGTGCCGATGTCGAATCAAGTTCTACACGGAAACCGCAAGACCTCCTTCCCGGACGCCAAGTTCGCCAAGAACCGTTCCCGGACTCCGTTTGTCGAGCCGAACCCGTGGAACCCCGAAACCTCCCCAAGATCTACGCTGCGGAACAACAAGGCCGTTGGAGTGGAATCGACAAGATCTACCGCCGGACGCCAAGTACTCCTTCCTAGCTTCGAAGCCCGACCCCGTGGGGCCCGACAAGATCTGCATGCGACAAGAACGACACCGTACAAGGCGAGACCGATGCGCCCCCGACGCCAACCAAGCCCTGCTTCCCGGTTGCGACAAGACCTACCCCGATGGTCGAGAATGTTACGCCAAGATCGAACCCTAGACCCTGGACCCTGAGACCGACCCCGAACCCCGGAACCCCAAGTTCGTCGAACCCTAATGTGTGAACCCCTTTCCGAGAACCCTATTTTATAATATAATAAACTTGTCGCATCTTAATTGTTCATGCATGCATATTGTCATGTGGTTTGGGGGCCTTATGCCGATTCACCTAATAATTAAATATGGGGTCCATATGCGGGCAAATCTAGCCTTATATTGGCCTCATTTAAATTTGTGCATCGAACCGGTACCATATCTTGCCATGTTAAAACAACATATAAATTGTGGGGTAGTTAAATAACATGAACCATTTAACTAATTGTCGGGACCCCGGTTCCGCTTAATATGATCTAATTGCATCGCATCTTTGCCATGCCATACATCATACATGCATCATGCCGATCTTCTGCCGTTGTATTAAATATTGCATCCGGTGTTTATTCTAGTGTTTTGCTTCGTCGCGGATAAGGCCGTTGAGTTGATGTGAGCTTCGCCCCGATTTTTCGGATGAACCTTCGACAATGTTTTCAGGCGAGCATCTCCCCCTTTCTACCTATCTTACTTTTATAGTATTTATTCCCTCCTGTTGATCTCTTGCTATCTGTGTTGCGATGCTCTAGTTTTCGTACCCGTGATATCCCTTGCAGCCTTATATTGCCCTGGACACCTCCTATTACCTGTTGTTTGGTAGATAGTTGGACTTGCGCGTCGTAGTCGCTTGCTCAAGTGTTGTTGCGTGTTGTCAAGTGCCACAGTTGTTGGAGTTTGGCCGCATGTTGATGTTGGAGATGATCATGGCTTTACCTTATCGTTCACTTTAATTCCTGTTTAACAACTAAAATTGAAGTAAGTAAGCAGAGGCATCGGTGGGTGATAGATAATATTTGGTTTCCGACCGCCCACTTGTGTCCCGTAGGACCCCGAGTACTTGATACCTGTTCCTTGATTTATCGCGCTATCCACATCCGGGAGGCTTATGGACCCCACAGCCGAGCTTGATTCATTCTTATTTCTTGGGGCCACAAACTAGTTTGAGGATTTATTTACTATCCTGTACTTATGCCATGCTTTACTGCTTTATTTAAATTGTGCGATGGATAGCACACTGTACTGTTTAGGAATTGTGACCCGTTTTCGCGGTATCGACAAGCCCAGTTTTGGGTTCCCGTTTGTACCGCCCCACAAACCTTTAGTCCGTCTCGGAGTCAGCTAACTTCGTTGCGGGTAAAACTTAAAGGGGTGGCCCCCTGAAATATTTCTGAATCCTGTGATTGCTTTGTCGTGAAAGCCTCGTTGGGTTTTGATTTGGTTTTTCCGAGGTTGATCGAGTGTGTGTTGCTATTTGTGCACCCCGGCCGGGTTAAAACTTTCTGAAAGCCGTGTCCGCGGTTATGGACGACTTGGAGCACAGTATCTCGACCATAGACAAGCATAACTAAAGTTTATTGCTATAAATTTGACTTTATAATGACTAGTAATCAGGTTCACTGTAATGGAATGGCTAAATAAAACTGCCAACAATTGCTTGCTTGGGTCGTCGCCAGCGACCATTGTATCTGACTAGTAAGTATTGCAACTACAACGGAATGGCTGAATAAAAGTACCAACAACTGCTGGGTTTTGGGGTTATCTCATGCTAATTGTATCTGACTAGTAAGTGTTGCCACTATAACGGAATGGTTAACTAAAAGTGCCCACTGCTTACTTTACCAGGATGATTATCTAAACCTGACTAGTAAAGTGCCGCAACTATAACTGGATAATTAAAACTGCCAACTGTGTGAGTTCCTCGGTTGACTTCCTCGATTGGTCTCGAGGGGGAAACACCAGGATGGGTTTGTTTGATGGTAGAATCAGGTTGGATCCGAATAGGTCTTTCTTACCCCTCTCTGATTGCCGCCAGTTGTATCGAGTCTCTATAGGTTGATTAGTGCATGCTGCCGCTGCCGCTTCAGTCCACCATACCTATGTAGGCGAGGGCCACCAAATTCTAGACTCATGGTGTCTTGGCCTCGATCGACGCCTCCTCTTTTCCTTTGCCCTTTGTCGGCACCCCTTTTGTTTAAGCAGGTTTTGAGATCGGCGTCGTTAGCGGTGGTTACCCTTCCTGGCTCAGGCAGGGTTATGGACGCCATTGGTTATTCTTCAGGCTCTTAGCCCCATTTGCATCTTGTCCGTAGTCGGACGCTCTATCATTTTCAAGGTGATTTGGATCTTTGTATATTACATTCGTATTCTTGACTCTTTGAGTCATTTGTTGTATATCTCTGCAATGGGTCCCATCGAGGACTGTTGTGTAATGTTATTACTTCGTTTTCCACCCGCACGAAAGTGCCTGGTGGGCACCTTTGAATCGTTTCTATGCGGGTTTGGCGGGTTTCGCTAAAACTTGCATAGGTCCGATTCTGAGGGTGTTACAGTATCTGCTCGTCAAACTAAGAGCATTGGACACATCCGGTCTAGTACATAGCATGGCATACATGATAGAACCTATGGCCGAGGCATATGGCACTTTGCTCATAGTATCTCTATCCATCAGAAGTGGACACTGAGCCTTGCTCAATATCTTACCTGACAACATGGGCAATGAACATTTCTTTGCTTTATCCATTCTGAACCTTTTCAGAACTTTGTCTAGATATGTACTTTGGCTTAAAGCTATTAGGCGTCTTTGTCTATCTCTATAGATTTTGATGCCTAATATATAAGCAGCTTCTCCTAGGTCTTTCATTGAAAAACATTTATTCAAATAACTCTTCACATCGTTAAGCATACCAATGTCATTTCCAATAATCAATATGTCATCCACATATAGTACTAAAAATGTCACCGAGCTCCCACTGACTTTCTTGTAGATACAAGCTTCGTAGCAATTTGGAACAAATCCATAAATGGAACGCTTTTAAATAACTCTTGATCACTTGATCAAAACGAAGGTTCCAACTCCGAGATGCTTGCTTCAGTCCATAAATGGAATGCTGAAGTTTGAACACCTTATTAGCATCCTTAGGATCGACAAAACCTTCGGGTTGCATCATATACAACTCTTCATCAATGTTGCCATTGAGGAACGCAGTATTGACATCCATCTGCCATATTTCATAATCATGAAATGCAGCAATTGCTAATAAAATCCGAATGGACTTAAACATCGCTACGGGAGAGAAAGTCTCATCGTAGTCAACACCTTGAACTTGCCGAAACCCTTTTGTGACAAGCCGAGCTTTATAGACAGTAACATTACCATCCGTGTCTTAAAAATCCATTTGCACTCAACGGCCTTACGGTCGCTAGGAGGGTCCACCAAAGTCCATACTTGGTATTCGCTCATGGATCCCAATTCGGGTTTCATGGCCTCTAGCCATTTCTCAGAGTTTGGGCTCATCATTGCTTCCTCATAGTTCGCAGGTTCAATGTTGTCTAACAACACGACGGTTGAGACAGGGTTGCCGTACCATTCAGGAGTGGCACGTGACCTTGTCGACCTGCGAAGTTCAGTAGTAGCATCATTCGAAGTTTCATGATCCTCATCATTAGCTTCCTCTCTTGTTGGTACAGACGGCACTGGAACAATTTTAGGTGCTACGCTACTTTCCAACTCGAGAGAAGGTTCAATAACCTCGTCTAGCTCTACCTTCCCCCCACTCACTTCTTTCGAGAGAAACTCCTTCTCAAAAAAGGATCTGTTCTTTTGCAACAAACACTTTGCCTTCGGATCTGTGGTAGAAGGTATACCCAATCGTTTCCTTAGGGTATCCTATGAAGACGCATTTCTCCGCTTTGGGTTCGAGCTTGTCCGGCATCAACTTCTTGACGTAAGCTTCGCATCCCCAAACTTTAAGAAATGACAACTTAGGTTTAGCACCAAACCATAGTTCATACGGTGTCGTCTCAACGGATTTAGATGGTGCCCTATTTAAAGTGAATGCAGCGGTTTCTAATGCATAATCCCAAAATGATAACGGCAAATCTGTAAGAGACATCATTGATCGCACCATATCTAAGAGAGTTCTATTCTAGCGTTCAGACACACCATTGCGCTGTGGTGTTCTGGGTGGCGTGAGTTGCGAAACGATTCCGCTTGCTTTAAGATGCGTGAGAAAATCATAACTCAAATATTCACCTCCACGATCGGATCGTAGAAATTTAATTTTCCTGTTACGATGGTTTTCCACTTTGTTCTGAAATTCTTTGAACTTTTCAAACGTTTCAGATTTATGTTTCATTAAATAGATATACCCATATCTACTTAAGTCATCGGTAAAAGCAAGAAAATAGCGATATCCACCGCACGTAGAAACACTCATTGGTCCGCATACATCGGTATGTATGATTTCCAATAAGTCCGTTGCTCGCTCCATCATTCCGGAGAACGGGGTTTTGATCATCTTGCCCATGAGGCACGAATCGCATGTGTCAAATGATTCAAAATCAAGAGACTCCAAAAGTCCATCAGAATGGAGTTTCTTCATGCGTTTTAGACCAATATGACCTAGACGGCAGTGCCACAAATAAGTTGGATTATCATTATCTACTTTGCATCTCTTAGCCTCAATGTTATGGATGTGCGTTTCATTGCTTTCGAGATTCAGAAGAAATAAACCATTCACAACAGGTGCATGACCATAAAAGATGTTATTCATATAAATAGAACAACCATTATTCTCCGATTTAAATGAATAACCGTCTTGCAATAAACACGATCCAGATATAATGTTCATGCTCAACGCAGGCACATAATAACACTTATTAAGGTTTAAAACTAATCCCGAAGGTAAAACTAAGGAGAGCGTGCCGACGGCCATCACATCAACTTCTGATCCATTGCCAACGCGCATCGTCACCTCATCCCTTGCTAGTCACCGTCTATTCCGTAGCTCCTGTTTCGAGTTACAAATATTAGCAACTGAACCAGTATCATATACCCAGGCACTACAATGAGCGCTAGTAAGGTAAACATCAATAACATGTATATCAAATATACCTTTAATGGTGCCAGCCTTCTTGTCCACTAAGTACTACGAACAGTTGCGCTTCCCGTGACCCTTGTCCTTGCAATAGAAGCACTCAGTGTCTGGCTTTGGTCCAGACTTGAGCTTCTTCTCAGCAGGGGCAGCGCGCTTGCCGCTACCTTTCTTGAAGGATTTCTTTGCACCCTTACCTTTCTTAAAGCTAGGGGTCTTGTTGACCATCAACACATGATTATCTTTCTTGATATCCACCTCCGCAGCTTTCAGCTTAGAGAAGAGCTCAGTGATCGTATCAGTGGAACCAATTTGATTGTGAGTAACTACAAAACCTTTGTAGCTAGGAGGGAGTGATTGCAGAACTCTGTCAATCTTGAGCTCTTCTGGAATCTTGCAGTCCAGTTGCTCAAGACGTTGAGTGTATCCCGACATCTTAATGGCGTGCTCACTAACGGAACTCCCTTCCTCCATCTTGCAGTTAAAGAACTTCTCAGAGATCTCATATCTCTCAGAACGGGCCTGAGTTTGAAACATGGTTTTCAGTTCCTCAAGTATCTCAAAGGGCCCGGCGAACTCCTCAAAACGATTTTGAAGTTCCGGTTCCATAGCAAACAACATGGTACTCTTAATCACTCCATAATCATCTTTGCGTGACTGATAAACAGCTTTTTCATCAGCCGACGCATCAGTAGCAGGGGCGTCACCTAGCGCTTTCTCAAGTACACAGTCCTTTTGTCCGCTAGCGAGAATGATTCTCAGATTGCGGAACCAGCTGGTGAAGTTAGACCCATTGATTTTAAGCTTTTCTTTCTCAGCAAAAACGTTGAAGTTGAAGTTGGACTTGGCCATGTGATCTACAGTATTTGCAAGTACAATTTAGACTATGTTCATGATAAATAGTTCAACTTAATCAAATTACTAGATGAACTCCCACTAAATTCAACATCCCTCAAGTTGATTAGTGAACACGATCCAAATTCACCACACCTAATCCGATCTTCACGAGAAGAGATGTGGTTTCAATGGTGGACAACAAAGTGTCAATCATATCATTCATATGACTCATGTTTAACCTTTCGGTTCGTGTGTTCCGAGGCCATGTCTATACATGCTAGGCTCGTCAAGTCAAACCCAAGTATTTCCGCGTGTGAAAAACTGACTTGCACCCGTTGTATGTGAATGTAGAGTTTATAGCACCCGATCATCACGAGGTGCTTGAACACGACAAACTTTCGCAACGGTGCATACATGGGGAGAACACAATTTTATCTTGATCTTTAAGTGAGGGATCATCTTATAATGCTACCGTCGCGATCTAAGCATGATAAGATACATAAAAGGATAAACATCACATGCATATAATTTTATGTGACATGATATAGCCAATCTCTGCGCCATGATCTCCATCTTGTGCGCGCCAGCATGATCTCCATCACCCCACCATGATTGCCTCCACCACGAATATCAACTAAAACTATTGCTAACTTCTTAGCGATAAAGTAAAGCTATTACATGGCGTATAAGAAGTTGACACGCAGGTCATACACAATTATAAAGACAACCATACGGCTCCTGCCGGTTGTGAACTCATCGACATGCAAGTCGTGAAGTATTACAAAACATGATCATTGCATACATCTCAATTCATACACATCATGTCTTGGGCCATACCATATCACAAAACACTCCCTGCAAAAACAAGTTAGACGCCTCTACTTTGTTGTTGCATGTTTTACGTGCCTTATGGGAGTAACAAGCTAAGAACGATTCTTACCTACGGAAAGCCACAATGGTGATATTATGGGTGCCAACATCCGTTGTAAATCCCATAACTACTATAGTGAGAGAAACTGGCATCCACCAGCCGCATGTGTGGAACAAGCCACACGTCAAGTGCGGAGCCGGTCTCGCGAACGAGGTCGCGTAAAGTTGGCCCGGACCGCTTCGATATCACTATGCCGCGCCATAAGAAATACACAACAAGAGGTTTGCAACAGAAAACATCAACACCCGCAACAAGCATGTTGCGTTCTACTCGTGAAACACATCTACACATAGATCTAGCTCTTATACCACTGAAGGGTTTCGCAACATAGTAAATCAAAAATTTCTACGGATACGAACAAGAAAGCCAAGATCTAATCTAGGAGATGAAATCAACGAGAGAGATGAATGAGATCTTCATACCCTTGGTTGATGTAGTCGTACTCGCCGTCTCCTCCTCGTGATCCGATCCGATCCTACGCCGCAAGTGGCGGCGCCTCCGAGAGATGCACACGTACGGTGCAGCGACATCTCCTCCTTCCTTGGTCCAGCAAGTATGGTGGAGAGATAGGTTGGATCTGCAGCACGACGGCGTGGTGCTTATGGTGGAGAATTTTTGCGGCAGGGCTTCGCCTACGCGCAGTCGAGAGAGAGAGAGAGAGAGAGAGAGAGAGAGAGAGAGAGAGAGAGAGAGAGAGAGAGAGAGAGAGGAAGGGCAACAGTTGGTGGCTAGGGTTGGAGGAGTGGGGGGGAGGCTGCGCCCCTGCCCTCCTTATATAGGGGGCTGGCCGGCCCCCCTTGGCCCCTCCTCCAAGCCCTAGGGCGGCGGCCCCAAGGGTGGAGTGGGGGCAAGTCTTCCCCCTTCCTTCTAGAAGGCTCCCCTAGGGTTTCCCCTAGGGCTGGCCGGCTGGGCCTTGGGGGCCTTGTGCCCCTGGCCCAAAGTGGCCAGGGCACTTCCCCTTAGGCCCACACAGGCCTCCGACAAGTGGTCCCACTTTGGTCCCACTCCGGAACCTTCTAGAACCTTCCGGTACAATACCGATAAACTTCGAAACGATTCTGAAATCCAAAAACTACTTTCCTTTATATGAATCTTATTCTTCGGACCATTCCGGAACCTCTCGTGATGTCCTGGATCTCATCCGAGACTCCGAACAAAAACTCATAAACCAATCATCTATTCTATCCTAGCGTCGATGCACGTTAAGTGTGTGACCCTACGGGTTCGAGAATATGCAGACATGATCTTCTATCAATAATCAACAGCGGGATCTGGAAACCCATATTGACTCCCACATATTCATCGATGATCATATCGTATGAACCACGATGCCAGGATTCAGTTAATCCCATATATGTATTCCCTTCGTCACGCGATATTTTACTTGCCCGAGATTCGATCGTTGGTATCGACATACCTAGTTCAATCTCGTTCACAGCAAGTACTTTACTCGTTCCGTAATCCGATATCACTTTGTGATTTAACTCCTTAACCACGTGCTTGCAAGCGGTGTTGATATCGATTACTGAGTGGGCCCGAAGTATATCTCTCCGACTCGGGAGGGACAAATTCCATCTCGATACATACAACCCAACAAGTACTTTCCGATCACCTGAGAGACACCTTTATGATCACCCTCACATAGGATGACGTTTGATGACCTCAAAGCTTTCTTCCGATACCAGGGAGTTGTATTATCTCATGGTCTAAGGAATACAATACTTTACATAGGAAAAAGCTTCGCAAAGATGAACACGATGACACGATCTAATCGCTCTGCTTAATTTGGGTTTGTCCATCATATCATTCTCCTAATGACATGATCTCATTATTAATCGACAACTCATGTCTATGGTTAGAAAACCTTAACCATCATTAATCAATGAGCTAGTCCATAGAGGCGTACTAGGGACACGATGTTGTTCATAAACCACACAAGTATCAAAGTTTCTGCTTAATACAATTCTAGCATGGAATATAAACTTTATCATGAACAAGAATTATAATAATAACATCTTTATTATTGCCTCTAGGGAATAATTCCAACACTAGCATGTTCTTGTTGGAGATTCTGGCCTCCCCGGTAGTCGTGGTTGCTACCAACGACAGACGGCGCTGCTGCAAGGGGTACGAGGGGATGCTAGCAACGGCTGATGTTGTTGCTACCTACACGGTGACTGATTTTTTCTACCGGCGGTCGGTGTCATCTCTACCGCCGGCTAATGTATTTGCTACAATAGTATAAATATTTCGCTACAATCATTCTCCTATATTTTGCTACGATATCCCCGATGAGGTCTCTGACGAGGTGTCCAGAAAAGTCTCCGGTGAGGTCTCCGGCGATGTTAGTTTTTTGCTACATTAGAAGAACTTTGTTGCTACAACCGTGTTTTGGTTTTGCTACAACAGTGTCAATTTTTTCTACAAGGTCTCCGGCGAGAGTCACGGGCGAGTTTTTTCCGCGATGTTTCCGGCGAAGTCGGTTTTGCTACATTAGCACAATTTTTTTTGCTGCATGGTCTCCGGCGAGGTCTCCGGCGAGATGGTCTATTTCTAAAACGAATCTTTTTTTTGCTTCGAAAGCAAAAGCGGGGACATATGTAGCAAAATCAGGATGTTTTGCAGCAAATGGAACGTGGCAGCACGGGAAGCAGAACGATGGGAGCTCCCCATCGTCCGGGGGACATGTAGCACTTGCCTTGAGAGAATTAAGAAAGAAACTGAGACTATAAGATGCTGAGAGACTAAACAATGAGACACTAAAAAAATTAACTGAAAAACATACATAATAAAGAACAAAGAAAGCGACATTTCGACCAAAGAAAGAAAGGTCAAAATTGAGTGATAGAACTGAAGACTTAAGAAAGATACTTGAGGCAATAAGATACTGAGAAACTAACTAATGGGACTAAATAAAGAATGAAACTGAGCTAATAGAATGAGGGACTTAATCTTAAGACCAAAGTTAAGAATTACTGAGAAAATAAGTCTAGAAATATGAGATAAAAATGAATGAAGGAACTAAATATACTAAAAAATACAAAGAATGCGCACTGAAAGAATAAAGACTCCGATTGAAAAGTGGGGACAACTCCAAACTAAACTAAAGAAATAAAAGTGAGAAACATGAATTAAATGAAGAGGAACTAGAAAAAATGAATTAAATAAAAATAATGACAACCTAACAAGAATGACAAGGGATAAAAAATGATAAAAATAGATAGACAACAATGACTGAATAATGAGAATGGAAAAAGGAGACAAGAATAAGACAGAATCAAGAAAGTAGCAAGACTCGATAGAAAGAATGATAAAAAGAGAGTTCCTGGTTCTGCTCCACGATAGCCCTCTAACTCTGATGCAAAGCATAAAGAAGAACAACCAATTACCTAAATGTAACACCTTGGACTTCTGAGAGCACTAGCCCAAACAATTTTCTTACATGACAAAAACGACACAATAATGACACTCGGTTGTAGTTTCAATAGTCCTTAGTTGGTAAGCAGATTAGACATGAAACGATAATTTTTCTTACACCGAAACTAGCAGCCTGGATTCACACATCAGCCGTGAAAACAGAAAAAATCAACAAAAAATTACCTTAAATAACCACACACCAGTGAGCAATCCAAAACGGTTGCCGCAACACAACTTGAAACATAGAGACAAAGATAAACAATAATGATGAGGAATAAGAGTGGAAATCCTATATCCGCTCTCCCGGCGACAAAGCAACTAACTATCAGCTACCGCCATAACGCCTCAGGCCACCCGAATTGGACAGTCCGCCGTTGCTCACACCAGGACATGCCAGGCACGACCCCACCGCTCTCCAACTACATCTGCCGCACTACCACCAAATTACAAACCACAGGAAATAGAACACTGAATTCTCATATATCCACGCGGAGAAAAACTACCAATGAGCAATGGTGACTTAGTGAGAGACCGATAAGGCGTGACATTAGCGGCGGACAGCCTAACCATTGACACCTGCTGGGAGGCCGAATAAGCGGAGATGGTGTTATCAATGCTGGTCTAGGGGTGTATAGTGTATTACAACCTGAATAATATTGGCATCCTTTGTGATTGTAATATTGCAGGTTATGAATCATAATCAAATCAGGACCTGAACACCATGTAAAAGCATCATCAAATATCATGCTATTTCAAAAAAATATGTACACATAATTAAACAGAACATCCTGTACACACGAAGACCCTAATCAATTCAAGTTGTGCATGCCCCTATATCAACATCAGTTCAAGTTGTTCTAGCACCACACATTGAACAGCAAGATGTGAGCACTCCCAAAAATAGGTGGAAACAAAGACAAAAAAACTAAAATCAAACTGAATCCCAATGGATTCAAGTTGTTTGTGCTAAAAATCATCTTACAAACACTATAACTTGCACGACGAAAAACTGAAGGCATAATAAGGAGATACACGATGCTTCAATCCCCTGGTGCCGAACCAAGTCGTGGACTAGCTCATGCTAACACCACTGCCACGCTCGTCCTAATACGTGCTCGCGTCTCAGGAAGCAGATGGTACCCACACACGTCTTGCCCCCGGTGGCGCCACCGGCGAGACCCAATGATGACCAAAATCATGAGACACATGAGCTAGATAGAAGAAAACCAGAGAATAGGGAAGATAGAGGGACAAGGCCAGATGAATACCCATCTCGCCGTCGGCGCGAATGCCTTCCACGCTCGTGAATCGGCGATCCCTTCCATGTAGGACGAGGACATGTGTGAGCCACGGCTCTCTCCATCGCAGCTAGCACCGGCTGCGGGGTCACCGTCTCTCCATCGCAGCTAGCACCAGTTGCGGGGTCACCGTCTCACCGACACCGGCCTAGTTAGTTGCGGCTTCGCCGCACACATCTCCGCCATGGCTTCCTTCTCTCACTACAGGACGCGCGCGCTACACCGAGGGCAAAAAGCCGTCGGCGTAGGCCAAAATGCCCTCAGCGTAGCCTCCTCGGCAAAGGTCTCCCTCGGCGGAGCACACTCAAGTTGTCGGCGTATCGAAATACCGTCGGCGTACGCTACGCCGACGGCTTTGCCCTCGGCGTAGTGGCCGTCGGCATAGCCTGTCGGCCGGTTGCAAATATATTTTTTTAAAAAAAATATTTATTTTTTATTTTTTTCTCAATTTTTTATTTTTTGAATTGTTTGACTCGTTAACCTCCCACTTTGAACATTTTTAACACTAATTATATTTAATATTTGATTAAATTTCAGTCTTAGTCAAACTTACCAGCCGGTCACCCATTCTAATGCTACTCCAGCTTCAGCACGCTTAACTTCCTCGTTCCTACAGAATCTGTTTCCGCAAAGTAATTCATACATTGTTGTCAATACTATGATATCAATCCTATTAACTATTATATTATCATGTCATATGTTTGTATTTTTTAAAATTACAAACAATTATTTAAGTAAACATTAATGAATAAGTAAAAATATTATTGAATTCAAATAAAAATATAATAATTTTAGTTTTTTGTACTTTTCTATTTAAGATGGAATAATTAATATCTTTAAATCTGTAAATCGGAATTCGACAAATAATATGTCTAAATTGATCAGAAAAATGAGAGGAATCCAAATATGATATCCATATCAACTAATTATAAATCCTACGTTTTTGAATTAGCTATTTGGTGGTTGCTTTAGAAAGTCCCCTTTTTGTGCTCGAATAATGAAAAAATGGCTTTTGGGTGCGATGAAAAGGAAAAATTGCATTGGATCTTTGATAAAATAGCATATTTTGAACCTAAAAATGATTTTTATAAAAAAACATGAGCATCGGATCATGTAACTGTAGTTCATATCTGACCCACTTCCTACAGATTCGGCAGGAATTTGTCTTTTTCACCAGAGGTGGACGAAAAGGTTTCGGATCCCCCTGTTGGGACATTGTCCATATAAGGTGGTATAGTATTTTTGTAAAATATGGTGGTAGCATTTTGAATTAGCCATTTGGTGGTTGCTTCACAAAACCGTCCGTTTTTTGTGCTCGGAAAATGAGAAATGGCTTTTTGGTGCGACGAAAAGGAAAACTTCCTCCTGTAACATTGTTAGACATCCCATGATGCATGTGTATGCACAATATAGGCATATTATCACAAACTATGCCTTGATTCTAGCCATAACATTGGTCATTTGATCCGAAAGCCAAGAAACCTCGAATGAGATAGGTCATTTTATGAAGGTATTTTGAGAAATAATCAATATATCAAGTTTGATATTTTTACTTATAACTATGTCACATAATATGACACCACGCGAAGGTTTCGCATTGTTTCGATCGTTTTTAAATTTTTTATGCCCGTTTTAAACTATCGTCAAACTTTGTCGAATGGCGGGCATAAAGATTCTTAGCTCAGAGCCGAGCCTCACTAAACTTGCATTGAATCTTTGATAAAATATCATATTGTAAACCTAAAAATGATTTTTGTAAAAAAACATAAGCATCGGATCATGTACCTGTAGTTCATATCTGACCCACTTCCTGCCGATTTGGCAGGAATTTGTCTTTTTCACCAGAGATGGACGGAAAGGTTTCAGATCCCCTGTTGGGACATTGTCCATATAAGGTGGTATAGTGTTTTCGTAAAATGTGGTGATAGTATTTTGAATTAGCCATTTGGTGGTTGTTTCACAAAGCCGTCCGTTTTTTATGCTTGGAAAATAGGAAATGGCTTTTTGGTGCGACAAAAAGGAAAAATTCCTCCTGCAACATTGTTCGCCATCCCATAATGCATGTGTTTGCACAATATGGGCATATTATCACAAACTATTCCTTGATTCTAGCCATAACATTGGTCATTTGACCCGAAAGCCAAGAAACCTCGAATGAGATAGGTCATTTTGTGAAGGTTTTTTGAGACATAATCAATATATCAAGTTTGATTTTTTTACTTATAACTATGTCACATAATATGATACCACGTGAAGGTTTCACATTGTTTCGATCGTTTTTGAATTTTTTATGCCCGTTTTAAACTATCGTCAAACTTTGTCGAACGACGGTCATGAAGATTCTTAGCTCGGAGCCGAGTCTCGCTAAACTTGCATTGGATCTTTGATAAAATAGCATATTGTGAACCTAAAAATGATTTTTGTAAAAAAACATGAGCATCGGATCATGTACCTGTAGTTCATATGACACTTCCCATGAATCAAGCGGAATTTGTCTTTTTACCAGAGGTGGACGGAAAGGTTTCAGATCCCCCTATTGGGACATTGTCCATATAAGGTGGTATAGTTTTTTTTTGTAAAATATGGTGGTAGAATTTTGAATTAGCCATTTGGTGGTTGCTTCACAAAACTGTCTGTTTTTTGTGCTCGGAAAATGAGAAATGGTTTTTTGGTGCGACAAAAAGGAAAACTTCCTCCTGCAACATTGTTCGCCATCCCATAATACATGTATATGCACAATATGGGCATATTATCACAAACTATGACTTGATTCTAGCCATTACATTGGTCATTTGATCCAAAAGCCAAGAAACCTCGAATGAGATAGGTCATTTTGTGAAGGTTTTTTTGAGATATAATTAATATATAAATTTGATATTTTTCCTTATAACTGTGTCACATAATATGACACCATGCGAAGGTTTCGCATTGTTTTGATCGTTTTTGAATTTTTTATGCCCGTTTTAAACTATCGTCAAACTTTGTCGAACGGCGGGCATGAAGATTCTTAGCTCGGGGCCGAGCCTCGCTAAACATGCATTGGATCTTTGATAAAATATCATATTGTGAACCTAAAAATGATTTTTGTAAAACAACATGAGCATCGGATCATGTACCTGTAGTTCATATCTGACCCACTTCCTACCGATTCGGTAGAAATTTGTCTTTTTCACCAAAGGTGGACGGAAAGGTTTCTGATCCCCTATTGGGACATTGTCCATATAAGGTGGTCTAGTATTTTTGTAAAATATGATAGTAGTATTTTGAATTAGCTATTTGGTGGTTGCTTCACAAAACCGTCCGTTTTTTATGCTCGGAAAATAGAAAATGGTTTTTTGGTGCGACAAAAAGGAAAGCTTCCTTATGCAATATTGTTCGCCATCCTATGATGTACATGTATGCACAATATGGGCACATTATCACAAACTATACCTTGATTCTAGCCATAACATTGGTCATTTGACCCGAAAGCCAAGAAACCTCGAATGAGATAGGTCATTTTGTAAAGGTTTCTTTGAGACATAATCAATATACTAAGTTTGATATTTTTCCTTCTAACTATGTCACATAATATAACACCACGCGAAGGTTTCGCGTTGTTTCGATCGTTTTTGAATTTTTATGCCCGTTTTAAACTATATATAATGTTTTATGTTTTACTTAATTTTTATTTACAAATGTGTAATATTTGAGTGTAGATAGATAGGTCTTATTTTTCTGCAAATTTTGATATATTATTTGTATTTTTCTGAATTAGAATGATTTAGTTATGATTTTTTAAAGTTTAATGAAATAAAATAAAAAATAGCTACGCCGAAGGCGGCCGTCCGCGTAGCCGTTGGCGTAGCATAGGATATACCGAGAGTAATTTTACACCGACGGCTACTTGGCGGGACTGGCCCGGACGATGGCTACGCCGACGGCCGCGACGTTTGGCCGTCGGCGTAGCTTTCCATTTCTATAGTGTCTTCTCCCGAGCACATAGAGTGGTGGCTTCCGACCGAGAACGAAACTGAAAAAAAAACTCAAAATAGATATGTGACTCAACCCACAAGACAGAAAAGGAAAATCAAGACGTTTGCAACAAAACGAGAATTTAGGCAAAAAGAGGAACACGTGGCGGCGTGGGAAGCATGAAGATGGAAACCTCGTTCCGGGAACGCCTAGCGCTGGCCAAAAGAAAAACAGAGCTTTGTCCAAAGTTGAGTCCAATTCGGAGTTGCGGCAGCCTGCAAGTGAACTCGGATTTTGCTCTCTGCTGCATCCCGCATTCCCGCGGGAGATTGTCGTTCTTGGGTCAAGACTCTGCATCCAATTCTTAGGAGTGGCACCAATAAATATGCACCCAATTCGATCCCACACCCCATCAGATCATCCATCGTTTCGTTCCCCAGCCGGCAAGCACATCTCTCTCTTCTGAATTCTGAGCACGCTTGTGAATCAAGAAGATCATCTATGGCGTCGGTTGAACGCGCAATGGCCAAGGCCGCCGCAGGGCTTCTCCCGGGTTTGCTTCCGACCCCACCGAGGAGCACCATCACCCCGTGCCTCATCATCCTGCCGTCTTCCTTTGCCTCCAAGCCCAAGCCCGGCCGCGCCGACTCTGTCCACAGGTGGGACGCGCACAAAAAGGACAAGAAACCTGGCAGCCCTTCTTCATCGTCGTGTGGCAGCTCAAGTCCAGGGCGCGCGTCCTTCGTTGATCGCTGGGACATCCACAAGAAGTGCGGGAGCAGCACGTCCTCGTCGTAGTCATCGAGACGGGGAAGCAGCGCGACGATACCAGCCGGCCGTGCTTCGTTGTGCGAGAAGTGGGTGAGCAACAAGCGGGCTCCCAGCCGCGCGTCCTCCGCCGATCGCTGGGACATCCACAAGAAGCCCCGCTCTCCACCGTCTGACGCCGAGAGCCGGACAGGCGAGCAGGAGGAGCCGGAGATCAGCGACGAGGAGCCGCAGGAGGACGAGATGATGGCGATGGTTCAGGCGATGCCGCGCATGGAACACGGTTTCTCTGGTTCGAGCTTCTTCACCTCGCCGGAGCCGAGCATGCTTCCCATGCCGACCTTCTTCCGCTCGCGGTGCCCAAGCATGATGCCTGTGCCCGCACACTAGGTGCCCTGCGCATCCAATCTACTAGTGCTTCTCACAGTATAACATTCATTCAGTTGTACGGGACAGTCAAGCTCCAGAATTCTGTGTAGTTTGCCTTCTGAATTCTGACCAGGGGATACAAGTTGTATCTTCAGTTTTTAGAGATGTTGAGCTTGTAACCTCGGTTAGTTTTGATTGTAATTGTTGTGATTGATATTTGTGAAGTTGTAACCATAGAGGAATTTTCCATCCCATGTCTCAGACGAATAACTACGTTACACTGTATTGTGGTGTCGAGTGACTCAAACTTTTTCTACAGGGGAAAAGCTTTCTGTACCGGAAATTGGAAAATGAAGCAATATTACAGTTAGGGCAGTTTCAATGACCGTATCACAGCTAGTACAGTTTCTTCGTGGTTTCAGAAAACAAGACTCGTCCAGTTAACAAATTTGCAAGACTACCCGCAAAGGAAAAACGAATTTGCAAGATATTTGTGATGTTCCGGCCAAGTGCCGTGCCCCGGCTAGGTCTATGGGGAAGCGACCCTGCCGCGCAGTGTGGTTCCGAGCCGTGCAAAAAATGGAAATGGTAAATGACCGAAAACCTACAAGGGCTCCGAGCTCACTGGAGCTCGTTTTTTGAAAAAAATAAAAAAAAAGATATTTTCTAGGATTCCAATAAATCTGAAAAGGATGACACACAAACATTCAAAAATTCAAAAGGTACCCAAAACTTTTCAGGCAAAAATACGTTTTATTGTGCCAAATGCAAGAAGGACAAATCTCCAACAAAAATACGTGCATATTTATACTATATACAGCTGGGATTTTTTTCTATAGCCTAAAAAAACGAGTTTTTACCAAAACTTGCCATGGTCACAAAAAAGTACGAATTTCAAAATTTTCAAATACCGACTCGCTGGAGCTCGGGAGCCACAAATCCTCTCGTGTAAATGACGCAATACAAAACCAAGTAAGTGATGGTAACAACATAGATCCTATCCAATTTTCGAATTTACTCTTTTTACAAAATCAAACAATACCGCAACATTGTGCCCTCTAGAAAAGTCCCACCATGCTCATATGCCATTGAATCGCCATTTACGAAAGCAACACCTTCAAGAAGAAATGTGACTACGCTGTTGTCCGAACTAGTCCTAAGATTTCTCCTGATATACAGAGGGGAGTGGGGAAGGGGTATACCATGGAGTTTGCAGGGATCGCCGTGTCGGTGTTGGTCTCGTACCCCCAAAAAAACCACCACCTGGACAATTTGTCACGCTCCACCCAATTTGTTGCCCACTGATACGCCCAATTTGCATCACCATTCTGTATCATAATTTACCTCTATTCATTGATATTTGTCTTATTATGAGGTATTACTTATGGCTTTTCATCTGTTTATGCATGTTGGATGATTCTTGGAGGATGGACTGCCGGAGTCTGGATTCTGATGGAAAAGAAGGCGTTTCGTTGCAATTTCATAAAGATCGAAAAAATACCAGAAAAATATGGAAACATATTATTTCTCCAGAAGAATGAGGGAGCCAGAAGGAGGGACGAAGAAGGGCCTCAGGGGGCCCACACCCCCCTAGACGCGGGCCCACCTGACCCCGCGCCTAGGGCAGGTGTGGCCCACCTGCCCGGCCTCCGACTCCGTCCCTTTGCCTATATCTTCCCTACGGAACCCTAAGCCTCGGGGAGCGAACATAGATAGATTTCCGCCGCCTTTGGAGGCGGAAAACACCGAGAGAGAAAGATCTCTCCGACAGACAGATTTCTGCCGACAGAATTCCTTCCCGAAGAGGGGAGACCGTCGCCATCAACACCGTCATCAAGCTAGGCTTCATCGGGATTATCATCATCATCCACACCATCATCTCCACTAGCACCATCATCACCACTCTGTCCCGCTGTAACAATTGTGTTGGATATTGCTTTAGTTCATTAGGAGAAACTTTCCCGGTGTTAATTACTATTATAGTTGATGCTTGTGAGTGGAACCGTTGGATTATTGTTTATATTCAGATTGTTATCCATTACCATATCATCTTTGATCTGATGTCTTGTGAGTAGTTTGTTTAGTTCTTGAGGACATGGGAGAAGTCATGTTGTTAGTAGTGAATCTGTGATGAGTTATTATTCAATGGTTTAGTATTTAAGTTGTGGTGTTATTCTTCTAGTGGTGTCATGTGAACGTCGACTACATAATACTTCACCATTTATGGGCCTAGGGGGATGCATTGTGTATTTGGCTACTAATTGTGGGGTTGCCGGAGTGACAGAAACCTGAACCCCCGTTAGGACACCTTTGCACAATGGAGCGTAGGATCTCAGAATTTAAGGCTGTAGTTAGATTTATATCTTAATTACTTTCCTATAGTTACAGATGTTTGCAGGGGGTTTAATCACAAGTATGTATTACTCCTAGGAAGGGCGGTATGTTAGCACAGGTTTACCCGCACAACACTTACAACACCTGAGAAGAGTACTCAACTATTTGAAGCGAAAGCACTTGACAGAATTCCCATGTGTCCTCGAGAACGTTTAGTCCTTATAAGTATTTCCACCGGCTTGTCCTTTGCTAAGAAAGGATTGGTCCACTTGCTACGTTTGTTTGTTACCTTTGTTACTTGCTCCTTGTTTTGTTGCCTTGTCAGAAAACCACTAAAAATCCGTTTGCTAAGTATTCACAGGGATTTCCTGCTCCATACCACTATTCAGCACCTTCTACTCCTCGTTGGGATCGACACTCCTATTTATCGAAAGTACTACGATACACCTCCTATACTTGTGGGTCATCAAGACTATTTTCTGGCGCCGTTGCCGGGGAGTGAAGCGCTATTGAAGAGTGGAACTGGTAAGGGAAACTTTTACTGTGAGTATTGCTTTTGTTACTGCTTGTTACTTTGTTTCCAATATGGATAACCCACTTGGTTTTCTGTTTGGGAAAACTACTACAACTGCTAGGGTAGTAGATGAACCACCACCTATTGAGATAGATCCTTTTAAGATACCTACAAGTATTGTTAATAGTGTTATGGATAATTATTATTTTGGGGATGGAACCGTCCATCCAGGTGATCACTTGCTTTTTATCCATGAATTATGCGGGTTGTTTAAGTGTGCAGGTATCACAACTGAACAGGTGAAGAAAAAGTTACTCTCCATATCCTTGAAAGGGAGAGCTGAAGAATGGTATAAGCTGCTGAAGAATGGACAATCCATGGAATGGGAGGAGATGGCATCTCTCTTTTACTCTAAATTTTATCCTCCCAGTGAGATTCATAAGGATAGAAATCTTATATATAACTTTTGGCCTCTTGATGGAGAAAGTACAGCTCAAGCTTGGGGATATTGAAGTTACTAATGCTTAAATGTCCTATTTATGAAATCCCTAACAATATTATTCTCAATAACCTTTATGCTAGGCTTCCTCTTTATGATAAAGATTTACTAGATGCTTCGTGTGCTGGATCATTCACACGTATGAAGGAAGAAGCTAAATAGGATCTCTTAGACCGTATTCAAGATAACACTGAGGCTTGGGAGAATGACAAAGGAAGAAAGTTAGGTATAAACTATGATTATGAATGCATTAAATCTTTTATGGGAACTGATGACTTCCGTGATATTAGCAATGAGTTTGGTCTTGATTTCCAAAGTATTGCCAACTGTTTTAAGGCCTTTGCCTCTTACATAGAAATTCCCAAGAAGAAGTGGAATAAGTACCATGCTCCTTATAAAGATGTTGTTAGTAATGTTCCAGTTAGAAGTACTCAAGTTTGTACTACTAATTATATTGTGCCTAAACCCCATATTGAGAAATTACCTTTCCCGGCTAAGGTAAAGGAGTATTCTATGATTATTAGTGCAAATAACAAAGGTACAATGAAAACTGTGGAGCCTGGTAAGCATTTGAGTGATGAACCTGTGGTAGCTATTGTGAAAGACACTGTCACTAGAAATATAGAGGGTGAGCATATTGTCTTCTGTGAAGACGCTACTAATATTGTCTCTCATCCTAGTAAGGCTAGAAAAGCTAGTGTTCCTGTGCTTTCTGTTAAAATTGGTGATCATTGCTACTATGGTTTATGTGATATTGGTGCTAGTTCTAGTGTTATTCCTTATGAGCTTTACAGGGAAATTATGCATGAGATTGGTCCTTGTGAGCTTGAGGACATTGATGTGGTTATTCACCTTGCTAATAAGGAAACCATTTGCCCCATTGGCATTGTAAGAGATGTGGAGGTTCTTTGTGGTAAGATTATGTATCCTGCTGTAGTGCTTGATTCTGCAGCTAGCAAAACTTGTCCTATCATTTTTGGTAGACCTTTCTTGAACACTTGTGGAGCTATTATTGATTGTAAGAAGGAAAGGTTTTAACTAAGTTTGATGGAGATTCTTATGAGTTTAACTTTTCCAAATTTGCTAAAGCTCCTTGTGAAAACAACTTGCCTAATAAAGATTTCAGGATGGAACAACTTGCTCCTATTGATCTAGTTTATGACCTTGAACCTCTTTTTGATGACTGTAAGTATGCTTATTCTAATGATAAAGTTGTTTCTAGTGATAGTTATATTGTCAAATTTATTCAAAGTGCTACTGAAAGTTATTATGAGAGAGGGAAACATGGTTCTATGCATCTCAATGATGTTAAGTTTCCCCGTTTTATGTTGAAAGCTTTGAAGTTGCATCTGTTTTGTCGTCCTATGTTGGTGGCTTTTTGTTTCAATAATTCGTTTTCTCATGATACCCCATGCATAGGAAGTGGGTTAGACTCAAGTGTGTTGGTTATTTGCTTCTTGATGCTCTCTTTCACTTCAAATATATATCTCCTTTGTGAGCATCTTTGGAAGTTTCAAGTCTAACTTAAAGGCATTAAAGAAAAGTACTTATTGGGAGATAACCCAAGAGTTTTGTCGAGTCTTGGAAGTTATTGCCTTAGTAATAACCGCTCCTTATCCTTTTTGTTTTGGTTTTTATGTCAAGTTCAACTACTTTTGTGAAGTAGAGGAGTTGTGAAAAGTGGTTGTCCTGGGATAGATTTTTTTGCTGCATTTTAAAAATTCGTGAGGTAGCTCAGTACGTCGGATGGAGTTGCATTTTTCTGAGCTTGTTATCCAAGTTGTTACCCAACTTTCATCAGTTCTGCACTTTTTTATTTGAGCAAGAGAAGGTCTTCGAAAAAATCAATCTTTACCTACTGGTCTGTTTTGACAGATTTCTGCCATCATTTGCATTTGCCTCTTACAGAAGCTTTTGTTTTGATGGGTTTTCAGTTGAAGTGTGTACCCAAAATTTTATTGTTTTTTATTACACTAATGTTGTCATTGAGTTTGTGCAAGGGTTTTGTAAGAAGGAAATTTTCAGGAAAAAGAGAAACAAAATCTGTAGAGTTCGTCTTTGAATAGGTAAAAGTGGTGAAAACAGAAGGTTCGTGAAACTCCAATATTTTTATATTTTTGATGTTTTTAATACATAAGGGAAGTTACGAGATGAAACTTAAGACGAAACGGAGCCCGGGGTGGACAAACCCCAGCGCGGGCCCCACACCGAGGGGTGTTCTCCTCGAACTCCGCCTCGCCTCCATCGTGTCAAAACCTTCCTTATGCATTGAAACTTCGTAATATATAACCCCCCAGATCCCTCGAGGTTCGTGCATTGTGTTTTCGTCGTGTTTTCGTTTCAATCTGTTTCTGTCAGGAGATCTTCTGAAGTTTAGAGCACCATGGCCTCCGCCAACGACAAAGGCAAGAAGCCCGAGGAAGAAGAACCTCAAGTCCCCAAGGAGGAGGAGATTTCGGTAGGGTATGAAGGTGACATGGAGGAGGAAAAGCATCTGGACACCCGCGCTACCTTCGCAAGCATTGGTTTGGTGGCACGACCTACCAAGCTTAAGAGGACAACACAGATGTCTATAGGAGGGAAATCTCGATGTCATACTCTCTCTCCACGATCATCTCCTCCATGTAACAAGAGACCCTTCCATACACTTATACATGAATATCAATATCAACATGTGCCTAAAGGGAATTTGCCCTCGGTTTGGGATATGCCTTGTTCTAACAATGCAGAGAAGGATCATGCTAAGGATGAAGAGTGGGGAAAGAATAACAAGAACTGGGATTCTCGGACTAACATGATCATGAACCATATAGAGAAAAACTCGGAGCTAATCCGTACTCTTACTTTTGAGTTCGAGGAGGTGAGGAAACTTATTGAGGAGCTTATCAAGAGAACACCACCATCACCGAAGGAGTAATTCGTCATCAGGTTTGGCATCCCCTTGGCTTGTTCCAAGCTTGGGGGAGTGCCGCGCTATCACCACCATTATCTTTTATCTTTTACCTTTTTAGTGGATTCATATATGTGGTAGAGGGGTTATATTATAGTTTGGTTTGCATGTGGAAGTATCTCTCCTTAAGTTGATTATCTATGTATCCCTTGGTGTGAGTGCCTTTATTGGAATATTAATGAGAAGTCTCATCTTTTACTTTTTGCACTTCTTATTTTAGTTTGCAATCTCTATTATATGATGGATCTTGTTGATCAGTATTGGCACCACTTTGGGATCATAAAGTGGATCTAAATTGGTTTTGGCAAATCGAGTTCTGGTCAGTGGCATTAGTTTGAAAGAAAAAGAGAAAAAAAGCTTACAGGTATTTTGTATCATTTGTTTTCTTTCTTATTGGCTCATAAGCTTAGTATTCTTTATTTAAGATTCTTTTGTGTCTTCAAGGAATATTGCATGTTTGGCTTTATTACTTATATGTTTGCTTGTTTCTTTCAACTCTCTTGCTTGCTACCCAACCTTGCTAGCTAAAAACCTGTTTTGAGAAGGCATACTTCTTATTTTTCCAAATCGCTTTGAACCAAAACTTTTGCCATTTGTGTCCACCAAATCTACCTAGTAGCTTTTGCTATTCCAAGCAGATTCTCAAGCTTCATCTACCTTTCGAATTAAAAAAGTATTTTGTTATGTGAAAACTAGTTAGTAAAGCTCTCACGAACTTGATGGCACACCTTATTTTCTTGCCCCTAATAGACTTGAACCATTGTGAACATCGAAGTTGTATATGCTTGCATCTATACGTTGGAATTAGCAGAACCGTGCTGTCATGGGGAACGTTTTCAACATTGCACTTGTACTCTGTACATAGTTGATATCGTGCTCTTTTGTCTATGGATGTCAACGGTGTGAAATAAAGAGGGAACTTGTAAGTCCATGGAGTTTGTATCATGGTGGAAACTTGCAGCATCACCATAGTGAGTCATCAATGAAGCATCCTCAATAAAAAGCTATGCACATAGTAAATAAAAAGATCACTGAGATGCTCATTGTCTGCTTGCCTTGTCATTTTGGTTATGAGAAAGCTCCTGTACCATGTGCAAGGGGTACCCCGTTGGCGGTTCTCAATGATATGCAAATACTTACAATGAAAAGAACTTACCTGTGACCAAAGTTGAGTAGCATGAGGAGTGGCCTCATATTAAAGGGACATGAGATTGCCAACTTATATTTCGCCAAGCATATACTCCATCTTTGTTCACTTCAACCTTAATCATCTCAAGATGCCTATGATAGGGGCAATGAGGGCTCAAGGCTAGTAAGTACCATAATTTTTTGGAAGATTTTTATGACTTGTAATCCCTGCTACCCTCTATGAAGGGACCCTTATCCTAGTTACCAGTTGATTCAGTAAACCTACTTCCTCTCTATCTCCAGTAAGCATTTGAGTTGTTGTGTTTCAAGCATTCATATGGTGATTTATTCAATCATGTCCTTTATCTTCCTTGTTTGCACAAAACTCTTATCTATTGAGTATTACTTTGAAAGCCTTCACTTGTAAAAAACCTTTTTGAGCAAAGAGTGTTGGAATTATGCCCTAGAGGCAATAATAAAGATGTTATTATTATAATTCTTGTTCATGATAAAGTTTATATTCCATGCTAGAATTGTATTAAGCGGAAACATTAATACTTGTGTGGTTTGTGAACAACACCGTGTCCCTAGTACGCCTCTATGGACTAGCTCATTGATCAATGATGGTTAAGGTTTCCTAACCATAGACATGAGTTGTCAATTGATAATGAGATCATATCATTGGGAGAATGATATGATGGATGCACTCAAACTAAGCGAAGCAATTAGATCGTGTCATTGTGTTCATCTTTGCGAAGCTTTTCCTATGTCAAATATTGTATTCCTTAGACCATGAGATAATGCAACTCCCTGGTATCGGAAGAAAGCTTTGAGGTCATCAAACGTCATCCTATGAGAGGGTGATCATAAAGGTGTCTCTCAGGTGATCGGAAAGTATCTGTTGGGTTGTATGTATCGAGATGGGATTTGTCCCTCCCAAGTCGGAGAGATATACTTCGGGCCCACTCGGTAATCGATATCAACACCGCTTGCAAGCATGTGGTTAAGGAGTTAGTCACAAAGTGATATCGGATTACGGAACGAGTAAAGTACTTGCTGGGAACGAGATTGAACTAGGTATGACGGTACCGACGATCGAATCTCGGGCAAGTAAAATATCGCGAGACGAAGGGAATATATATATGGGATTGATTGAATCCTGGCATCGTGGTTCATCCGATATGATCATCGATGAATGTGGAGTCAATATGGGTGCCTGCACCCGCTGATTATTGATAGAAGATCATGTCGCATATTCTCGAACCCAGGGTCACACACTTAACGTGTCTCGACGCTAGGATAGATTGGATACTTGGTTTATGAATTTTTGTTCGAGTCTCGATGGGATCCGGATATCACGAGAGGTTCCGGAGTCGTCCGGAGAATAAGATTCATATAAGGCAGTTTTTGGAGTTCGGAATTGTTCCGGATTAATCGGTATTGTACCGGAAGCTTCTAGAACCTTCCGGAAGGGGGCCAACGTGGTCCCACCTTCCGGGAGGGGGCATGGGCCTATGAGGGAAGTCCTGGCCGCATTAAATAGGGGCACAAGGCCCCATAGGGCCCAGCCGATCCTAGATAAGTTTAAACTCGCTTAAACTAGAGATAGGGTTTCTAGATAAGGGATAAGTTTAAATCGCTTAAACTAGAGATAGGCTTGGAGGATGGGCAGGCTGGCCGCACTTCTATATATAGAGGGCTAGGGCGCACCCTCCCAACCTACACCTTCCTCCAAACCCTAGTTGCCCTGCTGCCCTCCTCTCTCCCTCCCGACTGTTTGTAGGCGAAGCCCTGCTGCAGAAATTCTCCACCATATACACCACGCCGTCGTGTTGTAGATCCAATATATCTCTCCACCCTACTTGCTGGTCCGAGGAAGGAGGAGACGTCGAGGTGCTGCACGTGTGCATCTCACGGAGGCACCGCCACTTGTGGTGCTAGATCGGATCGGATCGCGAGGAGGAGAAGCGAGTACGACTACATCACCCACGTTCCGATTTAACGAGCGTTCCGCTGTCTGAATCTTCAAGGGTATGAAGATCTAATCTAATCTCTCGTTGTTTGCATCTCCTAGATTAGATCTTGGCTTTCCTCTGCTCGCTCAGAAAATTTTGATTTACTATGCTGCGAAACCCTTCAGTGGTATCAGAGCTAGATCTATGCGTAGATGTGTTTCACGAGTAGAACGCAACATGGTTGTTGCGGGCGTTGATGTTTTCTGTTGCAAGCCTCTTGTTTGTGTTCTTCTTATGGCGCGGGATAGTGAGATTGAAGCGGTCCAGGCCAACCTTACGCGACGTCGTCATGAGACCGGCCCGCACTTGACGTGTGGCTTGTACCATACATGCGGCTGGTGGATGTCGCTTTCTCTCACTATAGTTGTCATGGGATTAACACCGAGTTTGGCAACCATAATATCACCGTGGCTTTCGGTAGGTAAGAATCGTTCTTAGCATCTACTCCCATAAGCCACGTAAAACATGCAACAACAAAGTAGAGGCGCCTAACTTGTTTTTGCAGGAGTGTTTTCGTGATATGGTATGGCCCAAGATGTGATGTGTATATTGTATGCGATGATCATGTTTTGTAATGTTTCACGACTTGCATGTCGATGAGTACACAACCGGAGCCATATGGTTGTCTTTATAATTGTGTATGACCTGCAGTCAACTTCTTATACGCCATGTAATAGCTTTACTTTATCGCTAAGTAGTTAGCAATAGTTGTAGTTGCTATTCGTGGTGGAGGCAATCATGGTGGAGTGATGGAGATCATGCCGGAACGCACAAGATGGAGATCATTGCGCGAAGATTGGCTATACCATGTCACATAAAGTTATATGCATGTGATGTTTATCCTTTTATGTATCTTATTATGCTTAGATCGCGACGGTAGCATTATAAGATGATTCCTCACTTAAAGATCAAGATAAAACTGTGTTCTCCCCATGTATGCACCGTTGCGAAAGTTCGTCGTGTCCAAGCATCACGTGATGATTGGGTGCTATAGACTCTACGCTCACATACAACGGGTGCAAGCCAGTTTTGCACACACGGAAATACTTGGGTTTGACTTGACGAGCCTAGCATGTACAGACATGGCCTCGGAACACATGAACCAAAAGGTTAAGCATGAGTCATATGAATGATATGATCGACACTTTGTTGTCCACCATTGAAGCTACATCTCTTCTCGTGAAGATCGGATTAGGTGTGGTGAATTTGGATCGTGTTCACTAAACAACTTGAGGGATGTTGAATTTAGTGGGATTTCATCTAGTAATTTGATTAAGTTGAACTATTTATCATGAACATAGTCTAAATTGTACTTGCAAATACTGTAGATCACATGGCCAAGTCCAACTTCAACTTCAATGTTTTTGCTGAGAAAGAAAAGCTTAGAAACAATGGGTCTAACTTCACCAACTGGTTCCGCAATCTAAGAATCATTCTGTCTGGCGGACAAAAGGACTATGTCCTTGAGAAAGCGTTAGGTAACCCCTGCAATCGCTACGCTGATGAGAAAGCTGTCTATCATCAAGCAAAGATGATTATGGTGTGATTAAGAGCACCATGTTGTTTGCTATGGAACCGGAACTTCAAAATCGTTTTGAAAACTATCCCGGGCCCTTTGAGATTCTCGAAGAGCTGAAAACCATGTTTCAGACTCAGGCCCGTTCTGAGAGATATGAGATCTCCGAGAAGTTCTTTAACTGCAAGATGGAGGAAGGGAGTTCCGTTAGTGAGCACGCCATTAAGATGTCGGGCTACACTCAATGCCTTGAGCAACTGGACTGCAAGATTCCAGAGGAGCTCAAGATTGACAGGGTTCTCGCAATCACTCCTCCCAGCTACAAAAGTTTTGTAGTGACTCACAATCAGATTGGTTCCATCGACACGATCACCGAGCTCTTCGCAAAGTGAAGGCTGCGAGGTGGACATCAAAAAGGATAATCATGTGTTGATGGTCAACAAGCCCTCCTTTAAGAAAGGTAAAGGTGCAAATAAGCCCTTCAAGAAAAGCGGCAGCAAGCGCGTTGCCCCTGCTGAGAAGAAGCTCAAGTCTGGTCCTAAGCCGACATCGAGTGCTTCTATTGCAAGGACAAGGGTCCTGAAGTGCAATCGTCAAGTACTTAGCGACAAGAAGGTGGCACCATCAAAGGTATATTTGATATACATGTTATTGATGTTTTCCTTACTAGCCCTCGTTGTAGTGCCCGGGTATTTGATACGGTTCGTTGCTAATATTTGTAACTCAAACAGAGCTACGGAATAGACGACGGCTTATGAGGGATGAGGTGACGATGCGCTGCTGGCAACGGATCAAGAGTTGATGTGATGGCCGTAAGACGCCTCCTTAGTTTTACCTTCGGATTAGTTTTAAACCTTAATAAATGTTCTTATGTGCCTGCGTTGAGCATGAACATTATTTCTGGATCGTGTTTATTGCAAGACGGTTATTCATTTAAATCGGAGAATAATGGTTGTTCTATTTATATGAGTAACATCTTTTATGGTCATGCACCTCTTGTGAATGGTTTATTTCTTATAAATCTCGAAAGGGATGAAACACACATCCATAACATTGAGGCTAAGAGATGCAAAGTAGATAGTGATAATACTACTTATTTGTGGCACCGCTGCTCAGGTCATATTGGTGTAAAGCGATGAAGAAACTCCATTCGATGGACTTTTGGAGTCTCTTGATTTTGAATCATTTGACACATGCGAACCATGCCTCATGGGCAAGATGATCAAAACCCCGCTTCTCCCAGATGATGGAGCGAGCAACGGACTTGTTGGAAATCATACATACCGATGTATGCGGACCGATGAGTGTTTCGACGCGCGGTGGATATCGCTACTTTCTCACTTTTACCGATGACTTAAGTAGATATGGGTATATCTATTTAATGAAACATAAATCTGAAACGTTTGAAAAGTTTAAAGAATTTCAGAATGAAGTGGAGAACCATCGTAACAAAAAGATTAAGTTTCTACGATCCGATCGTGGGGGCGAGTATCTGAGTTATGATTTTCTCACGCATCTTAAAGCAAGTGGAATCGTTTCACAACTCACGCCACCCGGAACACCACAGCGCAATGGTGTGTCTGAACGCCGGAATCGAACCCTATTAGATATGGTCCGATCGATGATGTCTCTTACTGATTTACCGTTATCATTTTGGGGTTATGCATTAGAAACCGCTGCATTCACTTTAAATAGGGCTCCATCTAAATCCGTTGAGACGACACCGTATGAACTGTGGTTTGGTGCTAAACCTAAGTTGTCGTTTCTTAAAGTTTGGGGATGCGAAGCTTACGTCAAGAAGTTGATGCCGGACAAGCTCGAACCCAAAGCGGAGAAGTGCGTCTTCATAGGATACCCTAAGGAAACTATTGGGTATACCTTCTATCACAGAACCGAAGGCAAAGTGTTTGTCGCTAAGAACGGTTCCTTTCTTGAGAAGGAGTTTCTCTCGAAAGAAGTGAGTGGGAGGAAAGTAGAGCTAGACGAGGTTATTGAACCTTCTCTTGAATTGGAGAGTAGCGCAGCACCTTAAATTGTTCCAAAGGTACGCACCAACAATAGAGGAAGCTAATGACAAGGATCATGAAGCTTCGGACGATGCTTCTACTGAACGTCGCAGGTCGACAAGGTCGCGTGCCCTCTCCCGAGTGGTACGGGCAACTCGTCTTGACTGTCTTGTTAGTAGAAGACGGTGAACCCACGAACTATGAGGAAGCGATGATGAGCCGGACTACGAGAAATGGCTAGAAGCCATGAAATCCGAATTGGGATCCATAAGCGAAAACCAAGTATGGACTTTGGTGGACCCTCCTAGCGACCGAAAGGCCGTTGAGTGCAAATGGATCTTCAAGAAGAAAACGGACGTGGATGGTAATGTTACCGTCTATAAAGCACGACTTGTTGCGAAAGGTTTTCGACAAGTTCAAGGTGTTGACTACGATGAGACTTTCTCTCCCGTAGCGATGTTTAAGTCCATTCGGATTTTATTAGCAATTGCTGCGCTTCATGATTATGAAATATGGCAAATGGATGTCAAGACTTTCCTCAATGGCAACATTGATGAAGAGTTGTATATGATGCAACCCAAGGTTTTGTCGATCCTAAGGATCTTGATAAAGTATGCAAACTTCAGCGTTCCATTTATGGATCAAGCAAGCGTCGGAGTTGGAACCTTCGTTTTGATCAAGTGATCAAGAGCTTTGGATTTGTTCCAAATTGCTAAGCTTGCATCTACAAGAAAGTGAGGGAGCTCGGTGACATTTCTGGTACTATATGTGGATGACATATTGATTATTGGAAATGACATCAACATGCTTAACGATGTGAAGAGTTATTTGAACAAGTGTTTTTCAATGAAAGACCTAGGTGAAGCTGCTTATATATTGGGCATCAAAATCTATAGAGATAGACAAAGACGCTCGATAGCTTTAAGCTAGAGTACATACCTAGACAAAGTTCTGAAAAGGTTCAGAATGGATAAGGCATTGAAAGGTTCAAAGGCCTATGTTGTCGAGTAAGATATTGAGCAAGGCTCTGTCCAGCTCTGATAAATGATAGGGAAGCTATGAGCAAAGTGCCTTATGCCTCGCCATAGGTTCCATCATGTATGCCATGTGTACTAGACCGGATGTGTCCAATGCTCTTAGTTTGACGAGTAGATATCAAAGTGATCCAGAGTGAACACCGGACAGCCGTGAAGAACATCCTAAGGTACCTAAATAGGACTAAAGAAATGTTCTTAGTCTATGGGGTGATGAACAGCCTGTCAGAAAAGGTTACGTCGATGCTAGTTTCGACACCGACAAGGATGATGCTAAATCTCGACAGGATACGTGTATATTTTGAATGGAGGAGCTGTGAGCTGGAGAAGTTGCAAGCAAAGCGTGATCGCGGATCTACAATGAGAAGCGGAATACATGGCTGCTGAAGCGCCAAGTGAAGGAGTTTGGATCAGAAACTTCATCATCGAAGCTTGGCGTGGTTCCAAGTGCATTGGACCCAATGGAGATATTGTGTGACAACACCGCGCCATAGCACTCGCTAAGGAACCAAGATATCATCCAAAGACCAAGCATATCAACCGCAAGTTTCATATAATCCGAGATTATATAGCAGATGGAGATCTAAAGATCAGCAAAGTACATACAGATCTGAATGTCGTAGATCCATTGACTAAACCTCTTCCACGTGTAAAACATGATCAGCACCTCAGTGCCATGGGTGTAAGATTGTTGCCAAATGTAAACTAGATTATTGACTCTAGTGCAAGTGGGAGACTATTGGAATTATGCCCTAGAGGCAATAATAAATATGTTATTATTATAATTCTTGTTCATGATAAAGTTTATATTCCATGCTAGAATTGTATTAAGCGGAAACATTAATACTTGTGTGGTTTGTGAACAACACCGTGTCCCTAGTACGCCTCTATGGACTAGCTCATTGATCAATGATGGTTAAGGTTTCCTAACCATAGACATGAGTTGTCAATTGATAATGAGATCATATCATTGGGAGAATGATATGATGGACAGACCCAAACTAAGCGAAGCAATTAGATCGTGTCATTGTGTTCATCTTTGCGAAGCTTTTCCTATGTCAAATATTGTATTCCTTAGACCATGATATAATGCAACTCCCTGGTATCGGAAGAAAGCTTTGAGGTCATCAAACGTCATCCTATGAGAGGGTGATCATAAAGGTGTCTCTCAGGTGATCGGAAAGTATCTATTGGGTTGTATGTATCGAGATGGGATTTGTCCCTCCCAAGTCGGAGAGATATACTTCGGGCCCACTCGGTAATCGATATCAACACCGCTTGCAAGCATGTGGTTAAGGAGTTAATCACAAAGTGATATCGGATTACGGAACGAGTAAAGTACTTGCTGTGAACGAGATTGAACTAGGTATGACGGTACCGACGATCGAATCTCGGGCAAGTAAAATATCGCGAGACGAAGGGAATATATATATGGGATTGATTGAATCCTGGCATCGTGGTTCATCCGATATGATCATCGATGAATGTGTGGGAGTCAATATGGGTGCCCAGACCCCGCTGTTGATTATTGATAGAAGATCATGTCTACATATTCTCGAACCCGCAGGGTCACACACACTTAACGTGTCTCGACGCTAGGATAGATTGGATACTTGGTTTATGAATTTTTTGTTTGGAGTCTCGGATGGGATCCGGGATATCACGAGAGGTTCCGGAGTGGTCCGGAGAATAAGATTCATATAAGGCAGTGCAGTTTTTGGAGTTCGGAATTGTTCCGGATTAATCGGTATTGTACCGGAAGCTTCTAGAACCTTCCGGAAGGGGGCCAACGTGGTCCCACCTTCCGGGAGGGGGCATGGTCCTATGAGGTAAGTCCTGGCATTAAATAGGGGCACAAGGCCCCATAGGGCCCAGCCGATCCTAGATAAGTTTAAACTCGTTTAAACTAGAGATAGGGTTTCTAGATAAGGGATAAGTTTAAATCGTTTAAACTAGAGATAGGCTTGGAGGATGGGCAAGGGCTGTCCGCACCCCCCTCTATATATAGAGGGATGGTGCGCCCCCTCCCCCCCAACCTACACCTTCCTCCAAACCCTAGTTGCCCTGCTGCTCTCCTCTCTCCCTCCCGACTGTTTGTAGGCGAAGCCCTGCTGCAGAAATTCTCCACCATATACACCACGCCGTCGTGTTGTAGATCCAATCTATCTCTCCACCCTACTTGCTGGTCCGAGGAAGGAGGAGACGTCGAGGTGCTGCACGTGTGCATCTCATGGAGGCATCGCCACTTGTGGTGCTAGATCGGATCGGATCGCGAGGAGGAGAAGCGAGTACGACTACATCACCCACGCGTTTAACGCTCATTGCAGGCGAATCTTCAAGGGTATGAAGATCTAATCCAATCTCTCTCGTTGTTTGCATCTCCTAGATTAGATCTTGGCTTTCCCTCTGTTCGCTTCCGTAGAAAATTTTGATTTACTATGCTGCGAAACCCTTCAAAGAGTGTTCCTGTTTTGAAACTTCTACAAAAAGCTTTTGTGAAACTGTTTTCCAGGTGTTTTCTGACCAAGAACAAGTTTGCCAATCGCAATTATGATTTATCTTTATGCATCTCTATTGTGACTGCTGTACTTGGTTGCAAGCTAAGTTATATAATGGTGAGTTGCTTTCTTCTATGAGTTGTGCAATGGTAAGTGTGATGCTTCTTATTCGTATTCTTTTATCGACACTTCACTCCATAAACCTGTGGACATGTTTACTGAGCTCAGTTTTCGCTTGGGGACAAGCGAAGTCTAAGCTTGGGGGAGTTGATACGCCCAATTTGCATCACCATTCTATATCATAATTTACCTCTATTCATTGATATTTGTCTTATTATGAGGTATTACTTATGGTTTTTCATCTGTTTATGCATGTTGGATGATTCCTGGAGGATGGACTGCCGGAGTCTGGATTCTGATGGAAAAGAAGGCGTTTCGGTGCAATTTCACAAAGATCAGAAAATATGGAAACATATTATTTCTCTAGAAGAATGAGGGAGCCACAAGGAGGGACAAAGAAGGGCCTCAAGGGGCCCACACCCCCCTAGGTGCAGGCCCACCTGACCCCGCGCCTAGGGAAGGTGTGGCCCACCTGCCCGGCCTCCGACTTTGCCCCTTTGCCTATATCTTCCCTACGGAACCCTAACTCTTGGGGAGCAACCACAGATAGATTTTCGCCGCCTCTAGGGTGCGGAAAACACCGAGAGAGAGAGAGATCTGGCAGACAGATTTATGTCAGGGTAATTCCTTCCCGGAGAGGGGAGACCGTCGCTATCAACACCATCATCAAGCTAGGCTTCATCGGGATCATCATCATCCACACCATCATCTCCACCAGCACCATCATCACCACTCCATTCCGCTGTAACAATTGTGTTGGATATTGCTTTAGTTTATTAGGGGAAACTTTCCCGGTGTTAATTACTATTGTAGTTGATGCTTGTGAGTGGAACCATTGGATTATTGTTTATGTTCAGATTGTTATCCATTACCATATCATCTTTGATCTTGATCCATATGATGTCTTGTGAGTAGTTCGTTTAGTTCTTGAGGACATGGAAGAAGTCATGTTGTTAGTAGTGAATCTGTGATGAGTTATTATTCAATGGTTTAGTATTTAAGTTGTGGTGCTATTCTTCTAGTGGTGTCATGTGAACGTCGACTACATGATACTTCACCATTTATGGGCCTAGGGGGATGCATTGTGTATTTGGCTACTAATTGTGGCGTTGCCAGAGTGACAGAAACCTGAACCCCCATTAGGACACCTTTGCACAAGGGAGCGGAGGATCTTAGAGTTTAATGCTATGGTTATATTTATATCTTAATTACTTTCCTGTAGTTACGGATGTTTGTAGGGGGTTTAATCACAAGTATGTATTAGTCCTAGGAAAGCTGGTATGTTAGCACTGGTTCACTCACACAACACTTACAACACTAGAGAAGAGTACTCAGCTATTTGAAGCGAAAGCACTTGACAGAATTCTCATGTGTCCCCGAGAACGTTTGGTCCTTATAAGGGTTTCCACCGGCTTGTCCTTTGATAAGAAAGGATTGGGTCACTTGCCCCATTTGTTCGTTATCTTTGTTACTTGCTCCTTGTTTTGTTGCCTTGTCAGAAAATCACTAAAAATCCGTTTGCTAAGTAATCACAGGGATTTCCTGCTCCATACCACTGTTCAGTACCTTCTGCTCCTCATTGGGATCGACACTCCTATTTATCGAAAGTACTACGATACACCCTCTATACTTGTGGGTCATCACCCATAAACATGGGCCACCACGATCTTGTAGTCACCATCATCATCTCATAATGGCAAACATTGTGAAGCCGAACGAACCGAGAAAAGAGCCACAGACAAGGGCCCACAATACCATAACCACACGGGAGGGAACAACCTCCATCGTCGTAGACGATAACCGGTCAAACTTTGCGCCAAGAGCATATCAGGCCAATTGCATCTGGAGAGTGGTAATAACACAACCACCTAGAGGACGTCCTCCACCGCTATCCACATATGCCGACCAGACGAGGCAGTACGGACATACCAGGCCGAGCAGGCCGACCAGTCCCCGGTTGGGTCCGTAGATGTTGGAGATATGCCCAAGAGGCAATAATAAAATGGTTATTATCATATCTTTATGTTTATGATAAATGTTTGCATCCCATGCTATAATTGTATTAATCGGAAACATTAATACTTTTGTGTTTTATAAACATAAAAGAGTCCCTAGTAAGACTCTTGTTAAACTAGCTTATTGATTAATAGATGATCATGGTTTCCTGGTCATGGACATAAGATGTTATTAATAACAAGATTATATCATTAGAAGAATGATGTGATGGACATACTCCTATATTTAGCATAGCATACGATTAAGTCATTTAGAGTTTGTTTGCTACAAGCTTTCAAATACATAGTAACATAATCCTTTGACCATGAGATCATGTTAATCACTATCACCGGATGGATGATTTGATTATATCAAACACCACTTCATAATTGGGTGGTTATGAAGGTGGCATTAGGTATTCTGAAAGTATGGATTTAAGCGCATGGATCAAGAGTGGGATTTGTCCATCCATATGACAGATAGATATTCTCTGGGCCCTCTCGGTGGAGTGTCATCCAATTGGCTTTCAAGCATGTGAAAAGGTCACAAGGGATGTCACATTATAGTACTAGTAAAGAGTACTTATCGGTAACGAGGTTGAACTAGGTTTAGAGATACCGACGATCGAACCTCGGATAAGTAAAGTATCACACGACAAAGGGAATCTATATCATATGTAAATGGTTTATTCAATCATGAAGTCATCGTAAAAATATGAGGGAGCCATATGAATTTCTAGATCCCTCTATTGGTGGAAAAGGTTCCAACTCTCCCCTTGGTGGACGAGTTGGGGGGACATGGCCTGGGCTGGGAACCCTTGGTTGGCCACCCCCACCTATATAATGAGGGGTGGGGGCGCACCCCCCCCCCCCTCGCCGCACCCCTTGTCCCTTGGTGCCTAACCCCAGTCGCCGCCTCTCTTCTCTCTCATCCATCGTCCTGCTCCGGCTTAGATGAAGCCCTGCAAAAATCTCTCCTCCTCCACCACCACCACACTGTTGTGCTATTGGGCTTCCAAGGAGATCTACTACCTCCACTGTCCTGCTGGAACAAGGGAGATGAAGGTCTTTATCGACTACCGAATGCGTGACCGACTGCGGAAGCGCTGCCAGAACGCGGCGCCGGAAGGATCGTCTACACGAAATTGAGATCGGCAAGTAATCGACTATATCAACCACGAGAATCCGATCTCGTTAAACGCTTTGGATCTACGAGGGTTTATTCTCTATAATCTCGTTGCACCGATCTCGTAGATTAGATCTTGGCTTTTCTATAGATTGGATCTTGGTTTTATGCGTTCTTGCGGTAGAAATTTTTGTTTTACATGCAACGAACCCTACAGTAGAGTCTCGGCCGACATGCTGCTACATGTAGTCCACCGTTGCCGCTCTTTTGTCTGGCTCCAAAGGCCCGACCGAGCCTAGATTCGACATGTGAAGCTTCTACTGCTGCGCTACTGCAGACGTAGTGTCATCGCCGCCATCCCCATCACGAATTGTTCCTTGGTCCAACCGGAGGAGGCACATCTGAGCCTGATCCAGCCTAACCTGGCCCACATCAGGGCCCAAGGGCCCAAGATTTGGGCAAGAAAATTGTTGTCGTCCAACACCCATCCCCAAGCCACCCTCGTCATCAACGTACAACACCACCTGCCCCTCCGCCATCCACACCTTCTTAGATGCGCCACTGGCCTACCTGCATGGACGTTGAGCCAGCCCTCCCAAGCAGAGCTCCCTGGCATGCATGTTAAAGAAGGGGCTACCACTATTGTCAATGTTGGCACCGCGCGGGTAACGCCCGACGACGCCCACCAACGATCCCGGCGAGAGGGGAAAGGGTGAGGGGTTCTGGAGGGGCGGGAGTGGGACGGGGCCGCCGGTCGCCTCCCCGGGGGTACGAGGGGAGTGACCCTCCCGCTGGGCACGGGGCACCAGTTTCAGTTGCTAACGGTCTGCCACACTACCACTGATAATCGTGAGGCAAGCCGTGTATAGGCATCGTGTTAATGGTTTTCCGGGTGGGCTGGTCCATTTGTTGAAATTCAGTTTTCGCTATAGACACGTGCAAGGAAGGCAAGGTATTGTTTCCGGTTTTCGCGTTAAGGAACTGGTCTCCTTTCAGGTTCGCTCTTATATTGTCTTCGCATCATTGAAGTTCAAATCTAAACATTATCTAAAACTAAACAAAAATAAAATTTGAACTAATTTTGAATCTGAACAAAATTCGAGTTTAAACAAATTTTGAATATGATCATAATTCAAATTTGAACAAATTCAAATATAAACAAGATTTCGAATCCAAACAAAGATCAAAATAAAATAAAATAAATCCAATTAAAAATTTGTTCATACGAAAACTGTTTGAATTTATAAAATGTTAATATCCCAAAATTGTTCAAAATTTTAAAATGTTCGTATTTAATAATTGTTCAAATAAAGAACATATTTAAAAAATAGAAAGGAAAACCCGGTAAAAACCAGACCAAACCAGGAAAAATCACGTGAAAAACATAAAAAAGAAAATCCGTTAACACTGTGTCTATTGGGCCCGGCCAAGACCGTAGAAACGCTCAGACGGCGCTCTATTAGAGTGCACGTTGGATGATAAATAGCAATTGCCGCAGGCGGCCTTGAGATGTCAAACAGCAAGGGTGGACGAAATGGGCCTATGGCCTAGTTGGTGCTGCTAAGCAAATAGGCCCATGTTGGCTTAGTTAAAGAATGGAGCGTATTTTTGTAACCGTCCCCCGGGGGATATTTGCCCCCGATCCCCCGGGTCTGGAACCGTCCGATTAAAACTTCAAAACCGTCTGATCAACCGGTCGACCTCCTCCATCCCCGCTTTTGCTACGTCGCAGCAAAAACCGTTTCAGAGTAGCAAAACAGAGGCTGACCAGCTGGGAGTCGCGCGTGCGGCGCGAGGGCAACGGAGGAGTCTGCACCGTCGATCTCCTTCACCGGCCGCCGGAGATGAGCCATATTCGAGAGACCATACTCTACCCCCTCCTGGTCAGCCTCACCACCTTATACCGTCGCCAATCGTAGCTTCTAGTGGGGATCAAATCCTTCACCCGGCGGCGCTCGATTCGCCAACGGCGATGTCTCAATCGGCGCAGCAACAACGGCCATCCTTGTAGCAGTTCCTTCCTCCGCTTGGCAAAAGGCGCTGCCGCCGAGAGCACACCGTCGCGGAGAAGATGTGTTGTGGAGAACTCGACGTCGTGCATGTAGCAAAGGCTGATGTGCCTATGTAGCAAGACATTGTGTTGATGTAGCAAGCGTCATTGCCGCCGGGCGTAGCGCCACCGCCGATGTAGCGAGCGCGCCGACGGCCGTAGCAGCCCCACCACCCTTGTAGAAGATTGCCGCTGCCCTGGTAGCAGAGCACCGCCGCCATCGGTAGCAAAAGCCACCGCCCATGGTGTGCTTGCTGAACCAATACAGATAGTAGCAAGGCTGGTGTGCCTATGTAGCAAGACGATTGTGTTGATGTAGCAAGCGCTGCCAACTGTTATGCAGAGCGTCGCTGGCGGGCGTAGCAGCGCGACCGCCCTTGTAGCAGAGCGCCGCCGTCGGGGGTATCAGCCCCCCCACCCTTGTAGATGATTGTCGCTGCCATGGTAGCAGAGCTCCGACGTCATCGGTAGCAAAAGCGACCGCCCATGGTGTGCTTGCTGAACCAATCTGAGATAGTAGCAAGGCTGGTGTGCCTATGTAGCAAGATAGTTGTGTTGATGTAGCAAGCGCCAACTGTTGTAGCAGCGTCGCTGCGGGCGTGGCAGCGCCACCGCCTGTAGCAGTGAGCGCCGCCGACGGCCGTAGCAGCCCCACCACCCTTGTAGAAGATTGCCGCTGCCCTGGTAGCAGAGCACCGCCGCCATCGGTAGCAAAAGCCACCGCCCATGGTGTGCTTGCTGAACCAATACAGATAGTAGCAAGGCTGGTGTGCCTATGTAGCAAGACAGTTGTGTTGATGTAGCAAGCGCTGCCAACTGTTGTAGCAGAGCGTCGCCGGGCGTAGCGCCACCGCCGTGTGAGCGCCGCCGACGGCCGTAGCAGCCCCACCCTTAGAGAAGATTGCCGCTGCCACGGTAGCGAGCACCGCCGCCATCGGTAGCAAAAGCCACCGCCCATGGTCGCAGAGGGTCTCCACCCCTTGTAGCAAGCGCCGCCACCTATTGTAGCGAAGCGCCCGCACCTGTGTAGCAAGTCCGTCGCGCCACGGTAGCAGGTTCGCCACGCCGCTGTAGCAGGTCCGTCGCGCCGCTGTAGCAGGTCCACCATGCCCCTGTAGCAGGTCCGTCGCGCCGTTGTAGCAGGTCCGCCATGCCCCTATAGCAGGTCCGCCGCGCCCATGTAGCAGGTCCGCCGCACCCCTGTAGCAGCAGGAAGAACCGGTGGGATCAGTAGTTCGGTGGCGCCGGGAACCAGCAGCGAGAGCCCTTGCGGCGGCGGCGGGATCTAGTTGCCTTCGTGAGAAAAAGTAGAGGATGCGATGGCCTGTGATTTTATTTTGCAGCGCGCTGTTTCTAGAGAGAGAAAGAACAGAGGATGCGATAAGATAAGAACGGTTGTTGGAGCTAGACTCCGTCTGCGCGTGCGCGTGAGAGGACCCGGGGGATGAAACGTTTTTATCCCCCGGGGGAATCCTATCATTTTCCTTTTTGTAAGCTCATATATTGGCTGATTCTTGCTGTTCCAGCGACCATGATTTCTCCGGCACTTTGGCGGAGTGTGTCCAAGCGACGGCGTCGAGTACGGGCACGTTCCAAGGTGACCGGGTGTCACCGTGTCGATGCCGATCGGTGCCAGGCGATAAACTTTTTTAAAACAAGTTTAGGTTTATTTTAAATAATTTTTGAACGTTCAAGATTCACTTAGATGGTTATAAAAAACGATTTCCAATTTTAGGCCTTTCAGCAGATGCGAAAAAACATACTCGTTTCGTTCAAAAATAATTGACTTAGGTTTGTCTAGATCTACATGTATTTAAGTATATTTTAGTATATAGATATATTAAAATAGAGACCAAATCCAAGTTAGTTATTACTGAATGAAGGGAGTATAAAAATAGGTAATGGTATGATATGGCACCACAAAAATATAACTATTTATGTATTGTAAAAAATGATACTTCCTTTGGTCCATATTAATTCACTCAAACTTGTCTAGATTTGAATGAATCTAGATATTATTTTATATAGTTTCATCCAAATTTTAATAAATTACAGTCAATTAATATGAATCAAAGGAGCATGAGAAACTCACTGGTATTTTTTTTTTTTGTAGAACTACACTTCCAACCAACCTCGTATTCTATTTGCTCAAACCCAGCCCACATGAAGGAGCCCCAGTTTGATGCTCGTGTCCATTCTTTGAGTAAGAGACAATAATTCGGAAATTCAATTGGGAAGCACTACGCGTTTTTTGGGAGATATTTCCTTCTCATCCCCGGATGGATAGCGCGCCACATGTCTCAAAAATCAGTATCTTTCCCGTTTTTGCTACAAATGACCCGGATTTTCTATATAATGCCTGCTTTTGCTACGTGTAGTTCGCTCTAAAAATAGAATAAAAAAGACCGACTCGTCGGAGACCTCGTCGGAGACTCTGTAGCAAAAAGTTATGTTAATATAGCAGATTCGATCTTGCCGAAGACTTTTTCGCTAATAGACCTCGCCGGAAACCGTGTAGCAAAAATTTTAGACACTTGTAGCAAAATCACAAAACGGTGATAGCAAAAAAAATATGCTAATGTGGCAAAAAGAACTACCTAGATGGAGACATCGCCGGTGGCTACCGTAGCAAAAACACGAATCTGCTTAGGACTTTCGTCGAAAATATCGTAGCAAATAATTTGTAATATTGTAGCAAAAACATAGAAGAGAAAAAGCAAAAACTTGCTACTTTGTAGCATCGCCCTATAGCAAAATATCAAAACACATCTATTTGTGGATAGCATCGCGACCCTTCATATATAGCAACGATAACCACTTCTAGTAGCATCGTCATCCTGCCTGTGTAGCACCATGCTGAACAAGAAGAAGATGCATGAAATCTTCAGATGCAGCTATGATGGGTTGAGGCAGGGGTGTCCTTCGATAGAAATGTTGGTGGCCGCACATGAGGAGACAGCTGTCGTCGTTGACAGCAACGATGGTACGTCCGGCCGGAGCTCACATGTAGCAGCATGGCAGGTGGATCTTTGCAGAGAGGCACGTGATGGAGGTGGAGGAGCAGCGGTGCCACACGGGATGGAGGCCAGAGCACCGGGAGCGTGTAACATCCCAGGATTAGCACCTAAAATTATAGAGGACACAGGTTTGTGCATTGCATTCATGCATAAGAAAATCCGGAAAATTTTCGCGCAAAACTAAAAGAGCTATAGAGGGATCGAGATCTCTCTTGTACTGATGGAAATTTCGAAGCAAGTGCGATAGATTTCGACATGACCTTTATAGAATTCCTTGTTTAGGGGGAAAGTTGCTCAAACATGTATTTGAATTTCAAATATGAAATTCAAATGAATTTATAAAATTCACAAATGGAAATTAGAAACATTTAATAACTTGAATTGAAATGATTACAAAAATGATATAAAATATTTATTTATTAATATATATATACATATAGTATTACATTGATCTTTTACAATAAATGAATAAAAGTAAAGTATCAGGAATCAAATAAGCAGAAAAAGGAAATAAATTATTGAGATAAATAAAAGAACTCTTTATTACAACAAAGTAAATATGACATTGTCTTTACAAAAGAATTGTAAAGGAAAAAGGAATTAAGTAGACTTTATTGAATAAATTACAATAATACAATGTTTTTACAATATTTAAACAGAAAATAAATTAAAATATTTAATACAAAGAAAATCCTAAACTATTGTTCCTAAGCCCACTTCTTCATCTGGTATCTTTTATCCTAATTGGTTCCTGCAAAAACAAACAACTAAAAGTAAAATACAAGGGTTAGTGTTAGTATTGGTGCTCTCAGAATTACAGTGTAATGCACTGTTTGTCTCATCATTGAGCTTAAATTAGAAGGGGAAAATTTCACCAAATAAATAATATATGTTCTTATCAAATGTGTAGCCTCATACTAGTGCATCACAGGCTGGTACAGGGGCAAGTTTCACCAAAGCCAGATGAAATGGTAAAAAGGTAAATTGACAGCAAATATCAAGTTTTTACTTGATCTGATCCACAGATGACACCAATAGGCACACAACACAGTCAATGCATGCAAGCAAACCTTTCTGTCAACACAGGATCTCACATGGCAGGGGGTTATCTTCCCAGCCGTAGCAGAGAGAGTGCTCTCTCTCTCTAAAGCCTCTAACACCACTACCAAACCAACTAAGAACATCACAGGAATCTAAGAGTTTCAGCAACCACAACCACAAACTAGGCCATCATCTATTCAAATAAAACCACCAGCTCAACTACCAGAATGGTTACTTGAGGAGGGAGAAGTTCAGGTGTTGATCAAGGACAAACCAGGAGGTGTTCAAGGAGGTGACAAGGAGGAGGAGAGTCACCTGATCAAAGAGGATCTCAGCAAGGGCATCATCAAGACAAGAACACATCTACAACACCAACATCATCCAGTTGGTGTCACAAACGGATCATACCATCTATTTGTTCTTATTAAGTCTCTGAGCATGATTTGTTGGATATTGAATCCTCAGAGATACACCCAGGTGGGGTGTATACTCATCACTAGATATTGTAAAAGCCACAAAATAAATATCTTTTCCCATCTACAGTTTAGGTAATAGCCAGTGAATCTTTGACCAATCTGGTATCTACCAGTTTGCATCTAGAAGAAAGTAAATCCCTGGATGGGTGCTGCTGGGCACATCCCAGTTATGAGTAGCACCTCAGTAGCAACCAGCATCAGAGTTGTTCCTCTATGATAAAACCACAAGTACAATTTCCAACAAATTAGATAAGCAAATCATTTTCCAAAAAGAATTAGGAATCAGCCATAATCTTACTGTCATAAGTAACAGAATGGATGGTCACTCAATCATATCCATACAAGCTATCAACTGGACACATTTTCTAAAATAAGCATCACCAAGATGGTGATCAATTAGCAAACATGCTCTTAATAATTTCATCTATATTGTAGCAATTGCCTATTTAAAGTAATTCTTAGTAATACACCCAAGTGGGGTGTATATTCATCATTGAAGAGATACAAGAATCAAGTGCTATCCTGCCAAGATCTTCAGCAAAGTCTCAGGCTAGGCATCAAAGACCAAGCTGGTGCTTTCTAGTTTAAAACTAGATAATAGCAGATCTACTGATGAGCTACTATAGGGCACATTCCAAAGAATGGTAGCACCTCTGTAGCAGTTCTATCATTTATCAGCTTACAAACACAATAAAGCAACTATCAACAGTCATTCAAATCATTTTCCTAATATCCTTAGGAATCATTTACTTAAGTCATCTATCACATGTTGTATCTCAGTCCACATAAGAGGATTCCAACATGATGTTTCCATTCAGCAGCCAAGCTTTAATGACAGCAGATCATGCTAAATATTACCATGCTATCGTGAACACTCCAAGAAGTCATCACAGTAACAGGATCATAATAGCAGAAGCCATTCTAATTAATTGGCAACATGAACAATAAGGAAACATACTTCTATTACATCTATCAGTAGTCAAATGAAAACCCCTAAATCAATTTCCTAGTTAATTCACCTAGGAATCAGCTCATTCCAATGGCAAGCTAGCCAGTACATATTCTGGATCATCATCATAGTACATAGCTACATATGTATCTAGATAACTAACGATTTAGATTCACGCAATATTCAACCCAACAGAAACAACTGCCAGGAATACCAAAATCAACATGGCATCATAATTGTCACAGTTCATCCACATGAAAATTACACAGCAAACAACTTAAACCACCACTGTTATCCACAGCTAAAGGGATGAACCCTAATTAGGGGCCTATCTCAGCAATCACACAGAGAGCAGGGAGGGGGATAAAGAGCAGAGGGGAAATTGAGAGAAAACTCACTGTAGGTCCTCGCTAATTTTAGAAGAGGAAGAAGAACGGCCAACGACGATGTCCACGACAACACGGGGAGCACCCGAGGACGCTTCAACCCGCGCCAGGCCGCAGCCTCGGCAGCCACGCAAGCACCACGACATCACTAGCACCATAGCGCCGCCAGGATCGACAACTGCCATACCAGGGCGGAATTAGGGTTTCGGACAGATGCGTGCGAGGCCACACTTGAACCAAATCGACCAGGAAGAAGGAAGTGGAGGCAGTGGCTAGCCAAAGCCAGCACACGGCAGTAACCGACGGCACTGGATTTGGCCGGCGTTGATCACGCTGGCGGCGGCATGTGCGGGCGAGGCAGAGAAACGAGAGAGGGAGAGTGGGGATCGTGTCGCATGTGTGCGATAGTGAGAGGAGAGGAAGAGAAGGGGGTGGGCTGTGGTCTGGATGACCCGAGCCAGTTTTAATTGGGCCAAGCTGGCCCATGTTCCCAACCAAACGGCCCAAGTTATTTAAGATAAGAAATAAAGTAAAAATGAAATAAATAAATTACCAAGATAACCTCTAAACCTTTCTAGCTATAGAAAATTATAGAAAAATCATAAAATACATCTAATATATTAAAATTATCATAAAAATAAGATCTATCTAATAGAAAATATAATTTTACTTATTTAAGTTAAAAAAATGAAAATAAAGATTAAATACTATTAAATATTAAGTGAGATTTTATAAAATAAGAAAAACCCCTAAAAATAAATAAAAATATTTTTTGTGTATAAATATAACTCTACTATTTTATAAAAATACTAACTTGGAGTTTTACAAATAAAATATAAAACAAATATTTAAAGACACTTAATTCTTTGAAGAATTTTATAAAAACAAAAATAATACTTAAAAATAAATAAAATTCAATTTTAAGATCTTTAATAAGTATATTTTACTAGAAAAATACTCTGTATATTATTCAAAAACTTTTTAATAACCTTAAATAATAAAAATCATTTACTTAGTTCACTAAAATAAAATAACCACTTTGTTAATTCTTAAAATTATTTCTTAAGTAAGAAATAATCACATTTTCTTATAAAACACTAAATCCTTTAAAGTTTAATTACTAAGTCTAAATCCATAATCATAATAAAACTTAAATATAACTATTAGCCTTTAAATGTTTTTAAATCTTAAATTCAAATCAAACTCCTTTTAAATAAATATTATATATCACTCATGTATAAGATGGTGAATAATCTTCATCTCTTACCACTCTTAAAGTGACTCTAAACTCTAATAAATTTATAAACTCATCTAATTGTGCTCCCATTAATAAGCTGCATGTTATTAAATTCATCTTTTACTTAAATTAAAAGGGATCATCCTTAATCATATTTGTCAAAATCCTACAACTAGATGATATTCTAAAACTCACTATATCTTAAAATTCACTTCTATGTTTATAGTTAACTTTGGTCTAAACAATCATAAATGTCTCATTTGAAGTTTATTCATGTTTTTTAAAGTTAACTTTGGTCACTTGTACCATCAACTAAAATATGATAACTCAACATCATTCGTAACCATCTCAAACCCTAATGTAAACCCTAATAAACCTCAAGACTGATTAACCTTAACTAAACACTAGTTTCTTCAAATGTTATTCTTTTTGCCACTTCAAACAACAAGTCTATAATAGTTCCTTCAACTCTTAACAACTCAACCCAAGGAATTTTATCCTAGTCACCAGATAACAATTAATCATAATCACATTACTTTATCCTTACATGTATATTTTAGATTGTTAACACTTAAGTTCCTTATAAAAGCCATTGCTTATGACATAAACTTAAAAATAAACCCAGTCTTAAATAAGATACCTAAGATCAACTCATTTATAATGTGGAGGGCTTCATTTTGGGAATTATAAAATTGCATAGGATTACTTATGCATAACTGCATACTGCTTCTTTAAACATTAGTCCTTACCGGACTAATGATGCTGATTTCAGATATTGGATCTTATATCGTCTCGAAGACCGTGAGTGCATAATCCTGCAATCACAAAAGTCAAGTTCATACGTGCTCATGTCCTTTGGTTATTTTCTGTAAAGTTTTTTGCAAATCCAGTGTTGTCATCACCTGCATTTCAAAAAGGTCAGAAAATACTATTTTTGATAATAATGTGAACTGTTGGTTACTGATCCAGGGTGATCAGCTAATCTATTAAACTTGGTAGTTCGAATACCACTACTCAGGAGTATATCATCTAGGACTTAACAACCAATGTCGCCAGTGATTCTTGCGCCGTATATTACGCGTTAACCATGAGATTTGGAATGGGATGGAGAAGTCAGCTGGATCGGCTCCCTTTTGCATGCTTTGGACACGGTTCTAGGCATTTGTAAGTTGCATATCATAGGTATAGCCGTTTTATATGGGGAAAGGTCTACCGTGGATCTGGGCCTACAAAAGACAGATTTCTAGTGTTAATGGTTGTTGTGTGTATCCAACTAAGGTATAGCCATTTTATACGGGGAAAAGTCTACCTTGAGTTTGGGAATACAACAATTGCGGTGTATGCGGGGTCGTGGAGAAGGACAATGATTGGATTGGATCTTAGTCTGGGCCCCACACCAAGGAAGTGTGGACGAGAATGCAACTCGGATGTGCAACAAAGCTAAGATCTCTCATGAATAAAGTAACGCACCTCTACAGAGTGTAAGAACTGTAACTTGTTACTCCCTGTTCCGGGAAGGAGCTACGAACGCGGTGGGAAAGGAACTCCATGAAAGTTCTGGTAAACCCGTGAAGGCTGACAGACATAGCTTTTCAGAATAAAAGGAACCTTTGAAGAAATGTTTACGAAAACCTGCATTGCCTACGACCTATGGTCTCTGGCTGTAGATGTAGTGCATCAAACACTCCTTTCTAGTGAATTTGCTGAGTACGCTCGTACTCAATGTATCTTCTTAACCCTTGCTAGATTCTAAAGCCATTAAGACGACGTCTACATCAAGTTATGCTCCAGGAATCATCATCAAAAGCTAAAGCTTTTCAATGAAGTCAAGAAAGTTAACATATACATCAACTCAAGTGAAGACGAAGTTACTGATTAGATAGGAATATAATATCTAGCCATAGAACCTATTTCTGTAGCGCACTGCAATAGCAGCAATGCCAAACCATTAGTTTAAATACTAGTCTTAATAGTATGTTAGTTTCTGAGTTGTTTATTTCTGATTCTTCTTTGTAAGAAGTTTCTTTCTCTCTCTTTAACCTAGAGTGTTCTCTGGATCTTGTGTAAAGAGTTGAGTTGTAATCTATAGTCATGTCTTGGACTTGTTGTGTTTATGTTGTACCACTCCGAGGGATGTAATACTAGTGGACGGTGTTTCATTGGTGTTATATCAACGACTATAGTATACTACATCATGCAGTGGTATACTGGGTCATCGCAGAGCAGCAGGGCGCGGGGTGATACGTCCAAAACGTATCTACTTTCCCGAACACTTTACATTTGTTTCTCCTCTAAACTTGTGTGATTTGGATACAACTAACACGGACTGACGCTGTTTTCAGCAGAATTACCTTGGTGTCTAGTTTTTGTGCAGAAAATCAACTATCAGAAAAAATTCCGGAAAATATGCCAAAAAACCTATTTCACTAGAAGATCCACGGAGCCAGAGTACGAGACGGAGTGGAGGCCCGGGAGGGCACACCCCTGCTAGGCGCGGGTGGGCCCAGCCCGCGCCTAGGGGGTGCGGCCACCCCAGGCACCCCCTCGGGCTCCCTCTTCGCCTATAAGTTACCCCTTGACCTAAAAACCGAGGGGGTTCGAAGTTTTTCCAGAAAGAGTTCCGCTGCGTCGCCACCACCAGAAACCAAGATTCGGATCCAGAAACTCCGGTCTAGCACCCTGCCGGGACGGGGAATTTGAGGAGGATCATCGCTATCATCATCACCAACGCCTCTCCATCAACCATCAATGTTTCCCGCATCCATGAGTGAGTAATCCCCCGTTGTAGGCTATGTGGATGGTAGGGATTGGATGAGTTCTATCTTGTAATCGAATAAGATTGTTAGGGCATAGTGCCTAGTATCTCTATAAGTGCTATTTGACTTTGTTGCGACTTGTTGTGCTTAATGCTTGTCCCTAGGGCCCGAGTGCCATGATCTCAGATCTGAACTTATTATTGAATCATTATGATAGTATTGTTTGTGATCTTATCTGCAAGTTGTGTACACATATCATTGTCCGGATCCAAAGGCCCCGAAGTGACATAAATTGGGACAACCGGAGGGGATGGCTATGGTGTGAGGATCACATGTGTTCAGTGAGTGTTAATGCTTTGCTTCGTTGCTCTATTAAAAGGAGAACCTTAATTGCCAGTAGTTCCCTAGAGGACCCGCTGCCACGGGCTGACTGGACAAACGATGTTGTGCAAGTTCTCATTGCGAGCACGCATGACTATATATGGAGCACATGCCTAGGATTGTTTAGTACTTGGATGCTTGTTATTATTTATCTGCAATGCCCTAGATCTTGAAGTTACATGTTTAGACTCGTCCATGCAACGCCCGTCCATCCATCCCTATGCCTACCGCACTCACATCCTACTGTTTGCTAATACTGTTACTATTGCTCCTGTTTTACTATTGCTGTTGCTACTGATAAACTTCTGTGAGCAAGAACTATTTCCAGGTGCAGCCGAATTAACAACTCAGTTGTTGATACATCGAAAACGTATCTATAATTTTTGATGCTCCATGCTTGTTTAGTATCTACTTTGCTTTGTTTGTCTACACTTTGAGGTGCTTTTTACATGTTTTTTGGTACTAACCTATTAACAAGTTGCCACAGTGCCAGTTGCCTGTTTTCTGCTGTTTTTGGTTTCAGAAAAGCTAGTAAAGAAATATTCTCGGAATTGGACGGGACAAACGCCAAAGTCAATTACTTTCCGTGGGGAACAAGAAGTCCAGAGGGGAGACAGAGATGCAAGCCAGGGCAACAAAACCCCCCTATGCGCGGGTGGGCCCTGCCCCGCGCCTGGGTAGGGTTTGCCCCCCTGGCTGCCTCCTCGGCCTCCCCCTTCGCCTATAAGAAGCCCTCGATGCAGAAACCCTAAGTACTCGATCAAATCTCCACGAAACCATCTGTAGCCGCCGCCACCATCGTCCCTAGATCGAGGGGATCTGAAGTTCTTCCCGGCACCCTGCCGGAGGGGAGATCATCCCCGAGGCCTTCTCTCCGGTATGATGCGTGAGTAGTTCCATCTTGCACTATGGGTCCATGTAGTAGCTAGATGGTTGTATCTCCTCCTTTGTGCTTTCATGTATAGATCTTGTGAGCTCCGTTCATGATCAAGATCTAATCTATTTGTAGTCACGCATGTTGTGTTTGCGGGGATCCGATGGATATTGAGATTATTATATTGGTTTGATTAATGGTTTTGTCTTTATGATGCTATCATGTCTGTGTTGTTTGTGATCTTGCATGCTCTCCATTGTTAGTAGCTATCTTGGCCAAGTAGTTGCTAGTGACTCCAAGAGGGGGTTTTTATGCTCGATAGTGGGTTCATGCCTCTAGTTTCCAAGGGAAGTGACAATAATCTCTTCGATTGTAGGTGTGCTATTGCTACTAGGGAGAAAACAACGGTCTCTTGTTCATGGAACATGTTGATTGTTTACGTTACAAACTTTGCTTAAAGCAGTTGTCTGTTGCTTGCAACTTAATACTGGAGGGGGTTCGGATGATAACCTGAATGTGGACTTCTAGTCATAGATGCAGTTGGATGGCGGTCTATGTATCTTGTTGTATTTCCCAATCGAATCTCATAAGATCTTTCTGACTAGTGATTGCATTGTTATGCCTTGCTCAGTTCCTGTCAATTGCCCTGCTGTAATTTGTTTACTCTTCATGCCATGTTATTTATCTAAGGAGAGCACCTCTAATGAACTATGGACCCCGGTCTAATCTTAACCATTGATACATCTTCCACTGTTACTTGTTTACTTGCTGCAAACCATTATCTTCCACACGGTATGTTTAATCCTTTGTTACAACAAACCGGTAAGCTTGACAACCTCACTGATTTGTTGGGGCGAAGTCTTAAGTTTGTGTTGTGCAGGTCTCCGCGTTGCTTGCAACACCTGTGTGACATTTCCTTCCTACTTCTGGTTCGATAACCTCGGTCTCTACTGAGGGAAGACTTGCTATTGTGCTCATCACACCTTGCTCTTGGGGTTTCTAACAAAGTGCTCCACGTCAGCACCATCAGTTGTTAAGTCTTGCAAGTACTCTTTGGCTCCCCTTGTGTCGAATCAATAAATTGGGTAATATACCCGTGAAGACGGTTGCGATCCCATATACTTGTGGGTCATCACAGGGCGGGCGGCGTCCATCGGCGGGAGCACCGACGGAGGGAGGAGCTCGGCGGGGGCGCGTATCGAAGGGCAGATATCGCAGCGACGGCCTACTCCGGCCGCGGTGGTGGTGGAGGGCGGAGGTCGCGACGGCATGTGGCGGAGGGCAGAGGTCGTCGGCGATGCGTGGTGGAGGGCGGAGCTCGGCGACGAGCGTGTGCCGGCGGGAGGGGGCGGCTGCGCTGCAGGACGCGCTGCGCGTACGGGAAAGAAGCGATGCAAGGGATAAGGAAAGAGGAGACATCGCGAACTCCCGGTGGGCCTCTCCTGGCGTGCCTTACGGATGCGCGAGCGACGACCCGGGATATCGAAATCGCTCGATCCCCCGAAGGATGTGTATCATTTTCCAACCCAATTTGGCTCACGGGTTCAAAGCCATTGTATGAAAACATATTTTAAAATGTTAAAAAAATAAAAAATATTTACATATACATCCAGACACTAAATGTTTGTATACAAGTTTGTGGATGAAAAGAACGTTTTAGATGTTCTATTAAAAAGACAAATTTTAGTTATATACAGGCAAATAATGTCCGGATGTATATGGGAACTTTTTTCAGATTTTTTTAGCAATTTAAATTTTATTTATTATGTATTTTCCTAATAGATTCATTTGCACCTAGGAACCAAAACACCACCTCCACAATAATTTTATTTTTGAAAAATAGACAGGAGGATGACATCACATAAATTCTTATTTATTTTGAAAAATCAAAATATTTTAACTCTCAAACCGTGCACTACTTGATTTCAGAATTTTACTCTTTGTCACTTTTTTGAAGAAAACTTCATAGGTAGTCTCACTTCTATATGTTTCATTTTTTAATAGCTATTCCCTCCATCCCAAAATATAAGGCGTCTAACAATAGTTAAAAGTTAAAGTTTTCTAAGTTTGACCAAGTTTATACAAAAAGTATGAACATCTACAATACTAAATCAATATCAATAGATTCATCATAAGATATCTATAATATCTATAAAGTTGATTCCCATTTTCTTTCGTTTAATATTTGCAAGTTGCACATGCAAGTTATCCACGTCATTCTTTGTTCGCTAATCCATCGGCGCCGTTAGACGCGTTGTGCTTCGCTAATCGAGACCATGGAGACGCACATATCCAAATGGTTATGCATCAATCCAATATCCTCTTTTAGATCTTTTCTAACGCACATATCAAAAACTTTTTCAATATTCCATTTTTACATGGCTGCGTTAAAACTTCAATACTTGTGCGTCCGAATGTTGATCAGAGGTCGGTACCTCAATATCTGTTTTGATTGCTAATCTAATATAGTTATTCGTTTGCTCCCTTTCTTTCACCAAGTTTATTGTTTCTTCATAGAGGTCTGAGTTAGTTTTTTCTTCAACGTGATAGATGATGGTCACATGACACTGCCCAACTGGCTTTTAGTAGTGTCAGATTCACCATAAATCATGATCCATAATTTCATATTTATCCCCTTTTGTTTATTGGATCCACATACCAAATTCAATCAAATATCCCGCGTTGTCATGCAAAATTTTTATTTATTTTCTCCCGTTTGTTAGCTAAAATCAGTTGGTCTGCTCTTCTTAAATCAGGCTAGCTAATGTGGGACGGTGTCCTAAGACTTGGGAGAGCCTCTCGAAAAAAATTTACTTTGGGAGAGGTGACGGATGCATGTAAGCATCAACTACTTTGGTATTCAAGTTTGTAATTGAGGGGCTTATAGCTTTCATGCGACGTCTTTACATGAAATTGGAAACAACACTACATCGTTGCAAAGAATAACGAATAACTCGCATGCGACACTTTTAAAGCGGCAAATAGCTCATGTGCGACACTTCCACTTAACATCACGAGACCGTCAACGAATTCGAATCAGCTGAGCATAGCAGGACCCACAGCCTGTCCACATCACGGCGAGACCCACCTGATGTCCACCTCATATCGTGGGACCCACGTTGTGGTAGAAGAGAGCCGTTGGCCCGATCCATTCCCGCACCCGAGCCCTCCCGCCACCGTTCCAGTATCTCACCCCCTTCCGTTTTCTTCTCCGGCGAGCAAGTGCGGCAACGCCGGCGAGGGATGTCGAGCTCTGCTTTATCCTCCCTCCGCTCATGGCCTCGGTATGATGCAGTGCCGATGACGAGGTGCCTCGATTGCCCCCGTACCGTGCCCCTGAAGCGGCTTGTCACATCCACCGATAAGAATGGCAACATCGGCCGGGAATTTGTAAAGTGTGAGAGCAAGCCCGAGCCGGGGAAGGTGAGATCTGAGTGTTCCGAGCGCCAATTTCTCGCTTTTCTTTCGATATTTCATGCATTTCATCGAATTTGAGATTTAGGGTTCATCTCTGCGATTTCAGGAACTGCCAAAATGTGGGCATTTTGAGTGTCTTGATGAGTACATCGAGCGAATTGGGGTGGAGGTAGCATCCCGGGAGCTCGAAAACCCGTCCGTGGTGGAGCAACTCACGTCTGGCAACCCCATTTTCGCTGGTACTACGGTGGATGCGGAAGTGAAGGACGATCTAAAGAAGATGAACAAGCAGCTAAGGCAAATCATCGAATTGAAGAAGCAGGACAATCTGATGGCCGTTTTTTTATTTTTGTGTAATTTCTTTCGAATTTGTTTATCTCCTGATCATTAGTCATTAGACAGCGCAATCAGTGTTTGAGGGATGCTTTGTTATCGTAGAACCTGCGGAGATGGATGTAATGGTCTATGTCTTTGGCTTGAAAAAAATGCAACACAAATTCGAGCAAATTTTGAGCAGCTCTGTTTTCGAAATCAGTGTTCCTTTAGTTTCGTCAGTATTCATCCAGTTTCGTCAGTGTGCACGGGAGGGAGAGGGGTTGAAAAGTTAAAAAAACAATTGACGAGAAGTGATTGAAAAAGGTCAGGCTCAAATAGAACTTAGTCAGGCCAAAATGGTCGTATCGATGCCCAATAGTAACTTTGGGAAAAAAAATAGTACTCACGTTACAATCTAACTAGGGACATGTGGATCTGCAGATACTCGTGCTCAGGTCGCAATTTTTTATTTTTTTTGTGAAAGTAAATATATAAATGAAGGCCAAGGGAATCCATTTAACTAACAAGCCGAACACTTTAACTTGGGCACCCCTTTAACTTATGTAAATATGTAAATGTGTTGTTTGAAAATGAACCATGTGTTGCATGTGTTGTTTAAAAATAATCAACCATCATAACGTTAACTTATTCTTCCTTTTGAGCTTTTCTAATTTCACTCATTTTATAAATATTGCACGAGTATTATATGAGAACTTTTTTTGTGTCTTTTGTTTTATGCACTTGTTGTTTTTGGTGTTTTGACAAATGACAATACAATAAAAAACAAGTCGATCACATAGATAATATATTAGATAATATAAGGGGTACAATATAGAGAGGGGTCCCACATTACATAAACCCTAAGGGAAAGTAATCCTAAGGGCCCGGCGCCTAAACCCTAACCCTAGCTACTACGTGGGTTTAGGGCGGCTGCCGGCCAACCTCGCCGGCCGGGAGGCTGCCCTACTCCATCGGTGGTAGGGGCGGTGTCGCCGCCCTCCAAGCCGCCGCCGCGTTCCAAGCCGCCGTCCTCTCCCGTGTCTCCCGCCGTCGGTGCTCCTCCTCGAAGGACCAGCGAGCTGCCTCCCGTCGGTCCTCCTCCTCCCGTTGCCGCCTTTTATTCTAGGCGCACGTGGCTTCCTTCTCCTTCCACTTCTCGGCAGCAGCCAGCTCCTTCGACTCCTGATTCTCCGCCACCTTGAGGGCCTCGCCGGAGGGGCCGGAGTCGGGGAGGTTGCCGCCGCGGCTGGGGAGGGGGTTGTGGACGAAGTGGCCTTGGGCCCAGGGGTAGGCCAGGGCTTTGTGTCGCCCCCTTGTTGCGATGCCTCGGGCGCGTGAGCGCCTCCTTCTCCCACCACTGCTTGTGGTCCGGGTGGTTGTCCTCGTCGCTGACCTTGTTATCCGAAGGAATGCGGAGGGGGGAGGTCGCCATGGTCGCTCGCCGAAGATGGGTTTTTTGGGGCTGGGAGGAGGCAAAGGAGGCAAAGGGACTCGAGGTTGAAGATGAGGAGGCAAAGGCGTTTTGCCAGCCCTATTTATTGAGGGCTCAGCGTGAAGGACGGCGTGGGAATCCTGCGTGTAGGCGTAGGCAGCGTGCTATGTGATCAATCAATGCGGGGGCGTGGTCAGTGCAAAAAAATTTGCTAGGATGCGACGTGTGTTGGATATATGCCCTAGAGGTAATAATAAAAGTAGTTATTATTATATCTTTGTGTTTATGATGAATGTTTACATTCATGCTATAATAGTATTAACAAGGAAACATTAATACTTGTGTGATTTGTAAACTTAATTTGAAGTCCCTAGTAAAGCCTCTATATAATACTAGCTTGTTGGTTAATAGATGATTGTGGCTTCCCTATCATGAACATTGAGATGTTATTAACAACAAGATCATATTGTTAGGAGAATGATATGATGGACATACTCCTATAGATAAGCGTAGCATAAAGATCAAGTCATTATAATAGTTCAATTGCTATATGCTTTCAGATACATAGTAATCTAATTCCTTCGACCATGAGATCATGCATATCACCTTTACCGGATGGATGCTTTGATGACATCAAACACCACACCGTAACTGGGTGGCTATAAAGGTGGCATTGAGTGTTCGGAAAGTATTGGTTGAAACACATGGATCAAGAGTGGGATTTGTCCATCCATATGACGGATAGATATACTCTGGGCCCTCTCGGTGAAATGTCATCCAATTAGCTTGCAAGCATGTGACTGGCTCACAAGGGATCACATATCACGGGAACGAGAAAAGAGTACTTATCGGTAACGAGGTTGAACTAGGTATGCAGAGATACCGACGATCATAACCTCGGATAAGTAACATATCGTGAGACAAAGGGAAATTGATATCGTATGTAAGTGGTTCATTCGATCGCAAAGTAATCATAGAAATATGTGGGAGCCATATGAATTTCCAGATTCCTCTATTGGTTATTGTTCGGAGAAGTGTCTCGATCATGTCCGCATAATTCACGAACCGTAGGGAGACACACTTAAGGATTCGACGTTGTTTGAGTAGTTATGGAATGATGAGAAAGAGACCGAATGTTGTTCGGAGTCCCGGATGGGATCCGGGATATCACGAGGAGATCCGGAATGGTCCGGAGAATAAGATTCATATAAGGAAAGTCCCGTTTCGGAGTTGGGGAATGGTTCCGGTGTTTTCATCGGGAATGTTCTAGAATGTTCCGGAATGTCCCAAGACCGAGGGAAGGGTACATGAATGTGTTGTATCAAGTTGGTATGATTGCATCATGTACTAAGTGTCATCGCTGTTCCAAATAAAGGATTAATTCAAATCCTAGTTTGAAAAGTCAAATAGCTAAATTGAAAAGTCAAACGGCTAAATTTGGAAAGAGGAAAAGAGGAGGAAGGGGAAACCGAGTTGGGGAGGGAGTCCCTCCTCCCCAAGCCGGCGCACCACCCAAGCCGAGTTGGGGAGGGACTCCTCTCCCTCCCCTTGGCCGGCCGGCCCCTCCACCTATATAAGGAGGGGCAGGGCTCCCTCCTAGGACACACAACTTCCACGCCTCAAACCCTAGCAGCTGCTGCCCACCATAGCCGCCGCCCCCTAGGGTTTCTCCCCTAGCCGCCGACTTGGGCACCTCCAAGCCCTAGCCGCCGGCCCTAGCACCTCTTCCTCGGCGTGTCTAAACCCTAGAACACCGAGGGACTCTCTCATAGTCCACCATACTCGCTCCGGCTTAAGGCGAAGCCCTGCGAGATCTCCCCTCTACTTCCGGTACCACGCCGTTGTGCTGCCGGAATCGCGAGGAGAGTGCTACAACCTCCGCTGCCTGCTGGAACAAGGGAGAGGAAGGTCTTCGTCGAGTATCGAACGTGTGACCGACTGCGGGAGCGCTGCCGGAACGCAGCGCCGGAAGGATCGTCTACGCGATCTTGAGATCGGGAAGAGTACGACTACATCACCCACGAGAATCCGCTCTCGTTAAACACTTTGGAATCTTCGAGGGTGAGTTATTCCATCGACTCGTTGCTACAATCTAGTAGATAGATCTTGGCTTGTTTGTTTGTATGCGGTAGAAATTTTTTGTTTTCCATGCTACGAAACCCTACAGTGGTATCAGAGCCGTGTCTATATGTAGATCTCACAGACAGTAGAACACAATGGTCATTGTGGGCGTTGATGCTTTTATTGTCGATTGCTTCTTGTGTACTTTGCATCTTGCGGATGTTGGGATGAAGCCGGCTAACCTTACATGACATCGTTCATGAGACTTGCTCCACGCTTGACATGCAACTTGTATTGCATAAGTGGCTTTGCGGGTGCCTATTTCTCCTAGCATAGTTAAGATCCAATTTACAACGGTGATTAACAATACTAGTATCAATGTTGTGGTTCATGTTCGTAAGTTAGAACGACACTTATTGAAAGCCCCAAACCACGTAAAACATGCAAAGAAAGTAGAGGCGTCTAACTTTGTTTTGCAGGGGTGTGCTGTGATGTGATATGGCCATGATTGTGATTATATTTGATGTATGCAATGTTCCTTATTGTAAGTTGGCAACCGGCAGGAGCCATATGGTTGTCTTTAATTTATGTTAAGACCCGCGTGTCTATTCAAAGTAGTTGTAATAGTTGAAGCGGTGGACGACAACCATGGAGAAGCGTCATTGACCTTGATGCAATGCCGGTGATGATGGAGATCATGTTCGTGCTAGAAGATGGAGATCGGAAGCACAAAGAAGAAAGGCCATATCATATCACATATTATGAATTGCATGTGATGTTAATCCTTTATGCATCTTGTATTGCTTATTAGACAACGGTAGCATTATAAGATGATCCCTCATGCACATGAATTTCAAGTCATAAAGTGTTCACCCTTAGTTAGCACCATTGCTAAAGCTTGTTGTTTCGAAGCACCACGTGATGATCGGGTGTGTTAGATTCCGCAAGTGTATACAACGTGAGCAAGCCAGATTTGCTCATGCGGAAACTAAGGTTTGATCTTGACGAGCCTAGCATGTACAGACATGGTCTCGGAACACGGATCACCGAAAGGTAAAGCATGAATCATATAGTAGATATGATGAACATGTTGATTGTTCGCCATTGAAACTATATCAATTCTCGTGATGATCGGTGTTGATGTGGTGGATTTGGTTCGTGTGATCACTAAAACAATGTGAGGGATATTGTTTTGAGTGGGAGTTCACCTAGATTAATTTTAACATTAATTTGAACTCAATTTGTCATAAACTTAGTCTAAACTATTGCAAATATGTTGTAGATCAATGGCAGCCCCTACCATCAATTTTAATGCGTTCCTAGAGAAAGAAAAGTTGAAAAACAATGGAAGCAACTTCGCGGATTGGTTCCGCAATTTGAGGATTGTCCTCACAGCTGGTAATTTGAACTATGTGCTGGATGCACCGCTGGGTGACCCACCTGCAGCTGATGCTTCCGATGAAGTAAAGAATGTTTACCTCACTCGGAAGATTCAGTACTCCACAGTTCAGTGTGCTATCTTGTATGGTTTAGAATCGGAGATTTAGAAAAGGTTTGAGAATTCAGACCCATATGATATTGTCGAGGATCTCAAATTGATCTTTGAGACTCATGCGGCAATTGAAAGCTATGAGGCTTCTGAAAAGTTCTTTAACTGCAAGATGGAAGAGGGCAGCTTCGTCAGCGAGCATGTGCTTAAGATGTCTGGGCACGCAAACAAACTTCAAAGCTTGGGTATTGTGATTCCTAATACTTTGGGGATTTACCGTGTCCTCCAATCACTACCACCAAGTTACAAGAACTTTGTGATAAACTACAACATGCAAAACATGAACAAGACATTGTCAGAACTCTTTGCCATGTTGAAGTCTGCAGAAGTGGAGATCAAGAAAGAGCACCAAGTGTTGTTGGTCAATAAGACCACCAAATTCAAGAAAGGCAAGTCTAAGCAGAAGGGACACTTCAAGAAGGGTGGTAAGAAAGTTACCACGCCGACGAAGAAGACCAAGGCTGGACCTAAGCCCGACATTGAGTGCTTTACCGCAAGGAGAAGGTCACTGGAAGCGGAATTGCCCAAAGTACTTGGCGGATTTGAAGAACGGCAACATCAAGAAGAAAGGTATATCTGATATACATGTTATTGATGTGTATCTCACTAGTACTCGTAGTAGTGCCTGGGTATTTGATACTGGTTCGGTTGCTCATATTTGTAACTCGAAACAGGTGCTGCAGAATAAACGGAAGCTAGCGAAGAATGAGGTGACGATGCTAGTTGGAACACCGATCCGGATGATTCTAAATCACAATCTGGATACGTATTTATTTTGAATGGTGTAGCAGTTAGCTGGAGGAGTGCAAAGCAAAGCGTTGTGGCGAGATCTTCAACTGAATCGGAATACATGGCTGCTTCGGAGGATTCACAAGAAGCGATATGGATGAAAGAGTTCATTACAGAGCTGGGTGTGGTTCCTAGTGCGCTGGACCCAATGTCTATCTACTGTGATAACATGGGCGCCATAGCCAATGCGCAAGAACCAAGGTCACACAAGAAGCATATATCAAGCTACGTTTTCACGCTATTCGAGAACATATCCAAGATGGGGATATAAAGATTTGCAAAGTACACACAGATCTGAATGTGGCGGATCCGTTGACTAAACCTCTTCCGAGGGCAAAACATGACCAGCACCAAACTGCCATGGGTGTTCGGTATATTACCATGTAATTTAGATTAGATGACTCTAGTGCAAGTGGGAGACTGTTAGAGATATGCCCTAGAGGCAATAATAAAAGTAGTTATTATTATATCTTTGTGTTTATGATGAATGTTTACATTCATGCTATAATAGTATTAACAAGGAAACATTAATACTTGTGTGATTTGTAAACTTAATTTGAAGTCCCTAGTAAAGCCTCTATATAATACTAGCTTGTTGGTTAATAGATGATTGTGGTTTCCCTATCATGAACATTGAGATGTTATTAACAACAAGATCATATCGTTAGGAGAATGATATGATGGACATACTCCTATAGATAAGCGTAGCATAAAGATCAAGTCATTATAATAGTTCAATTGCTATATGCTTTCAGATACATAGTAATCTAATTCATTCGACCATGAGATCATGCATATCACCTTTACCGGATGGATGCTTTGATGACATCAAACACCACACCGTAACTGGGTGGCTATAAAGGTGGCATTGAGTGTTCGGAAAGTATTGGTTGAAACACATGGATCAAGAGTGGGATTTGTCCATCCATATGACGGATAGATATACTCTGGGCCCTCTCGGTGAAATGTCATCCAATTAGCTTGCAAGCATGTGTCTGGCTCACAAGTGATCACATATCACGTGAACGAGAAAAGAGTACTTATCGGTAACGAGGTTGAACTAGGTATGCAGAGATACCGACGATCATAACCTCGGATAAGTAACATATCGTGAGACAAAGGGAAATTGATATCGTATGTAAGTGGTTCATTCGATCGCAAAGTAATCGTAGAAATATGTGGGAGCCATATGAATTTCCAGATTCCTCTATTGGTTATTGTTCGGAGAAGTGTCTCGATCATGTCCGCATAATTCACGAACCGTAGGGAGACACACTTAAGGATTCGACGTTGTTTGAGTAGTTATGGAATGATGAGAAAGAGACCGAATGTTGTTCGGAGTCCCGGATGGGATCCGGGATATCACGAGGAGATCCGGAATGGTCCGGAGAATAAGATTCATATAAGGAAAGTCCCGTTTCGGAGTTGGGGAATGGTTCCGGTGTTTTCATCGGGAATGTTCTAGAATGTTCCGGAATGTCCGGCACTCCGGAGGGGAAGGGTACATGAATGTGTTGTATCAAGTTGGTATGATTGCATCATGTACTAAGTGTCATCGCTGTTCCAAATAAAGGATTAATTCAAATCCTAGTTTGAAAAGTCAAATAGCTAAATTGAAAAGTCAAACGGCTAAATTTGGAAAGAGGAAAAGAGGAGGAAGGGGAAACCGAGTTGGGGAGGGAGTCCCTCCTCCCCAAGCCGGCGCACCACCCAAGCCGAGTTTTTATCAAAGCCTGCAGGTTATGAAGCCTACATTTTTGTACATCTTCGATTGTTTCAAAAATTTCGTGAAAACTAAAATGAAAGACCACTATTTAAAACCGGTCTAGCAACACAATTGTAAGTAAATAATTATAAGGTCTAATTTTAATTTTAATTTAGAGCTGAATCGAACATTACACCATAATTTTGGGATATAATTGTAATTATTTTCAGAGTTTGGATATCCTTCCTTAAGTTATAGTGACAATATTCGATTAACTTTTCACTTAGAGTTCACCAACTTTGGCGACAAAACAAGAAATCACATGTTACGCATTAATGCAGGTGCAACTCGTGGAAGGTTGGCCTTTGGAGAGGCACACGAGCGGATATGTGTGGGGCGCCTCACACACTGGGCGCATGGAGTGCATCCCCAGTGGGACTTTTTTTGTTTCGTTTATTTCTAATATGTTTTCTTTGATTTTACTATTTTTTGATTTTGCCTATTTTTCTTCTGTGTTTTTTCAAAGTACATAATTACAACATCATTGTACATGGGCAATACAATGTATTGGCAGTACACAATAGTGAACACATGAAATGCACAATAATTTGGGAAGTTACACCAGATTTAGAAATACACACTCATCTGGGAAGTACACATACAAAAAGGAAGGCACACATAAACACGAGAAAGACACAAAACAACATGATGATATGTACACATAAACAAGCTACCAACATGGGGAAGTATACACACACTAATACGAAAAATACACACATACTACCAACAGAACTTCACATGCACCACATGAAAAGTACACTTCGTGTATAAAAATATCCGTCAATACCTATATCAACAAACACTAATTCTTGTTTTAAGTGTTTAAAACAAGAATTAGTGTTTGTTGATATAGGTATTGACGAACAATCAAAAAAATTGTTCAAAATTCAAAAAAGTGATTCAACAAACATTTTATCTTGAATTTTCGTTTTTGAAAAGAAAAAATAGCACAAAATAGGATATTTCCACCACGTGCAAAAACCAGAAATTAGACTCTCCAGTCTCGAATCCTTCTCCCGCGCACCTCCTCCGAGCAGAGAGAGAGGCGTTACTTGGTCTAACCCCACTCTATATAGAGCTCTAACTTTGACTAAAATTGCACCGCTCTACTATTTTAGTGTTGAATATGGTATTTTATTGTAGTGTTAAATATGCTATTATAGGGACCAAGAATTCGAATATAATGAAACGGCTAAGAATTTGGAGAAGGATTTATTTTTGTTTTGCTTTGGCGGTGGCCCAATTTCACTTTCTATTACACATTTACACCAGACCTTTCATTCATATAGGTACATGGAGGACGGAGCAGCCATATACGGAGTATGAGCTATCTCTGAAAATTCCCCACGGTTGCGAATCCCCTGCTGGAGAGGCGAAACCTCGCCCAGCTGGAATAGCCGCCGTCAGCAGCTGCTCGGCCAAACTTCCTCCTGCCGCTGCCGCCGACGCCGAACCTCCTACGGCTAGTGTACGAGGAGAATGCGAAGCAGGGTGAGACGGTGTCGCTCGCCATGACCGGCACCGCCATGCTGACCGAGCTCACCGGCAGCAGGCAGTTGGCCAACAGGGCATGGGCGCCATCACCAGCGCCGTGCCTGCCTTTTCGGTCCCGGACGTCATCGTCGTCGTCGAAGCCGCGGAGGAGCGAGATGTCGAGCTCGAACAGCTCGTCGTCGTCCTCCTCGTCGGTGAAGACCATCGCATCGTGACAGTCGCTGCCTCCGCCGGCGCTGGGCAGTTCGTCGTCGTCGCTGTCCTTGTTCATCATGAGCACTGCGATGGTTTCTTGGCCGGCGGGCTTGGCTTCCATGGCTGATACGCCGATCTCCGAAGCTGCTTACGTGCCTCTGCGTTCCTCCGATCACTTGGGACTACTTGAAATCGGGTAGGCGCAGTGCAGGTATATGTAGCTGCACACGTTCGTCGATCACGCGCCAACGTGCTACGACTAACGACGAGAGTTGGTTCAAACTTGTTGCAGATGGTTGGGAAGTGCCCTAGCTAAGGGGTATGGTAGGTGACCTAGCAGGCAGCCTACTTTGTAAATATTTTAAATCGATGTGGACTTCAGCCGATTAGCTACTTGTGCAATCCAAGTGCTTTTTTAGGGGGGAAAAGTGAACTTTCTTTATACCCAACGTCTCAAAAAGTCCAATTGGGCACTCTAATTAGGTTGACGACTAAGAGTGGTTGTTAAAAAAAAGGCTGACTAAGTGTGTGCGTGTATCAAAATCCATATGAAAAACCCTTCAATCGGTTAATGCAAAAAAAGGTGTCTGGAATCACGTGCTCCTACCAAAAAAAAAGTAACCAAAAGTAACTATTTTGTACGACAGAAATGTTTTACTAGTACCAGATCTGTTAGAATTACTAGGCTAGGCTATCAATAAATCATCAATAAATCCGAGAGGCCAAATTTTCTTGAGGGAGAGAAGAAAGGCCAACTTAGGTAGGCAAGTGATTAAACAAAGTTTAGTAGTACAATATTTTAGTACTTAGCATGGATGCACTAGCCAACTGAATCAGAAGTCCGAACTAATGAAAAGAGCTTGACGTATATTATATTCTCAGCGCTTCCCCTCACGTCTTATTTTAGTACTTAGCATGGGCTTATTGTAGGTCGTATATTTTTAATACTGCATGAGCGGTATTGAATTTGAGATCTCTTGGTTCTTGTACTATATTAAATTGATGTACTAACCAACTAAACAAAAAGTTCGAAGTGATAAAATAGCTAGTGTATATTATATTCTCAACAAAGGTTACTAGTGAATGTACTTATGCGACTGCTTGCATGGCTCTATCTAATACTTCACCGGGAAAGGACTCCATGGCTGCTTCGACTGACCGCCAATGCCTCCATGGCCCCAGCCGCTCTTCATGTTGCCATCACCAAAACCAATGTGGACATTGCTTTGTATGCTTTCTTATCCCTTGTGTTAGCGATGGTTCTTAGTCTCATTACACTAGCCATTGAGATGGATATGACATGTTTGTCTTACCCACCAAATTAAATATCTATGCTTTGGACAAATAGTATAATTAATCTTGATAGATCTATCTAATCTATTTATGGATTGAATATAATATAATATAAAGTTTGTCGTATATTCAACAAGATCGTGGTTGTCTTTTTTGGAACCAACCATATGTCAAGGTTATGGCTTTTTGAGGAGGGGGATGGTAGGGCTAAAACCCCCTTTTAACATCCACTATTGCTCGCCAATGAGAACTATTACAAAAAGCTTGAGATACAAAAAAAATTCTTCAATAAACATGAGTGAACATGGGCCCAAGAGTAACATCATAACTCCTACTTTAGCCAACCTAATCATAACACTAAATAGGAAGTGAAACTACCTCACTTAGTTCAAGTCCTCGTGGAAGAGAACATGGGTTCCACCTTACGCTATTGGGGCATGACTTACGTTTTTCTTTAAAACATGCTAAACAATATACTATATCAAATAAACAAGTACCCAAAAAACTACAACAAAACAATAACAATTAACCACATCACTTCTTTTAACCAAAATCAAGGCTAATAACCTGTTTGTTCATCACCCATCTGCCAAGAGGAAAATACTTAATGTCATAACAAAAATAGAGTAAAGAATAAAATTGTGGACAATTTTTCAAGTGGTCCTCTCTGGTAGATTGCATTTTCGAGATGCCTGACTTTACATGGTCAAACATAACTTGTTAATATTGATGAACGATGACAAGGATGAACTACCAGTGCAGAAAAGATATGCCGCCCACATGAGTACTCCAGAATATACACGAAGGTAATTAAGGTTGACCATATGATGATGTGGCCATATTCATTACGTGACTATCCCTAGCAATCGGAAGGGATTGTAGCTGATGATCTATTTTGCTTCTTAGCGTGATGCAATGTTTTTTGAGTTTTTTTTGAAGAAGAAATGGTTTGTAAGGTGTTGCATCAACGGCTCCCACAAAATAAATAAATCGGGGATCACACACTCTTTGATCAGTGATTCATCGTCCATTTGACTAGGAAAAACACTACATATGCAAGGTAAGCAATTTGAATATGGAAAACTCAGATCACCCATACAACTTTTTATTGCTTTGTTGTTAGGGGATTTAAAGAGATGAAGGAGGATATCTGGTGGATTCCGCAAGATTAGATCAAGATATCTAGCCAATGGTAATGTAGGAAGGATCAAGGATGTTGTTTGTGCATGAGAGACATATTGAAGTAGACCGGTGCAGTGGTCTTGTGCATGTCTAATATTGGACCGCTAAGAAATATGCTCCTAAATCCAGGTCTAGTGGTGATTTTTTTTTGAAATAGACGAGCCCCAACATCTGCATAAATTGATTCATACAGCCATATGATTTCATTATTCAGAGTTCCAGTCGTGATGATAACACAAAACGTACATTTATTGTATGGATTCACTTTCTTGAAGGCATACTGCTTGAAACAACAATATATGTACCTTGAGATTTGAACCCTCTTTCTTCCTGGGACCTATGGATTTGGCGATGATAATGCATATGTCTCTAGATTCTCCTCTTCATGAAACGGTGTGTGTGTGAGAGAGAGATATGGTTTTCACTTAGCCATCTTCGGTGCACACGATTTAGAAAACATAAGGATCCAATAAGCACAGTAATTGAATGTCATGGCAAATGGAATCCTATAAGAATTAAAAACATGGATTCAAGAATAAAAGTTGTACTTTGAAAGGATCTATAAAGATTGAGTACATTTCATATTTTGCATACACAAATCGCAAATTTTCCAAGAGGTCTAGTGATACGCTACAAATGCATATATGCCATTTGAAGTTCAATGCCATATTTTTGTATATTGTTGTTGTTTTTAACCTAACATTTGGAAAAACTACGAATACTTGCTATAAGACATGTTTTTTTCCTTTTTTGTCACTTTTTAGATACTTTCACAATTTGGAAAAACTAAGAAAAAATGTCGAGAAGCTTTTTAGACTAATGCAAAACTCACACGCAAAGGGCAGAGTCGCACAACACACGAGGGTACCATGACCCTATCCCGGGGGCATATGGACCCCACAAAATTATTCTAAAGGTTCCCTTTAAGGGAAGTATGTCCCCAAAGTTATAGAACCACCATATTTTTCTGGGATTTTTTAATTTAGTGATCTCCGTCAGCATATATAACATTGTCGAAGAAAAACATATACTCCCTTTGATCCATATTACTTGTCGCAGAAATGGATGTATCTAGACATGTTTTAGTGCTAGATACATTCAATTGAGTGACTATTAATATGAATCGGAGTAAGGATGGCAATGGGCAGTGTAGAGCAATACCATACATATATCCGTGTAGTCAATGGGTAGAACACTTTACCCATACCCATACCCGTGGGTATAAATATTTACCAATTCCCATACCCGACGGGTACCCGTACCCGATGGGTAGATCCAATGGTACACAAGTTATTCACAATTTTATATTAATCAATATCATATTTGACAAAAAAAATATCTCTACTCAATAATAGTTAGACGAGTACATGACAATTATCAGAATTTAGAAATCGCAATTTCATACTTGCCCCTAGGCTACTCGGCCGCATAGGTTAAAACTCTATAGGTAAGTTTTACAAGTCGGTCTAAATAGGCAGGGTATGGGTATACCCATGGGTACAACCCTATACCCATGCCTGTACCGGTGATTTAACGGCCAGGGTATGAGCATTACCTATGGTTATAAAAGTATGCCCATACCCTTCCCATGCGAGTACGTTACCCGCGGGTACCCGTACCCCCTTGGGTAAAGTTGTCATCCTTAGATCGGAGGGAGTAACATTGTTGGGGCCGGAAACTTTGGAGGTCTCCCCCTATAGGCTACATCCTATCTACAATCAAGACTACAAAGAACCAATGATAAATTATAAATACCCCTCCCTTAAGGGTGGAGGGGTCCAAGGAAGAAGTACAAGGAAGGGGCATTCTCTCTCTCTCTCTCTCTCTCTCTCTCTCTCTCTCTCTCTCTCTCTCTCTTCCATTGTTACCGGAGCGCCACCGAGGGCATTGTCTTAAACTCCATCGCCAACTCATTATTCACGTTGTCTCCATCACCAACCCTCTGTAATAATTGTAAAACTTGATGTTCGGTGCTATATATTATTTTCACACAATTTATTGCATCTTTATGTCGTTGTTTGAGTAGTAATTTGTGGTGTTGATGAAATAATTCGATTGCCAGTTACATGCATGTGTGTTAATTTCTATGCAATTATTTTATTCTAGTGTAAGAGTGCACCAACATGCACACATATATTACGGGATCAATTGAAGTCTGCAACATGTCTAGATGAATTGATGGTCGATGGCTAGAGTGATGTCCAAAGCTTGGGATTCACGGGGACCTCACGACTTAATGTTGTGGTTATGATTTTGCTTCTTAATATTTCTATTTTTACGTATGGACATGGCACATGCATATAATTAATCATAAGTACTAATAGTACAATTCGACATAGATATGTGTGTCCCAAGTTATGGCTCCACCATAAAAAGCATATCTTGAGTGTTCACTTAAAATCAAGCGCTTCTTACAAAGCAGCTACTTGTCTAGAGTGATTTCTTATTTTAGTTACCTCTCGTTCTATCTTATTTGCGTATATTATTTTATAATCTTGCATATTATCTCTCTTAATGTTTATCTAGGAACAAATTTTTTTTATCTTGAATCATAGTTAAGTGCATAGATGGTTATGTAAGTGATACATATAGCTTGAGATAATAACAATCTTACCTAATAGCTCACAAGGTACGATAATCTCACTTTCACATCGAAAAGTTCCACAACTATCCCTACACTTGGGGGCTATCATGTAGGAATTGTTTGGCCAAAGGAGAAACATATAAATTGAAGGGAATATGCCCTGAGAGGCAATAATAAAGTGTTTATTATGTATATTCCAAGTATATGATAGATGTTTATTTTGCATGCTATAATTGTATTAATACATAAACGTTAATACATGTTTGTTTAATAAACAAACATAAAGTTCCTAGTTATGCCTCTCTCATAAACTAGCTCATTGATTAACAAGATGATCAAGGTTTCCTGATCATGGACATTGGATGTTGTTAATAACGATCACAACATTAGTGTAATGATGTGATGAACATTCATCCGAAGTATAGCACTACGATCAAAATATTGAGTTCATATTGCTATAACAACTTACGAAGTGATCCTAATCCTTAGACCATGAGATCATGTCAATCACTAACACCGAAAGAGTTTTGTTGATAACATCAAACGTCACACCGTAACAGGGTGATTATAAAGATGGGTTCAGAACTAATAAAGTGTTATGTTGAGATCCATGGATCGAGAGTGGAATTTGTTTATCCCAATGACGGATAGATATACTCTGGGTCCTCTTGGTGATATCACATTGGTTAGCTTGCAAGCAAGTGATTTGATCACTAGAATGTTATATCACGGGAACGAGAAAAGAGTGCATGTCACTAACGAGATCAAACTAGGTAAGGAGATACCGATGATCGAATCTCAGACATGTAATATATTGCGAAACAAAGGGATTAAGATACTAGCGTAAAAGGTTTCGACGATCACAAAAAAGTCATCATTGAATGTGTGGGAGTCAGTATGGGTCTCCAGATCCCGCTTCTGATTATTGATCCGAGAGGGGTCTCGATCATGTCCGCATTATTCACGAACAGTAGGGTGACACACTTAAGATACACCGACATCCAATTGGAGCAAAAGTTTCATGCCGAAAAGAATAACAAGCGCAGGAATTTATTTCACTAGATACCGAAACAGGTTTTCGGGTGAAATTGCAGAAAGTGTTTTTGCATGTGAAATAGAATTCTAGCAAGGGGTTATATGTGAATGTTTGTCATTAAAGTAATTGAAAAAATTCTGAATAAATAAAAAGAGTTTTATTTAATGAGAGTTTGCATTAAATTTGGTGGAAATTTAATTGCAAGTTTGAGTGGGATTTTGAGTGGAGGGAAATGAAGAGGTTTTTGTGAGTGGAGTGTCCACCCACATGAAGAGGGGAGGGCAAAGGGGCAGCCCCCATGCGCCGGCCACCCCCTTGGGGTTCCCCCTCTCCTATAAAAGGCACCCCCTCCTCACTTCTCACTCACACCTCCTCGTGAAGGATCTCTCTCCCCCTCTAGAATTTATCCCCCATGGTCTCGGACTAGCGAGATACATGTTCCCGGTGGCTATTCGGCAAGAAAGTTGTGCTTCCGCTGCATCGCTGGAGCGAGGAGGAGGAGGTTGCTTGGTTCCTCGGACGTGTGTGCGAGCACGGATGCGCTGCTGATTTGCGGCGCTAGGACTTCCTCTCGATCTTGAGATCGGCAAGAGATCGTCTACATCAACCACTAGTTTAACTCGTTAAGATTTGTCGGTCTTCAAGGGTATGTTCTCTACGGATATACATCTGCTTGTTGTTTGTATCTAGTAAGATAGATCTTGGTACATAGTTGTTCCCATCGTAGGAATTTTTTTGTTTTCTATACTGCGAACCCTACAGTGGTATCAGAGCCGAATCTATGCGTAGATGCTTTACACAGGTAGTACACATATGAGTATGTGGGCGATGATGATCATGTTGTTGCTCCTTAGTTGTAATTTTGGATATTGGTGGCATAGTGGGATGAAGCAGCCCGGACAAACTTTACATGTCCTCGCACATGAGACATGTTCCACGCTTGACATGCAACTAGTTTGCATAAGTGGCTAGCGGGTGTCTGTCTCTCCTACTATAGTCAATATCTATTTTGCAACAAGTTGTCAACAATTTGGTTATCCTCGTTGTGGTTCATGTTCGTAAGTATGAACGGTTCTATCTTCGAAAGCCCTAAGCCACGTAAAATTTGCAATGGATAAATTAGAGGCGTCTAGTTTAGATTGTTGCTGGGCTAGTGTTATGATATGGTGATGTTGTAAGTAGAAGTATGAGATTATACTCTTACAACACACATAACGTGTAAGTTCCATAGACCTTGGTCTTACGCATAAAGGTATGATAGTGATCATACCACGATACACATGATAGAGATCATATGTGGGAACCATATCATTCCACTAATAAACATGTGATGTTTGATAGCATCTTATATTGCTTGTTTGGCATTTTATTAGCATAATAAGATGATCCCTCATTTAAATATCAAGATAAGAATGTGTTCTTCCTTTAGTATGCACCGATTATGTTTTCGTCGCTCCAAGACATCACGTGATGATCGGGTGTTCTTGGATCCACGACCATATTTCGGGTGTAAGATAGTAACACACGCGAATACTAAGGTTCTTACTTGGCGAGCCTAGAATGTACAGACATGTCCTAGGAACACGGACCGAAAGGTTAAGCATGAGTCATATAGTAGATATGATGCCCATTTGATGCTCGCCTTTGAAGCTACACCGACTCATGTGATGATCAGACTTGGTGTAGTGGATTTGGTTCATGTAATCACCAAAAAGACACGAGGGATGTCGTTTTTGAGTGGAAGTTCATTCGTAATATGGATTAGTTAACTCAATCTATCATAAACTTAGTCTAAACTTCACAAATTCTGTTGTAGATGGCACCACCTGCTTTTAATTTCAATGTGTTCATGGAGAAAGAGAAACTTGCAACGAACGGTAGCAAATTTACCAAATGGGCCATGAATTTGAGGATTCTCCTCTCTGCTGCACAAAAGCAATATGTGCTAGAAGCACCGCTAGGCTCCCCACCTTTTGAGGATGCCCCTGACGAGGAGAAGAATGTCTATCAGACTCGTCAGGAGGACCACAACTTAGTTCATTGCGGCATATTGTATAGGCTAGAGCCGGAACTTCGAAAGCGTTTCGAAAACGGCAATGGATTTGATACAATGGGTGAGTTGAAAATGATTTTTGACACACATGCTGCTGTAGAGAGCTACAATGCTTAAAAAAGTTCTTTAGCTGCGTATGGAAGAGCACAACTCCGTAAGTGAGCATGTACTCAAGATGTCGGGTTACGCCGATAAGCTTGTGTCCTTGAGAATATCGATTCCCATTGACTTAGGCATCCATCGTGTTCTGCAGTCTCTGCCACCTAGCTATAAGAGCTTTGTGATGAACTATAATATGCAAGGCATGAAGAAGTCTCTGCCCGAGCTTCTATCAGTGCTTAAAACTGCAGAAGTGGAGATCAAAAAGGAACATCAAGTGTTGATGATCAATAGGAACACTGGTTTTAAGAAGGACAAGAAGGGAAAACGGAAGGGAAGTATGGGCGGCGAGCCGGTTGCCATGCCTGAAAAGAAACCCCGAGTTGGCCCTAAGTATGATATCGAGTGCTACTATTGTAAGGGGACCGGCCACTGGAAGCGCAACTGCCCCAAGTATTTGTTGGGCCATGCAGAGATAAAACAAAACTTTTTCCCCTAATGTTGTAATCCCAAGATCTAGCCAAGGTAGAAGGCCACGAGGTTTACCACTAGACGCGCAGTTGCGGATTACTGATGAAGCGCGTCGGTTGATGCAGTACAGTCCTTTGCGATCCGATCGTCCTGGTGCTGATCGTACAACACCTCTGCTGGTATCCACACGTGCAAGGAGGAGCATCGGCGGCGAACAGCTAGGTTTGTTACGACGGCAGGACTGCTGTGGAGCTAGGGTTTACAACACATGGAATGACCTAACCGATCAATGATAACCTTTCTGGGTTACGGTGCTCCACTATATATAGGGAGTGAACATGGGCTCCACTCTCGTGGCCCATTCACTAAAGCCCATATAACACTAGTCACCGCGAGTCCGACTCACTGACTCAGTCCTAATCCGGCTCGGGTCCAACCCGGCCAGATTTCCGGTTCGGATCCAATCCGAACTTGCTCCCGCTCTTAAGTGTGTGACCCAGCAGGCTCTTGGTTACTCGGACACGATTGGAGTCCGACTCGCAATCGATCAGTCGGTAGCGGCTCCTAGCAGAACGTGCCGACTTCCAAGTACCAATGAGTCATGACGACTTGCCTTTCCAATGCGACTTGCGTCCGAGTCCCTTTTGCCTCACGATATACCTTGTCAGACTATAGGTGAATAATTGTCATCCCTTAAATAGTCCGACTCTCTTATCGATCTGAGATAAGTGATTCACCCGACTAACTCTTAGTCGATCGCCTCGGTTAACACTTAACCAAGTCGTGCATGGCCATGCTTTCCGAATCATATCATCCGAGAGGGCCTAGAGAATATCTATCTGAGTGGAGGGGCAAAATCCCCTCTTGGTTATTCACATCACGCAGCTTGATTCTCTCCTGAACGAACTGCCTTTATAAGCGCCACGGATCAACGTTTGACAGAACCTAAGTCGGTGATCCTGAACTCGGACTATGCAACAACCTCAGGTCTAAGGATTACATTGATTGAGATATACAAATGACAACTTGTTCGTTGTACCTCAATATGGGTCAATCCGACTCGCTAAACTCTTTAGCCGAATCTGTTAAGTTGGAATAGCATCTCCATGCCCATGACAAGTGGAACCGAGTCATCAAGCTAAGTTTCACATTGGTCTAAGTTGTGTGTCCAGCACAACCTCAATGACCAAGGATATTCAGTACAAACAACATGAATGCATAGTTCCACAACCAAATCACATATTCAATGATACACATCAGATGTTTATACAAGGACTACTTAATATCTTTATGAATACAATGGGAAATATCATCATACATGATTGCCTCTAGGGCATATTCCCAACAGTCTCCCACTTGCACTAGAGTCAATCTTCCGACATCACATGTCTAAGCATCTAATGCCCATGGCTCTCAGGTGCGCCTCATGCTTTGGCTGGGGTAACGGCTTTGTCAACGGATCCGCAATATTTGCATCTGTGTGTACCTTGCATAACTTGATATCACCCTGATCCACAAACTGGCGAATCAGGTGGTACCGCATGAGTATGTGCTTGTTCTTTTGGTGTTGTCTGGGTTCCTTGGCTTGTGAAATAGCACCATTGTTGTCACAATACACGTCTAACGGATTGGATGAGCTCTGAACCAAACCAAGATCCATGAGGTAATTCCTCATCCAAACAGCTTCCTTTGCTACCTCTGAGGCGGCTATATACTCAGCCTCTGTTGTAGATGCAGACACAGTCTCTTGCTTGGAACTCTTCCAGCTCATAGCACCTCCGTTTATAATAAACACGTATCCGGATTGCGAACGAGAATCATGAGAGTCGGTAAAATAACTCGCATCCCTGTAACCCTTTACACTGAGTTCATCTTCACCACCATAAACCAAAAACATATCCTTAGTCCTTCTCAAGTACTTTAGGATATTTTTATCCCCTGTCCAGTGGATTTCTCCAGGATCAGCCTGGTATCTGCTCACAACACTTAGAGCATAGGAAACATCCGGCCTAGTACAAATCATGGCGTACATGATGGATCCGACTGCAGAAGCATACGAAATCGCACTCATCCGACTTCGCTCATCAGTTGTCGAAGGACACTGAGTCTTGCTAAGTTTTACACCATGGGACATCGGTAAGAACCCTTTCTTAGACGATTCCATGTTTAACTTCTTCAACACTTTGTCCAAATAAGTACTCTGACTCAATCCAATGAGCCGTCTTGATCTATCTCTATAGATCCAGATTCCGAGAATATATGTTGCCTCACCCAAGTCTTTCATTGAGAAACTCCTTTCCAATGATTCCTTGGTTTCTTGCAACATCTGAATATTATTTCCAATCAATAATATGTCATCCACATATAAGATTAGAAAAATTACTTTATTCCCACTAAACTTCTTGTACAAGCAAGAATCATGATCACTCTTGATGAAGCCAAACAATTTGACTACCTCATCAAAGCGAATATTCCAACTCCGAGATGCTTGCTTCAACCCATAAATGGATTTCTGAAGTTTGCACACCTTGTCAGCATTAGTCGGATCGACAAAACCCTCGGGCTGTATCATATACATGTCCTCGGTTAAATTTCCGTTAAGGAAAGCCGTTTTGACATCCATCTGCCATATCTCATAGTCGAAATAGGCTGCTATAGCTAACATGATCTGAACTGATTTAAGCATCGCTACGTGCGAGAAAGTCTCATCGTAATCAACTCCTTGAACTTGTCGGAACCCCTTCGCGACAAGGCGTGCTTTATAGACAGAAACATTTCCATTCATATCAGTTTTCTTCTTAAAGACCCATTTGCACTCAACGGGTCTTGCACCGTCTGGCAGATCAACCAAGTTCCAAACTTGATTTTCATCCATGGACTTTAACTCGGATCTCATGGCTCCAAGCCATGACTCGGAATCAGATCCCACCATCGCTTCCGAATAATTTGCCGGCTCATCACTGTCTAACAGTAACACATCACGAACACTTCGTAATCTCGCTGATCTTTGTAGTACAGGTGCTGCTGCCGGCTCAGCTACCACGACCGGCTCAACCCCTAAGGTTTTTGCCGACTTGCTACTATCCGGTTCCTTTCGAATTTCTTTGAGCTGCACCGTGCTCCCACTTACTCCCGGACTGAGAAACTCTTTCTCAAGGAAGACATCGTTCCGAGCGACAAACACTTTGCCCTCTTCTCGGTTGAAGTAGTAACCCAGGGTTTCCCTCGGATACCCTATGAAAATACACTTATCCGACTTGGACGTAAGCTTGTCCGACTGAAGTCGCTTGACAAATGCTTCACAACACCAAATCTTAAGAAAAGACAAACTCGGCTTTTTGCCTGTCCACATCTTATGTGGTGTCTTCTCTACCGATTTTGATGGTACTCTGTTTAGTGTGAACGCCGCTGTTTCTAGACAATAACCCCAAAATTATAAAGGCAGATCTGTCCAACTCATCATTGAGCGTACCATGTCCAACAAGGTCCGATTCCGCCTTTCCGAAACACCGCTCCTTTGTGGCGTTCCTGGCGGAGTAAGTTGGGGAACTATTCCACAACTTTTCAGATGGTCATCAAACTCATGGCTCATGTACTCGCCTCCTTGGTCCGACCGAAGAAACTTTATTTTCTTGCCGAGTTGATTATGTGCTTCATTCTGGAATTCTTTGAACTTTTCAAAAGCTTCCAACTTATGTTTCATCAAGTAGATATAGCCATACCTACTCAAATCATCAGTGAAGGTAATGAAGTATTCATAACCATCCCTGGCTGTCGTGCTCATTGGTCCACATACATCACTATGTACTAGTCCCAACAAGTCGGACGCCCTTTCGCAACTCTTTGCAAAAGGTGTCTTGGTCATTTTGCCGAGTAGTGTCAACACCCGGATTTTTAATCCGAGATGCCTGTTATGCCATACATCGCAATCCCAGGATTACCATTTTTGCGAGACATAACAGAATTGGATACCATAGTACATCATCCATTACAAACCATACATAAGGTCTTACACAAATAAGGATCTCCTGATCCAGTTCTTAATACAACTCAAGCAACGGAATAACGTAATAATAAAGATAGCGTAGGCGAAGCTCCATCTTCGGGGTCACAGGAAATGCTGACGATGGGAGAGGATCCTAGTTGTCGTAACCTTCCCGGGGTCCATCATCCTGGTACTCTTCTTCATAGTCTGGCCATGGGAATAGCCAGGGACAAAGCCATGAGTACTCTTTAAGTACTCGCAAACTAATACTAACAAGTGAAGGGGTTTTTATAGTAGGACACTAAGCTCTAGGGTTGTTTTGCAAAAAGCCAGATTTACCTCTACTATGTTCAAAAGCGAAGAACTCTAGTTGAAGTTTTATAACACCTAAGTGGGAACTTCAATTTCATATCACAACTCTATTGTGGTCAAGTCAAAGTCTCAATTCATTTCACAATTAATTTTGAAAACATCTGGCGGGGGAACAGTATGGCCACTCCAACTATCCATAACCGCGGACGCGGCTATTCGAATAGTTTGACACTCTGCAGAGATTGTACACTTTCACCATAACATTCGATACATCCATCAGGAACAAATCCTGAATTCACCATACTCAGTATGCGGATAATCAATCCTAACCTTTCGATTACACGCCCTAGTATAGGCACCTCTCCTGTGAGTTTGGCCTCCCAACCATGACCAACTGTCATCTTGGGTACTGCATAGGTGGACAATCTTCACAAGGTAGCCTCATCTCAGACATTGGCCGTGAGGGAACCCACACTAAGGTATATAAGTTTCCAGTCAAGCCCTACCCAATTTTCGGGTATTGTGGTTGTACGGTAAAATTGGAATGGTATCGCATCCAGACAACCATCAGTTTTATAAAGGGCTAAGGCTCATGTCTTAACATTTTCATCATCCAATTCATCTGGTGTTCGGAAACACATGTCAAAACATCTCAGTAGAATGATCCATCATTCTAAGGTTTTCATAACCATTTTCCACCAAGTATTCCCATCTAATGTTGATCAAGTTTTATTCTTAGCACTAGCATCTACAAGTGGGGGTAAGTACTAATGAGGGGTGGTAAACTAGTGGAGTTTTACTAAGTTCAATATCATGCCTTAGGATGACATAAATATTATCTAGCTTAGGCCAAATTTCATGCTCTTTATGCAAGACTAGAATAGATAGGAAATTCAAAGGGGTAAAACCCTAGAACCTGTAACCGACTAGGTCCGTGCGCGGGACCTGCCTAAATCTATATAAAGGCTAGGAGGGCACGACCTAGATCTTCTCCTCATACTTTCGCATACACACCTCCACGCCAGATTGCATCTGCGCACCCTTGTAGCCTTCGGTTCCGTCATAATCAAGAGCAGACAAGCAGGAGTAGGGTTTTCCCTCCGGGGGCCTGAACCTGGGTAAACCTTGTGTCCCCGTGTTGCTTGTTTGCTAACCGTTCCACGATCTCCAGCATCCCCATCTTCTCCAAACCCAAGTCCATAACAATGGGAATTGATGAGATCAAACCTCATCAATTGGCGTCGTCTGTGGGAACTGGGTACGCTGATTGTGCGATCGTAACGGTCCCATCAACCAAGATCTTCGATTCGTCGACTTCTGACAGAAGGATCCGCTTCAGATCCGTTCAGCAAAATCATATCGGGCCAGTTAATCCGCTCCAGCTCGTTCATCTTCATGTCTTCGCGACATCCAATTTTATGCTACCAACAGATGCTCATGATCTCAAGAAGCAGTCTAGTCTGTACTCAATACGGATGGACACGTGCAGATGCTGAGTTGGGAATCTCACACGGGAAATTGATTACATTGCTAATGGCTGTTATTTTAAGGCATCATGTCGCTGAATCGTTCGTCCGGAGGACAGACATCACATCAACCGCTGCCACAATCAGGAGCATCTTGCATGATTCGGTGACCCACCAACGTACGGCACTAACTGGTATTGAGATAGGACATACATACTGTATGGGTTGCGCCTGCACTTTGGAAAACACAGGATCGATGATCGGAGCGCATCAGACCGACTAGAAATAAAAGGCCAATCTAGAAAGCTAGCACTCAATTACTACTAGTCAAAACAATCCATGTGCTACTTCACGATACCTGGTCAAAAAAATCAGCTACAAATCTGGTCGCTAGACCAAGTCCAAGACAGAAATTAACTCTGGAAGAACAAAGAAAAAAAATCAGAACCAGCAGCAGGCATTGGGACTAGAGCCTAGCGGTGCATGTATCCACTCTAGGTCAAGTTCAAATTAATCAAAGGATCCCTGTGAAGGTGAAGACTACGTACCTACATGGATTTTGCGGCCAGAGGATACAAAAGCTTCATCGCATCGACTCGTCCGACTGACCGGTCGCATCAGCGTCCGCAAACTGTGGCCCATAGGTTGCATCGGCCTTCGTCACACGGCTCCATCAACTTCGATCACACGTACGCCCCAACGACTCCGTCAACCATGTTAATTCTATGCTCGGGGGCTGCACCAAATCCACGGCACGACCTGTTGCGGTCTTCGGCTTAGGCGACTCGGGGCTCCTTCGACTCCATCGTGTGACCCGTTGTCATCATCAACTCTACGCTCGGTGGCTCCGTCGACTCTGCCTCGAGAACCGCTGTTGTCTTTGGTTCCAGCGACTCGGGGGCTCGGGGGCTCCCTCCGCTTTGGCTACCCGCCACGGTCTTCGACTACGGCGACCCGATACGATCTTCGGCTCCAGCAACCCGTTGCGGTCTTAGGCTCCGGCAAACCATGTGGCATTCGGCTACGGTGACCTGCCACATCCTTCGACTTCGATGACCGCCGTCACGCCGACTCTGCCACGTCGACTACGTCCGCCGTGTGACTCGCTACCGCGTCAACTTCGTCCATGGCAACTACCTATAAAGCTAAGTTTTCCTCTACTTAGAGCTAATTTCCTTTGTAACTCGCACTCGATACACTCGGGGGCTGCGCCCTCTTCGAGTAACATAATGTGCCATCGGCTCCACGCGCTCGAGCACCTCGAACGCGACAGCCCGAGTAGCTGATTCTGCCTGATCGTCGAATCCTTAAACTCCGAGTGCCTCGGCAAGGTACTGAGACTAAGGGTAATCAGGCTAACGAAAAGGCCTAGCATACAGTGCAAAGGTGTTGACTCGATCGGCACCAGAATCTTACTATACAAGCCGAAAGGCAAATATTTCTTTACAAGATACAAGAACTTCACAATTTTTTATGTTTTCTGCAGCCTACAGGAAGGTCGAATTACATCTCGCTATTGTATCGGGTCCTCCAATAGGAGTCGACAAAGCAACTGGCTACGCCATAAACTCAAGACCCGAGTCGAAACCCTCCTCGGATGGTTGCATCACTTGATGCTACACAGGCGCGACGCTGACTCGATGCACTTCCGGGTCAGTGGTTTCTCCTCACATGAGTCTTCACTCAAGTCTGCGACTCGACTAGACACTCGGGGGCTACTCCTATCAGGAGCGTTGGTCGTGCACCCGATGTACTTCCGGGTCAGCGGTACGCCCACGAGATTTCCTACTACAACTGCACGATTCAAGACTCGAGTGTCTGCCCGAGTCTACGACTCCGCCAGACACTCGGGGGCTACTCCAAACTGGAGCGTTGGTCGCGCACACAGAAAATCTTCGGCTGACAGCTAAAAGTACTCACTCGAATCTACGATTCGAGCAACTACTCGGGGGCTACTCCTATTAGGACCGCTGGCCGCGCACCCGAAAAACGAACAAAGCACTATACCATTGAACTTTTCTTCGAGTCCTACGTCGAGTCTACGACTCCACTACGGACTCGGGGGCTACTCCCATAGGGAGGACGAATTTAAGCATCCGAAATTTTTTGTGTCCTACGTACCTGACACTGAACAACGGCTGAATTAAAGTCTCCGCTCGAGTCTACGACTCGAACAGACACTCGGGGGCTATTCCCATAGGGAGCGCTGGTCGTGCACCCTATAAAATTTCGACTGCGATCCTTCGGATCAGTATGCAAAAACTCTTCGGCAAATATGCCCCAATTAACGCTAAGTGTGTAACATTCTCCTTGGACACCCGAAACACCTCCGCGGTGACAAAATTCGGATGATGTGTCTGCGACGCAAAGATAAGACCTACAGATATCATCTGATGGCCTGGTAACGCACATGACTACGCTCTGCTAGTATAAACCCGTGCCAACAGGCGCGACGAAAAATCTCGACGGACGCGTCGGGTACATTAATTAAATTCACTGGAATTCCACTCCTGTAAGTCCTTCGCGGCCTGAGTCGAATTACGCCAGCATATGTTCCAGGTTCGAGTTGAGGGATTCGAACCTGAAGAAGATCGTGTTGTTTCGTCCTAAGACAGTTAACTGACCCTGATCCGTCGGGTGAGTCAGGCACGCGCATCAACAATCCCTACACATGAACTATTAAAATACATAGTTGCACCCGAAAGATTATAGAGTCGTCAGCCGAATCTACGATTCGACTAAACACTCGGGGCTACTGACATGGTTATACCCCACGGGTACATGATCTCAGCATACCTGGTCCAGCCCAAGGAAGGCCCACGGCAATTATACGCCGGCCCATGAAGATTTTCGGGTGGCCAAGGCCCGTGACGCTTTCAGATCCTTGGAGAGCAAGACTAGAGTAGATAGGAAATTCAAAGGGGTAAAACCCTAGAACCTGTAACCGACTAGGTCCATGCCCGGGACCTGCCTAAATCTATATAAAGGCTAGGAGGGTACGACTTAGATCTTCTCCTCATACTTTCGCATACACACCTCCACGCCAGATTGCATCTGCGCACCCCTGTAGCCTTCGGTTCCGTCATAATCAAGAGCAGACAAGCAGGAGTAGGGTTTTCCCTCCGGGGCCTTAACCTGGGTAAAACTTGTGTCCCCGTGTTGCTTGTTTGCTAACCGTTCCACGATCTCCAGCATCCCCATCTTCTCCAAAACCCAAGTCCATAACAATGGGCATTGATGAGATCAAACCTCGTCAGCTAGCTTGCAAGGTTTCAAGTATTGGCTTGCCAAATCAACTAGCAGTATTAGGCTTGCATAGGTCAACTTGATTAGTAAGGCTTGCCTTGTGCAGAGCAGTGGTTGAAGTTCTCTTCGGCTTCTTCTTCGTAGTATCCTCCTTCCTCCTCGTATCCTTGGTCGGTACTAGCGTCTATAAATAAGTACGAGGTACACAATCACCAAACAATACTTAAATATTTTCAATCATCACACAAAAGTGTTCTATAGATGATCTAGCATCATCACTAATATCACAAGAATAAAGCATTTGTCTTATTTATTCATTTGTTTAGAAAAGTAATTTCTACTCATTGAAACACTACTTAAGATTTAATATTCTCCAACTCAAACATGGGATCATGTTGACACATGTCATCACCACATATTTCAGTCCATGGGAATGTGATTTAAAGTGGTATCACAATTTAATAAGGTTTAACCTTTTATTTCAATTAAATAAAGTGACTAGAAATGCCTATGTGGCATTCTTTTATTACTTGAACATTATTTCTGTAAGGAAACCCATATGTTTTTATATATTCTGAAAGGTATGATCAAATGTGATTTTTGAGAGTTGGAATCAACTCAAAATCTATTATGGTTGAAATTTGAAAAATGTTTGAATGCATAAAAGCTTCTGACTTGTTATTTTTACCAAGGTTGATCTATAGATTCAAATGACTTGAATCCAATGGGCTTGGATTAAGCATTTCATTACCTTTCTAAAAAAAATGGTTTCAATAAATTTGGTTCAATAAATCAAGCTGGGTTGATTTTTGAAACTAGGTACAAAACTATGTTTGAATTAAAATGGAAAAAGCTAAATTCAAACGACTGGGCTGCGCGGGAAATGTTATCGGGCCGTCCCAGTGTCACTCCACAGCGGCTTAAAGTCTACTGGTCAGTTGGCTCTTTAAACGCTAAGCGATGCAGGCGATGTGGTGCGTTGGATAGAATGAAGATCGACGACTGAGGGTCGTCGTCGACGATGAACAAGTCACCGGCGAGCTCGAACCCTAGAGGCTCTGTGAGGGTGCATAGGGGGCATACCAGTGCTCCAGTGACGACGGCGAGGCGGGAAAACGACGAAGTCGACGACATCGATCCTCCTGGTACCGGCAGCTCCTCCTGGGGCGGCTCCAATCGATGGCTTCCTTCTTCTCCAGCAGCGGCGGACTCCGGTGAAATTTTGGCGATGCGCTGCTCGCCTTGCTCTGGGAATGAGGTGGGGTGGTTCTGGGTGAGAGGGGAGTAGAATGGTGTGAAGAATTCGAGCGGGGGATGCCTCTATTTATAGTGGTGAGAGGGGACCTACGGGCACAAGCTGAGCTCGTCGTGGTCGGGTCTTGGGCTATCGGAGGGCGTGGGCGTTGCTCCTGGCGATGTTGTGCAATGGCGTGGTGGCGAGGCGTGGGGCGGTGCTGATCGGTCGGAACGCTGCGGTGCTCTGCGCTAGTCCGACGGAAGTTTTGATGGCGCACAGCGCGTGTGGTCCGCGCGGCGGTGAACGGGCATGTCTGCGGGGTTGCTGGGGTGTTGGTGATCACGCGTGCCTTGGCAGGGCGCGCTGTGGCGGGGTGTGTCGAGGGTGACACTCTGGCGCGCTCTCGGCATGGTCACAGAGAAGGTTAGCATGGCCTGGGCGTGTGGTCCAGTGGCTAGCATTGCTCGCGGCTGGGACAGGGAGTGGCAGTGGGGTGATAGCTTGCTCCCAGACAAGGTTGGCGAGGCTAGTGTTGCTCGTAGCTTGCTGTCGACCATGGGGTGGCAATGGTGCTCTCGGCCTGCTCACCATTGATGACAATGGCCAGCTTATAGTGGTGCTAGTGATTAGTTAAGGTTGTTAGATGATCTACTAAGGATAGTGGTGTCCAGAGAGGGAACAAGTTAGGCCCAAAACACTGCTCAACATAGTGTTTTGATTTTGTTTGATTTGCATCTGCAACCTGTTTGATGAAATGGCCGCATGAACTTAAGTTTTGAATTTTGAAAAGATTTTTGGTGGGTGTGCTAGGCATGTACTGGGGAGTCTGTGGGGGCTTGAGTTTTAAAAATTGAGTTGGTTTTTGAAATAGTGGGATCTTCCCATATGAAATAGATTCAATTTTAAACTGTCATTTAAACTAAGCATTTGAATGTTTCTGGATGATCACAAAGTGGGCCTTGATACCTTGTTATGAGTACTATCAAGGGGTGCAAAAATCCATACATGTTTCTGTTGAGTTTTGAAAATTAGAGATAGCCAAAGTAGGCATGGGAGTTAAATTGGCCGACCATTCACTTAATTTGTTTGTTTTGACTTGTTTGTCTTTGGGAAAAGTTTGGTGATTGTTTAGATGATGTTTATTTCACCTAAGAATCATTTTACAAGCAAGTAAACACAGAATCATGGCAATTTAAAAGAATCCAAATTTTAATACACACACATATGGATGCTTTCATATTTTTAATTAGAAAAGTTTTTGTTAACCCTAAATTTTATGATTAGAGTTTGATGATCCAAGTTTAGTATTTTTGGGATGTTACAAGTAGGCAAGATTCGCATGTCTCGAACGACTCCAAGTCGAACGAAGTTAGGAGTCCATCATCATGGAGCTTCTTCATGCGTTGCCAACTTATATGACCAAGCCAACAGTGCCAAAAGTAAGTCATATTCAGATCATTTGGTTTCAACCTTTTAAAATTTATGTTATAAACCGACTCACCATCAAGATTCAAAATAAATAACCCATCCTGGACGGGTGCAAAGCCGTGAAACATATCATTCAAATACAAAGAACAACCATTATTCTTGATATTCGACTCATAGCCTTGCCTCATCGAACATGAAGCAGAAATAATGTTTCGACTGAGCACTGTAACATAATAACAATTATTTAGTTCCATAATGAATCCGGAAGGTAAATGAAGTTGCATCGGGCCGACTTCCAACGTAGCAACTCTTGCTTTGTTGCCGACTCGAATATCAACCTCGCCTCTTGCTACGCTCCTAGTTCTTACCAGTCCCTGCAACGAGTTGCAGATGTGAATAACTGATCCGGTATCATATACCCAAGAACTATTACGTGCATCAACAATATATATGTCTATAACATTGCAAACAAGTGTACCTGAGTCGAAAGCCATACCTCCACTCTTGGCTTTATCAGCCAAATACTTGCTACAGTTTCTCTTCCAATGGCCATCCACCTTGCAATAGAAGAAAGTGGACCCTTCAAGGAGATGGCTTAGTCCCTGAGGAAGCGCTTGGGACCGGGTCCTGAGCCTGCTTTCCTCCTGACTTAGCCTTCTTCTTATTCCAAGAACTCTTCTTGAACTTAGCCTTATTCTGTACCATCAACACTTGACTGGCGCCCTTTTTGAGATCCGCCTCTGCCTGCTTGAGAATCCCATGCAATTCAGTGAACTTCTTATCCATAACATGCATGTGGTAGTTCAAAATGAACTGCCCATATGCATTAGGAAGAGAGTTCAGAATTATATCCGTAGCGAACTCTTCGCTTATGGGGTAGCCAAGCCTCTCTAGAGACTGCACGTAACCAACCATTTTGATCACATGCGGACTCAGTGAATCACCATCCTTAAGCTTGCAACTCAGCAAAGCCTGAGAGACTTGATACCTCTCAGTCTTCGCCTGAGCCTAGAACATACTTTTGAGGCTTTCGATCATATCGTAGGCCTCAACATGCTCGAACTGCTTTTGCAAGTCCGGTTCCATGTGAGCAAGCATAAGACAGCTAATATCTGTGGACTCATCCTTAGCCCAACGGTAGGCATTGGTGGCAGCGGCAGTCACATTCTCATTCGGCTCATCTGGAAGTGGGTTGTCTAGGACATGGTCCTTCTTTTCTTGTTTGAGAACAATTTTCAGATTTCGATACCAGTTGGTAAAATTAGTGTCATTTAGTTTATCTTTCTCAAGATAGTTCTCAACGCAAAACCGGATATCTGAGAGTGACTGCTACTTGGTGCCATGATCTACAACATAAAATATGCAAAACACTTAAGACATGTATTCATAAAAGAGCAAGCATATTAAACATTTTAATATTTTATGCTTCCACTAGAACCAACACCCCTCCGATGGTTACTAAGTGATTCAGGACCCTAAATAAGCAAGTCGGCTAGTGAGCTTTAGCATCACCGCTAGCCTCCAAGTGATCTAGGTAGACAACTCCTTGTCAATCGTATCTCATACGCCTCCTGTTGGACGGGTGGCATCACATGCCCCGGCTCCCATCCGACTTTTCCCCGAGCTCCACAACCGTTGTGATAGACCTGTCTAGCTTACCGAGTGTTTTGGCAGTAAGAGTCCGACTCAAACCCACCTAGTCGGAAAGAATTGGCAGCACCTCAATTTTATGAGCCCACTACCAAAAATGTCCAACTTGTGATGGTGCAAACACTGGCGGGAAAACCGACTAGACCTTATTTGAGGGATTAAATTTTACCGACTATCTAATGGAGATAAAACAGAGACATAACAATAACACAAAATAAAGCATTTATAATGTGAAATGGTATGGCTCCCTTCATGGCGATCTCCATCTCCACAATGCCTATAATCCGACTCGTGCCAACTCTTGTCACTTGCCGTCTTACTCCATGTCGCCGACATGTACATCGCCTTGCATGTCATCCGGGTTCTCCAAACAGCTATAATAGCTTAGTAAAGTAAATAACATGGAGAATCCGACATGCAGGTCGTTATACAATAAAATGACAGCACCTAGGCTCCAGCGGGCTAACAAAAACCGTGATTCGCAGATCACGTATGGATTACACACATACATCACATGCACATGAACCATACCATTCACAACTTCCTGCAAAAAACAAGTTATGCATAGATACAATATCTACCGGCGTTGTGAAACTCGTAACGACGTCTAATGCGCTACGACAGGGCGAACATGGATTCCGACCATCGTTCTGATTCGATCAAACTCTTTGATCTTCGATCACCGCTTATGGATTTACGTGTCACAGTCTACCCCAATGGAGGAAGCCGACCGGTAGGGGTATGTCGTTCCACGACCTCAGCAGTATGATCACTTAAATCAGATCTACCATTCCCCGAGTACAGTTGATCCAATCAACCTCGTACAAAACCGATCTATCTCATAGATCGACCACTAAACAGCATATAGATCTCATCTATAGCCAACCGCATATCACATATGCGAGATCTCGATCCTAAAACCAGAAGCTATCGCTCTGATACCACTGTTGGGCCACGCAGAGATAAAACAAAACTTTTTCCTCTAATGTGGTGATCCCAAGATCTAGCCAAGGTAGAAGGCCACGAGGTTTACCACTAGACGCGCAGTTGCGGATTACTGATGAAGCGCGTCAGTTGATGCAGTGCAGTCCTTTACGATCTGATCGTCCTGGTGCTGATCGTACAACACCTCTGCTGGTATCCACACGTGCAAGGAGGAGCACCGACGGCGAACTGCTAGGTTCGTTACGACGACAGGACTGCTGTGGATCTAGGGTTTCCAACACATGGAATGACCTAACCGATCAACGATTAACCTTTCTGGGTTACGGTGCTCCACTATATATAGGGAGTGAACGTGGGCTCCACTCTCGTGGCCCATTCACTAAAGCCGATATAACACTAGTCACCGCGAGTCCGACTCACTGACTCGGTACTAATCCGGCTCGGGTCCAACCCGGCCAGATTTCCGGTTCGGATCCAATCCGAACTTGCTCCCGCTCTTAAGTGTGTGACCCGGCAGGCTCTTGGTTACTCGGACACGATTGGAGTCCGACTCGCAATCGATCAATCGGTAGCGGCTCCTAGCAGAACATGCCGACTCCCAAGTACCAATGAGTCATGACGACTTGCCTTTCCAATGCGACTTGTGTCCGAGTCCCTTTTGCCTCACGATATACCTTGTCAGACTATAGGCGAATAATTGTCATCCCTTAAATAGTCAGACTCTCTTCTCGATCCGAGATAAGTGATTCACCCGACTAACTCTTAGTCGATCGCCTCGGTTAACACTTAACCAATTCGTGCATGGCCATGCTTTCCGAATCATATCTCACGAGAGGGCCCAGAGAATATCTCTCCGAGTGGAGGGGCAAAATCCCATCTTGGTTATTCACATCACGCAGCTTGATTCTCGATGACGAACTCGCCTTTATAAGCTGTCGCCACGGATCAGCGTTTGATGTAACCTAAGTCGGTGATCCTCAACTCGGACTATGCAATAACCTCAGGTCTAAGGATTACATTGATTGAGATATACAAATGACAACTTGTTCGTTGTACCTCAATATAGGTCAATCCGACTCGCTAAACTCTTTAGTCGAATCTGTGTAAGTTGGAATAGCATCTCCATTCCCATGACAAGTGGAACCGAGTCATCAAGCCAACTTTCACATTGGTCTAAGTTGTGTGTCCAGCACAACCTCAATGACCAAGGATATTTAGTACAAACAACATGAATGCATAGTTCCACAACCGAATCACATATTCAATAATACACATCAGATGTTTATACAAGGACTACTTAATATCTTTATGAATACAATGGGAAATCTCATCATACATGATTTCCTCTAGGGCATATTCCCAACAGTCTCCCACTTGCACTAGAGTCAATCTTTCGACATCACATGTCTAAGCATCTAATGCCCATGGCTCTCAGGTGCACCTCATGCTTTGGCTGGGGTAACGGCTTTGTCAACGGATCCGCAATATTTGCATCCGTGTGTACCTTGCATAACTTGATATCACCCTGATCCACGAACTAGCGAATCAGGTGGTACCGCATGAGTATGTGCTTGTTCTTCTGGTGCTGTCTAGGTTCCTTGGCTTGTGCAATAGCACCATTGTTGTCACAATACACGTCCAACGGATTGGATGAGCCCTGAACCACACCAAGATCCATGAGGAAATTCCTCATCCAAACAGCTTCCTTTGCTGCCTCCGAGGCGGCAATATACTCAGCCTCTGTTGTAGACGCTGACACAGTCTCCTGCTTGGAACTCTTCCAGCTCACAGCACCTCTGTTTATAATAAACAAGTATCCGGATTGAGAGTGAGAATCATCAGAGTCGGTAAGATAACTCGCATCCGTGTAACCCTTTACACTGAGTTCATCTTCACCACCATAAACCAAGAACATATCCTTAGTCCTTCTCAAGTACTTTAGGATATTTTTAGCCGCTATCCAGTGGATCTCTCCAGGATCAGCCTGGTATCTGCTCACAACACTTAGAGCATAGGAAACATCAGGACTGCTGTGGAGCTAGGGTTTACAACACATGGAATGACCTAACCGATCAATGATAACCTTTCTGGGTTACAGTGCTCCACTATATATAGGGAGTGAACATGGGCTCCACTCTCGTGGCCCATTCACTAAAGCCCATATAACACTAGTCACCGCGAGTCCGACTCACTGACTCAGTCCTAATCCATCTCGGGTCCAACCCGGCCAGATTTCCGGTTCGGATCCAATCCGAACTTGCTCCCGCTCTTAAGTGTGTGACCCGGCAGGCTCTTGGTTACTCGGACACGATTGGAGTCCGACTCGCAATCGATCAGTCGGTAGCGGCTCCTAGCAGAACATGCCGACTCCCAAGTACCAATGAGTCATGACGACTTGCCTTTCCAATGCGACTTGTGTCCGAGTCCCTTTTGCCTCACGATATACCTTGTCAGACTATAGGCGAATAATTGTCATCCCTTAAATAGTCAGACTCTCTTCTCGATCCGAGATAAGTGATTCACCTGACTAACTCTTAGTCGATCGCCTCGGTTAACACTTAACCGAGTCGTGCATGGCCATGCTTTCCGAATCATATCATCCGAGAGGGCCCAGAGAATATCTCTCCAAGTGGAGGGGCAAAATCCCATCTTGGTTATTCACATCACGCAGCTTGATTCTCAGTCGACCCGAACTCTGCCTTTATAACTGCCTAGTTACGGATCACCGTTTGACAGAACCTAAGTCGGTGATCCTCAACTCGGACTATGCAACAACCTCAGGTCTAAGGATTACATTGATTGAGATATACAAATGACAACTTGTTCGTTGTACCTCAATATGGGTCAATCCGACTCGCTAAACTCTTTAGCCGAATCTGTGTAAGTTGGAATAGCATCTCCATGCCCATAACAAGTGGAACCGAGTCATCAAGCCAACTTTCACATTGGTATAAGTTGTGTGTCCAACACAACCTCAATGACCAAGGATATTCAGTACAAACAACATGAATGCATAGTTCCACAACCGAATCACATATTCAATGATACACATCAGATGTTTATACAAGGACTACTTAATATCTTTATGAATACAATGGGAAATATCATCATACATGATTGCCTCTAGGGCATATTCCCAACAGTATTTGGCAGACAAGAAGGCCGGCAAGGCAAACAAAAGTATATATGATATACATGTTATTGATGTGTACTTGACTAGTGCTCGCAGTAGCACCTGTGTATTTGATACCTATTCAGTTGCTAATATTTGTAACTCGAATCAGGGGCTGCGGAACAAGCGACCGCTAGCAAGGGGTGAGGTCAAGATGCGTGTCGGCAATGGATCAAGCGTTGATGTGATCATCGTCGGAACGCTACCTCTCCACTTGCAGTCGGGATTAGTAATAAACTTGAATAATTGTTATCCGTGCTGACCGAGCATGAACATTGTATCTGGATCGTGTTTGATGCGAAGTGGTTATTCATTTAAATCCGAGAACAATGGTTGTTCTATTTATATGAATGAAATCTTTTATGGTCATGCACCGATGATGAATGGTTTATTTCTATTGGATCTCGATAATAATGTTACACATATTCATAATGTTGATGCTAAAAGGATTAAACTTAATGATGATATATCCGCATATATGTGGCACTGCCGTCTAGGTCATATTGGCATTAAACGCATGAAGAAGATCCATTCGGATGGACTTTTGGAATCGCTTGATTTTGAATCATTTGATACATCTGAGCCATGCCTTATGGGCAAGATGACTAGAACGCCGTTTTCCGGTTCAATGGAACAGGCGACAGATTTATTGGAAATCATACATTCTGATGTATGTGGTCCAATGAGTGTGTCGACGCGAGGTGGATATCGTTATTTTGTTACTTTCACGGATGATTTGAGTAGATACGGTTATATATACTTGATGAAACACAAGTCTGAAACCTTTGAAAAGTTCAAGGAATTTCAGAATGAAGTGGAAAATCATTGTAATAGAAAGATCAAATTTCTGCGGTCCGACCGTGGAGGTGAGTATCTAAGTTACGAGTTTAGCACTCACATGAAAGAGTGTGGAATTGTTTCACAACTCACACCTGCCGGAACACCACAGCGAAATGGTGTGTCGGAACGTCGTAATCGTACTTTATTGGATATGGTTCGATCTATGATGTCTCTAACGGACTTGCCGTTGTCATTTTGGGGTTATGCACTAGAAACTGTTGCATTCACTTTAAATCGGGCACCATCTAAATCCGTTGAAAAGACACTGTATGAATTGTGGTTTGGAAACAAACCTAAGCTGTCATTTCCTAAAGTTTGGGGATGCGATGTTTATGTGAAGAAACTTCAACCGGATAAACTTGAACCCAAAGCGAAAAAATGCGTCTTCATAGGATACCCTAAGGAAACAATTGGGTATTCCTTCTATCACAGATCCGAGGGCAAGGTTTTTGTTGCCAAGAATGGATCCTTTCTATAGAAAGAGTTTCTCGTGAAAGGTGTGAGTAGTCGAAAGGTAGAACTCGAAGAGGTTATTAAACCTTCTCTTCGAAGTATGGCGAGTAGCGCATCACCGGAAGTTATTCCGGAGTTGGCTTCACCTGTTGAAGAGGGAACTAATGATAATGATCATGAAACTCCAAAAGAGAGTACTACCGAACCTCGCAGGTCTAGCAGGACGCGTGCAGCTCCCGAGCTGTACGGAAACCCTGTTATGAATTTCATGGTTGATGAAATTGATGACCCTGCGACGTATGAAGAAGCGATGATGAGTCCAGATTCCAACAAATGGTTAGAAGCCATGAAATCCGAGATGGAATCCATGTATGAAAATCAAGTTTGGAACTTGGTGGAATTACCTCACGACCGAAAGGCCGTGGAGAACAAATGGATTTTCAAAAGGAAAACTGATGTTGATGGTAATGTGACCGTCTATAAAGCTCGACTTGTCGCAAAGGGGTTTCAACAAATTCAAGGATTTGACTATGATGAGACATTCTCTCCCGTAGCGATGCTAAAGTCAGTTAGGATTATGTTAGCAATTGCTGCATATTTCGATTATGAGATATGGCAGATGGATGTCAAAACCGCGTTTCTCAATGGTAATATTGAAGAAGAGTTGTATATGATACAACCAAAGGGTTTTGTCGATCCTAAGGATGCTAACAAGGTGTGCAAGATTCAGCGATCCATCTATGGATTGAAGCAAGCATCACGAAGTTGGAACCTCCGCTTTGATGAGGTGATCAAAGAGTTTGGATTTGTCCAAACTTATGGAAAAGCTTGTATTTACAAGAAAGTGAGTGGAAGCAATGTGGCATTTCTGATATTATATGTGGATGACATATTATTGATCGGAAATGATATAGATCTTTTAAACAGTGTTAAAAGTTATCTAAACAACAAATTTTCAATGAAGAACCTAGGTGAAGCGTCATACATATTAGGCATAAAGATCTATAGAGATAGATCTAGGCGCCTAATAAGGCTATCGCAAAGTACATACCTTGATAAGATTTTAAAGAAGTTTAAAATGGACGGAAGTAAGAAGGGGTTCTTACCTATGTTGCAAGGCAAGACATTGAGTAAGACTCAAAGTCCGGCTACGGCGGAAGAAAGAGAGATAATGGACAAAGTCCCCTATGCTTTAGCCATAGGCTCTATAATGTACGCCATGCTATATACAAGACCGGATGTGGCACATGCTATTAGTTTGACTAGTAGGTACCAATCGGATCCAGGTTCAAAACACTGGATAGCGGTCAAGAATATCCTTAAGTACTTGCGAAGAACTAAGGATATGTTTCTTGTGTACGGAGGTGAAGAAGAGCTCGTCGCTAAGTGTTATGTCGACGCAAGCTTTGACACCGACCCGGATGACTCTAAGTCTCAATCCAGATACGTATTTCTCATGAATGACGGAGCAGTTAGTTGGAGGAGTTCCAAACAACCTATGGTGGCGGGATCAACAACGGAGGCCGAATATGTTGCTGCTTCGGAAGCGGCTCAGGAAGCGGTTTGGATGAAGGAGTTCATATCCAAACTAGGTGTGGTTACATGCGCGTTGGACCAATGGTGATCTATTGTGACAACAATGGTGCCATTGCCAATGCCAAAGAACCAAGGTCTCACAAGAATTCCAAGCATATTAAGCGCCGCTTTCACTCTATCCGCGAGCATGTCAAGGATGGAGATATAAAGATTTGTAAAGTACACACGGATCTCAATATAGCAGATCCGTTGACTAAAACTCTCCCTAGAGCAAAACATGATCAACACCAGAACTCCATGGGTGTTAGATTCATCACTATGTAACTAGATTATTGTCTCTAGTGCAAGTGGGAGACTGAAGGGAATATGTCCTGAGAGGCAATAATAAAGTGTTTATTATGTATATTCCAAGTATATGATAGATGTTTATTTTGCATGCTATAATTGTATTAATGAGCGTTAATACATGTGTGTTTAATAAACAAACAGAAAGTTCCTAGTTATGCCTCTCTCATAAACTAGCTCGTTGATTAACAAGATGATCAAGGTTTCCTGATCATGGACATTGGATGTTGTTAATAACGGGATCACAACATTAGTGTAATGATGTGATGAAAATTCATCCGAAGTATAGCATTACGATCAAAGTCATTGAGTTTATATTGCTATAACAACTTACGAAGTGATCCTAATCCTTAGACCATGAGATCATGTCAATCACTAACACCGGAAGAGTTTCTTGATAACATCAAACGTCACACCGTAACAGGGTGATTATAAAGATGGGTTCAAAACTAATAAAGTGTTATGTTGAGGCCCATGGATCAAGAGTGGAATTTGTTCATCCCAGTGACAGATAGATATACTCTAGGCCCTCTCGGTGAGATCACATTGGTTAGCTTGCAAGCAAGTGATTTGATCACTAGAATGTTATATCACGGGAACGAGAAAAGAGTGCATGTCAGTAACGAGATCAAACTAGGTATGGAGATACCGATGATCGAATCCCGGACTTGTAATATATCGCGAAACAAAGGGATTAAGATACTAGCGTAAAAGGTTCCGACGATCACAAGAAAGTCATCGTTGAATGTGTGGGTGTCAGTATGGGTCTCCAGATCCCGCTTCTGATTTTTGATCCGAGAGGGGTCTTGATCATGTCCGCATTATTCGCGAACCGTAGGGTGACACACTTAAGAGACATCGGCATCCAATTGGAGCAAAAGTTTCATGCCGAAAAGAATAACAAGCGCAGGGATTTATTTCACTAGATACCGAAACAGGTTTTCGGGTGAAGTTGCAGAAAGTGTTTTTGCATGTGAAATAGAATTCTAGCAAGGGGTTATATGTGAATGTTTGTCATTAAAGTAATTGACAAAATTCTGAATGAATAAAAAGAGTTTTATTTAATGAGAATTTGCATTAAATTTGGTGGAAATTTAATTGCAAGTTTGAGTGGGATTTTGAGTGGAGGGAAATGAAGCGGTTTTTGTGAGTGGAGTGTCCACCCACATGAAGAGGGGAGGGCAAAGGGGCAGCCCCCATGCGCCGGCCACCCCCTTGGGGTCCCCCCTCTCCTATAAAAGGCACCCCTCCTCACTTTTCACTCACACCTTCTCGTGAAGGATCTCTCTCCCTCTCTAGAATTTATCCCCATGGTCTCGGACTAGCGAGATACATGTTCCCGGTGGCTATTCGGCAAGAAAGAGTTGTGCTTTCGCTGCATCGCTGGAGCGAGGAGGCGGAGGTTGCTCGGTGCCTCGGACGTGTGTGCGAGCACGAATGCGCTGCTGATTTGCGGCTCTAGGACTTCCTCTCGATCTTGAGATCGGCAAGAGATCGTCTACATCAACCACGAGTTTAACTCGTTAAGCTTTGTCGGTCTTCAAGAGTATGTTCTCTACGGATATACATCCGCCCATGTTTGTATCTAGTAGATAGATCTTGGTAAATAGTTGTTTCCACTGTAGGAAATTTTTTGTTTTCTATGCTGCGAACCCTACATAAATTTTGGATCATAAGATCTCTACATGAATAATTTTTTGGTGTTGTTTGGAACAAAAAAATCAATGTCCCACGTTTCCTCTGAGATTCCTATGAAATTGACCATGTCTTCATCCTTTTACGTCTACAATTGATGTGTAGTTCTTGCGTAACATCCAAATGATAATTTTGAGGTTTTCAATTGGGTACTCATTGGTTTATAGCAAAAATGGAGGAACAACATACACATTGGACCTATAGAGGCTATATTTCACCCGCTCGATTAAAAAAATGAAGGAAAAAACAAGGAAAAGTTCTTATGGCTTTAATTTTAAAGATAAATGCAAAAAAACTTTCAATACACTTGGATCTCTTTTTATAATTCCGATGCTTAACAATGAGATCGTTTTCTTTAGTGGCATAATAACATCGAAACCACACTTTTGTGGTTTGACTTTCATTGACTATGTTTTTTAGGAATCATGTGTTTTTCTACTCATATTTTTGGTATCATGCGAACCAAGCAAGCCCGTCATTTTGATTCCTTTAGAAATTGAGGATACATGAAATCTCATAGCTTAGCTATTTACTATACCTTTTAAATTTCTGCATTCCAAAAGTAGTCATACCATCTTGCTATAACTTATGAGGGACTATACTCTACGAAAGCAATCCATATAAATTCTAGATGATTCGTTTCTTTGAACCAAATGGTTTTTACTTGAAAGAACCCTTTGGATTAGAACCCCACAAATTCCACGCAAATTCTTTGATCCAGAGACTCTTCGGAGGTTGGCACAGCATCACATTGGCAGCAGCGAATTTCCTGGATGATTCTAACTACTGAGTGACCTTGTTCTCATTTTGTAAGCTGGTTTCCAATATTGAACTCATGTTCGTTCGCACTACTAAAATAAATAAATATCGATAAAGGAAGCACTACTAAAATAATATTCCCCGAAAAAATGAATACTGTTTTTTTAATTCCACAATTCTATTAATAATCATCAATAAGAGTACAAAGAGGTCTAAAAGTAATAAAAATTACGAATAGTTCGATGGACCACCTAGCGATGACTGCAAAGACTAGCACGAGCCAAAAACCGCGTCGCCGTCCTCACCCTTCCATCATCAGAGCTGGGCCAAAGTTGTCATATTAAGACCCAAAAAACCAGCGCACTAGAGTAGCAACCATCACCAATAATAACAACCATAGATTAGAAGAGACTAGCCTAAAATAACACCAACTAACACGAAAACCAACCAGATATCAAGAGATCGGCCGGACCCACACGATTTCACGCGCCCTCTATCAGCGCTAGATGTACCACCAGAGCGAGGATATGACGGGAAGAATTTTATTCTAACTTCAGGATATGACCAATCGTCTAAGCATTCCGAAAATGACACGAAAAATCAGACTAAACGAGAACGAAAACCTCTCACACACGAGAACACGTGGTGTGGCTAATTTTTTTACTGCTAAGACTAGCATTGCAGCACCACATCGACATAACATCAGAGAGTTTTCTAGAGGCTGCACCGCGTGGCGACTGCCGACATGCCGTTCTAGCGAACACCACTTCTTTCCTTCCTTCCAATCCCCTTCTATCCCAACGAATCCACCAGATCCGACACCAAACCAGCAAAATCTAACCCATTCCATTCAAATCCCCACCCCAATATCCACTGAAACCCTATCCTCTCAGACGGATTTTCGGAAACAAGACACAAGAGAAGAACATCAGCTAATCCGAGCGAATCTCCTTGAGGGAGAAGAAACTTTGCAAGATCTAGTGGCATTTGAGGCTCCAGAAATTCCGTAGCTCACTATGGGTCTGCAAGGGATGAATCTATAGGATCAGGAGCAGTACCAACAAGATCAAGTAGAAGAGGAAGGTTTTGCTCTGTTTTTGAAAATACCGTCAACAGGAGGAGGTGCAAGAGCAATCTCCATTAGTGCTGTAGAGCAAGCCACGAGTAGAGCTTGGAGGAATAACTATTTCAAGATTACCCAGATACAACAACATATTTTTTAAGGCACACTTCGCCTCATTTGATGCAATGATGTTTGTCTTCACCAAGCAGCCAGGGATAGTGGATCAGACACCCCTCATTGAGCTTCAAAATTCAGAGGTGAAATAATTTTCTGAAGAATATTACAAATTTGAGTTCACATACCTCAATCTTAGAATTTATGGTGGTCCAAAAAAGTATAGATTCCTAAAGCTCTTGAAGGATATAATAGAACTCCTGGGTACGCAATCAGAATTTCATGAGATTAAGCAAGCCATGGTAGATGAAGGCCGGATTACATGTGGGGAGTTCTGAAATTCAGAGTGAGTAACCCAATCACAGACTGCATCAAGCTCAACTACACACAATCATATTCTGGCACTATCTACCTGCACTATGAAAATGTTGGAAGAATTTGTTTATTTTGTGGTCTCATGTTTCATTCAGCACAAAATTGTGAAATCCGTCAGCACATAATTACTCAAAGGCTGCAGTCCAAGAAATATGTACAGGAGGTACCATTCCAACATTATGGATCATGGATTATAGAGCAAAATGCAATTCCCAAAAGTATTCTATCACAACACGGTGGTCAGTTTCAGAGAAGCCCCATGCAAATTGTTAGAGCATCAATTATGGCTACAAGGCAGCAGATGCACGAAGACACAGTTCATCCAACCAACCGCATATAAAGCAGGAACGGGAACCAGCGGCAAGACGATGCTTTTAGTAACTCGATGGTGTCAAATATTCTAGCTCTTGGAGAATATACCTCTACAGCTCAGCACATGAGGCCAATTATTCATTTGTCTTCAGCCCCACATATCCCTCGTCAACCCCCCTCCCCCCCCCCCCCCCCCCAACACCCACCCATCCCCCACCCACAAAACTACCATGCTCTGATGAAAACTTTCTTGCAGCCATGGATACCATAGCTAGAACCATTCCAACTAGTATCACCAACCCAAACCGATTTGCATTTATGTCCACAAATAACCAAAACCAAATCACACCCTCTGACATGGTTATACCCTGCGGGTATATGACATTAGCATACCTGGTACAACTCAAGGAAGGCCCACAAGAACATATGCAGGCTGTGAAGGTTTTTGGGTGGCCCAAGCCCATGACATCTTCGGATTCTTGAAGAGCAAGACTAGAACAGATAGAATATTCAAAGGGACAAACCCTAAACTTGTAACCGACTCGATCTATGCCCGAGACCTATCTAACTCTATATAAAGGCTAGGAGGGCGCGACAAGGAGGGCATCCTTTTTCCACCGTATACACACCTCCACACCAGATTGCATCTGCGCATCCCTGTAACCTTCGGTTCCGTCGTAATCAAGAGCAGACAAGCAGGAGTAGGGTTTTCCCTCCGGGGGGCCTGAACCTGGGTAAATCTCGTGTCCTATGGTTGCTAGTCTGTTAACCGTTCCGCGATCTCCAGCACCCCCATCTTCTCCAAAACCCAAGCGGGCGTTGATTGTTCAACAGTAGACGGGCCAATTGACAGGGTATACCCGAGGTATGCTAATGATCCTTTTGGATCATCAGGGACCCTTTCGGCGCGGGGTACCCATTTATGCTGTTGTTTTACACGGGTGTGATCGCGTGCTTCGAAGGTCCCACGGGTGGTGGTGGAGGAGCTCCGTGGGCGATGTCACCTGGTGCGGGTGCGTGTCCGAACCCAGGGTTCAGGATCTGCTGTCTCATCTGGGCGAAGCCCTCGCAGAGTTTCTGGAACTCGCGGCAGTCCTTTGAGAATGTGGTTGGCCTTCTTTTTGCTATCCCGCTTGTCGATGTAGAAGTGGATGGTGCACGGGCCCGACAACTTGTCGTATGCCGAGGGTTCGTCGTCGGGACCGCGGCGCTGCCACATTTGCATTGGGTGTCCTCTATCGCGGAAGTTGTTTCCACGGTATCCGCCGCTGCTGCGGTTGTTTTCGTTGCGACGCTCGGCGTAGCCAGCCGCAACCATGTCGGGTCCGTCGCGATCGTCGTAGACGTGCGATCTTCACTTGCTACGGCGCTCACGTCTGCGGCCGTAGTCATCTTCCTCGTCCGAATGTGCTCGATGGACGGAATCTTCGCCATCTGCCCACCTGTTGGCGATGTCCATGAGTTGGTCGAGTGTCTTGGGCTTGACTCGCCCAAGTTCTTCCTTGAAGTCCTGGCGTTTGACGCCATCTTTGAAGGCGTCGATCGTTCTCTCCTCGGATATGTGTGTCACGGAGTTCTTGATGTTGGACCAGCGTAGTATGTACGAGCGAATAGATTCACCTGTTCGTTGAGTGTAGGCCCTCAGCTCCTCGATCGAGGCTGGCCTCTTGCTGGTACCTTTAAAGTTTCGGATGAAACTGTACGCTAGTTCCTCCTAGCTTCGGATGGAACCCGAGGACAGGCTGCTGAGCCAGATCTGGGCTGCGCCTGTCAGCTGCAGCTGAAGGCATTGCAGGGCAGTGTTTTTGTTTCCGTCGTGCAGCTTGATAGACGACAGGTGGTCGCTGAGCCACGCCTTAGGGTCCTACGTGCCGTCGAACTTCGGAGTGTCCGAAGGGAGCTTGAAACTTCTCAGCATCCGTGTTCGTCGAACAGATCTGCTGAAGCATCGAGCTCCGCAGAGTTCTCCATCATCATCCTCTTCGGATTCGGATGAGCACGTGCGTTTGGCGTGTGCCTTGTCGACCTTGCACTGAGCGAGGTCGCTTCGAGCGTCGTAGTCGCGGCTCCAACATCGCGGACTCTTGCGTCGTCATGGTAGATCGTGCTCGTCTTCCTCCTCTTCGTCTGAGGGCGTGGGGCTGCGGTTGAATCTGACCGTAGCCTTCTTCTTTGGCTCCGTAGGAGCTTCCTCGCTCCACGTGGAGCGTAGATCCAACGAGTCCGAGTCCGGCTAGTGCGGACTTATGCATGGCCCTTTTCGGGTCCCCCACCGGAGGTGGATGGGACGCGAGATATGTAGTAGCTGCCATGATCGCAGCTTGCGGTGTTTTCGGGATGACGTTGCCGTTGGCGTCCATCTCCATGAAGGACGTGTTGAGGGTTCAAGTCACCTCGCGACGTGCAGCGGGATCCATGTTATCTGTGCGAGACTGATGCTTGTTGTCTTGATTGTCGCGTGAGCTGGAGCCGCCAGCGGCGGAGAGTGCAACTCGCCACGCGCTAGACTTTGAGGCCGCTTGCTTGCATTTATTGAGTACCTCTTGCATCTTCACCTGCTTTTTGTGCTCTTCGATGAGGAGCAGGTGGTATGCCATTAGCAGGTCCCGTGAAGCATCCACAGGCAGGACCTTGTTGCCTGCCACGGCTTCGCATGCCTGGTGCCATCCTTCCTTGTTGAGGTGAATTCTTCGATGGGCATCGGGGTCGTCCTCGTTGGGTGGGGGGATGGTTGCCTCCTATTTTCTCTGTTTCTACCCTGTGGGTTCGGTGGTGGAATGTGGGCACTCGAACCTGGTGGTTGTTCCACGTCGCTTTGGATGACCACGGCGCACTGGTAGCGCTCGCGGATTGGATCGCTGCTGCCGCAGCTTTCGGATCCGGAACCGTAGGTTCCTTCATCCAACAGGGGGTCGCACAGATCTGAGTTGCAGCTGTTGCTGTCGTATGACTCATCTGTTAGCGTTGGCGTGCGTAGCACGCTGGGATGCGGGGCCCACGAGGCGGGCCTGATCAATGGCAGTGGCACCCACTCTAGGAGGCGGAGAGTGCCGGTCTGTCCCACTTGGAAGCAGAAGCTCCCGAACAGAATCTCGAGCCCATCGCCTACGGGCTCGAAATCCTTCATGGTGGCTGGCGAGTGGGCGGTGAAGTCGAAAGCACCGAAGAGGAGATGTCTCTCCATCGCCGATGAGTTGTAGATCGCTTTGGTCGGGACCTTCGCAATCGCACAATCAGTGCCCCCTATTCCCACAGACGGCACCAATTGATGAGGTTTCGACTCGTCAATGCCCATTGTTATGAGCTTGGGTTTTCGAGAAGATGGGGGTGCTGGCGATCGCGGAACGGTTAACAGACAAGCAACTAGGGGACACGAGATTTACCCAGGTTCAGGCCCCCGGAGGGAAAACCCTACTCCTGCTTGTCTGCTCTTGATTACGTCGGAACCGAAGGTTACAGGGGTGCGTAGATGCAATCTGGCGTGGAAGTGTGTATGCGGTGGAAAAAGGATGCCCTCCTCGTCGCGTCCTCCTAGCCTTTATATAGAGTTAGGCAGGTCTCGGGCATAGATCGAGTCGGTTACAAGTTTAGGGTTTGCCCCTTTGAATATTCTATCTGTTCTAGTCTTGCTCTCCAAGGATCCGAAGATGTCATGGGCTTGGGCCACCCGAAAATCTTCACAGGCCGCGTATGTTCTTGTGGGCCTTCCTTGGGCTGGACCAGGTATGCTAATGTCGTGTACCCACAGGGTATAACCATGTCAATCTACTGTTCAACAGTAGACGGGACAATTGACATGGTTATACCCGAGGTATGCTAATGATCCTTTTGGATCATCAGGGACCCTTTCGGCGCGGGGTACCCATTTACGCCGTTGTTTTGCACGGGCGCAATCGCGTGATTCGAAGGTCCAACGGGTGGTGGTGGAGGAGATCCGTGGGCGATGTCACCTGGTGCGGGTGCGTGTTCGAACCCAGGGTTCGGGATCTGCTGTCTCATCTGGGCGAAGCCCTCGCTGAGTTTCTGGAACTCGCGGTAGTCCTTGAGCATGTGGATGGCCTTCTTTGTGTCATCCTGCTTGTCAATGTAGAAGTGGATGGTGCATGGGCCCGACGACTTGTTGTATGCCGAGGGTTCAACAGTAGATGGGATAAGTGATCTACTGTTCAATCAAAAGTAAATTCCCCAAGGGATCACCCGAAGAGGCAGAGCACTCGGGGGCTGCGCTACCCGATGGACAGGAAGGACCCGAAAAGCTCGACACGGAGGTCGCGTTGGTCAACCTGATGCAGGTCATGGAAATCGAAGGAACATGGACTCAACCATACCTATGGTACCTGATAAACATGGAACTGCCTGATGACCCGACAGATGCCCGGCGCATATCTTGCCGGTCAAAGGCCTTCACCATCATCAATGGCGAGTTGTACAAGAGCAGCATTTCGGGTGTAATCCAAAGGTGTGTCACCATCGGTGACGGCAAAACCATTCTCCAAGACATCCACGAGGGCATCTGCGGACATCACGCGAGCAGCCGTGCCCTCGTCGCCAAAGCTCTACGAGCTGGGTTCTACTGGCCAACTGCCATGAACGATGCCAAGGACATCGTCCAGAGGTGCAACGACTGCCAAAGGTTTGCGAATAAACCGCACGCACCAGGATCGGAGCTCAGGCCCATACCCCTAGCATGGCCCTTCACCCAATGGGGCCTCGACATGATCGGCAAACTACCCAAATCTTCGAAAGGAGGCCACGTCTACCTCTTGGTCGCAGTCGACAAGTTCACCAAGTGGATCAAAGCAATGCCCATCACCAATCAAAAGGGCAAAACGGCTGTCAAGTTCTTCGAGTCCATAGTCTATAGGTTCGGCGTGCCGCACAACATCATCACGGACAACGGGTCAAACTTCATCTCCAAAGAATTCCAGGACTGCTGCGAAGGTCTTGGGATCAACATATCATACGCCTCTGTGGCGCACCCGCAAACCAACGGGCAGGTCGAAAAGGCCAATGGCCTCGTAGGCGGCGGCATCAAGAAACGCCTACTCAGCCCACTCGAACACCTCGCGGGAGCCTGGACAGAAGAGCTACCCTCTGTCCTCTGGAGCTTGCGCACGACACCAAACAGCTCAACGGGCTACATGTCATTCTTCATGGTACACGGAGCCGAAGCCGCGTTACCTGCAGAAGTACGCCATAAGGCCCCATGGGTCGTCTCCTACAGTGAAGCCGAATCGACGGCCGCACTCGAAGACGCCGTTGACACGCTCGACGAGGCACGCGACATCGCCGCAGCTCGCTCGGCGGTCTACCAGCAGAGCCTCCACAACTATCACAGCTGCCGGCTGCGCCTAAGGTCCTTCGTCGAAGGAGACCTCGTCCTACGACTCAAGCAAGAGTGGCCGAAGAAGCTCGAGTCACCCTGGGAAGGACCCTACATCGTCACCGAAGTCATCCCAGGTGGTGCCTACCGCCTCAAGCATGTGGAGTCTAGAGTCTCATACTCCAACCCATGGAACGTCGCACAATTGTGATGCTTCTACCCCTAGTTATCCATCTTTACTTTCAATAAGGCTACTTAGCCGAACAATGTACCTCCTCGTTACGATATGAATAAAATTTAAGTGTCTCGCCCGAAAATTTATCCCTTTTTCTTACACTACTTTCTGTTGCAACACACTCGGGGGCTCCGCCTCAACTCACGACTTTGTCAACAGAGCATAATGCATGTAAACCTGAGTAGCTGACCACGTCAGGCTAACAAAAAGGGCATACGTACAATCAAGCACTACGTGCTAATACAAATAACCTTTACAACAAAGGGCAAAACACGCCCAGTCGACATACATACAAGTTTTACATCTATCTTTTTTACAGGGCCTACCTATTCTGAAGGATCACCTGCGCCCGATGCTCAAAAAGATCTACAATCTCTTCGGCATACTGCCTAACAGCCGTGTAGTGTGGGCGCATGTCCCATAGGCCACCATCTGGTCGAGGGGGAGGCCCAGCCGCCACAGCCTCAAGATCAACATCAGAGTGATGCAGCCGCACGAGGGAAAGGGCGGCCTTCACCCCTGCAACCAGCTGGTGCCACACCAACTCCCTCACGTGACCCACGTCTCGAAACTTCGCCAACAAACCCCATAGAGTCGAAGGCGCCTCATCAAGGGGGAACATGACGTACATAATTGATGCCAGGGAAGTCTTCACCTGTCGCAGCACCCGTGACACCTGATGAGTGCGATCTTGCATCGCAAGGATAGTAGCCCGGTCGCGGTCCATCCAGAAAAAGCCTCCGGCTTCCATATCCTGCTGGGTCAAGCAGTTGATACGAACTGCAACACACTCCTTCTCCTCCCTCGGAACAAGGTTGGCACCTGCAGAAAATACATAGTAAGATGGCACGCAAAACCAGGCGCATCCAAAAATGAACAACAGCTCAAGGAAACTCACACTGCAGCTGCTCGGCCAACTGCCGTAGCTCCCCCATCAGATACTCCTCTCTGGTGGTAGCCTGCTCCGCCTTCGATTTCCACACATCTGCATGGCCTCGGACGCCAAGTATCTCCTTCTCAAGACTGCGGACGCGATCATGAATAAAAACAAGTTGTGACGCATCATCCAAAGATGGTCGCGGCTGAGGAGCAGTCGAAGTATTCACGGGAGCTTCACCCGAAGGTCCCTAAAGGAAAGCAAGCACGAATATGAACAACACATGTCTTGGGCAACAGATCGAAGCATCATTTATATACATTAAAAGCCACTGCGTGGCACAATGAGAAATTGTTCATCATCAAAAGCATACATTACAAAAGAAGGTAAACTATCCTAGAGTTACAACGACGAAGCCTAAGAAGCCGCATCCGGAGTGGCCTCGGAGCTAGAGTGCATGCTCCTGGCTCCTCCCTACCGCCTCGCCGCATAGTCCGCCAGCAGGTCAATAAGCTTCGGACGATACCGCTTACAACAAGAAGCGTAGAGAGCAAAGGCTACCTCGGAACCGTCAGGAGCCGTTGGCATCTGGGAGGTGACCTGATGAAGATCCAGTTCCACTCCAGATGCCATAGCCATGGCCAGCCCATGAAGCACCGATGCCCTTCTGCTTGCGCTTGTAGGCCGCAGGTGCATCCTCTGACAGCGCATCCGCCAAAGAATCGACATCCTCAAGGGCAGCGCCCTTGGAAATGATCTCCTTATAGAAGCGCCCGAGGATCTCCTTGGCCTTAGCAAGGGAGCCAGCAGCAGTACCGCAGCGGTCTTTGACCGCCGCAGTGGCATCGTCCAAAGCACTCCCGCGCTCCAAGGCACTACGATCAAATTCAATGCCCAAAGCATCTGGAGTAAAAGAAAGACAAAGTAGGAATCGAATAAGGGCATGGAGACAGAGCAATCGAAAAAACAAAGACAGGCAAAAGCACTTACCAGAAACGGCCTTGGCAGCAGCCATCAGCTTCTCGGCCACCTCCTTCTCGCGCGTAGCCGCAACAGTGGCGAGCTGCTCTTCGCGATCTGAAGCCTCCCGCTGAAGGCGCTCCTTAGCCGCGGCTGCGTCAGCCAACTCCTGCTGAAGGCGCTCCTTCGCCCCAATGGCATCCTCAGCCTTCTTCTCCGCTCGCCCAAGGCTCTTTTTGAGAGCATCGAGCTGGCGAAGGGCAGCGTTATTTTCATCTGCAAAAGCACCAAGAACATACATAAGCAACACAAGCTACAGACAAGTGAGCAGACGAAAAAGAACAAGATTAATTCAGCACGTACCTCGAAGTTGCCGCATGCTGGCCTCCAGCGCCAGATGCTGCTGCACAAGCAGGTTCGCACTGTGCACAAAGGGCTACGGAAGGAAGCAAATGAAAATCAAGAAAGAATCAAGAAGAGGGCTCGGGGTTTGTGCCCCGCAACGAGCACAACATCGAGCAAAAACGACCTGAAAAAGACTCGGGGGCTCCCCCTAGGACAAAAGGGAAAAATAACTTACATGCTCAGACGGAGACTCCGAAGGTCCCAATGTAGTCTTCTGGGAGACGATCACTCGAGCCTCCTGCAAAGAGGGCTTCAGAGCATCGCCCCCAGAGGTGGGCACCGTCTGAGAGGGAGGGGCGCCAATTTCGACTCCCCTACGGCCTCCTGAGTGGCCTCATTAAAACAGCCCTCAGAGGAATGGCTGCAAGGAAAACACCAATCAAAAAACAAGAAGAAAAGAAACCAGGAACGCATATCATCCCAAGGTACTTATGAATCGATGTCGCTCAAGTCAAATATGGGCAGCGCCCTCTTCTCTTTCTTCTCTTGCTTCTTCCTCTTGGCTGGCGGCTGCGGCGCTATAGCCCGCACGGGCACGGGCGAGATAGGCGAGGAAGAAGAGTCATCATCTCGGCTGTGGCGCACAAGGAAAGACGGGTCCCTAGGCATCGGCGGAGTAGAGGCATCCGAAGAATCGCTCGAACTTCGTATCCGCTTTCGGGTCTGCCCCTCGCTTGCCTCAGGGGCTTCCTCAGTCGGCGACTGCGTCGGCGGAAGCTCGGACTCAGAGTCCATAACTTTGTTGTCCAGCGCAATCGGAAACCTTTCGGGTAGTGGAGGCACCATGCCAGCCACCTTGAGCTCCTGCACAATGAAGACATAAACGTTCAGTACAAGCAATCATAAGGAAAAGCACTTGAAAAGAGGCGCTACGCGCACGTCGCAAATCTACACCTGCGGAACTGGTCTTGCGGCACTAAAAGGGGGCGTCAGCGACTTCCCTGGAAGGTCCTCATCGGACATGTACTTCAGAAGTGGCCGAAGAACTCTGTCGAGGTCCCCCCTGGAGAGCTCCTCAGCCGAAACTCTCGTCGGGTCGTGGCGGCCAGAGTAAAGGAACATTGGATGCGCCCTAGCCTGGAGTGTCTGCACCCGACGTTTGAGGAAGGTGCGGATGATATCCACACTATTCACCTCCTTCTCCGCAACCATCTGGAGGGCCTCCACTTGATGGTAGAGCTCCTCTACCTCCTCCACCTCGCCCTCCAAGATATGTTTCTTCTAAGATCTCTTCTTCAAGATCTCCTGGGTGGAGTCGAAAGGGGCAAGGCCGAAGTTTTGCCCGTCCACTGTGGAGTCGCGGATATAAAACCACTTCCTCCGCCAGTATTGGACGGACTCAGACATAGATAAAGAGAAGAAAAGAATAGTAGATCGGATGGAAATGACGCAGCCGTCAAGCAGATAGACCCCGCCGGTGCCGGACTGCCTCTTCACGGAATAGAGCTTCTGGAAGAGGCCAAAGTGCGGCTTGATACCGAGCCAGTACTCGCAAAAAGCAATGAAGCAGGCGATGTGGAGAAGAGAATTGGGTGAAAGATGGTGGAGTTGGATGCCATAGAAGAACAACAGTCAACGCAGAAAATCGTGGACTGGGAGCGAGAGGCGGCGAAGAACGAAAGTGACAAAAATCACTCGAAACCCTGCGGGTGGACAGGGAGTTACCTCATCGCTGGGGATCTTGACGGCCTCCTTATCCTACGGGATTAAACCCGCATCACGAAGCTTGCACATGTCACCCTCGCGCATCTCCGAGCACCACCATCCACCATCGGTGATGCGAGCGGTGGTGGTGCTTTTCTTGCCACCACCAGCAGCACTTGTGCCCGCTCCGGTAGAGGCCTTCTTTGACTTCACCATCGTGGCGCGTTGACGGCGACGGTGTGCGCGCAAGAATGAGGAGGGGAACAATCGAAGAACGTCCAGTGCGTGCAAGGATAATCTCGTGAAAATGGAGGCAGTGAAAGCAAATGTCTAAGGGTGAAAACAAACTACAGTTTTCCCCATAGTTATAAGGATGAAGACGATGAACCGGGACCGTTCATCTAGAAGCCCTAACGCCAGGATCAGATCCAACCGTCCACGTGTAAACACAGCAGCGAACCATCGCTCGCACGCCGTCCACTACGCACAGAAACCAAGGAGACGCCGTAATTCTCGCCACGTCGCGCATGACCAGTCAACTCCAAGTCAGAAAGTGGGACCCACGTTCGTCCAGTCACGTCACCTCTGGCGCCGCAGACGGTTGAGGTCACCGATCTTCGGCACTGATGTCATCAAAACCAAACTAGCAACGGTTAGAAAACTGCGGCTGACAGCTAAAAGTACTCACTTGAATCTATGATTCGAGCAACTACTCAGGGGCTACTCCTATCAGGAGCGCTGGCCACGCACCCGAGGCATGATTAAGGTAGCACACCAATGTTGATTCTTCGAGTCCTACGCCGAGTCTACGACTCCACTACGGACTCGGGGGCTACTCCCATAGGGAGAATTGATTCAAGCATCCGAAAAAATTGTGTCCTACGGACCTGAAGCTAACAACTGCTAAGTTAAAGTCTCTGCTCGAGTCTACGACTCAAACAGACACTCGGGGGCTACTCCCATAGGGAGCGCTGGTCGCGCACCCTATGAATTCTTCGACTACGATCCTTCGGATCAAAATGCAAAAACTTTTTGGAAACCTTGCCCTAACCAACGCTAAGTGAGTAACATCCTCCTTGACCACCCGAAACACCTCCGCAGTGATAAAATTTTGAATGTTGTGTCTGTGACGCAAAGATAAGACCTACAGATACCATCTGATGGCCTGGTAACGCACCTGACTGCGCTCTACTACTAATAACCCGTGCCAACAGGCGCGATGAAAATCTCGACGGACGCGTTGGGTACATCGTTCGAAAAATACTAGGATTCGACTCCTATAAGACCTCAACGGCCTGAGTCGAATTACGCTAGCATATGTTCCAGATTCGAGTCTAGGGACTCAAGTCTAAAGAAGATCGTGTTGTTTTGTCCTCAGACAGTTAACTGACCCTGATTCGTCAGGAGAGTCAGGCACACGCATCAACAATCCCTACACACTAAAGTCATTCTTTTCTCTGATGAACAGAAACAACTACACCCAAAAGATGGAAGAATCCTCAGCCGAATATACGATTCGACTGAACACTCGGGGGCTACTGACATGGTTATATCCTGCGGGTACCCGACATTAGCATACCTGGTCCGAACAAGCAACCAGGGTGCTAAGTGACAACGTCCCGTCCCATTGTTCAACATTAGCATACCTGCGGGTACACGACATTAGCATACCTGGTACACGACAATGGCCCATCCCATTATTCAACAGTAGACGGGCTAAGTGATCTACTATTCAACAGTAGATGAATGCAGCCCGGATCTGGCTCAGCAGCCTGTCCGGGGGCTACTGACATGGTTATACCCTGCGGGTACACGACATTAGCATACCTGGTATACAACAATGGCCCGTCCCATTGTTCAATAGAAGACGGGCTAAGTGATCTACTGTTCAACAGTAGATGAAGCAGGCCGGATCTGGCTTAACAGCCTGTCCTCGGGTTCCATCCGAAGCTAGGAGGAACTAGCGTACAGTTTCATCTGAAACTTTAAAGGTACCAGCAAGAGGCCAGCCTCGATCGAGAAGCTGCGGGCCAACACTCAACGAACGGGCGAATCCATTCGCTCGTACATACTATGCTGGTCCAAAATCAAGAACTCCGCGGCACACATCTCTGACGAGAGAACGATCGACGCCTTCAAAGATGGTGTCAAACGCCAGGACTTCAAGGAAGAACTTGGGCGAGTCAAGCCCAAGACACTCGACCAACTCATGGACATCGCCAACAGGTGGGCAGATGGCGAAGATTCCGTCCACCGAGCACATTCGGACGAGGAAGATGACTACGACCATAGACGTGAGCGTCATAGCAAGCGAAGATCACGCTCTATGACGATCGCGACGGACCGACATGGTTGCGGCTGGCTACCCCGAGCGCCGCAACAAAAACAACCGCAGTAGCGGTGGATACCGTGGAAACAACTTCCACGATGGAGGACGCCCAACGCAAACGTGGCAGCGCCGCGGTCGCGATGACTAACTGTCAACACCCGGATTTTTAATCCCAGATGCCTGTTATGCCATACATCGCAATCCCAGGATTACCATTTTTGCGGGACATAACATATTTGGATACCACAGTACATCATCCATTACAAACCCTACATAAGGTCTTACACAAATAAGGATCTCATGATCTAGTTCTTAATACAACTCAAGAAGCGGAAATACATAATAATAAAGATAGCGTAGGCGAAGCTCCATCATCAGGGTCATAGGCAATGCTGACGATGGGAGATGATCCTAGTTGTCATAACCTTCCTGGGGTCCATCATCCTGGTACTCCTCTTCATAGTCTGGCCACGGGAATAGCCAGAGACAAAGCCATGAGTACTCTTTAAGTACTCGCAAACTAATACTAATAAGTGAAGGGGGTTTTTGTAGTAGGACACTAAGCTCTAGGGTTGTTTTGCAAAAAGCCAGATTTACCTCTACTAAGTTCAGAAGCAAGAAAACTAGTTGAAGTTTTATAACACCTAAGTGGGAACTTGAATCTCAAATCACAACTCTGTTGTGGTCAAGTCAAAATCTCAATTCATTTCATAAGTCATTTTGAAAACATCTGACGGGGGAACAATATGGCCACTCCAACTGTCCATAACCACGGACACGGCTATTCGAATAGTTTGATACTTTGCAGAGATTGTACACTTTCACCACAACATTCGATACATCCGTCAGGAACAAATCCTGAATTCGCCATACCGATGTCGGATAATCAATCCTAACCTTTCAATTACACGCCCTAGTATAGGCACCTCTCCTATGATTTTGGCCTCCCAACCATGACCAACTGTCATCTTGGGTACTGCACAGGTGGACAATCTTCACAAGGTAGCCTCAGCTCAGACCTTGGCCGTGAGGGAACCCATACTAAGGTATATAATTTTCCAGTCAAGACCTACCCAATTTTTGGGTATTGTGGTTGTACGGTATAATTGGAATGGTATCGCATCCAGATAACCATCAGTTTTGTAAAGGGGCTAAGGCTCATGCCTCAATATTTTCATCATCAAAATCATCTGATGTTCGGAAACACATGTCAAAACATCTCAGTAGAATGACTCATCATTCAAAGGTTTTCATAACCATTTTCACCAAGTATTCTCATCTAAAGTTGATCAAGTTTTATGCTTAGCACTAGCATCTACAAGTGGGATTAAGTACTAATGATGGTGTGGTAAACAAGTGGAGTTTAACTAAGTACAATCTCATGCCTTAGGATGACATCAAGATTATATAGCTTAGGCCAAATTTAATACTCTTTATGCAACCTTCAATTTTCTTCCTAGAATCTACAAGTCACTTAAGTAAACTCTAAGAAATAGCTTTGATAAAGAAATAAAGTAGAAAGCTTGCAAGTAAAACTAGGATGGGGTATCATCAAAGGTGTCTAACCAAGCATGCTTAGTGCATTGCATAGGTTATCTATCTTTCATAATTTCAAGTGTGTAGCTTGCCTTGTGTAGAGCAGTGGTTGAAGTTCTCCTCGGCTTCTTCTTTGTAGTATCCTCCTTCCTCCTCGTATCCTTGGTCGGTACTAGCGTCTATAAATAAGTACAAGGTACACAATCACCAAACAATACTTAACTATTTTCAATCATCACACAAAGGTGTTCTATAGATGATCTAGCATCATCACTAATCTTACAAGAATAAAGCATTTGTCTTATTTATTTTAATTTGAGAAAAGTAATTTCTACTCATTGAAAAACTACTTAAGATTTAATATTCTCCAAGTCAAACATGGGATCATGTTGACACATGTCATCACCATATATTTCAGTACATGGGAATGTGATTTAAAGTGGTTTCACAATTTAATAAGGTTTAACCTTTTATTTCAATTAAATAAAGTGACTAGAAATGCCTATGTGGCATTCTTTTATTACTTGAACATTATTTCTGTAAGTAAACCCAAATGTTTTTATATATTCTGAAAGGTATGATCAAATGTGATTTTTGAGAGTTGGAATCAACTCAAAAGATATTATGGTTGAAATTTGAAAAATGTTTGAATGCAGAAAAGCTTCTGACTTGTTATTTTTACCAAGGTTGATCTACAAATCCAATTGGCTTGAATCCAACGGGCTTGGATTAAGCATTCCAATACCTTTCTAACAAAATTGGTTTCATGCAATTTGGTTCACTGAATCAAGCTGGGTTGATTTTTGAAACTAGGTACAGAACTGAGTTTGAAATAAATAGAAAAATCTAAATTCAAATGGTTGGGCTGCGCGGGAAGGGTTATTGGGCCGGCCCAGTGTCACTCCGCAGCGCGGGGCTCAGCTGACAGGGGGGTCTACCGGTCAGTGGCTCATAAAACGCGAAGCGGTACGGGGTGATGTGGTGCGTTGGATTAGAAGTGAGATCAACGACTGAGGGTCGTCGTCGACGATGAACATGTCATCGGCGAGCTCGAACCCAAGCGGCTCAGTGGGGATCGTGGGAGGCTCACCGGGGCTGGGGCGAGGGTCGGCGATGCAGGCGAACGACGAATTCGACGACGGCAATCCTCCTGGCACCGGCAGCTTCTCCTGGGGCGGCTCTAATCGACGGCGCATCTCCTCCTCTGCAGCGGTGCACTCCGGTGCAATTCCAGCCACCTGGTGCTCGCCTTGCTCCGGGGAAGGGTGTGGGATGTTTCTGAGAGAGAGGGGATCGAACTGGTGTGAAGAAGTCGAGCGGGGGTCGTCTCCTTTTGTAGTGGCGAGAGGGGACCGACGGGCGCGAGCTGAGCTCGTCGTGGTCGACGGTAGGGGCGGTGCTGTGCTCCCTGGCAAAGCTCAACAGCATGGTGGCGAGGCGTGGGGCGGTGCTGATCGGTCGGAACGCTTCGATGCTCTGAGCTGGTCCGACGGAGGTTTTGATGGCGCACAGCGCGCGTGGTCCGCGCGGCGTTGAACGGGCGTGTTTGCGGGGTTGCTGGGTTGGTGGTGATCACGCGTGCACGCGGCAACGGCGGTGCGCAGTCTGTGGGCGTGTGTCGAGGGTGGCGCTCTAGCGCGCTCTCGGCATGCTCGGAGAGAGGTTTGGCATGTCCTGGGCATGTGGTCCAGTGGCTGGCATTGCTCGAGGCTGGGACAGGGAGTGGCGGTGGGGTGCTGGCTAGCTCCTAGACAAGGTTGGAGAGGCTAGTGTGGCCTCTAGCTCGCCGGCGACAACAGGGTGGCAAGTTTGCTCTCGTCATGCTCACCATTGATGGCTAGGCTTGCTTACAGTGGTGCTAGAGGTTAGTTAAATGATCTACTAAGGACTAGTTGCATCCAGAGAGGGGACAAGGTTGGCCCAAAACACTGCTCAACATAGTGTTTGTGATTTTGTTGATTTGAATCTGCAACCTGTTTGATGAAATGGCCGCATGAACTTGAGTTTTAAATTTTGAAAAGATTTTTGGTGGGTGTGCTAGGCATGTGTTGAGGATTCTGTGGATGCTTGGGTTTTGAAAATTGAGCTTGTTTGAGTGGTTTTTGAAATAGTGGGATCTTCCCATATGATATAGATTCAATTTTAAACTATCATTTAAACCTGATATTTGAATGTTTCTGGATGATCACAAAGTGGGCCTTGGTACCTTGCTATGAGTACTATCAATGGGTGCAAAGATCCATACATGTTTTTGTTGAGTTTTGAAAACTAGAGATAGCCAAAGTAGGCATGGGAGTTAATTTGGCCAAAGTGACCATTCACCTAGTTTATTTGTTTTGACTTATTTGTCTTTGGGAAAAGTTTGGGGATTGTTTAGATGATGTTTATTTCACCTAAGAATCATTTTACAATCAAAGAAACACATAATCATGGCAATTCAAAAGAATCCAAATTTCAATACACACACATATGAATGCTTTCATATTTTTAGTTGGAAAAGTTTTTGTTAACCCTAAATTTGGTGATTAGAGTTTGATGATCCAAGCTTAATATTTTTGGGATGTTACAAACCTTCCCCCCTTAAACAAAATCTCGTCCCGAGATTTGAAAAAGGACGAAAAAAATTACCTAGGATTTGAAGAGATCGGGAAACTCCGTCCTGATGTGATCTTCGTGCTCCTAGGTAGCTTCTTCTTCTGTGTGGTTGCTCCACTGAATCTTGAGAAACTTGATGCTTCGGGTTCTGGTAGTTCTGAAAGCTTCTTCCAAAATACGGATGGGTACTCCGGAGTAGGTCAGGTCATCGTTGATTTCTATGGTCCGATGATCAATGTTCTTGAACACTTCTGTCTTCTCCGGAACTTCGAGGCACTTGCGAAGTAATGAGATATGGAACACATTGTGCACGGCTGACATCTCTTCGGGTAGTTCCAATTGATACGACACTTCTCCTCGACGGTTCAGAATCTTGAAGGGGCCGATATATCTGGGGGCTAACTTTCCTTTCAGCTGGAAACACTGCATTCCTTTCAATGGCGACACCTTTAGATACACAAAATCTCCGATATTGAAAGCGAGGTCTCGACGTCTCTTATCGGCGTAAATCTTTTGTCTGGATTGGGCGGTCTTGAGATGCTCACGAATCTTGTGAACCTTCTCTTCTGCTTCTCGTAGGATATCGGGTTCGAAAATCTGACTCTCTCCTACTTCCGACCAATTCAAAGGGGTGCGACACTTCCTTCCGTACATGAATTCAAATGGGGCCATTTGCAAACTAGCTTGGTAACTGTTGTTGTATGAAAATTCTATGAACAGCAGACAATCTTCCCATTTAGATCCATACTCTAACACACATGCTCTCAACATATCTTCTACTATTTGATTTACTCGCTCCGTTTGTCCGTCGGTCTGAGGGTGATAAGCTGTGCTGAAATCTAGTCGGGTTCCTAAACCTTCTTGGACTTTCTTCCTGAATCTCGAGGTAAACTGAGTTCCTCGATCCGATACGATGTTCTTGGGGACTCTGTGCAAACTGATGATTCTAGCCATGTATAACTCCGCTAGCTTCGAACTCCGATATGTGGTCTTGATGGGTAAGAAATGGGCGACTTTGGACAATCTGTCCACTATGACCCAGATAGAGTCATTTCCCCTATTAGAAGCAGGCAATCCGGTGATAAAGTCCATTCCAACGGAATCCCATTTCCATTCCGGAATCTGCAATGGTTGCAACAATCTAGCGGGTCTTTGATGTCCCGCCTTGACTCACTAACATATATCACACTTAGCGATATAGCTTCCGATTTCTCTCTTCATCTTATGCCACCAAAATTGCTCTTTTAAATCTTGATACATCTTCGTTCCTCCGGGGTGGATAGAATAAAGAGTATCATGAGCTTTCTTCAAAATCACTTCTTTCAACTCAGAATCTGCTGGTACACAAAGGCGTCCTTTGTACCACAGAACTCCTTCTTCGTCTTCCGTAAATCCGGCTACTTTGCCTGTACCGATCGACGCTTGATTCCGTCGATACTAGCATTTCCTTTCTGCGCCTCCTTGATCTGGATGATCAAAGTGGGTTGAAGTTCTATGCTAGCCAAAAATCCTTCACTCACTAATTCTATGCGGAAATCTTCCATCTCTTTGTGCAGACTTGGTTGCTCCTTCAAAATCATGGAGTTCAAGCGGCACGGCAATCTGCTAAGGGCATCTGCTACCACATTGGCTTTACCAGGGTGATAGTGAATGTCCAGGTCGTAATCCTTGATTAACTCAATCCATATTCTCTGTCTCATATTCAGCTCCTTTTGAGTGAATATATACTTCAGGCTCTTGTGATTCGAATAAATCTCACAACGGTTTCCCATCAGGTATTGCCTCCATGTCTTCAGGGCTAGAACTACGGCTGCGAGCTCGAGGTCATGGGTTGGGTAATTCTGCTCATGTTGTTTTAGTTGTCGAGATAGATAAGATATGACTTTGCCTTCTTGCATTAGCACACATCCGAGACCGATCTTGGATGCATCACAATACACGTCAAAGGGCTTCATGATATCCGGCATGATTAAGATTGGGGCTGAAATCAATCTCCTCTTGAGTTCTTGAAAACTCGCTTCACATTTGTCCGTCCATTCAAACTTCTTCCTTCTTCAGCAATTGGGTCATGGGTCTGGTGATACTCGAGAATCCTTCTACGAACTTGCGGTAGTATCCCGCCAATCCGAGAAATACACGAACTTGGGTTTGAGTGGTTGGGGCTTGCCAATCTTCGACATCTTTCACCTTTGCAGGGTCAACGGCAATTCCTTCTACCTCCTGTAACCAGAATTCACATTTGCTAAACTTGGCATACAACTGATGCTCTCTAATGGTTCCAAAAATGGTCCTTAGGTGTAGCTCATGTTCTTCTTCTGATTTGGAATAAATCAGAATGTCATCGATGAAAACAACGACAAACTTATCCAGGAAGTCCATAAAAATCTTATTCATCAGATTCATGAAAGCAGGGGCATTGGTTAATCCAATAGACATGACAGTATACTCGTATAATACATATCTGGTGGTAAAGGCAGTCTTGGGAATATCCTCTGCGCGAATCTTGAGTTGATGATAGCAAGTTCTAAGATCAATCTTAGAAAACACTTTGGCACCAGTCAACTGATCAAACAAATCTTCTATCTTGGGCAATGGGTACTTGTTCTTGATAGTGACATCATTCAACTTCCGATAATCCATACACAAACGGTTACCTCCATCTTTCTTGTCCATGAACAAAACAGGTGATCTCCATGGTGACGCACTTGGTTGAATCAATCCAATTTCCAGCATGGCATCTAGTTGCTTCTTCAGTTCTGCTAGTTTAGACGGGTTCATACTATATGGTCTCTGGGCTATGGGTCCTGTTCCGGGGATTAGTTTGATGATAAACTCGATATCCCGATCTGGGGGCATACCGGGCAAAACATCTGGAAATACATCGGGGTATTCATAGACTATCCGGACTTGGTTAATGGTAGGTTGGGCTATACTCTTGTTGCACTTGAATTGACGAGGTAAGGTTTTAAGATACATGCTCGACTGATATTCCGGCTATACTGGTCATGGTTATGGCTTTCTTGGCATAGTCAATTAATCCTTTATGTTTGGACATCCAATCCATTGCTAGTACTACTTCCAAACCTTTAGTTCCGAGTACTATCAGATTAGCATAAAAATCTATGCCATGGATTCGGATAGGGACGGCTTTGCAAATTTGCCTAGCTTTGGTGGTTGAACCGGGGATTTGAACAATCATAACATGCTTCAGTTTGGTTGGTTGAATCTTACTAGTGCATGCAAATTCTTCGGTGACAAATGAATGCGATGCACCAGAATCAAACAACACTCTAGCGAGTACTGAATTAACAGCAAACATACCCAGCACAACGTCTGGCGCTTCCTGGGCTTCTTCAGCATGCATGAGAAAAATATGGCCGTTGCGGTTGAGCGAGTTCCCTGGGGCAAACCTTCTTCCAGGCTAAACACAACGCTGCTGCTGAGCTGGGGCATTTGCATTGGGGGCTGCGGCATTCTTCTTGGGGCACTCATTGGAGTAGTGACCCTTATTTCCACAGTCATAACAAGTTACTTGCAACTTGTCCTTTGCTGCAACAGGCACAACATTGCTTCCAGTCCTCAGGGCAGTGTTGGTGTTGGTGGCGGCATTGTTGTTGTTGAACTTGGGTGGTGCACGGTTGAAATTGCTAGAGTTGCCGGGGTTGTTGTGATTTCCTCCAGGCCTTGAGTTTCCACGGTTGGGATAGGTCGGACAGTTCATCGGGGGTCTGTTGGTTCTAGGGGCAACTCCTGGAGATGGGTTAGGGCGATACTTTAGGGTCTGATGGGTTCCCGACTGATGCATCATGCGACGCTTGCGGTTCTCATTGGCTTGGTTGATCTTTCCTTCCATCTGGATGGCAGAGTCGACTAAGGCTTCAATATCAGCAAAGGGGATATTGACCAAAACCGTCTGCATCTCATCGTGCAGACCATTCAAGAATCTCTCTTTCTTCTTGGCTTCAGTGTCGATCTCATCCGGGGCATACCTAGCTAATGACAAGAATTTGTCACGGTATTCCACTACGGTCATCCTTCCTTGCTTTAGTTCTCTGAACTCATCTCTCATTCTCTTGATCAAACCTGGTGGCACATGGGTTCTGCTGAACTTGACCTTGAATTCCTCCCAGGTCATCATCTGTCCTCCGGTCATTGCACGAACGCTGTTCCACCATGCTCTTGCATCTCTGGCTAGATAGTGGGTGGCGAACAGAACTTTATCGTTGGCTTCCACTCTTGTGACTTCCAGGTTGTTTTCCATGGTTTGCAACCAATCATCTGCATCTAGGGGCTCTTCTGACTTAGTGAAAATAGGTGGGTTGGTGTTCTAGAAATTTTTGAGCTTAGATCCATGGTTGTCCTGGTTTCCTTGGCCTTGATTGTTGTGGGCTAGATGAGCTATCTGCTGAAGGGTGGCTAGGTTGGCTTGACGTTCTGCTCTTTCGGCTTCGCGGTCATAAACCAACATTTGCAGGATCTGCAACATCGGGTCCGGGGATGAACCACTTCCTCTGCGTGGCATCTGAAGATTGAGATATATCATGAGAAAAGAGGGAAATTTCTAAGGTTCAGGGACTTTGAAAAGTTTTTAAAGTTTGACTCAGATTTTTTTGCAAGTTGCTTTTCATTCATTCATAGCACACGATACAACACACACCACAACAAAGGTAAACAGATGGTTTTAAGAACCATTCTGGATACTATGATACAGTGGGACCGAATACAACTCACTAACGCTAGTGCTCAAGTGCTACTACTCCTCGGAGTCGGTGTAGTCGTCATCCTCATCAGCCTCATCGTCATCGATGAAGGCAAAATCATCCTCATCGGTGAAGAATTCCATGGCCGGATCCTCCATAAAATCATCATCATCGCTAAGATAGGAGTAGGGGTCTCCACGAAGATCCTCTGGCATTCTCCCTTTCCTCCAGCTGCATGTCTCTCTCGTGGATGGTCTCCTCCAAATCCGAGATATGGTGGAGAAGACGGGCAATGATGCGCTCCTTCTTGTCAAGCTGACGACAGTGAGACTTGCGATCCTTTGCTAGCATGGCGATGGTCTGATCCTTCGTCTTGCTAATGGCAGACTTGTGGTTGGAGTAGTCACGGCAATTATCCAATTCATGTTGACGATCATACATCATGAAGCTAAGGTGGTCCAACTGAGTCTTCAGCTCGTGGTGGTACGGGGCTTCCAGTGGCTGTCCCATAGCATCATGCCTTGGACAAAACTCAAAGCGGGTACCCATGATCTGATTGATACTCTGCCCACACAGACGGGCAAGAGCTTCCTGCATGGCCCTGGCAAGTCCATCGAGCCAGTTGTTCTCTCTTAAGGTGAACTGAATTCCCTCGATGGTGGGAGGTTCAATCTTTCCTCGGAGACTTGCAACAACTAGCCACTGCCGATCTTCTCCTTCCTGATCATTGAGCTGAGCTCCGAAGAACTCGGGGTGTGGACGCTCAAGAAGTTCTGAAAGTTCGTCCAAATCCCGCTCAAAGATGAGGTCTCCACCATTCCCCAACTGATAAAATTTGTTGTACTTCACGTCCATCTATAAGAATGTAGGATGAGTAAGTTAGTAGAGTGATCAAGTGTGTCAAATTTTATGTATTTTGTAAGAGTTTTTGAGGAACATGTATTTTTATGAAAGAAACAAAGTGGTAAGAATGGGAATAAGTTTTTGTAAATATTTGTTTACTTTGGTTTTGAAACTAAGTTTTTGATTCAAACGTCTAGTCTAACTAGGGTCTCCAATGGTCAGGATGGCTCTGATACCAACTTGTCAACACCCGGATTTTTTATCCCAGATGCCTGTTATGCCATACATCGCAATCCCAGGATTACCATTTTTGCAAGACATAACAGATTTGGATACCATAGTACATCATCCATTACAAACCCTACATAAGGTCTTACACAAATAAGGATCTCATGATCTAGTTCTTAATACAACTCAAGAAGCGGAAATACGTAATAATAAAGGTATCGTAGGCTAAGCTCCATCTTCGGGGTCATAGGCAATGCTGATGATGGGAGATGATCCTAGTTGTCGTAACCTTCCTGGGGTCCATCATCCTGGTACTCCTCTTCATAGTCTGGCCACGAGAATATCCAGGGACAAAGCCATGAGTGCTCTTTAAGTACTCGTAAACTAATACTAACAAGTGAAGGGGGGTTTTTGTAGTAGGACACTAAGCTCTAGGGTTGTTTTGCAAAAAGCCAGATTTACCTCTACTAAGTTCAGAAGCAAGAAAACTAGTTGAAGTTTTATAACACCTAAGTGGGAACTTGAATCTCAAATCACAACTCTGTTGTGGTCAAGTCAAAATCTCAATTCATTTCATAAGTCATTTTGAAAACAACTGACGGGGGAACAATATGGCCACTCCAACTGTCCATAACCACGGACGCGGCTATTCGAATAGTTTGATACTTTGCAGAGATTGTACACTTTCACCACAACATTCGATACATCCGTCAGGAACAAATCCTGAATTCACCATACTCAGTATGCGGATAATCAATCCTAACCTTTCAATTACACGCCCTAGTATAGGCACCTCTCCTATGAGTTTGGCCTCCCAACCATGACCAACTGTCATCTTGGGTACTGCACAGGTGGACAATCTTCACAAGGTAGCCTCAGCTCAGACCTTGGCCGTGAGGGAACCCATACTAAGGTATATAAGTTTCCAGTCAAGACCTACCCAATTTTCGGGTATTGTGGTTGTACGGTATAATTGGAATGGTATCGCATCCAGATAACCATCAGTTTTGTAAAGGGGCTAAGGCTCATGCCTCAACGTTTTCATCATCAAAATCATCTGATGTTCGGAAACACATGTCAAAACATCTCAGTAGAATGACTCATCATTCAAAGGTTTTCATAACCATTTTCACCAAGTATTCCCATCTAAAGTTGATCAAGTTTTATGCTTAGCACTAGCATCTACAAGTGGGATTAAGTACTAATGATGGTGTGGTAAACAAGTGGAGTTTAACTAAGTACAATCTCATGCCTTAGGATGACATCAAGATTATATAGCTTAGGCCAAATTTAATACTCTTTATGCAACCTTCAATTTTCTTCCTAGAATCTACAAGTCACTTAAGTAAACTCTAAGAAATAGCTTTGATAAAGAAATAAAGTAGAAAGCTTGCAAGTAAAACTAGGATGGGGTATCATCAAAGGTGTCTAACCAAGCATGCTTAGTGCATTGCATAGGTTATCTATCTTTCATAATTGCAAGTGTGTAGCTTGCCTTGTGTAGAGCAGTGGTTGAAGTTCTCCTCGGCTTCTTCTTTGTAGTATCCTCCTTCCTCCTCGTATCCTTGGTCGGTACTAGCGTCTATAAATAAGTACAAGGTACACAATCACCAAACAATACTTAACTATTTTCAATCATCACACAAAGGTGTTCTATAGATGATCTAGCATCATCACTAATCTTACAAGAATAAAGCATTTGTCTTATTTATTTTAATTTGAGAAAAGTAATTTCTACTCATTGAAAAACTACTTAAGATTTAATATTCTCCAACTCAAACATGGGATCATGTTGACACATGTCATCACCACATATTTCAGTACATGGGAATGTGATTTAAAGTGGTTTCACAATTTAATAAGGTTTAACCTTTTATTTCAATTAAATAAAGTGACTAGAAATGCCTATGTGCCATTCTTTTATTACTTGAACATTATTTCTGTAAGTAAACCCAAATGTTTTTATATATTCTGAAAGGTATGATCAAATGTGATTTTTGAGAGTTGGAATCAACTCAAAAGATATTATGGTTGAAATTTGAAAAATGTTTGAATGCAGAAAAGCTTCTGACTTGTTATTTTTACCAAGGTTGATCTACAAATCCAATTGGCTTGAATCCAACAGGCTTGGATTAAGCATTCCAATACCTTTCTAACAAAATTGGTTTCATGCAATTTGGTTCACTGAATCAAGTTGGGTTGATTTTTGAAACTAGGTACAGTACTGAGTTTGAAATAAATAGAAAAATCTAAATTCAAATGGTTGGGCTACACGGGAAGGGTTATTGGGCCGGCCCAGTGTCACTCCACAGCGCGGGGCTCAGCTGACAGGGGGGTCTACCGGTCAGTGGCTCATAAAACGCGAAGCGGTACGGGGTGATGTGGTGCGTTGGATTAGAAGTGAGATCAACGACTGAGGGTCGTCGTCGACGATGAACATGTCACCGGCGAGCTCGAACCCAAGCGGCTCAGTGGGGGTCGTGGGAGGCTCACCGGGGCTCAGGCGAGGGTCGGCGATGCAGGCGAATGACGAAGTCGACGACGGCGATCCTCCTGGCACCGATAGCTTCTCCTGGGGCGGCTCTAACTGACGGCGCCTCTTCTCCTCTGCAGCGGCGCACTCCGGTGCAATTCCGGCCACCTGGTGCTCGCCTTGCTCCGGGGAAGGGTGTGGGATGTTTCTGAGAGAAAGGGGATCGAACTGGTGTGAAGAAATCGAGCGGGGGTCGTCTCCTTTTGTAGTGGCGAGAGGGGACCGACGGGCGCGAGCTGAGCTCGTCGTGGTCGACGGTAGGGGGCGGTGCTGTGCTCCCTGGCAGAGCTCAACAGGGTGGTGGCGAGGCGTGGGGCGGTGCTGATCGGTCGGAACGCTTCGGTGCTCTGATCTGGTCCGACGGAGGTTTTGATGGCGCACAGCACGCGTGGTCCGCGCGGCGTTGAACGGGCGTGTTTGCGGGGTTGCTGGTTTGGTGGTGATCACGCGTGCACGCGGCAAGGGCGGTGCGCGGTCTGTGGGCGTGTGTCGAGGGTGCCGCTCTGGCGCGCTCTCAGCATGCTTGTAGAGAGGTTTGGCATGTGCTGGGCATGTGGTCCAGTGGCTGGCATTGCTCGAGGCTGGGACAGGGAGTGGCGGTGGGGTGCTGGCTAGCTCCTAGACAAGGTTGGAGAGGCTAGTGTGGCCTCTAGCTCGCCGGCGACAACAGGGTGGCAAGTTTGCTCTCGTCATGCTCACCATTGATGGCTAGGCTTGCTTACAGTGGTGCTAGAGGTTAGTTAAATGATCTACTAAGGACTAGTTGCATCCAGAGAGGGGACAAGGTTGGCCCAAAACACTGCTCAACATAGTGTTTGTGATTTTGTTGATTTGAATCTGCAACCTGTTTGATGAAATGGCCGCATGAACTTGAGTTTTAAATTTTGAAAAGATTTTTGGTGGGTGTGCTAGGCATGTGTTGAGGATTCTGTGGATGCTTGGGTTTTGAAAATTGAGCTTGTTTGAGTGGTTTTTGAAATAGTGGGATCTTCCCATATGATATAGATTCAATTTTAAACTATCATTTAAACCTGATATTTGAATGTTTCTGGATGATCACAAAGTGGGCCTTGGTACCTTGCTATGAGTACTATCAATGGGTGCAAAGATCCATACATGTTTTTGTTGAGTTTTGAAAACTAGAGATAGCCAAAGTAGGCATGGGAGTTAATTTGGCCAAAGTGACCATTCACCTAGTTTATTTGTTTTGACTTATTTGTCTTTGGGAAAAGTTTGGGGATTGTTTAGATGATGTTTATTTCACCTAAGAATCATTTTACAATCAAAGAAACACATAATCATGGCAATTCAAAAGAATCCAAATTTCAATACACACACATATGAATGCTTTCATATTTTTAGTTGGAAAAGTTTTTGTTAACCCTAAATTTGGTGATTAAGTTTGATGATCCAAGCTTAATATTTTTGGGATGTTACAAACCTTCCCCCCTTAAACAAAATCTCGTCCCGAGATTTGAAAAAGGATGAAAAAAGATTACCTAGGATTTGAAGAGATCGGGAAACTCCGTCCTGATGTGATCTTCGCGCTCCTAGGTAGCTTCTTCTTCTGTGTGGTTGCTCCACTGAATCTTGAGAAACTTGATGCTTCGGGTTCTGGTAGTTCTGAAAGCTTCTTCCAAAATACGGATGGGTACTTCGGGGTAGGTCAGGTCATCGTTGATTTCTATGGTCCGATGATCAATGTTCTTGAACACTTCCGTCTTCTCTGGAACTTCGAGGCACTTGCGAAGTAATGAGATATGGAACACATTGTGCACGGCTGACATCTCTTCGGGTAGTTCCAATTGATACGACACTTCTCCTCGACGGTTCAGAATCTTGAAGGGGCCGATATATCTAGGGGCTAACTTTCCTTTCAGCTGGAAACACTGCATTCCTTTCAATGGCGACACCTTTAGATACACAAAATCTCCGATATTGAAAGCGAGGTCTCGACGTCTCTTATCGGCGTAACTCTTCTATCTGGATTGGGCGGTCTTGAGATGCTCACGAATCTTGTGAACCTTCTCTTCTGCTTCTCGTAGGATATCGGGTTCGAAAATCTGACTCTCTCCTACTTCCGACCAATTCAAAGGGGTGCGACACTTCCTTCCGTACATGAATTCAAATGGGGCCATTTGCAAACTAGCTTGGTAACTGTTGTTGTATGAAAATTCTTTGAACAGCAGAAAATCTTCCCATTTAGATCCATACTCTAACACGCATGCTCTCAACATATCTTCTACTATTTGATTTACTCGCTCCGTTTGTCCGTCGGTCTGAGGGTGATAAGTTGTGCTGAAATCTAGTCGGGTTCCTAAACCTTCTTGGACTTTCTTCCTGAATCTCGAGGTAAACTGAGTTCCTCGATCCGATACGATGTTCTTGGGGACTCTGTGCAAACTGACGATTCTAGCGATGTATAACTCCGCTAGCTTCGAACTCCGATATGTGGTCTTGATGGGTAAGAAATGGGCGACTTTGGACAATCTGTCCACTATGACCCAGATAGAGTCATTTCCCCTATTAGAAGCAGGCAATCCGGTGATAAAGTCCATTCCAACGGAATCCCATTTCCATTCCGGAATCTGCAATGGTTGCAACAATCTAGCGGGTCTTTGATGTCCCGCCTTGACTCGCTAACATATATCACACTTAGCGATATAGCTTCTGATATCTCTCTTCATCTTATGCCACCAAAATTGCTCTTTTAAATCTTGATACATCTTTGTTCCTCTGGGGTGGATAGAATAAAGAATATCATGAGCTTTCTTCAAAATCACTTCTTTCAACTCAGAATCTACTGGTACACAAAGGCGTGCTTTGTACCACATAACTCCTTCTTCGTCTTCCGTAAATCCGGCTACTTTGCCTGTACCGATACGACGCTTGATTCCGTCGATACTAGCATTTCCTTTCTGCGCCTCCTTGATCTGGATGATCAAAGTGGGTTGAAGTTCTATGCTAGCCAAAAATCCTTCACTCACTAATTCTATGCGGAAATCTTCCATCTCTTTGTGCAGACTTGGTTGCTCCTTCAAAATCATGGAGTTCAAGCGGCACAGCAATCTGCTAAGGGCATCTGCTACCACATTGGCTTTACCAGGGTGATAGTGAATGTCCAGGTCGTAATCCTTGATTAACTCAGTCCATATTCTCTGTCTCATATTCAGCTCCTTTTGAGTGAATATATACTTCAGGCTCTTGTGATCCGAATAAATCTCACAACGGTTTCCCATCAGGTATTGCCTCCATGTCTTCAGGGCTAGAACTACGGCTGCGAGCTCGAGGTCATGGGTTGGGTAATTCTGCTCATGTTGTTTCAGTTGTCGAGATAGATAAGATATGACTTTGCCTTCTTGCATTAGCACACATCCGAGACCGATCTTGGATGCATCACAATACACGTCAAAGGGCTTCATGATATCCGGCATGATTAAGATTGGGGCTGAAATCAATCTCCTCTTGAGTTCTTGAAAACTCGCTTCACATTTGTCCGTCCATTCAAACTTCTTCCTTCTTCAGCAATTGGGTCATGGGTCTGGCGATACTCGAGAATCCTTCTACGAACTTGCGGTAGTATCCCGCCAATCCAAGAAATACACGAACTTGGGTTTGAGTGGTTGGGGCTTGCCAATCTTCGACATCTTTCACCTTTGCAGGGTCAACGGCAATTCCTTCGGCTAATACAATGTGACCGAGGAATCCTACCTCCTGTAACCAGAATTCACATTTGCTAAACTTGGCATACAACGGATGCTCTCTAATGGTTCCAAAAATGGTCCTTAGGTGTAGCTCATGTTCTTCTTCTGATTTGGAATAAATCAGAATGTCATCGATGAAAACAACGACAAACTTATCCAGGAAGTCCATAAAAATCTTATCATGAGATTCATGAAAGCAGGGGCATTGGTTAATCCAATAGACATGACAGTATACTCGTATAATACATATCTGGTGGTAAAGGCAGTCTTGGGAATATCCTCTGCGCGAATCTTGAGTTGATGATAGCAAGTTCTAAGATCAATCTTAGAAAACACTTTGGCACCAGTCAACTGATCAAACAAATCTTCTATCTTGGGCAATGGGTACTTGTTCTTGATAGTGACATCATTCAACTTCCGATAATCCATACACAAACGGTTACCTCCATCTTTCTTGTCCATGAACAAAACAGGTGATCTCCATGGTGACGCACTTGGTTGAATCAATCCAATTTCCAGCATGGCATCCAGTTGCTTCTTCAGTTCTGCTAGTTCAGACGGGTTCATACTATATGGTCTCTGGGCTATGGGTCCTGTTCCGGGGATTAGTTCGATGATAAACTCGATATCCCGATCTGGGGGCATACCGGGCAAAACATCTGGAAATACATCGGGGTATTCACAGACTATCCGGACTTGGTTAATGGTAGGTTGGGCTATACTCTTGTTGCACTTGAATTGACGAGGTAAGGTTTTAAGATACATGCTACACTGATATTCCGGCTATACTGGTCATGGTTATGGCTTTCTTGGCATAGTCAATTAATCCTTTATGTTTGGACATCCAATCCATTGCTAGTACTACTTCCAAACCTTTAGTTCCGAGTACTATCAGATTAGCATAAAAATCTATGCCATGGATTCGGATAGGGATGGCTTTGCAAATTTGCCTAGCTTTGGTGGTTGAACCGGGGATTTGAACAATCATAACATGCTTCAGTTTGGTTGGTTGAATCTTACTAGTGCATGCAAATTCTTCGGTGACAAATGAATGCGATGCACCAGAATCAAACAACACTCTAGCGAGTACTGAATTAACAGAAACATACCCGACAACGTCTGGCACTTCTGGCTTCTTGATGCATGAGAAAAATATGGCTGCTATGGTTGAGCGAGTTCCCTGGGCAAACCTTCTTCCAGTTAAACACAACTTCTTTGAGCTGGGGCATTTGCATTGGGGGCTGCGGCATTCTTCTTGGGGCACTCATTGGAGTAGTGACCCTTATTTCCATAGTCATAACAAGTTACTTGCAACTTGTCCTTTGCTGCAACAGGCACAACATTGCTTCCAGTCCTCAGGGCAGTGTTGGTGTTGGTGGCGGCATTGTTGTTGTTGAACTTGGGTGGTGCACGATTGAAATTGCTAGAGTTGCCGGGGTTTTTGTGATTTCCTCCGGGCCTTGAGTTTCCACGGTTGGGATAGGTCGGACGGTTCATCGGGGGTCTGTTGGTTCTAGGGGCAAATCCTGGAGATGGGTTAGGGCGATACTGTAGGGTCTGATGGGTTCCCGACTGATGCATCATGCGACGCTTGCGGTTCTCATTGGCTTGGTTGATCTTTCCTTCCATCTGGATGGCAGAGTCGACTAAGGCTTCAATATCATCAAAGGGGATATTGACCAAAACCGTCTGCATCTCATCGTGCAGACCATTCAAGAATCTCTCTTTCTTCTTGGCTTCAGTGTCGATCTCATCCGGGGCATACCTATCTAATGACAAGAATTTGTCACGGTATTCCACTACGGTCATCCTTCCTTGCTTTAGTTCTCTGAACTCATCTCTCATTCTCTTGATCAAACCTGGTGGCACATGGGTTCTGCTGAACTTGACCTTGAATTCCTCCCATGTCATCATCTGTCCTCCGGTCATTGCACGAACGTTGTTCCACCATGCTCTTGCATCTCCGGCTAGATAGTGGGTGGAGAACAGAACTTTATCGTTGGCTTCCACTCTCGTGACTTCCAGGTTGTTTTCCATGGTTTGCAACCAATCATCTGCATCTAGGGGCTCTTCTGACTTAGTGAAAACAGGTGGGTTGGTGTTCTAGAAATTTTTGAGCTTAGATCCATGGTTGTCCTGGTTTCCTTGGCCTTGATTGTTGTGGGCTAGATGAGCTATCTGCTGAAGGGTGGCTAGGTTGGCTTGACGTTCTGCTCATTCGGCTTCGCGGTCAGAAACCAACATTTGCAGGATCTGCAACATCGGGTCCGAGGATGAACCACTTCCTCTGCGTGGCATCTGAAGATTGAGATAGATCATGAGAAAAGAGGGAAATTTCTAAGGTTCAGGGACTTTGAAAAGTTTTTAAAGTTTGACTCAGATTTTTTTGCAACTTGCTTTTCATTCATCCATTCATAGCACACGATACAACACACACCACAACAAAGGTAAACAGATGGTTTTAAGAACCATTCTGGAAACTATGATACAGTGGGACCGAATACAACTCACTAACGCTAGTGCTCAAGTGCTACAACTCCTCGGAGTCGGTGTAGTCGTCATCCTCATCAGCCTCATCATCATCGATGAAGGCAAAATCATCCTCATCGGTGAAGAATTCCATGGACGGCGGAAGCTCGGACTCGGAGTCCACAACTTCGTTGTCCGGTGCAATCAGAAACCTTTCGGGTAGTGGAGGCACCATGCCAGCCACCTTGAGCTCCTGCACAATGAAGACATAAACATTCAGTACAAGCAATCATAAGGAAAAACACTCGAAAATAGGCGCTACGCGCATGTCGCAAACCTACACCTGCGGAACTGGTCTTGCGGCACTGAAAGGGGGCGTCAGCGACTTCCCCGGAAGGTCCTCATCGGACTTGTACTTCAGCAGTGGCCGAAGAACTCTGTCGAGGCCCCCCCTAGAGAGCTCCTCAGCCGAAAGTCTCGTCGGGTCGTGGCGCCCAGAGTAAAGGAACATCGGATGCGCCCTAGCCTGGAGTGGCTGCACCCAACGTTTGAGGAAGGTGCGGATGATGTCCACACCGTTCACCTCCTTCTCCGCAACCATCTGGAGGGCCTCCACTCGACGGTAGAGCTCCTCTACCTCCTCCACCTCGCCCTCCAAGAGATGGTTCTTCCAAGATCTCTTCTTCAAGATCTTCTGGGTGGAGTCGAAAGGGGCAAGGCCGAAGTTTTCCCCGTCCACTTTGGAGTCGCGGATATAAAACCAGTTCCTCTGCTAGTATTGGACGGACTCAGACATAGAGAAAGAGAAGAAAAGAACAGTAGATCGGATGGAAATGACGCAGCCGCCAAGCGGATAGACCCCGCTGGTGCCGGACTATCTCACGGAATAGAGCTTCCGGAAGAGGCCAAAGTGCGGCTCGATACCGAGACAACACTCGCAAAAAACAATGAAGCAGGCGATGTGGAGAAGAGAATTGGGCGAAATATGGTGGAGTTGGATGCCATAGAAGAACAACAGTCCACACAGAAAATCGAGGACTGGGAGCGAGAGGCCGCGAAGAACGAAAGCGACAAACATCACCAAAAACCCTACGGGTGGACGGGGAGTTACCTCATCGTCGGGGATCTTGACGGCCTCCTTATCCTGCGGGATTAAACCCGCATCACGAAGCTTGCGCAGGTCACCCTCGCGCGTCTCCGAGCGCCGCCATCCACCATCGGTGATGCGAGCGGCGATGGTGCTTTTCTTGCCGCCAGCGGCAACACTTGTGCCCGATCCGGTGGAGGCCATCTTTGACTTCACCATCGTGGCACGTCGACAGCGACGGTGTGCGTGCAAGAATGAGGAGGGGAACGATCGAAGAACGTCCAGTGCGCACAAGGATGAGCTCGTGAAAATGGAGGCAGTGAAAGCAAATGGCTAAGGGTGAAAAGAAACTACAGTTTTCCCCATAGTTATAAGGACGAAGACGATGAACAGGGACCGTTCATCTAGAAGCCCTAACGCCAGGATCAGATCCAACCGTCCACGTGTAAACACAGCAGCGAACCATCGCTCGCACGCCATCCACTACACACGGAAACCGAGGAGACGCCGTAATTCTCGCCACGTCGCGCATGACCAGTCAACTCCAAGTCAGAAAGTGGGACCCATGTTCGTACAGTCACGTCACCTATGGCGTCGCAGACGGTTGAGGTCACCGATCGTCAGCACTGATGTCATCAAAACCACACTAGCAACGGTTAGAAAACTGCGGATGACAGCTAAAAGTACTCACTCGAATCTACGATTCGAGCAACTACTCGGGGGCTACTCCTATCAGGAGCGCTGGCCACGCACCCGAGGCATGATAAAGGTAGCACACCAATGTTGATTCTTCGAGTCCTACGCTGAGTCTACGACTCCACTACGGACTCGGGGGCTACTCCCATAGGGAGGATTGGTTCAAGCATCCGAAAAAATTGTGTCCTACGGACCTGAAGCTAACAACGGCTGAGTTAAAGTCTCTGCTCGAGTCTACGACTCGAACAGACACTCGGGGGCTACTCCCATAGGGAGCACTGGTCGCGCACCCTATGAATTCTTCGACTGCGATCCTTCAGATCAAAATGCAAAAACTTTTTGGCAACCTTGCCCCAACCAATGCTAAGTGAGTAACCTCCTCCTTGGCCACCGGAAACACCTCCGCGGTGATAAAATTTCGGATGTTGTGTCTGCGATGCAAAGATAAGACCTACAGATACTGTCTGATGGCCTCGTAACACACCTGACTGTGCTCTACTAGTAATAACCCGTGTCAATAGGCGCGATGAAAATCCCGACGGACGTGTTGCCTACACTACTAGGAAAAGGGCTATAGGTAATCCGCACATCCGTGGCTCACATGGTTGAAGTGCCCCACGGGTAAAATAGGCGTGGCTCACCTGTGGGTAGTGCCCTACTAGTAACTAGAACAACTGTGGCGCACATGGGCTATGTGCGCCCACAATGATATATGCCGAGGGCTGCCCGGCTGGCACGTGCCCGTAAGCGCACATGGGGTAGGTGCACTACGGTTGTGGCAAGTTCTGTGGCGCACTATGCCATGTGCGCCACGGTTGTGGCAAGTTCTATGGCGCACTATGCCATGTGCGCCACGGTTGTGGCAAGTTCTGTGGCGCACTATGCCATGTGCGCCACGGATGTATAAACATAGTAGTAGGGCACCTTGCCCAAGTGGCCTACGCCTAACTATTCTGCACCAACTCCCCCCCCCGGATCGCCTTTTTAGGCTTTACAAAAAATAAAAGAAAATGATAAACACTTCAAAAAATTAAATCCTTTCATATTTAGAAAGATAATGTGGTATAGTTTCTAGGAAAATTAACAAACATGAGTTTTGACTTTTTCTGCAAAAAAAAGTCATGCCACGGTAAAAAGGCCGTAACTTTTGCATACGATGTCGAAAAAAATCGTATAATATACCAAAATGACGAGAACGAGATTTCGCATCCGCTCGCAACCACCTCTAGTCGTTTAGCGATTTTTTAGATTTTCAAAATTCGAAAAGAGTAAAAAGTTACGGTCAAAAGACCGTTTTTTCCTGCAGAAAAAAAAATAGAGGGCGACTTACCCGTAGCGCACCACCACCTAGTGCGCCATGGATAAGCTTGGGCGGGATTCAAATTTGAATCCCCACCCCGCCCTCCTCCCTTTTCCTTTCCCCTTTTCCTTTTCCCTCTTCCTCTCCCTTTCCCTTCTCCTTCTTCCTTCTTCCTTCTTCCTTCTCCCTTCTTCCTTCTCCTCCTTCCCCTTCTCCTCTCCTTGCAGTGACGGCGCGACGTCGACCTCCTTCTCCTCCTCCTCGCAGTGACAACAGGCGACGGCGGTGCAACGGTGGCCTCCTTATCCTCCTCCTCGCAGTGACAACGGGCGACGGCGGTGCAACGGTGGCCTCCTTCTCCTCCTCCTCGCAGTGACAACGGGCGACGGCGGCATCCTTCTCCTCACCGACCTCCCTTCCTCCCTCTCTTCCTCCATCTCTTCCTACCTTCCTCTCTTCCTCCATCTCTTCCTTCCTCCCTCTCTTCCTCCATCTCTTCCTTCCTCCCTCTCTTCCTACCTTCCTTTCTCCAACCACACCCTTTCTACCACCTCGACGCCGCGAGGACTAGAGCGGCCACGACCCCTCCCGCACCTCCCTACCACGGCCATGCTCCGGCAAGGTGACACAACTGCGGCGGTGATGCACGGACCCGATTGCTTTTGCAATTCAAAACGAGGGTGTTTTTTTGCATTTTTTTGTTTTTTGAAAAACACATCCGTGGCGCACCTGAAAAGGCCTTCTGTGGCGCACTACCAGGTGCGCCACGCCTATCTTGACACAACCGTGGCGCACCATGCAGTGCGCCACGGCTACGAGATAGCCGTAGCGTGAGGCCCGTGGCGCACTGCTAGTGCGCCACAGAAGGCCTTTTCAGGTGCGCCACGAACAGACGTTTTTCTAGTAGTGCTACATCATTCGAAAAATACTGGAATTCGACTCCTATAAGACCTCAACGGCCTGAGTCGAATTACGCCAGCATATGTTCCAGATTTGAGTCTAGGGACTCGAGTCTTAAGAAGATCGTGTTGTTTTGTCCTAAGACAGTTAACTGGCCCTGATCCGTCAGGAGAGTCAGTCACACGCATCAACAATCCCTACACACTAAAATCATTTTTTTCTCTAATAAACATAAACAGCTACACCCGAAAGATTGAAGAGTCCTCAGCCGAATCTACGATTCGACTGAACACTTTGGGCCTACTGACATGGTTATACCCTGCGGGTATACGACATTAGCATACCTGGTCCAGCCCAAGGAAGGCCCACAAGAACATACGCGGCCTGTGAAGATTTTCGGGTGGCCCAAGCCCATGACATCTTCGGATATTTGGAGAGCAAGACTAGAATAGATAGAATATTCAAAGGGGCAAACCCTAAACTTGTAACCGACTCGATCTATGCCCGAGACCTACCTAACTCTATATAAAGGCTAGGAGGGCGCGACGAGGAGGGCATCCTTTTTCCACCGCATACACACCTCCATGCCAGATTGCATCTGCGCACCCCTGTAACCTTCGGTTTCACCGTAATCAAGAGCACACAAGCATGAGTAGGGTTTTCCCTCCGGGGGCCTGAACCTGGGTAAATCTCGTGTCTCCTGGTTGCTTGTCTGTTAACCGTTCCGTGATCTCCAGCACCCCCCATATTCTCCAAAACCCAATCTCATAACAATGGGCACTGACGAGTCGAAACCTCGTCACCCTCCTCCTCCAAGCATCCATTGCCCCAAGCCTCAATGCAACATTCACCGTCAGCCAAGCGACCCAATGCTCAGTTGGAAGATGATGAAAATGGAGGAGCAGATCTGGGGATGTACTGGACAAGGAACCTCTTCACAGGGAGCAGTCGTGCTCCCCAATTCAGCGGCACTCACAGTCGACGACATGGTCACTCCCCTAGAGGATGCTGGATAAAACCTTGTCGATTCCCAATACTCAGGAGCAGGTATTCTTGGGCCTGGATTGGCATTGGAGAATCTTTTAGTCCAAGATTCAATCACAACCATTCATCTTCAAGGGGAAGGGCTCGACGTAGACCTTCGGGATGGGATGTTGAGGAGAGCCTAAAATATGGAGATAGCTACAGAGCTAATAGAGGGAATTCTCAAAATAAACATGGTTCTTCCAGTACGTCATATCAGATCTGGGAACTTGGGTGTGGTTGCACATGAACATTGTGCTCGCAGCCCGTCTATGGGCTCACTGACTCGCTCCGGTGCTACTGCATTACAACCTCGGACATCAATACACAATGCACCATATGGAGGGGAATACGACCCATGGCAAATCAGCACTCCATCACCAACTTGTTCAGTAACTAATCCTGACTCACATCTGGGAGCATTCTCACCACCTCAAGTGGGCAATGAGCTGTATGTGGTTCCTGTTGTTGCTCATGATAGTAATGATTCCAAAAACGAGGGGCATGTTCAATGCCAAGTTCCACTTGATGCTATCGATAATATTCATCCTCAAGGTATGCACAACAATGGTCAGCGAGGTGATGAAGGTATGGATTTCGAGGCAGCGGCACCAGCCTCTAAGGCGCCACGGGCATCATGAGAGCTTTAGGCTGTAACTCCAAGGTATAGGCAAGAGCCTTGGCGGTCCTAAGATGGCACATCTTGCCAGGATGATGAACACGACAAAAGCCCAGGTAATGTTTGTTTCTGAAATTAAATCTTCCAAATTTACATCTGCTGATCTGATTGCTAGGTTTAACATAGCTGATGCTATTATAGTGTCTTCTCAAAGACGGTAGGGGGGCTTGTAGCTTATGTGGGTAGATGATGTTCACCTATTTGTTCATAGTTTCAATTCCAGTATCATCCTAGCTATCGTTGTAAATAGTAACTCTAACCTTGATTTTGGTTTAGTTTGTATTTATGGAGATCCCTACCATCATACTACTAGTCACATATGGGATCAAGTAGCATATTTTGTGTATGATAATGCTAATATGCCCATCATGAGTATCGGAGACTTGAATGAGCTCCTATATGACATGGATAAAAACCCTCCGATCGTTAATCGTTCACGTACGAATGCTTTTTGCTTGATGGTTAAACATTGTGGTATGTTTGATCTAGGTTTTAGTAGACCTGTTTACACTTGGTCTAATTAGTGTTCCTCTTCAAAACCTACTTATGAAAGGCTTGACTGTTGTCTTGCAAATGTTGAATGGTGCACCATTTATCCAAACACTAATGTTTACAACATGCCTCTTATTTATTCCATGAGTGACCATGCTCCCATTCTTCTCTCAACAGAAGGTGCCATTAGGAAATTAAAAAGACCTTTCAGATTTGAAAACTGGTGGTTGAAGGAGAATGATTTCTGTACTCATGCTTAAACTGCTTGGGAAAAAACTACAAACCGATCTTTATCTGCCAGAACTAACCGCCTTGCTGGAGCTCTAAGAATTTGGTGCAGGAAAAAGAAACCTTTGTAGGAGGAGTTGAATGATCTTGAATGAAAAATTAAGGAGATACGACTAAGGTAGTTGACCTTGTTACAAAGTACAAACATAACATGTCAAATCTCACTGACTACTATGTGTAAAGGGCAGAGAAGAACTGGATAAGGATGGATATAGGAACACATCTTATTTTCACAGGGCAGTTACAAAAAAGAAGAAGGGGTACAATAGTGTCGGTGAAGGATGAAAATGACATCATACAGTTCACACCAGAAAAAATTAGCAACACCTTTGTTAATTATTTTAGACACATATTTGCATCTAATTTTGTTCATCATGGCAGGCCATACCTTCACACAAAGATTCCTTCCTCGGATCAAGACTACACCTACATGATACCGGATAAGCAGGAAATTTGGAACACTCTCAAAGATATGAAGAAGAATGCATCACTAGGGACGGATGGATTCACTACCTAGCAACATGGAACTAGATCAGAGATGATGTAAGTATGCTGGTAAGATCCTTTTATGAAACTGGTATTCTCCCTTCGCACATTAATGATACTCATATTGCCTTAACCCCTAAGAAACTAGTTCCTATTGTGCCAGCAGACTATAGACCTATAAGTCTTTGCAATGTTATTTGTAAGCATATTGCCAAATATTTTAGCCAATAGACTTAAGCCTCACTTACCAGATTATATTCATCCGACTCAACACGCTTTCATTAAAGGAAGAAGGATCAGTAATAACATTATTATAGCTCAAGAAATCACCCATTCCTTCGCATTAAAATCCTGGAAACATAAATCTTTCATGCTAAAAATTGATCTAGCTAAATCTTTTGATCGTGTTGAATGGGACTTTATTGTTCACGCTCTTGCTCGTAAAGGGTTTCATGCTCATTTCATCAATCTTGTATATGCATGCATATTCTCACCCACTTTCTCTGTACCAACCTTTTGCAATAGAGGGATTCAACAAGGATGTCCTTTATCTCCTTATCTTTTTGTTCTTGCAATCAATGAACTTTCTATTGCTTTGTAGGAGGCAATGTCAAGTGCCTCTCTTACAAGTATTATACTAGGTCACGGCTGTCCTCCTATTCACTCACTTCTCTTTGCAGATGACCTTCTCATTTGTGGCAAAGCAATGCACAGGAAGCTACTACTATGAGAGATATCCTTCAATCTTTGTGTAACATTTCAGGTCAAATCCAAACTGGACAAAGTCGGGCATCATGTTCAGCGCTCAAGTTGACCCCCAAACTGCTGATTTAATAGCAAATATTCCCAGTTTCAAAGATTGACTCTTCTTTCATCCATCCTGGCCACCCCCTCATTCTTCCAAGTAAAGATAGAGTTGCAGCCTACAACTTTGTTATAGACAAATTCAAATCCAAACTTACAACCTATAAAGCCGATCAACTTTCACATGCTGCCAGGCTTGCATTAATCCAGTATGTCTTCGCCTCGATTCCTGTCTACTACATGTCAAATATCATTTTCCCCAAAAAAAATCTTAGCTAAGCTTACAACCATTATTAGAGTGTTCTGGTGGACAGGAGTTAGAAAGGACAATACCGATAAATCCATTTGACTTCGTGCTTGGAAAGACATATGTGCTCCGAAAAAGGAAGGGGTCTAGGCATTAGAAATCTTCAAGCTGTCAACTATGGCCTCATTCTTACAGCAACATGGAGAATAGCTAATAACTCAGAAGGTTTCCTCTCCACAAGGTACTCAAATCAAAGTACTTCCAGGTTTCCTCAATTTGGAGACCAAATACCAATGTGCCAAAACTGCTTTCTGGACCTCTATTCTAAAAGTTCTTCCAATCTTGAAAACTCACTCTTTCTATCATATTACTCAAGGAGAAATCTCTCTTTGGATTACACCTTGGTGCAATCTGTGGTCCAACGTCTACGACCATCTCACCATTCAAACGCCATGATTCACTTACCCATCCAAGGTGAACGATATGTGGCTCCCAAACCAAAGAGTCTGGAATGAAGCACTCATTGACTCTCGCTTCCAACAACTGATGGCACAATGTATCAAGAAGACTCCAATCATCGCTTCAAATGAGCAAGATCTTCTCTGTTGGAAGCAATCAACAAATAGTAAGTGTAACTCAAAAAGTGCTTATTACACTTGCCTAAAGTGGTTGCAGGATCTTGGAGAGCCAAAACCAAGACAGGTTCCAGAAGATACTCAGAAGCTTCTGAAGCAGATATGGAGAGACAAAAACATTCTTCCTAGAATTCAAACTTTTGTGTGGAGACTTCTCCGTAAAGCCATTCCAACATGAGCTAGAGCAGTAAGATACTCTAAACATATTAGTAAGCTTTGGTGCAGGTGTGGTATAGAAGAAGATGATATTCATCTATTTTTTACTTGTCACTTCGTGAAAGCACCATGGTTCATTGCTCCCTGGCACATTATAACTGAAATTATTACTCAAAACACTAATTCTTTAACTCAAATCCTATTGAGCATCATTAACATACACCATTCGCATGCCTCTCTTAATAATGTTCTAACTTTTCTATGGTGCATATGGAAATCTAGGAATGATTGTCTTTTCAACAGGAAAGAAGGAGCTCCTTATCAGATCAACATCAATGCACAAACCATACAACGAAACATAGACCTTCTTTGCAATCATGATCTAACTTTGCATGTTCAAGAGAAAACAAGTACGCGCGAAGAACAGCAAAAGGCCATGCATCAAGGAGGCACCCCTCAAAACAGATATGCAACTGGCGTCCGAGCTCGCGCAGGGACTCCGCCACCAGCACTCAATCTCCTAGCTCCGTCTACCTCCTCCGCAGCCGAGCGCAGATCCGGCACCTCCTCCGCGCCCTCTCTCCACTCTGCCTGAAGTCCAGCACCACCGTCGCAGGGTCGCAGCTTCAGTCGCCGTCTCCATCCGCCCCCGACCTCGAGCCCAAGCTCGCTTCCCTGCGCCCTGGTCGGCCGCAACGCGGCGCCCCCGGCCAGCTGCCCTCGTCCCTCCTGCCTCTCCCTCCCCACACCGCCGCGCGAGGGCCGTCTGGGCAGTCCCCACGTCCGCCGCCATGGGCGACTCTGGGTGAGCTCCGGCCGCCAAGTTTTGGCCGGCCGGCATGCCGCCGCGGCCTCAGGTCGCCATGTCCGCCGGACTTCCCGCAGGCAGCGCTCTTGGCGAGGTCGTGGCCACAGCTGCTGCATCTCCGAAGCCCGCCATCGTGCTTGCTGTGGTCGCCCTCGCTCGCCACAGGTCCGACCCGGCCATTGGCGGGAAGATGTGTCGGGCTCGTCGCTTCCGCAAGTCTGGGATGGTGCATCCTACAGCTTCTCGCCCTTCCGATGAGCTGTTGCGCGACCTTGCAGTGATGGTTGAGGGGCTCGGGTCCTTGTCGTTGCCACCAGATGACTTCAGAGGCCCTATCTCTGCCGAGATCCCCCTTCCTATTGGTGCAGCTCTGTCGACTGTGAACCCACTTTGGGATGCTTCCTTGAGCTCAGATGAAGCGTTGGCTCCAAGGACACCATCAAGCTCTGTTACTTGGTCGGTTCACTGCACCGCTAATGTGACGGCGCCAGCGGAGCCTTCCGATGGCCTCTCTGCTGCAACGGCCGCTCTAGGAGTTGAGGAAGGCTGGGTGCATGTGGGTCGGGGCGGCCGCCCCTGTCGCGAGCCATCGCCTTTACTTCAGAAGGAAGGTCTCGAGCGAAGTGTTGCCTTCAAGCGTTGGGCTCAAGGGAGATGCTTCCGGTGCCTCGAGCGTGACCACCAGGTCAGCACTTGTCGCGATCCCTTCAGATGCATCCGCTGTCGTCGTCCTGCTCGTCGGGAGCGTTTCTGTCGTGCTCGCTTTCCGGCTGCTCTTGGAGACGAGGTGGTCACCCGTGCTCCTTCTCCGGTCGCTTGTGCTCCTTGCCAGCAGAGCCGTTCTCCGTTTGCTCAGCCTCGTCGTCCCTCGTCACCCCGGAGTTGGGCTGAGGTTGTGGGCCACTCGTTGGTGATTGCTGTGGTGCCTCCAAGTCCCTCTACTAGCTGTTGCGAGCAGTTCAAGGTTAACGCCCTTTGGACTCTCTATTCCAGTCTCAGGTCGCCTTGATGCGCATGGAGCTCCTTCAGCTGGTTGACGTTCGCATCGAGGACGTGTGTCGCCCCCTTCGTGAAGAGGTGGCAGCTCTCAAGTTGTTGGTGCGTGGTGCTGGTTCTCTAGAGCCGATGGAGGCATGCCCTTCCGATGGTCTAGTGCACGCTGAAGCGCAGGATTCGACTGTGCTTGATTCCTCCGAGAAGAAATGGTTTGTGGTTGAGGAAGAGCAACTCTACAGTTGTTTCTCTCCTCGTGGTCCGTTGTCGCAGCCTGTTGTGTCGGCTGCCTCTGAGTGTGAGGGCATGGGTTTGATCATGGCTGAGGAGCTTGACTTTGAGGAGAGTGGTGATGTCGATGCTGCAGTCCCTCTCTCGCCTGAGTCTGGGAGGCTTATGGTTTCCACAGGTGATGGAGCTGCTAAGTCAGGAGTGGTGACTCATGTGCCCAGAGTTGTTGTCGCTAGAGAGATTTGCGATTTTCTCGCTACTTTGGTCGCTGCCTATCCTGGAACCGACAAATCGATTGGATGTAAGGTTAAGTCCATGAGAGGTGGTGCTAGGCCAAGATCGGTCTTTGGGAAGAAGAAATCAAGCAAAAGAGGGGTGCTACAGGAATTGCATCTGTAGTTGCTTGATGGATACACCTTTTTCCTAGCATGTCCTTGTCGGTGTGATGTATGAGGGTTGTGTTTGGTGTTTCGGTCGTGTGGCTCTCTAAGTCTTCTATTTGGCTGTGGGTGTTGTCCCTTCTATTAGACTGTAGGTGTTGTTCATGTGTTCTGGTGTATGGGTGAACTTGGCCTGTTGTTGTAGGTTTTCGTCTGGTTTTCTCCTAAAAAAACTGGACACCGATGAGGCAAAGCTTTTGCTCCGTTTAAAAAAAAAACAGATATGCACATCACAGGGCCAAAAATCTACATAGACGCTTCCTGTAGACATGCAAACAACTCGAAAGGCGAACGACAACACATAACATGCATTGGGATATATTTACAATATGAAGAAGGAACCAGCCACAACATGATGATCCAAACTCGAATCTGCCATGCTACATCAGTCCTACATGCAGAGGCGGAGGCCATGCTATTAGCAACATAGGTGGCTATTAAACTGCAAATCAAATCACCAGTCTTCCTTACAGATAATCTAGTGCTTGCAAAAGCGGTTGCTAGCAGGAAATTGGATCCAGAGAACATCCACTGGAGCACCAGATCCACTCTTGCAGGCATTCTCAATGCAACTTCGTCCCTTCAAGCTCAGGTGTTTCACGTCAGCAGGGAGATAAATGGTGTAAGCTCACAATTATGCACATCAGGTGCTTAGAAAATCACTAGGTCCACCTATCTTCTCGCGTATTTCTTCAGCTCATTCTAATCATTCTTTCCTTGTTATCTCTTCTCTACAAAATTCAGAGTGGCAAGCCTTTGTATTAATATATGTACTCTGTTTCTAAGCTGAAGAAATAAAAGTTTGGCGCCATTGACGTCCACCCTTGTTCAAAAAAAAAAGTCTAGCATTGCAAAACTCTGTCTACATTTCAGAGTGTTTTCTTTTTGCGTAAATTTCAGAGTTAGTGAACATCGTTCGCAGTGCAGAAAATGAAAAACAAATACGCGATCGGTCATGTTTAGCAAGGTTATTGACTAGTGAAGGGACGAGACGTTTGAGAAATGCTCGGGCGTAATTAACGTTGCCCACACCGCACATGATGATTGCGATGCAGGCCGCGACGCGATTGACCATTTGTGTACCACGCAGTAGGATACGAAGCGGGCTACAGTAGGAGTGATCTTTTTCTTGGGCTGGGGAGGGATGGATGGGACGGCGGAGATCTTAATTGGATCGGACTCGAACTCACACTCACTCGAGTGCTGCTGACGTCGCCTGCAGTTCACGGTCAAACCCTACCTCCATTATATTCAGTTGTTAAAACAAAACAAAAAGCTACTATAATATCCGATCCGTTCCATTCCAATTCATGAGTTGTATCGACGATCGTTGGAATACTATGCAGAGTTGTGATAACAGCGGTCCAGGTTGAAGAAACATGCAAATCTCGGAGTGTATTTCATATTTCAAATGAGTGCCGGCCGGGGACTTGCTGAGATCATTGCACACATATGTACAGCTTTCATTGCTCCCGTATTTGAACTCTGTACATTTCTTTCAGTCATTTGTAGAACGAAATGGAGTATAAGACAACCGTATTTTTTGTGATTGTTTTTTGCAGATTTACTTAGTGTGTTGTACTCCCTCGTTTGGAAATCTTATATTTTTAAACGGAGGGACTAGAATCATCCACAAACCATATATTAGGACACCAAAGTACCGGAAACCAAGTGGAATCACTGCATACGTGTTTGAACTTTGAACTTCCACATTTTCTTGTCCTTTTTGTAGTAGGAAAGATATATCCAACCACAAAAGGACCAAGACATTTTCGCAAATTATTGGTGATAAACTGCAGATTTGCTCGTTCTGTTATTCATTTGACCAACTTTATAGAAAAATATAACAACATAAATTATATGTTATTGATATATTATGAAACAAAATTTAAAAACATATCTACTGGTATCAATTTTGTGTCATAAATATTGTTACGTTTTTATATAAAGTTAGTCAAACTTTACTAACTTTGACCTATAACAATACTAGACGTACACTTATTTGCAGACGTAGAGAGCAGTGGAAATAACGTTTGGACGTGAGTCAACTTAATTTCATGTTACCGGTAGCCTTTCAGGCCATCACATTGCAACAAGAAATGGCGCCACACAGCTTCCAAACATACTAGCCCCCAAAATATATGCTGCCTGCCACCACTTCCTAGCCTGCTACATAATTAACCAAAAGTCCAACTAAACAAACCATCTACACTTGCTTCTGCATGCATGCCGCCAGCTCCACTTAACCGCCATCAACCTAACCAGTACTACTACTTGGTTAATAATCATAATCACAAAGGACAGAGACAAGACTCCACTTCATCTGCATGCATGCACGCGCGTCGCTCCTTGCGCGATCACTTGAGGTGGTGCTTGCCGTACTTGGTTGGCGGCGCCGCCGCCTTGTGGCTGGCCGCGGTGGCGCCGGAAGAAGGGCCGCCCGGCGCCATCTGGGCCGCCGCCCGGGAGGAGGCCGCCATGTGCTGCTGCTGCTGCTGCTGCTGCTTGAGCTGGAGGTCGGCGAGCATCTTCTTGTTCTCCTGGTCCAGCTGCCGCGCCATCCTCCGGAGCCGCTCGTTGTCCTCCATGAGGCACAGGTTCTGCACCATCAGGTCCGTGTTCGCCCGGTCCATCCTCCACGCCCAGCTACCAACCTGCAACTTATTCGTTGGATCTATAATCAATTAATCAGTAACTCAAAACAAAAACACATTTCAGATGTTTGAAAAATGATCTTCACGTTGTCACAGAACACCGCAAAAAGGAAAGAACATGAACATCATTTGAGTCAGAAATAAGGCAACAAATGCAGAAAGAAGGCTACATTTGAGAGAGAAAGAAGACTGTGAAAAAGATGCACCAAGGACTGAGAAAATGTGAATGTATGTCTTCACACCTCTCTCCGAGGGTCTGAAATGGTGCTTGGGGCAAGGCAGATCGAGTAGCAGAGGAAGAAGGCTAGCTTGCTCGAGCGAGGAAGAAGAAGTTGTTGTGGTGTGGTGAGATGCAATGGGGGAAATACAGGCGAGGGGGGCGTATTTATAGGCCTCGGCAAAGCGGTGGATCGATGTGTGCCCGTCCAGTCCTCCTGCACAGCGTCACTGCAGGGTGAGGTAGAGCTTAGCTATAGTGTACATTCATGGCGGTAGTTGTTGGTTGTCAAAAGGAAGAAAGTGTGATGATGGTGATGAATTGATGACGCACTTCTGCCCAAAGATACGCAATCATTCTTATTCTCGGCCTTGCCCTGCGCTTCTTCCGGCCCCGGCAGCATTTCCAATGTCTATCCCTCTCTGTCTCTGGTCAGAGACGGTCAAAGATTTATGCACTTACTGTACCCACGAATTAAACTGTTCATGCGTTTTGGAGTTCTGCTGGAGTTTGAAACATATTTGCTTACACTAAAAATGAGAAAACCAAAGGTTATTATCATTGGAGATATGTTCAATGACAACATGAGTATGTCAATAGAACAGGATGTGTTCCCTGGAATATTCTCCCGTCTGGTTGTATCACGGTGAAATCCATATGATTAGGTTTCTTGTTGAACTCTGTTCATGTAACCTCTAATCTCCAAACCTATGGTCGGGAAGATTTGTAACCCGGTTGCTATGCAATAAAATTTCCGTGGTTCCCCAAAAGAAGATATAACGTATTTCAGAAAGAAAACAATTGAAAGCCACATCAAGTTCCACTTAAGATTAAGATATTTGACTGCTACCTTAGTGGATGATTTATTTTACAAATGATATTTTGGCAAAGCGTTATTGGAAGGGCAATAAGATGTCTTCTGCAATTGTGTTGTGTTTATACTATTGATCACCTATTTTTATCATGTCCTTTTGTGATTATGTTAGCTAATATTTTCAATATGGTCAGAAACAGGGGTTAGTAATAAACCAGATAAGGCGTATATTCAAATTGGAATTAGTACCTTATGCTGATTTATCCCAAATCATGTAGTGTTGTTCTTTTGAAATGCCAACCATTCTAACTACTTGCAGGTTATCCACAAAACGACGTATTAGATCCGTACTTGGTCATTACTTCAGAGTATGGAATCTTGGGCGCTTTAGCATCTTGGGTGCGACCTAGTGCAAATGGTTGCACGGAATTTGTCCAAATGGTTGGCTGGCGGTTTAGAAATAGGATCGGCAATGCATAAGATTTTAGTGAATGTTTTCTAAAACATATCTCTAGCGGTTTGGACTTTGTTTGGCATTGTCTGCCACCAGATGGAAGATCCAGTGGCATGCTCATTGGTATTAATAGGACAACTTTTCAAGTGAAAAATGTGATATTTGGGGAAAGATGAGTTAAACTACACATGTTCTTCAAGATGGATGGATGAGTGGTTTACGGGTCTGCTTAAGATGCCAAAAAGCAAGAGTTTTGGCAGAGTTGGTCTATATACACGAGTCCGAAACACTTCCTATGTTAATTGAACGAGATTTTAATATCATTCGTCGTCAGGACAAAAAGAATAATGATAACATTAATGCGAGATGGCCCTTTATCGTTAATGCGATCATTGAAACTCTTAACATTAGAGAAATAGCACTATCAAGAAGACAGTTCACCTGGGCAAATCATAGAGAGATCGCTACTTATGAAAAGCTAGATAGAATTTTGGCAACAGTAGAGTGGGAAGAAAAATACCCACTTGTTAATGTTCATGCTCTAACTAGATTAGGGTCGGATCATACTTCTCTTTTACTGGATTCCGATGAACAAGCTCACCATGTGAATAAGGCTCAATTCTCTTTTGAGTTATGTTGGTTACGACAAAAAGGTTTCTATGAGATGGTTGTACAAGAGTGGGCATATAACTCATATGGGGATATCCCAATGGAGATATGGCATAATAAGATACGCCATCTCCAAAAAAAATGAGGGGTTTGGCAAAAAAAAACTTAATAGTGTATATAAGAAGGAAAAAAGAGCGCCTTTCAAACCCTATAGATCTTTTGGATAGAAAAGCCGAAACTACTCCCTTAACACAGGTTGAAAGAGTTTTGATGGATACGGCTAATGATGATTTAGGTAAGCTAAGACAGAATGAAGAGTCCAAGTAGGCTCAACGAGCTAAAGTTAAACATGTCCAAGAGGGGGAAATAACACAAAAAAATTCATCATTGCTAATGGTAAACATAGAAGGAAGAAAATCTTCCAACATGAAAAAGATGAGGGTACTACCATAGGACAACAAAATTTAAAAGTTTATATATTGGAAAGAACATTTTTAAAGAACCAGTACCGAACTTCTTTTCAATGATGAATCTAAAATTGATGATATAACTCAAATATCCACGAAATAGAACACTATTCTCACAGCCAAGTTCACATAGAAGGAGGTATGTGATGCAATTATGCAGATGGAAAAGAACAAAGCATCGGGACCAGATGGGTTCCCAGCTGAGTTTTACCAAAAAAAATTGGAGCATTATTAAGTTTAACATGATGTCTTTATTCGATAAGTTCAATACATGTGAACTTCCTCTATTCGAGCTAAACTTTGGAACTATAATCTTACTTCCAAAGTGAAAATGCTATTCAGAATCAACACTATCGTCCCATCTGTCTTATAAATGTGAGTTTAATTTTTTTACTAAGGTGGGTGATGACTGCAAGTGCACAGATTGTTTGTAACTAGTTTCGAAATAAAGATATCGATCCCACAGGGAACATGAGTCTGAAGTCTAATGACTCTTGAAATAAATACTAAAATAGAAATGCTAAATAAAGTTCTAAGTGACAAGATAAAATGCGAGTATTGTGCAAAAAGGTGTTTTGGGGTTTTTGGTATAAGAGAACAACGAGTAAAGTAAACAAAACTGAATACAAAAAGTAAGTATCGTGTATGTAAAAGAGATTTGAAACTTCAGTGGGAAAAGGCATTCTCGGAGATTAGCAGATACACCACTAGCATTATAAAGGGCTAAGGTAAAGATTATTATCATGAATATTCTCAACTATGTATGTATGGGAGGAACTCCGTATTTGGATAAACAGGCATCAACCACTTCTCACATCATCCTCATGACCACATCAGACAACAATCAACATCAATTGAATTACTACGCTATTAAGGGACTTAATCCCGCAGGATGTATCCCATGGCGCCATGGATAGTGTTCCGTGAGTTTCCTCGGTTCCCAAGTTGGTATGTAAGGAGTATCAACATCTTTATAGTCATTGTAAGTGCTAACACACCTACGTCTACCAACAAGTAGTTCCCTCCATCAAGTCCCCACAAGAGGCAAATATTGAGAGGTCGACTTCTCCCAATATCAAGATGAAGACAATCTAACACATGGTCACAGTGATGAATATCATAATAAACTTTATCTTATTTCAATCTCATGCTAGGGTTTCTCCATCACCCCAAGAACTAATGATCTACTCAGACATGGAGGCAATCAACATCATGGCAAAGACAATGGAATCTATCATAGATGAATAGTACTTGTATAAATCCACAACGAGTATAGAAATTATAACAAAATCTAGACAAGATGTAGAGGGGATGGATGGAGATGGTGGTGATGCAGCGGTTGACGGTGAAGATCGATGCCTTAGCCTCCTGGATCTGCGTAGGGCGAAGATGGATCCCCGATGGATGAGTTCCCCCTTCAGATGCCTTCCGGAGGTGAGGTTTCGGTGATTTCTGGGTGTTCTGTATGTCGTCTCTCCGATCCAGTTGCACGGGGTGAAACTATTTGAGGAGGCGGTGTCGATGTCAACTATACGGCGGAAACTATACGACCGGAAAATTTATTCCTGCCGTATAGTTGGTCGTTAAACCCACTGTATCCTCTAATTGCTTTGGGTTTTCTTCTGGTGTGTTATTAATATTTCCCAAATAAGCAATTTACGTTGTTTTTGGCTCCTTTTCACTCCAATATAACTGGTCCAAGAATTGTGTCCATCGTATCCATCATCTGATCCGATCCTGGTGAAAATAAACATAAAAGATGCACGCGAATGCCGTAAAATACCAAGATCCTACCACTATAATGCAAAATAATAATATAAAATATGATGCAAATATACACTCATCAACTTCCCCAATCTTAGACTCTTTCTCATCCCGAGCAAGTTTAGCTTAATGGATGTGATCCTCATATTCATGAAGCCGAGTCGATAAAAAATGAGACAATTGCAGCATGTGTTTATCATATAGAATACATATAAATAAGTTCATGAATAGTACCTTAATCGAACCATCTGAATAATACTAGCAGGCTTCCACACCTTAGCAACTAACACTTCACAAAAGATTACTCTCAACATGATCTAGAAGTATTCGGTTCGACCAAATGGGTTGGTGAGGTAGTCCCAAGTGTTTTAGGATTAACATATTCACTTGGTATTCAAAATCTCAAACGTCTGTTTATCTTACTACAATATAGTGGTATATACCTATTTGCTCTTTGCATATTCGCTCTTTCTCTTTCTCTTTCTTTTCTTATTTCTCTATATATATTCATGCTCACACTTTTGTTTAAGTTTTGTGAAAAGGAGCTAGCCATACATTCCACCTCACGTAGGAGTTTAAAGTTTAACAATCTCAAATACCAAATTCCAAGTATATATGAAGCATCTTTATAACTTGAATATTCTACCTCAACTTGTTCTCACTCTATTTGATAGCACTTTTGATTTCTCCTTTGTTCAAAGTTTTCCTTTTTCAACTTAACTACTCCCTCTGTCCGGAAATACCCTGCATTCTGGGTTTAGTCAAGGTCAAACTTTGTGAAGTTTGACCAAACATACAGAAAAATCTATATACATCTATAATACAACATAAGTACCATTAGAATCGTCATAAGATATATTTTCATATTATATACATTCGGTGTTATAGATGTATATAATTTTTTCTATACATTTGGTCAAACTTTACAAAGTTTGACCTTAATTAAACCTAGAATGCAGGGTATTTCCAGACAGAGGGAGTAATTAGATAATTTCTCCTATCTGTAAATCAAACCATTAACATATAACATATTGATCAAATTATCTTTGTATGTTCCGTTAATACCAATGATGTGGAAGACTCATATTGCTATCATCAAGTGCAAGTAAAAATATACTCAAGCCATTCATATATCCAATAAGACAAACTCAAACTCAATAATGCTTCATATATTATAATAAACTTAGAATTCCATAAAAGGGATTGACTATTCCTGAAGGGAATTCTAATGATACAAACTTTATTTATGAGCTTGAACTAATGCAAAATTAGAATAGTAGTAAAAACTTATAAGATAGATTACAAGGTCTTAAAGATCTCCCCAAGCTTAGAATCAAGCCAGGCGGGATCAAATAATCCATCGCAATCATTTGATACCGTGATTTATTGTAGATCACTGTGGCGCCATGGCATGTAGCACCGCGGTGCGTAGCTTCTCTTCACGGGCCAGCTTGAGATGGAGGGATTGATTGACAGCTTCCAGTTCTTTAATATGTAGCTTGTAGAAAAGATTATTTCCCTTTAGCACTTTCACTTGTTCTTTAATGAGATCATTGTTGCTTTGGAGGTTTTGTATCACCATAAGACTCATAGAAAATCCTGCTTCAGTGGTCTGCTTGATATCTTCATCAAGTTTATCAAGATAAAATCGCAGCCACCAAAGATGTCTAGGTGTCCCTGGCGCCTCCTTCTCCATTACTGCGATCTTCAACTCGAGGGCTTTCAACTCCCTCTTCCGGCGTTGATGGTCGGCATTAAAAAGCTCCATAGGGACGCCCTTGATCTCCTTGTCCTTCTTGCTATTTCTCCCAACCTCCATAGGGACTTCTCTCCCTGGCTTCCTGGTCCTCGCCTTACGTAAGAACAAGAGGTAGATTCGTTCCTAGTGATTTTGGTTAGAGGAGGGTACAATGGCAGTATATAAGAGGGGTAAGAGGTCGATAAAACTCGCGAGAAACACCAAATTCACGCCCAAGAAAAGAATCCTAACGGAATAGGAAAAGAAATCACGATTTCAGAGGAGTCCTGTCGCGTAACGACCAACTATATGGTCGCGGCCAGTATAGCTCTGACCGTATAGTTGGTTTCGGGCAGATATTTCCAAATATCTCGAGTCCATGTCAGTTAGATTACCGACTAGGAACCGACAAAACATTTTTTTTAGATGAATTAAATAAGAAAAAAAAGGGTCCATGATATAGAAGCTTTAATGGCCAACTATATGACAGGAGATTTTTCTCTGCCGTATAGTTGCGCCCATATAGATACTGGACATTGAAAAATATTTTGCAGGGGATACAGTACCTTTAACGACCAACTAGACGGCGGGAGATATTTCTCCGGCCATATAGTTATAAAAACCTCGAAAATTTCAAAAAAAAACAAGAGGAATTCAAAGGAAAAAAACTTAGAAGTAAAACTGTGAAGACAAAGCACTTATTAGAGGAAGAAAACTTACCTTTCACTTACCATTTATTTAGTCGGGAGTGACAAGCTCTTCCAACAAGTACTTCTTCTTTTTGGGAGGAATCGACCTTAGTTCATCTAATAATTCTTGAAAATGAAAATCACCAGGACTAAAGCTTCTCTCAATAAGATTGGTACCTTGCTGGGCAAATATAGATGCTGCATCCACTACCTTCGCTTCTTGTCTCTACATAATTTGCAACTCAAATTCTTGAAATAAAAGGATCCAACGGATCAGTCTTGGCTTATGAATCTTCCTCTCAAGGAGTTTTTTTAAACCATCATGATCCGTATGAACTCTTACTTTTGCATCAACTATATAAGAATGAAATTTATCGCAAGAGAAAAATACAGTAAAGAGTTTTCTTTCTTCCTTAGGATAATTCTTTTGAGCACTATTGAGAGTTCTACTAGCATGATATATAATATTAAATCTGCGATCTATGTGTTGTCCCAGAGTTACTCCTACAACATCATCACTATATTCAGATATTAAATCAAAAGTCATATCCCAAATAGGTGGTTTAATGATAGGGGCATGAGATAAAGCATATTTAAGTTTATCAAAGGCAATAAGGCATTTATCATCAAAATTAAATATTACTCCCTTATGCAACAAATTAGTTAAAGGTTTAGAAATTCCATAAAAATTCTGAATGAACCTTCTATAAAAACCCACATGACCAAGAAAACTTCTTATACCTTTTATGTCCCTTGGTTGTGGCATTCTCTCTATTGCTTCAACTTTAGCCCTATCTACTTCAATACCCTTACCTGATACCTTATGTCCAAGGACTATGCCTTCTTTGACCATGAAATGGCACTTCTCCCAGTTTAGAACAATATTGATTTATTTGCAATGCTGCAAAATTCTTTTGAAATTATCCAAGCAACTAGTAAATGAAGTTCCATAGACAGAAAAATCATCCATAAATACTTCCATCATCAGTTCTATAAAATCTGCGAAAATAGCAATCATGCATCTTTGAAAAGTAGCTGGAGCATTATATAAACCTAAAGGCATGCGTAGGTAAGCATGTAAACCATAGGGACTAATGAAAGTTGTTTTAAGTTCGTCATCAGGATGAATAGCTATTTGGGAAAAATAGAGTATCCATCCAAGTAGAAAAAATGAATGTGGTTTGCTAACATCTCTAGAGTTTGATCTATGAACGTTAAAGGGTAGTGATCTTTCCAAGTTTCCTTATTCAATTTCCTAAAATCTATGCACATCCTATGTCCAACAATAGTTCTTGTAGGTATCAATTCATTGTTTTCATTAGGAACAACAGTAAAAGACGCCTTTCTTAGGAACACAATGAACAGGACTTACCCATTCACTTTATTTTATAGGATAGATTATACCTGCATCCAGTAGGCGTACTATTTCTTTTCTTACCACTTCCTTCATTTCAGGTTTTAGCCTTCTATTAAATTCTGCAACTGATTTAGCACCTTCCTCCATGAATATTCGATGGACGGTTATCATAGGACTAATGCCCTTCAAGTCGTCCATTGAGTATCCAAAGGCTTTGCGATGCTCCTTTAGTACCTTCATGAGTTCTTCTTCTTCATCCCCTGAAAGTTTAGCACTAATAATAACAGGGAATTTATTAGTATTATCCAAAAATCTATATTTAAGATTATCTGGTAAAGTTTTTAATTCTGGGGGTGGTAATTCTTCACCCACTCTCTTTTCTTGCTCTTCAAAATCCTCATCAGTTGGATGTCCTAAAATGGGAAGTGAATCAAATTCACTTTCTAATTCTTCTAGAGACATGTCCTCCATAATTATTTATTCACAATTTGAGTCTTCATTTATTTCTTCTTCTTTATTACTAAAGAAGAGAGCCGCCATATCCTCAATAGTTTTACCTTTCTCTTCTTCTTGTATAAGTAGAGGTTTGTCTTTAAATTTGGAAAAGTGGAATTCTTTTTCCGCTTTCCCAAGCTTAAGAGATACAATATCCTTTTTGAAGTCAACTATGGCACCTACATTACTCAAACATTTTCTTCCAAATATAATTGGGCAAAGAGTGTCAGCTGGCATATCAACAACTACAAAATCAATAGGAAATTTTTTATTGCCAATTGTGACAGTTGCATCTTCAACTATTTCCATTGGAATTCTAAAATTTTTATTGGCTAACATGATTGTCATATCAGTATTTTCTATTGTAGCCGGTGCTATTTCTTATTTTACTTCTAAATAAAAATCATAAGATATAACATTAACTGTGGTGCCAAGATCACATAGACCATAATGCGAGGTTTATTTAAATATGTAGGGAAGAATAGGCTTACCTACATCTTTTACCTTAGTTTTACCTTCAACCAATATAGAAGTCTCTTCATCAAGTTCAACTATGTTACCATGTGCATACATAGCCATAATTGCTTCCTTGGTTACCTCTTCATCTTTGGTTTCTTCCAGATGTTCTTCAACTTTTGGCACACTTTCCTCTTCTTTCTTCTCCTGTATTGCTTTAACCTGTTCATATTCCAAAATATGCTTCTGTGCAGTGTTAGGGAAAGGTATCTCATACATTGGTTCTAGGGAGGCCAATGTTGCTTTAACTTCTCTTTTCTTCTCAGGTTCGAGTGGTGGATCATACTTGGCCGAATCCTCTTTTGGAGCTTTGATGTGTTCTATAAAATCTTTAACAACTTGTAGCATAAGATCTGAATCTAAATAAAGTTCTTTAGATAATTCATTAACATGGCCCTTCTTATTATTGTCATGAATACACTCATAATCTATTTCTGTGCCTCCTTCACTTTCTAGACCAAAATTCCATGAAACTCTATGATCGCGAATTCTATTAAGTAAAGCCCAAGATTTAGTTATGGGTAAATCCATAAAAGCTCCTCTCGCGCAAGAGTCTAGTTCAATTTTATTAGGTTCAACTAAAACACCATAAAAGATATGCAATAAATACCATTCAGGAAAATCATGATAAGAACATTTATTAAGTAAATCTTTAAATCTTATATAAGCTATTACTAGTCCTTCATTAGGATGGTTCCTCCAAGTCATTATAAGACGCCTGATTCCAAAAGATTTTGATAATGGATAATATTTGGATAGAAATTCACAAGCTAAATTATTCCAGGTAGTAGTGGCTTAGTAGTGGCTTCTGAGGGTAAATATCTATACCATGAGAGAGTTGTACTTGTCAAATTTTTACTAAAGAGTTTCAGCCTTACCTCATTAGCAGTATACCCCGGTAACTGGAAAGTGCCACATATATCTTTGAAGCATGCAATATGCTCATATGGATCAGGATATTCTTCACCTCTAGTAAATTGCTTCTTGTGTAGAATACAAAGTAGTAGAGGATTTATTTCAAACCCCCTTGTCTTCTCGTTAGAGTTGTCTCTTTTATAAATATCATAGGACTTCCCAAAGTGGCTGAGTGGATTAGCACTATTCATATGCTCAAACTCCATCCTGTTGGTGGAAACCTATAACTCTAAACAAAACTTAGCAAGACTAAAATAAATAAGCAAAAACTAAAATACCTACAATGCTTAGCTCCCCGGCAATGGCGCCAGAAAATAGCTTGATGACTGCAAGTGCACATATCGTTTATAGCTAGTTTCAAAATAAAGATATCGATCCCATAGGGAACCGGAGTCAAGTCTAATAACTCTTGAAATAAATACTAAAATAGAAATGCTAAATAAAGTTCTAAGTGACAAGATAAAATGCGAGTATTGTGTAAAGGTGTTTTGGGTTTTTGGTATAAGAGAACAATGACTAAAGTAAACAAAACTGAATACAGAAAGTAAGTATCGTGTATGTAAAAGAGATTTGGAACTTCAGTGGGGAAAATCGTTCTCCGAGATTGGCGGATACACCACTAGCATTATAAAGGGCTAAGGTACAAATTATTATCATAAACATTCTCAACTATGTATGTATGGGAGGAACTCTGTATTTGGACAAACAGGCAACAACCACTGCTCACATCATCCTTATAACCACAGCAGACAGCAATCAACATCAATTGAATTACTGCGCTATTAAGGGACTTAATCTCGCAGGACATATCTCATGGAGTCATGGATAGTGTTCCGTGAGTTTCCTCGGTTCCCAAGTTGATACTTTAGAAGTATCAACATCTTTATAGTCACTGTAATTACTAACACACCTCCATCTACCAACAAGTAGTTCCCTCTATCAAGTCCCCACAAGAGGCAAATATTGAGAGGTCGACTTCTCCCAATATCAAGATGAAGACAATCTAACACATGGTCACAGCAATGGATATCATAATAAACTTTATCTTATTTCAATCTCATGCTAGGGTTTCTCCATCTCTCTAAGAACTAATGATATACTCAGACATGGAGACAATCAACATCATGGCAAAGACAATGGAATCTATCATAGATAAATAGTACTTGTATAAATCCACAACGAGTACGGAAATTACAACAAGATCTAGACAATATGTAGAGGGGATGGATGGAGATGGTGGTGATACAGCGGTTGACGATGAAGATCGATGCCTTAGCCTCCTGGATCTGCGTAGGGCGAAGGTGGATCCCTTGTGGATGAGTTCCCCCTTCAGATGCCTTCCGAAGGTGAGGTTTCGACGATTTCTGGGTGTTCTGTATGTTGTCTCCCCGATCTAGTTGCACGGGGTGAAACTATTTGAGGAGGCGGTGTCGGCGCATTAAACCCACTGTATCCTCCAATTGCTTCGGGTTTTCTTCAAGTGTTATTAATATTTCTCAAATAAGCAATTTATGTTGTTTTTGGCTCCTTTTCATTCCAATATAATTGGTCTAAGAATTGTGTCCATCTATCCATCATCTGATCTGATCCTGGTGAAAATAAACATAAAAGGTGCACGCGAACGTCGTAAAATACCAAGATCCTACCACTATAGTGCAAAATAATAATATAAAAAATGATGCAAATATGCACTCATAAGTGGGTAAGAACTGTATTACATCGATTGCTCACAAAGTGATTAGGCCTATGCAAGCGACATTTATGTCCGACAAACATATTCTTGAGGGGGTATTCGACCTGCATGAAATCATTCACGAGATTCATAGGAAGAAAATGGATGGGGTTCTTCTTAAGATAGACTTCGAGAAGGCCTATGGTAAAGTAAATTATTCTTTTTTACAACAAGCTATGCATGAAAGGTTTTGATCCTACTTGGTGGCAATGGATCAATGAGTTTTGTGAGAAGAGGGTGCGTGGGCATTCGGGTTAATGATGATATTGGATACTATTTCTAGACTAAGAAAGGCCTAAGACAAGGAGATCTGTTATCATCGATCCTTTTTAATTGCTAGAGCAAAGGAAGTTGGTCAAGTAGAAGGTCTCATACCTCATCTAGTTGAGGGTGGTGTATCTATTTTACAATATGCTGTTGATACAATTATTTTCATGGAACATGACTTGCAGAAAGCTTTGAACATGAAATTAATTCTTTGTATCTTTGAGCAATTATCAGGTCTAAAAATAAATTTTCATAAAATCAAGATTTTCTGTTTCGAGAAAGCAAAAGAGATGGAAGATCAATATATGGAGATTTTTGGTTGTGAGGTTGGATCATTCTCTTTTAGATATCAGGGAATTCCAATTCACTTTAGGAAGTTAAAAATGGTGAATAGAAACCCGGTTGAAGACCGATTTGAAAATAAATTGGCATGTTGGGTAGGCAAATTATTATCATTCGAAGATTGTTTGGTATTAATCAACTTTGTTCTAAAACAAGCTTGAAAATGTTTATATTGTCACTCATGGAGGTTTCAAAAGGGGTTCTGAAAAGATTAGACTTTTCTGTTCTTGTTTCTTTTGGCAGAGTGATGAGCATAAAAAAATATTGTCTAACAAAATGGAATATTATTTGTAGACCAAAGGATCAAGGTTATCTCGATGTTGAGGTTTTAGACATAAAGAACAAATGTTTAATCATCAAGTTATTTTTTAAACTTTAAATGAAGAAGAGGGTATGATAAGAACTAATTAAAAATAAATACCTTCATTCTAAAATCATGTCCCAAGTTCAATCAAAATCTTCAGATTCAGCTTTCTCGAAAGGTCTTATGCGTTTCAAAGAGGATTTCTTTTCTAGAGGCTCTTTTAATGTTCGAAACATAAAGAATACTAGATTTTGGAAAGATTCTTGGCTAGGTGACACTCCCCTAGCCTTCCAAAACCCATCTTTGTATAACATTGTACAACGAAAAGATGTTTCTGTTGCACAAGTGGTATCCAATAATCATCTGAATATTACCTTCCATAGAGCCTTAACTAGAAATAAATGGACAAGATGGTTATATTTAATAAACCCTGTGATAAATATTCATCTAATTGATGAGGATGGTCAGTTTATATCGGAACTAACATCATCTAGAAACTTCATGGTCAAATCGATGTATGTAGACTTACTCAATGGGCTTCCTATGTAAGTATATTGGAAAAATTAAAGTTCCACTAAATATTAGAATATTTATGTGGTTCCTAAACCGTAAAGTTATTTTAACAAAAGATAATCTGGCTAAATGGAATTGACATGGAAGTCAAAATTATTGTTTTTGTGATAATGATGAGTCTATACAACATCTTTTTTATGGATTGTCCGTTTCCAAAGATTATATGGCATATTGTGCATATGGCTTTTAACCTAGCCCCCTTAAGAAATATTAAGAGTTTATTTGGGAATTGGCCGGATGCATGTGTAGATAAACAAGAGAAAGCTCAAATACGAGTGGGTGGTTGCGCTTTACTCTAGACGATATGGCATATTAGGAATGATATTGTTTTTAACAGGACTTACAATTCTTTCTTTTTGCAGGCTATTCCTTTGACTACCCACTTGTTCCGTATGTGGTCCTTTCTTCAGCACGAGGATCGCAGGCTGGTCATGAATTTTGGGTGTAGCCGTTTGGAAACGGTTGCACGGAACTTATTGAGCCGGTGTGGCTGGTGTTTTATAATAAAATATCTTGTTGATGCGTCAAGAGACTTTTAGGATGAGGCGTCGAAAGTTTTATTTTCTTGTTTTCTTTAGATGGCTAATCCATATTGCAACACTTTGTGACCCATGAGTTAGTTTTTTGTTTTTGTTTTTTAAGACATATGTCATAATTTTAACAAATTAATAAATGCTATATGCATCAGTCGATGCAGAGGCCGGAGCTTTTTTTTCCCTTCTCAAAAGGACAAGTGTGTTTTATATTCCCTTTTTCTGTGTGATGGAGCATGCATGCATAGGGTTATTATTTTCATTTGTACTTGAAATGTTCGATAACTAGACAATGAAAGTGGTTGTGTGCATCAATCGATACACAGATCGATGGTAATGCCTATTTTTAAAATAAGTTGAAGTTTGTGTAAGATGATAGTCGTATTTTTATGACCCATAAAATCCAACCAACCAAACAAATTTGATTACAGAGGACAATGCGGAGTAATACTAGTAGGACTAAAATGATAATTTGTTTTAGCATATGTGGAGGACTCTTTTGATTCAAAGGAGTCACATAGAAAATTTGGAGGATTTTAGTGCTTAGAAAAAAATCATAGATATCGTTTGATCCGTAGGGTTAGATCCTTTAGAAAATTTTCCATATGATTACACTTGCCTATGTTCTGGAGAAAGTTTTTCTTTATTTTTATTCAAACAACGCTTGAAGAAAATTCCTGTAGATCCCACATTCTATAGGATTCAGCTGGACATGAAATTCTAATTATGTGTTTTTTCGGTTCCTGTGTTTTTTCTAATCTGCCAATCAAATACCTAGGCCATAACAATTTGCTATATTGCCACATATCTTCATATCTGAAAATTACGGCAGGTCTCACTGTCTCACGTGCCATTGGAAGGGGTAAATTTTCTTACATGATCAGCCATTGGAAGAAGTACATGGCACGTCATGATGACAAAACAGAGTAGCGGTAAGCTATGTGGCGGCCAAAGTCATCGGGATAAATTTAACACACTTCACTCCCCATACTCGAGTGCAGCAGTGCGATAAGTCTTTGCTCTCAAATCAAACTCACCCAGGCTGATCTCCTCACAGTTCTCTTACCGTCCCAATGCATCAACATGATGATGAGTTGCATTCAAGGAGGCACAGCTGGTCTTCACTGCTCTATGTATTGCCAAGAGGAACCATCTAGTAGAGCCGGTACATGATCTATGTAGTACTACCTCCCTTGTTCAAAGCTCCATCATCATCAGCATGGCACATCACCTCACTCCCCAGGATTCGATGCTGTGAACAATGATCATGTCCTTTTTCAAGATTTTGGAGATCGTCAAAGAACGTGATAATTTTTACTCTTTTTGGGTCCTGTAGATTCTGCAGACACTTCTTCAACATCTTGACCGACCGGCTAGCTAGTACTACAAAAGTTGTTCTCTGTAGCAGGACGAAATATAGTGTAATTTGTGCTTAACTATTTTTAATCACATTTCAAGCTCTCGAATGAACAACGTCCTATTTTTATCTCCTTATCTTTTTTTTTTAGAAAATAGTCCTATTTAGTTTTGTAATCAAGGCTCAAGTTCAGACATGTGAGGATCTCGAACCTGAAATGTGTTGATATCTGAAGAAGTTTTGTTCTTTTTTTTTCTTTTGCCCACAACGCCCCAGATCATGCTCAGATATTGTTCCTGTAACTGACCCTGTTTCTTACATGAATCTGCTAGTACTAGTAGTACTCCATTCGAAGGAGTATGGAGCAGGCACAAGTTACCAAAGAAGTATGGTAGGTTCCCTGCAGAATAATCTGAGATTTGATTTGGATTCTTGGTCTGACTTGACATGTTGACCTTGGAACCCAGCTGCAGATCTGTCCCGGCTCTGCCTGCAACAACCATGATGGCAGAGCCAACTGAAGTTGCAGCCTCTTCTTCCTTCCTTCCTCCATTCCTGACAGGTCATGCATGATCATGCCTCGAGACTCAACTTACGCAAGAGAGGAAGGAAAAAAGAAAACAAAAAGGTCTGCCATTGCTGTGCATCTTCTCGAGCTTGGACAGATAGGGTTTCAACTTGGCCATTACTAGTAGGAGGGTGTGAGCTCAGCAGTACTTCACCCTGTCACACGCACCTGTCACGTACTCCTCAGCTGCTAGTGGAGTACTCTACTCCAGTGGCAGGAATTAATCAGGATGGATTTCGTTTGCTATGCGTGTCCTGTTGCGTCTATACTGGAGCTGGAGTGGAGGATTTCATGGGCATGCCTGCTGGCTTTGCAGACTTGGTTCGGTACATGTCAGCTGTCAAAGGAGGAGGAGGAGGAGTAAAAGCCTTGAGAATGATGGCTTCTCTCTCCTTCCTCTACACCCGATCAATGGATCATCTGCAGATAGTCTGACCTGTGCCTTGACTTGGTTTCCACCACCTTAAAATTCTACTCCCTCCGTTCGGAAATATAAGACATTCTAGCTTTGTGAAACGAACGTATCTAGACACCTTTTAGTGTATAGGTTCACTTTAAACCTCTACGAACCTATACACTAAAACACGTCTAGATACATTCGATTCACAAAGCTAAAATGTCTTATATTTCCGAACGGAGGGAGTAGTAGGGAGTATGTGACAAGTCATATCGAAATCAAGCTTCTTTCTCTGGCGACAAAAAACCGAAGACTTATATATGAAGCATTTTTTTTTTGTCATGAAACTTTCGGGGAGGAAAAACTAGATCTTTTTTGCCATTCTAGAGACTAGAAGATCTAATTTTTCAGCTCCTTTTTAAAAACATTGTCTGAAGGTTCGGACTTTGCCTGGTATTGTTTAACTCCACGAGGGAGGTCGGGAGGAATTTTAGTGGGCGTCAATATATTGTCATTTCACGTCACAACGTTGTTTCTTTGATTCACAAAAAAAGGGACGTTTTTTTCTCGAGATCATTGTGTTAAGTTTCATGAGGTATCCAAAGTTAACTGTTTTGAATGGTCCTTAAGTAGCGGTATATATTGGGGCAGCTCAAAATGCATAAGAAACCGGAGTTTCTAGCGGAGCTGGTCTGAATATGCGAATCAAATACCTTGCCTCTATTAGTAGGAGAAATTTTCAATATTATCCATTGTCAGGATGAGAAAAACAATGGCAATTTCAATCATTTTGAATGCCGTGAGTCTTAATCTAAAAGAGATTGCACTTTAGGACACAATTTACACGGACAAATCGGAGAGAAACAACATGTGAGAAACTAGACCAAATCTTAGCGAGTGTCGAACGAGAACACAAATTTCATCTAGTGAATGTTTGTTCTCTAACTAGATAAGGGTCCGATCACACTCCCTATTGCATATGAATTGAGGCTATGATCCGATTACAAGGTTTGATTCCACGATGAGGAGAAGCTAGGTACAGAGTAGAGGAATTCGCCGCCGCCGCCAGTTGCCGTGATCCCCTGGGATACCCCTGCTCCCTGTCTGATGCCTACTTAAGGATCTACTCGTTGCCCGTCACGGGACCCATTGTGGGCCGATGAACTTGCGGTTGGGCCGGACGAAGCGTTTGGGCCGGGCCTGCCTTGTGGATACACCCATCTCCTCTTCTGGTTGGGTTGTGCCTGGAAGGGTGCTGACATACCCTCCCCCTTGAGAAACGGCTTGCCCCCAAGCCGTCGTCTCTGGAAATTTCTGTCGCAGAGTTTCCTTGTCTTCCCAGGTAATGTCCAACACTGCTGGGTCAGACCATTTGACTTGCACCTGTTCCTTTCGTCCATGTGGTCCACGTTTCCATCGGCTTGCCAGAATCTTGACAGGAGTAACAATGGTGTCAGTAATAACTGGAAGTTGTGAGGACGTAGGTATACCTGGAAGGAGGGCCTTCCGTAACTGTGATACGTGGAAAACCGGATGAATCTTGGAAGTGCTGGGCAAGGCAATCTCGTAAGCTACAGGATTGATGCAGGTCTTGATTAAGTAAGGGCCGAAGTACCAAAAGGCGAGCTTGTGATTAGCGCGGCGAGTCACCGACGATTGCACGTACGGCTGAAGCTTCACAAAAACTGAATCACCCACTGAGAAAGTGTGAGGAGTCCTTTTCTTATCTGCCTGAAGTTTCATTTGCTCCTTCGCATGATTCAGGTTGTGTTGGAGTAATTCTTGCATCAGTTGTCTTTCTTCGAGCCATTCTTTCAGAGGAGGGACAGAGCAGACTGTGGCTGGTTCGATCCCCCAGTGTCGTGGTTCATGTCCATACAATGCCACAAAAGGTGATGTTTGCAAAGCTGAGTGGGGGCTAGTGTTGTACCAATACTCTGCAAGTGATAGGTATTGATTCCACTTACCCGGACATGCGTGAGTGAAGCAGCGTAGGTATATCTCCAGACATTGGTTCACGCGTTCTGATTGCCCATCAGTTTCTGGGTGATATGTTGAACTCATTCTCAGTTCGGTGCCGACAATGGGGAAGAATTCCTTCCAGAATCTGCTGGTGAAAATGGGGTCCCTATCTGACACAATGTTCTCTGGTGTACTGTGTAGCTTGAATACGTTGTCGGTGTACGCCAAGGCCACTTTGGCATTCGTGAATGGATGATGCAAGGGTATGAAATGCGTGTAGCGCGTCAGCTTATCGACCACAACTATGATACAGTTGGCTGATCCCGAGGTGGGTAGGCCCTCGATGAAATCCATCATTACCATCTTTCATGCTTTGTCAGGTGTAGGCAGAGGCTGGAGAAGTCCTGGGTACTGACCCGTTCGGGTTTAGCTTGCTGACACGTCAGGCATGATTGCACGAATTTCTTGACAATGGCTTTCATCTTGGGCCAAGCAAAGAGCCTGCGCAAGCGAGTGTAGGTGACTGGGAAAAGAGTGGCCTCCTACAGTACTAGAGTGGAAAGAAATCATCATCTGCTCTTGTAGATTAGGTCCACCACCGAGCCATATACGTCCTCGGAAGTAAAGGATACCATTGTCAACCGAGAATCGGCCTTGAGCATCTGGACCTTGTTGTAATTTGGTCATTAACCTCTGAGCAGAAGTGTTCATTGCATAGCTTGCCTTGATATCATCCAGCCATGCCGGCCGACAGATACTGATGGCAGACAGAGACACATGAGTGTCATGCCGATGGCGAGAGAGAGCATCGGCTGCTCTATTGTCAGTACCCTTGCGGTAGGCAATTTTGTATTGCAAGCCCAGAAGCTTGGTAAAGGCTTTCTGCTGCCAAACTATGGTCAGCCTTTGTTCTTCGAGGTGAACCAAACTTTTTTGGTTTGTCCGAATCACGAACTCTTGGTGCTGGAGGTATGATCTCCATTGTTCTACTACCATTAGGATGGTGAGGCACTCTTTTTCGTAAGTAGACAGTCCTCTATTTGTGATGCTTAAAGGTTTGCTCATGTAGGCAATTGGATGCCCTTCTTGCTACAGTACAGCTCCCACTTCGGTGTCACATGCGTCTGTGTTAATCACAAAAGTTTTTGTGAAATCTGGTAGCTTAAGGACTGGTGCTTCCTCCAGGTTTTTCTTGAGTAGTTCAAAAGAAGTGTTGGTTTCTTCTGTCCAGACGAAAGGGACATTTTTCTTCAGCAAATTGAATAGTGGTCTGGCTAGAATCCCAAAGTGGCGCAAAAACTTGCGATAGTAACCTGCTAGGCCTAGGAAACTGCAGATCTCCTTGCTGGTAGTGGGAACTGGCCAGTGCGCCACTTTCTCTATTTTTGTTGGATCTAGGCAACACCAGACTGATCGATGATATGTCCTAGATATGCAATTCTGGGTTGACCAAAAGAGCATTTAGACTTTTTGATGCGCCAATTGTCACGTTGGAGTAGCTCCAGCACTGCTTGCAAGTGAGAAGCATGGGAATCTAAAGTGTCACTATAGACGAGGATGTCGTCAAAAAAAACAACTACACACTTTCGTAGTAGTGGTTTCAGAGTTGAATTCATTGCCCCTAGGAATGTTGCCAGTGCGCCAGCTAGGCCAAATGGCATGATGTTGTATTCCCAATGGCCATCATGTGTCTGGAAGGCGGTTTTAAATTCCTCGCCTTGTGATAGCCGGACTTGGTGATATCCTGCACGGAGATCCATCTTGGAGAACCAACGTGCACCCGATAACTCATCCAGGAGCTCGTCAATGATTGGCACAGGGTATTTGCTCACTACTGTCATTGAGTTGAGAGCTCTGTAGTCGACACACAGCCGCCATGTACCATCCTTCTTTTTAACTAGGATGGATGGTGAAAAAAAGTGGTTGGTGCTTTTCTGAATAAAGCCGGATTGCAGTAATTCTTGGACTTGTCTGTCGATCTCAGATTTTAGCTCAGGCTTGTGTCGATATGCTCTGGCGTTTATAGGTTGTGCTCTTGCCATGAGAGGAATCCTGTGGTCGCAGTATCTTCTTGGAGGAAGATCAGTTGGTTCAGAGAAAACCTCAGAAAACTGCGCCAACACTTGTTGGATTTTCTCAGGTACCACTTCCTTTGTGTGTATCTCACCGTTGATCGCATAAATGTGAATCAGGTGAGCTACTGAGCCAGTTCTGCAAAGTGTCTTCAGTTCACTAGCTGAGATCGCTGAGCATTGTATATTGTTGACAGTGTGACCTGTGAGAATGGCATCCCCTTTTAAGATTTAAGATACATAGTCTTCTTCACCCAATCGATATCTGGATTATGATGCTCTAGCCAATCCATGCCCAATATGGCGTCGTAAGCTCCCAGAGGCAACACTTTTAGATCAGTATGAAATGTGTATCCCATCGATGTCCAAGCGCACTGAGGGATAAAGGAGGTGCATTGGTGTGAAGATCCATCTGCTACCCGAACTCTGCATGGTTTTGCTAGGAGTTGCATGCCTGGCAGTGAATCAGACAGTTGCTTATTGATGAACGAGGTGGAGCTGCCTGAATCAACCAATAGCAGTATTTCATGATCACCCATTCTTGCGTGAAGCTGTATCACCCATTCATTGCATATATAGAAATGGAGCACATCACTTCAGCTTCTGAATTTTCTGAACTAGCGGGTTCAGAACCAGTCATTTCATTAGTTGTAAACATTGCCAGCAGCTCTTCCACGACGTGCATTTGCACAGTTGCCGGGCACACGTGGTCTTATCCCCATCACTCGCCGCACTTGAAGCATAAGCCCTTGGCGCGACGGTAATCACGGAGTGCTTGAACTTTGGCATCACCACTTTTACGAGAAGCATCGAGACCAGGGTTGTCAGTCGAGTGGCCAGATGGAGTGGCAGGAGCAGACACTATCTATGTTGTAGTAGCCTTTGTAGGAAGTCTGATACAACGATACTCAATCTGGCGCGGAGGCGAGACACATTCTCCCTCGGTCACTTCCTCTTGGAGCAGTGCAAGAGAACATGCCGTGTCCAAGTCAGTTGGCCGCTGAACCATGACGACAGATCGGATGTACGCTCGTAGGCCCTCGACAAAAAGAGTAAGAAAATAGTAAGGGTACAAGATGATTCATCAATATATCAAAGTCGTTCTATGTATTCTGCAACTGTTGAGGTTTGTTTGATTGAATAGAATTGTCTAATAAGTAATTGGTGTCTATCACGCCCAAATCGCGTGCAAAGCAAAGAAGTAAACGATATCCATTTGAGGTTGCTATTTTCTTTCGAACAAACTGCAACCAAATGCCAGCCGCACCGGAAAAGTGGAGTATGGACATAGGAACCCAGTAAGACTCATGTATGGCAAACATTTGGAAGTATTGCTCAGCGAGGGTGATCCAGAGGTTAGGATTATCGCCGGTAAATGGAGGAAACGGGAAATTGGGGGCGTTTGAACCTAGGCCGGCTAGGATATGAGACGAAATCACTTGCGAGTCGGTGGAATTCGGGATCGAGTTCTGGAGGGAAAACGTACCCGTGACCGGGGAATCCGCCGACAACACGACGACCGCCGACGGTGATCCCCCGGGTATGATGTCCTCGCCGTGGCCAACTGGCACGTGGGTCGCTCTAGCGGTGTGGAGGGGAAACGCGGTGGCGCTAGGCGCCGTTGCGGACCCACCCGCAGCTTGCGCAGCCGTGGATGGCGCGTGCTGCATCTCCGTGACCTGCGCCTGGAGCTTGGCGAGGCGTGCTTCGAGGTCCGGCTTCCAACGGCACAAATTGGTGAGTTGCGCCGACATCGCCTCGGTTTGATTCACCAGCTTGTCGGTGCGAGATTCGAAGGAGCTCTTGAGATCCGCACGCATGGCGTCGAGGTATTCCTTCAACGCTGGGTCCATGGTGTCGATGAGGCGTCGTCGATCGGCGGTGTAGCGGCGGGTTTCAGGAATGGTGGTGGTGGGGGTGGCTAATCTGATACCATATGTTAGGGTTCCAGTGCAAATCACTCCCTATTGCATATGAATTGAGGCTATGATCCGATTACAATGTTTGATTCCACGATGAGGAGAAGCTAGGTACAAAGTAGAGAATTTGCCGCTGCCGCCAGTTGTCGTGATCCCCTGGGATACCCCTGCTCCCTGTCTGATACCCGCTTAAGGATCTGCTCGTTGCCCGTCACGGGACCCATTGTGGGCCGATGAACTTGTGGTTGGGCCGGACGAAGCGTTTGGGCCGGGCCTGCCTTGTGGATACACCCATCTCCTCTTCTGGTTGGGTTGTGCCTGGAAGGGTGCTGACACCTATGTTGCTAGATTCCGGTGAACAATCTCATCTGGGTAATTAAGCATATTTTTCATTTGAACTATCTTTGCAACGCCAAGATGATTTCTATGAGATGGTCGTCAGAGAGTAGGTGTCTATTAATTTTGTTATCAAATCTATGGAGGTATTTCAAAATAAGATCCATGCCTTCGAAAATTTCTTAGAGAATGAGTTCGCAATCAGAGTAGTGTTTATAAAAAAGAGAAATGGCAACTTCTAAGTATTACTAAACTTATTGCTCGGAAGGTATAAAATATCCCATCTCAATAATTTGGCAAGAGAGGAAATATGAAATGTGAATGATAAACTATTCGAGCTAAGACGGGGTGAAGAGTCCAAATAAGACCAGCAGACAAAAGTTAAACATATTCAAAAAGGGATAATAATAGGAATTTTATAGGGTAGTATTGTTGGAAGAAAAGTTTCTTTAAGCCCTTTGGATTGCAGGAATAGAAAAGTGGTCTGCGTAGGATTGATTTTCTGCGCTTCACGTTTCGTTTTGTAGTACCCAAATGAATAACATTCCTTCATGTTAATGCATCTACTAGTGCTAAAAGGGAGACTGGTATAATTTACTAGTCAAGAAACTCTGCACCCCATTGTTAAATGGGTCAAAGTTGGGCCCCGGTCCAATAGCTTTCCCGGCCCAAGTTGTGAATGCCATCAGCGGCGGTTAACCCAGTAATGACAGTAGTACTATTGTCTTTTTCAAAAACACGTGCGAACCTCGTATGTCTTCTTTCATTAAGATAGAGTTATGTTACAAGAGAGAACCAGGGTCGAACATCATCTCGCCTGGTACACCGCACACACACCTAGGTTACATCTCGCAGCGTTCCACTTGTGCCTAGCTTTGCCGCCCTCCACGGTTCAAAGGTTGCATGATTTCGCTGCACACTGCATGATTCGACGAAGATTTCTTGTCGAATACGCGGGCATTGCGTTCTAGCCACAATTATCTCACAACAAGCAAGACCAGGGCGTTGAGCTCCTTCCTGTTTTGTGATGCCACTGCCGCCGCCAGGGTGGGCCACCAGGTTCCCAAGCTGTCCTCCTCGGATGGTGGGAAGTGGTGGACGCCGAAATCTCTGAGACATTAAAACCACACTTCTCGCACGAATGGGCACTGCAAAGAGAGATGGTCCGTTGTCTCCAGTACCTAACAGCATAGCACGCAACTATCTGGGTGCTAAAGGCCGCGCCGCTGCAGCCTGTCCACTCTCCATAGCCTGTTGTGTAGGAAGGTCCACATATGCAACTTCACTTCCAGTGGCGCTATTGAGTTCCAGACCTGGCGAGCACCCGACATTTGTTCTCTGCCCAGAAACTGCATATCGTATGCAGATTTGGCCGTATAAGCACCACTAGCATTTAGCTTCCAAGTTAGAACGTCGGGTTCTGCCTTATGAATCGAGACCCTTCTCAGGCTATCCCAAAGCGTCAGATATTCCACGAGTGCAGGCACAAACGGTGTATTGCTGAAGGAACGCGCCCACGAGTGATCGGCGAGAGCCTTGGCCTTGGAGTCGCTCAGGTTTGCTGGTTAAACAAACGCAATCAGGTGGGTTGCCCTTTTACTGATGCTCCAGCCGTCAAGCCAATTGCCCGTCCAGAAGCGAATGCGCTCACTATTCCCCAACTCGCACCTTGTTGCAGCAACAGCGAGCTCCGTTGTTTCTTTATTCAAGGTAAAGCTGATCCCTTTCCAGGGCATGTCCTCTTCGCTATGATCCATCCACCAGTGAGCCCTCAAAGCCTGATTCATGAGCCACAAATTCTTAACACCCATCCCTCCTAGCAGCTTGGGGGTGCAAACTGTGTTCCAAGCCACTGGACAATGCCCCCTTCGTGGCTCCGTCTTTACTGTCCAAAAGAAACCCCTCTGAATCTTGACCAAGTACTCGAAGAGGCATGCTGGTAGGTCCAAAGAGAGCATGGGATCGATGGGTGTCGCGTTAAGCATGGAGTTCAGAAGGATCAGTTTGTCGCTCCGCTGTAGAAGGCCCGCCTTATAGGAAGGAATGTGGTTCGCCACTTTTTCCACCAACGGTTGCAGAGCGCTCTTCGACAACCGGATAGGCGAGAGCGCCATTCCCAAGTATTGAACGGAGAATGGCTTCATCGGGCATTGCAGAGCGGCCATGGCCAGGGAGAGATCGATCCCATTGCATCTGATTAGCAAAGTGGAGCTCTTGTCGAGATTGGAATGGAGCCTAGAAGCCTCACCAAAAACTTTTAGGACCTAAAGCGCTGCAGTTGCTTCGCTCGCCTCAGGTTTGATGAAGAGCACCACATCATCAGAAAATAGAGAAAGGTGATGTCAAATTCCACACGACCTGAAATCAGCAAAGAGCCCTTGCTCCTCCGCAAGCTTGAAAGCCGCATTCATCACATCCATGATCGAAATAAAGAGAGTTGGCGAGATTGGGTTGCCCTGCCTGAGTCCCCTCGCGTGCCAGAATTTTGTGCCCGCAGCTCCATTCAGCAGCACACGTGTGCTTGCGGTGGACAGAAGAGCGATCAACCGCGACACCCAGCGAGGCCCAAAGCCACTGTGCCTTAGAACCTGCAGCAGGAAGGGCCAGGATACGGAGTCGAACACCTTTGCCATATCCAGTTTGAGCATAAGGGCCGAAGATTTCTTCCTATGAAGCGCTCGGATCGATTTCTAAACCATGAAGAAGTTGTCATGGATCAATCTACCTTTCACGAATGTGCTCTCATTTGAGTCTACCATAGTTGGTACGATCCTCGCAAGCCACATCGACATAGCCTTAGAGACAATTTCACAATTCAGTGGACCAAACTGACAGTCCTGAAGTACTGACATCGATCGCCCCTTCCTTCTTGGTAAGAAGAGTGATGAATGCTTTGTTTAGACGAGCGAAGCCTCGGTGATCCGCACTATCAAAGCAGGAGATTGCTCTCATCACTGCATCCCTGACCATGGTCTAGCAAGCTTGAAAGAATCGCATCGAGAATCCATCAGGCCCCGGTGCCTTATCAGGAGGGAGGGCTCGAATTGCCTCCCAGATCTCTGCCTTAGAGAAAGGGTGCTCCAGTGCCGATGCCTCCATAGGCGGGAGGCTGAGCGCATTTAGATTGAGGGTGAATTCCCTTTCCATCGGCTTGCCAAGCAGTTCTTCGAAGTGTTGGGAAGCCATGCCGCTAATCTCTCTCGGGTCGGTAGCGGTTATGTTCCCTTTTCTAAGCCGAAAGATATGGTTACTCTTCTTTCTGATGCTAGCATGAATGTGAAAGAACGCTGTATTCGCGTCCCCCTCTTGTAGCCAGCCGATACGGGAGCGTTTCTTGGCGATCATCCGCTCCGGCGATGCCAGCCCTAATACACGCTTCTTAAGCTTCCCTCTGAGCCAGGCCTCATCGTTTGATAGGCCGCGGAACTCCATGGCCTTATCGAGCTGCAGAATTACCTCATTGGACAGGAGGATCTGCTCCTTCACATTTCCAATCCTCCGCTGACTCCATCTCGATAGCACCCTAGTCGTGGACTTTAGCCGGCGCTAGAGATCGATGAAAGGATCTTGGTGTGGCTCCTCCGCAAACCACCCTGCTGCCACAGCCTCCGCAAAACTAGCGAGTTTGGGCTAGAACGCCTGGAAGTGAAAGCGCGATTTATGCTGGAACAAAATGTTGGTTGACATCAAGATTGGGAAGTGGTATGACATTAAGGAAGACATCGCCTATAGGAGACAATTGGGGTACTAAAGATCCCAATCCACTGAACAGAACCATCGATCCAGCTTCTCCATCATAGCCCTGCGCCTCTCGTTGCTCCATGTGTATCTCCTTCCAATCAAGTCTTGTTCTTTTAGCTCCAGATCATTGATTAGTAACCTAAATCGGCTCATCTGCCTTCTGTTAATATGCCCATTATTCTTGTCAGCAACGTCGAGGATGAGGTTGAAGTCTCCCGTAACAGCCCACGTCCCCAGGAAGGAGGCACGCATGGCACGCAATTCATCCAGGAATTGGGCTTTAAGCCCATCATGGGTCGGCCCATAGACAGTCATGAGGGCCCAAGGGTCATTGCCTCCCATCGAAAATTCCACAGTTACAGAGAAAGAGTCCACCTGAGATCGAAAAACAGACACCTTCTCCGATTTCCATGCAACCACTATGCCACCAGCTGTGTTGATCGCTGGGAATACCATGAATTGATCGAACTGAGGCCCGAGAATCCTTGTGATGTCGAATGAGTCCACCATGGATAGTTTGGATTCGACCAGGCAAATGACTGTCGCACCTGCCTCCTCCACTGCAGTATGCACGACTGTGCCCCGATTTGGGGCATTCAAGCCGCGGGGATTCCACACTAGGATATTTTCGTTCTAAAGATCCATTACAAAAATTTATCTGCAGTCCACACAAGGACTCAACAAAAGAGTCCATCCAACTCATCAACGTCTAAGAAAAACATTTTAGCTAGCGCTTCAATACGTCCCTGTGAGAGTGGATCACGGAATAACTCAGCATACCGCTCCAGGCAGTCCATCAGCAACTCCTCCTCGATGTCGCAGATGCCAAGCTTGCCCATGAGAACGCGCTGGGCACGCTTGATGTAGGATGAAGGGAGCCCCTTGGACAACACTGCAATTCACGAGCTACGCCGGCACTACTCCTCCAGGACAAACAGACACCTTTGTCTCCCTTTTTGCACGCTGGACAGAGGAAGCAGGGGGTCCTCAATGTGCTGCCGAATCTGCCGAATCACACTCTAAATATCTCGAGCAGTATCACCGTTAGCACGCGAGGCAGGCATCATGACGGGAGAGGCTGGCGCCATGGCTAAGACACGCGAGCTCGTCGGGGAGGAAGAGTAGGCCCTCGGTGTGAACAAAGACAAGCCCGTGTTTCCCGGAGAGGCGGAGCGGCCGCGACCTGCCATCCTACTACGAGAACGAGCCTCCCTGCCCTGCGAGGCGCCATGGTTAGCGAGCGGAGGCTAGATGTTCGGGAGAGAGCTGGGGGAGCCACCGGCCGCTCCACCAAGGTGGTCCACTCCACTGTAGATCCTGCTTTGCCTTGGCGTATCCTACTCCCACATGCGCTCCACAGAAATGCCACCAAGGTCCTGCAAAGGTTGCCGATCGAGAGGGGCCCGCCATAGAAGGACGCAAAGCTGTTGTTTTTGTTGGTGCTGGCCACCCCTGGTCCGTCCTATCGGGCAGTGGCAGCGAAGCGCAAGAGGACGCCAGTTGTTGCAATCTGCAATGGTCTAGAACACCCGCCGCGCTTACTGCTCCACTAACTTCTTGGAGCGAAGCGAAACACTGTCCCACTAGATCAGCACCGTGGCCCACAAACGCCTGTCCCACACACGCAGGTCGTCCACTTTCCGAGTAGGTCCCCACCTCATTTGAATGACGGTCAACACCAGGGCCTTGACCACCAGCGATGAAACCCTCAACGACATCCGTCGGCGAGCCCAAGGAATCTGCCGACCCGACGGAAGAGCCAAAGAAGGAGGATCCCTCCTCAGGTGCTAAGAAGCCGCCACCGCCCCTACCACTAGGAGGCGAAAGGGGAGAAGGCAAGCGCGATCGCAATGGAGAGCGCGATGGCTGCAGGGGTGGCGGAGGAGGTGGGGATGGAGCCAGAGAGTCTTCATCATCCATGGGGACAACCTCGCCCTCCTGAAGGAAGTGGACCATGTAGCGCATGGTTTTCGCGCATCTGTTGGTGGCTGGCCCGCGGTGGTGACCTAGGGGTCTGACTTCCACCGGTGGCTCGTCCACAAATAGAAGACGCTCCACAGGCTTGCACCGCCATGTCCAGAAAGCGCGCCCTGGTCAAGAACTTCGACATGTCGTCTCGCCAGATGATTGGGCCGGAAATATCCACGATGAAGCCAAAGCCTGCCATGAGTGCCTCCGCTGAGCGTCGATTCCACATGTGACTGGGGACGCCCCTAAAATCCAGCGTCATGAGGTGGGGGTGCGTCACGGCATCGGCATGAGCCTAGCGTAACCAGCCCCTAATAGATAGGGAGAACCGAGGCCCAACCACTAGGCCACACGCCACCATCTTGGCCCTGAGCTGGACGTCTTTGCATAGGACCAGGATATCCTCCGGGGAGTATGCACGGATGGACATGAGCTAAGGTCAATGCCGATATGCTCATGCAGCAGAGTGGCATTGTCCGCTAGATCAAGCTCCGGCTGTTCGATGGTGATGGTGACCTCAACCGCCCTGCATAGCTCCTCCATGCGGCAGATCTCGTCAGAGTACTCGAGGAAGCAGGGGTTTTCCGCCAAGGGCAAACCTAGGGGAGGCCGGCAGGGCTCCGCCATCGCTTTCGCACGCGACATAGCTAACTACACGTTGAAGGTGGGGCCACACGCCGAGCTGTCCTCCGACCCCTCCCGAATGACTCTACTCCAAGGCCTGTCCACTGATGGCGCCTGAGAGCGCTTCATCGGGAAACCCCAAGAGCAAGGTGTGAAGCAGCACAACAGCAAGTCTTTCCTCAGTAAGAAACCGAGGTTATCGAACTAGTAGGAGGAAGAAAACGTCACATAAGTGTTGCAAGCAACGTGGAAACCTGCACAACACAAACTCAAGACTTTGCCCCAACGAATAGTGAGGTTGTCAATCTCACCGGTTGCTGTAACAAAGGATTAACTGTATGGTGTGGAAGGTGATGATGGTTTGCAGCAAGTAAACAGTAACAGTGGAAGATGTATCAATGGTAAAGATTGGACTGGGGTCCATAGTTCACTAGAGGTGTTCTCCTTATATAAACAAACATGGCATGCTGGGTAAACAAATTATAGCAGGGCAATTGACAGGACTGAGCAAGGCATAACAATGCAATACTAGACAAAAAGATCCTATGAGATTTGATTGGGCAATACAACAATATACATAGACCACCATCCAACTTTATCTATGATTAGAAGTCCACCTTCAGGTTATTATCCGAACCAACTCCAGTATTAAGTTGCAAGCAACAGAAAACTGCTTTAAGCAAAGTGTGTAAGGTAAACAATCCACTTGTTCCATGAACAAGAGACCATTGTTTTCTCCCTAGTGGCAACAACACATCTACTACCATAGAGATTTCTGTCACTTCCCTTGATAAGTAGAGGCAGGAACCCACTATCGAGCATAAATACCCCCTCTTGGAGTCACTAGAAACTATTTGGCCAAGATAGCTACTAACAACGGAGAGCATGCAAGATCACAAACAACACAGTCATGATAGAATCAATAAGACAAAACCATTAATCAATCTGACATAGTAATCTTAATATCCATCGGATCCCCGCAAACACAACATGCATGATTACAAATAGATGAGATCTTGATCATGAACGGAGCTCACAAGATATAGACATGAAAGCACAAGGAGGAGATACAACCATCTAGCTACTACATGGACCCGTAGTCCAAGGTGGAACTACTCACGCTTCATACCGGAGGCTGGAATGATGAATAAGAAGGCCTCCAGGATGATCTCCCCTCCGGCAGGGTGCCGGTAAGAACTTCAGATCCCCCTAATCTAGGGACGATGATGGTGGCGCATACAGACGGTTTCGTGGAGTTTTGATCGGGTTCCTAGGGTTTTCTCATCGGGGGGACTTTATAGGCGAAGAGGAAGGCCGAGGGGGTGCCCGAGGCGGCTGCACCCTCCCAGGCACGGGGTGGGCCCACCCGCGTGGCCAGGGGTGTGGCCCCCTCGGGTCCCTCCTCCGTCTCATACTCTGGCTTCGTGTTCCCCACGGTAAAATATTGACTTCGGCTTTTGTCCGTCCAATTCCGAGAATATTGATTTTCTGCCTTTCTAGAACCAAAAACAGAAGAAAACAGGCAACTGGCACTATGGCAACTTGTTAATAGGTTAGTTCCAGAAAACATATAAAAACACCTCAAAGTGTAGACAAAGCAAAGCAAAGTGGATAATAAACAAGCATGGAACATCAAAAATTATAGATACGTTTCCGACGTATCAAGCATCCCCAAGCTTAACTCCTACTCGTCCTCGAGTAGGTAAGAGATAAAAAGAATAATTTTTGAGGTGACATGCACCATCAAAACCAAGATCAAACCATTTGCAAGCATTGAAAGCTAGGATCAAAGAACTCTAAACATGTGCATGAAAGATGGAGTTCTAACAATAAGACAAACTAACTATGCATGCAACATGAAAGGCTACAAACAAAGATCATGAATAACATGCATTTAAAAACGTTTGTATGTTTCACATACAGAAAACATGGCATAGTGGCATTCAGTTTGTCCCTCATAGAGTAGCAAATAGATGCATAGGACACCTTCAAAGTTCATAAGAGTGACTAGATACAAATAGCACAAGAACAAGTAATATCACAATATGCATCAATAAGTAAGTTTTGGGACACTGCACATAGAACTAAGAATGACAACTATGCTCTCTTAATGGTGCCTAAAGGTAGAAGGTGGAGACTCAATATAATAGTGGAAGAAATGCCCTTCACAAAGGAAAGCAGGGATTTCAAGTTTCAAAAAGAGCATCCAAAAATTATGGTACTTGTTAGCTTTCATCCCTCATTGCCCCTATCATAAGCATCTTGAAGTGATTAAGGTTAAAGTGAACAAACTATGGAGTATATGCTTGAAAAAGTATAAGTTGGCAATCTCATGTCCCTTGAATACGAGGGCCACACCTCATGCTACTCAACTTCAGTCACTTGTAAGTTCTTGTCATAGTAAGTACATGTGTATCATAGAGAACCGCCAACGGGGTACCCCTTGCACATGGTACAGGAGCTATCCCATAACTAAAATGACAAGGCAAGCAGACAATGAGCATCTCGGTGGTCTTTTTATTTACTATTTGCGTAGATATTTATTGAGGATGCTTCACAGATTGCTCATTATGGTGATGCTGCAAGTTTCCACCATGATTAGGCATGGCTTAGGCTAGCGGCCCAGGCGTTTCTCTAACACAAAATACATAACTCCATGGACTTACGAGCTCCCTTTTTTATTTCACACCGGCGACATCCATAGACAAAAGAGCATGATATCAACTATGTACAAAGTACAAGTGCAATGTTGAAAACGTTCCCCATGACAGCATGGTTCTGCTAATTCCAACGTATAGGTGCAAGCATATACAACATAGATGACACAATGGTTCAAGTTTATTAGGGGCAAGGAAAATAAATTGTGCCATCAAGTTTGTGAGGGCTTTAATCACTAAGTTTTCACATAACAAAATACTTTTTAAATGGAAGATAGCTGAAAACAAGAATATACTTGGAATGGTGTAACACATCATGCATAGGAATTTATAGTGGACAATTTGGAATAACTTGGTTTCTTGGGATTTGGAATCATGAGTAGAGCTTACTCATACAAGTGGAGGCTAGCAAAAGACTGGGAGCAATCAACTAAGAGAGCAATAATGACCATAATCATGCAGAGTGACAAAACATTACTAATCAAATCATAGAGTGGTACTACAAGTCAAGCACTAAATGATCATAGAGGCTATGGTGACTTGTCATAGTCATAACATGGTGTGAGCATGTGCCAAGTTAACCCAAACAAAACATCAAAGGAGAATACCACAATACTATGCTTTTGCATGCTAAAACAACGCATAATTATTTCAAGGCACACTAAGCAATCCTAATTGTTTGGAACAAGTCATGATACAACAATAATCACTAAGCATAAGGTCAAAACGATACCTAGCATGTCATGCTAAAGTCTAAGTCACAGTCAACGCAAGCTCCTCTTGCACTTTCAAGCAAGAACTTTCTACTCATTTCCAACACCAATCAACTTATTTGAAACAACACAACGAGAATGGGGGTACAAACTACTTTATTCAATCAAACTAAGCAAAGCAAACGAAAACTAAGACACTCCAAGAACAACACAACAGTGCATGAAACAATAAAAATGAAGTGTCTAGAAAGACCTGAGATTTTTATTGATGAAGAAGGGGATGCCTTGGGCATCCCCAAGCTTTGACGCTTGTACCTCTTGGATATTTCTTGGGGTGACACCGGGGTGGCATCCCCAAGCTTGAGCTTTTGTCCATTCTTCATCTCATTACATCATTCTCTCTCCACACCTGAAACGTTTCCTTCATACAAAACTTCATAAAATCTTCATTAGCAACATTAGTGTATTCAAAAGATAATGGACCCTTGGGTTTTGTAGGGGTTCGTAGCATGGAAAACAAAAAAATTCTACCGCATGCACACAAACAAGCCAAGATATATCTAGTAGATTGTAGCAACGAGTCGATAGAAGCACTCACCCTCGAAGATTCCAAAGCGGTTAATGAGAGCAGATTCTCGTGGGGGATGTAGTCGTACACTTGCCGATATCAAGATCGCGTAGACGATCCTTCCGACGCCAGCGTTCGCAGCACTTCATGATCGGTCACACGTTGATTACTCGATGAAGACCTTCCTCTCCTTGTTCCAAAGAAAATGGAGGTTGTAGTTCTCCCCTCGCGATTTCGACAGCATGACGGCGTGGTGTCGGAAGTAGAGGGAAGATCCCGCAGGGCTTCGCCTAAGCCGGTGCGAGTTATGGTGGATTAGGGTTTCCCGGAGATCTAGGGTTTAGAAGTCCGGGAGGAGGAGGAGGTGTGTGGCATCCCGCAAAACCACTACTAGAAAATCGCGTTGTTTTTGTGCATTGCATCATCATGACCGCGTGCTCATGTCATCCTGACACCTTGCATTTGAGCATCGTCATCACCATGCATCTGTTAAATCAAAACTATTTTCGAAAAATCTGTTTTTGTTTTCTAAACGCCCCGTCTTTATTCAAACACAAAACCTGGGTCTCCGGAATATTTTGTTTTGTCTACCCACGGTTTGCAAAAGCCCCGTTTTAAATAAATAAAAAATTTAAATTGTTTTTAGGAGGCAGCCCGCCAGGCCCGAAAGCCCAGCTGGCCACCTCAAGATAAAATCCTAGCTACCCCCAACTCTTTTCCTACCTAATCCTATCTACCCCAGAGAAACACCCAAACCTTTTCTACCAGAAACCCTACCCTATTTTTTCCCTACCCAGTCCCCTCCACCTCACCTGCACCAATCGGTGCCCGCCACCTCACCACTTCCTCACCACCGCCACTCACGGCGCGCCACATCACCCCTGGGCCCCACCCCGCCAGCGGACACACCCGCCGCGCCCGCACCAGCCCCCGCTCCCGCCCACCTAGACATGCCAACCCGTGCCGCCTGTCCCCACCCCCTTTTCCCGCCCATGCCAACCACCTAGCCGACTCACGCAACCCCAGCCCCGCCTCGGGTCCCACGCCTCCCTTTGGCCCCACCACTCCCGACCGGCCCGTCCTCCCCGTGACGGCGCCTCCAACCCCGCCCTCCTCTCTCGAGCCCCGCGCACCACCGCCAGGCTCGCCCCGCCGGAGCCGTCCTCGCCTCCGCCGACCTCCACCTTCCGCCACACCGGCCCCCCCGCTCTGCTCCGGCCAGAGGCCCGCCTCGCTGGTGTCAGGATCCATCCCGCTGCCAAGATCTAAAGGCCTGCCACCCAGGTCGCCTTCCCCGCCGTCGCCTGGCCGCGGCCCTCCCTGGCCTCTGTCTTGCCTACGCCGGCCCCGCGAGCACCTTCCTCGTGGTGGGCCCACCTCCTCTGCCCGCCTCCTCGTCCCAGGTCCTCATCGCCTCGGCCATGGCGCGCCGCGGCTTCCTCTCGAACCATCGCTGCCGCCAGCGTCTCCGGCGCCCGCGACCTGTGCTTGCCCGCGCTCCTGAGTCCTTCCTCGCCACCGGCCATCCCGCCTCTGCCTTGAGCGAGCCGCTGCGCAGCCGTCGTCGCCACCCGCTTCTGCGGCCCGCCTCGCCCGTTGGCGCGTCTCGGCGTCGCTGGTCGCCCGCTACAGCATCCTCCCTTCCACGCCACCAAAGCTTCGCTGGACCGCGTCTACCTCGCTTCATCCGTGAGGGCCCTTGCTCGCAAACGCCGAAGTTTCTCGATCCAAGTTCATGCGCATATCGTTTTGGTGCCAAACCTTGCTGCTGGTCCTCTCTGGTGCGTGAGCTGATGCGATGTGTGGTGAGCTGGTGTTGGATGGAGTGGTGCTGTGCCACCTAAAGGACACCGCCAAGAGTCATACGGATGACAAGATGTTCTATGTCGAGACCATTCCACAGCTACAAGTGTTGCACTGCCAAGTCCGTTGTCGAAAACCGAGGCAGGAAGCCCCAAGATCTCCATCATGGAACTCGGAGGCGATGACGCAAATTCGACAAGGTCCCGTTCCTGAAGTCCGAAGACCGATCCCGGCGCGCCCGAACCCCGTCGAACACCAAGACCCTCGGAATCGCCAAGTTCTCCTTCTCGGATCAGAAGACCGATCCCGAACCCTCTCAAACCCTGAACCCCAAGATCTTCGGACCAATGTGATTCCCTTTCCGAGACCCCTATTTTTATAATATATGACATATACTTGTTGCATATAAAGTCTCATGTTGCATACATGTTTATTCGTTCGGGGATACTTTGTCGATTCATCTCATAATTAAATATGGAGTCTATACACGGGATATCTTTGTCTTATTCCGGACTCCATTTAAATTGGTGTAGCGAACCGATGCCATGTTTTATCTTGTTGTTACAACATTTAAATTGCGAGGGCTCTAAACAACACGAACCATCTATTTAATTGTCGGGACCCGGTTCCGCTTAATTTTGCCTAAATTGCATCGCATCTTTGCCATGACATACATCATACATGCATCATGCCCGATCTTCTGCCGTAGTATTAAATAGTCCATCCGGTGTTTCTTCTAGTGCTTTGCTTCTTCACGGATTAGGACGATGAGTTGATGCGAGTGTCGACCCGATCTTCGGATGAACCTTCGGCAATGTTTTCAGGCGAGCACCTCCCCCTTTCTACCTATCTTACTTTTATAGTATTTATTCCCCCTGTTGATCTATTGATATCTGTGTTGCGATGCTCTAGTTTTCGTACCCGTGATATCCCTTGCAGTCTTATATTGCCTTGGACACATCCTATTACCTGTTGATTGGTAGATAGTTGGACTTGCGCGTCATAGTCGCTTGCTCAAGTGCTGTTGCGTGTCGTCAAGTACCACAGTTGTTGGAGTATTGCCGCATGTTTAATGTTGGAGATGATCATGGCTTTAATTACTGTTTATTAACTAAAATTGAAAGTAGGTAAATGCAGAGGCACCGGTGGGTAATAGACAATATTTGGTTTTTAACCGCTCACTGGTGTCCCGTAGGACCCCGAGTTCTTGACACCTGTTCCGAGATCGAGCGTGCTAACCACAGGTGGGGTGTGTGGGCACCCCCATCGGCTTACTACCTGATTTCAAAGTATTGTACCGGGGGCCACAAGTAGTTTGGGGCTTTATTACTATCCTGTACTTATGCCATGCTTTACTGCTTTATTTAAGATTGTGCGTGGAGCACCTGTACTGTTTAGGATTGCGGAGTGTTTTCGCGGTATCGACAAGCCCAGTCACACTTTCGGGTTCCCAGTCGTTTACAGCCACTGACGCAAACCCTGGGTCCGTTCCAGAGCCGGCCAACTTCGTTGCGGGTAGCTTAGTGGGGTGGCCCCCATGTACTTGCTTTGGGTCTGGGAAACGTCATGACTTAGGCCCCGCCGACATACCGATGGGTGTATGTTAACTGATCTGGCAAAAAGGGTCGAAGTGCGTGTGGATACTTTGGTGCACCCCTGCAGGGTTAAATCTTTTCGAAAAGCCGTGTCCGCGGTTATGGACGACTTGGAGCACAGTTCTCGATCATAGACAACTATAACTAAAGTTTACTGTTATAATTTGACTTGTATCCGATATGACTAGTAATCAGCTTCACTACAACGGAATGGCTAAATAAAAGTACCAACAACTGCTGGGTTTGGGGATATCTCATGCTAATCGTATCTGACTAGTAAGTGGTGCGACTACAACGGAATGGTTAACTAAAACTGCCCACTACTTATTAAATCAGGATGACTCATGCTATCTATATTTGACTAGTAATTGCCTCAACTATAACGGAATGAATAAAACTGCCACTGTGTGAGCTCCTCGGTTGACTTCCTCGTTTGGTCTCGAGGGGGAAATACCAGGATGGGTATGTTTGGTGGTAGAATCAGGTTGGTTCCGAATAGGTTTTTTTCTTATCCCTCTCTGATAGCCGACAGTTATCTCGAGTCTCTATAGGTTGTTTAGTGCATGCCGCGCTGCCGCTTTAGTCCACCATACCCATGTAGGCGAGGACCGCCGAATTCTAGTCTCGCCTCAAGTCGTCTTGACCGCTCTCTTTTTTCTTTGCCCTTGGTCGGCACCCCTTTTGTTAAGCAGGTTTTGAGATCGACGTCGTTAGCCGGGTTACCCTTCCGGCTTGGCCTGGGCAGGGTTATGGACGCCATTGGTTATTCTTCAGGGCTCTTAGCCCCATTTGCATCTTGTCCGTAGTCGGACGCTCTACCGTTTTCAAGGTGATTGGATCTTTGTACTGTATATTTGTATTCTTGACCCATGGAGTCGTGTTGTATATATATATGTTTTGTGGGTTCCATCGAGGACTATTGTGTAATGATATTACTTCGTTTTCCACCCGCATTGCAAGTGCCTGGTGGGCACCTTTGAATCGTTCCTATGCGGGTTTGGCGGGAAGCGCTGAAACTTGCATAGGGCCGATTTCGAGGGTGTTACAAAGTGGTATCAGAGCTCAGCAGTTGCGATACCCACAAGTCCAGCCTGTAGGATAACCTAGCTAACGGCCGAAGTAGAGTGTCAAAACTATTTTTGCAAAATCGGTTGGATAGTTCTGATTAGGTCTGATTTTACTCCTTACCCCTCTGCTGCTCTCCTCTCACCTCTGCGTGTTTTGGATCCGCTCTCTTCTCTCTCTTCGAGTCCAGGATTTCTCGTGGTTGGGTTCCATCGTACCTTCAGGGTTTCGCTTCCTCCTTTGGTAACGGTGTTGCTACATCTGGTCTTCATGCTATCCGAGGAATCCTTCGTCTGGTGGACTTCTCTTTGTTCCTTCTCGTGCCTTCCGGTGTTTTCTGACGCGACGACATCATCTACGCCAGATCCGATGCAGATGCGCATCACTCCTTTGTTTCGAACCTCGATTGTCGAGATCTTGATCGATTCGAGAATGGCTGCACGCTTTTCTACTGATTGTGCGGAGTAATAGTTTGGGTGCGTGATGGATTGGCCCCCATGCCGACTACTCACTCTATTTGCTCGTGTACATTGAAGTGGATGAGAATGCATCGATTCTCTCTTTCTATCGAAGCTAGAGGTTTATTTGTTGATACCTCTACCTTCGACCTTTTGTTCCCGGAGTGTTCTCTCGACAATCACGGACAACGACCTCTTGTTAGTGGTGTCGCGAGGATTTACACGAAGCGAGAAGACGCAGATCGCCGACCTTCTTTCCGGTACCATGAGGCGGATCTCGAGGGCGAGATCCATTAGTGGTGTCGAATTGTGGCATCCCGCAAAACCACTACTAGAAAATCGCGTTGTTTTTGTGCATTGCATCATCATGACCGCGTGCTCATGTCATCCTGACACCTTGCATTTGAGCATCGTCATCACCATGCATCTGTTCGTCTGAAACTATTTTCGAAAAATCTGTTTTTATTTTCTAAACGCCCCGTCTTTATTCAAACACAAAACCTGGGTCTCCGAAATATTTCGTTTTGTCTACCCACGGTTTGCAAAAGCCCCGTTTTAAATAAATAAAAAATTTAAATTGTTTTTAGGAGGCAGCCCGCCAGGCCCGAAAGCCCAGCTGGCCACCTCAAGATAAAATCCTAGCTACCCCCAACTCTTTTCCTACCTAATCCTATCTACCCCAGAGAAACACCCAAACCTTTTCTACCAGAAACCCTACCCTATTTTTTCCCTACCCAGTCCCCTCCACCTCACCTGCACCAATCGGTGCCCGCCACCTCACCACTTCCTCACCACCGCCACTCACGGCGCGCCACGTCACCCCTGGGCCCCACCTCACTGACACACCGCACAAGGCCGACCAGCCCCCCGCTCCGCCCCACTGACATGCCAACCCGTGCCGCCTGTCCCCACCCCCTTTTCCCGCCCATGCCAACCACCTAGCCGACTCACGCAACCCCAGCCCCGCCTCGGGTCCCACGCCTCCCTTTGGCCCCACCACTCCCGACCGGCCCGGCCTCCCCGTGACGGCGCCCAACCTCGGGCCCTCTCTCGAGCCCCTTTGCCGCCAGCTCGCTTCCGGAGCCGTCCTCGCCTCCGCCGACCTCCACCTTCCGCCACACCAGGCCCCCCGCTCTGCTCCGGCCAGAGGCCCGCCTCGCCGACGTCAGGATCCATCCCGCTGCCAAGATCTGAAGGCCCGCCGCCAGTGTCGCTTTTCCGCTGCCGCCGCCGCGACCCTCTCGCCTTCGTTTTGCTCGCGCTGCCCATGAAAGCACCTTCCTCGTGGTGGGCCCACCTCCTCTGCCCGCCTCCTCGTCCCAGGTCCTCATCGCCTCGGCCATGGCGCGCCGCGGCTTCCTCTCGAACCATCGCTGCCGCCATTGCCTCCGCGCCGCGACCTGTGCTTGCCACGCCTCGAAGTCCTTCCTCGCCACCGCCATCCCGCTGCCTAACCGAGCCCCGCCTGCAGCAGCCGTCGCCGCCACCCGCTTCCTGCGTGACCCGCCGCCGCCGTTGGCGCGTCCTCGGCGTCCGCTGGTCGCCAAGGTCGTCCTCCACGCTCACGCAAGCTCGCTGGACCGCCTCGTCTCGCTTCATCCGTGAGGGCCCTTGCTCGCAAACGCCGAAGTTTCTCGATCCAAGTTCATGCATATCGCTTTGGTGCCAAACCTTGCTGCTGGTCCTCTCGTGCGTGAGCTGATGCGATGTGTGGTGAGCTGGTGTTGATGGAGTGGTGCCGTGCCACCAAGGACACCGCCAAGAGTCATACGGATGACAAGATGTTCTTCGTCGAGACCATTCCACGCCTACAAGTGTTGCCTAATCGCCAAGTCCGTTGTCGAAAACCGAGGCAGGAAGCCCCAAGATCTCCATCATGGAACTCGGAGGCGATGACGCAAATTCGACAAGGTCCCGTTCCTGAAGTCCGAAGACCGATACCGGCGCGCCCGAACCCCGTCGAACACCAAGACCCTCGGAATCGCCAAGTTCTCCTTCTCGGATCAGAAGACCGATCCCGAACCCTCTCAAACCCTGAACCCCAAGATCTTCGGACCAATGTGATTCCCTTTCCGAGACCCCTATTTTTATAATATATGACATATACTTGTTGCATATAAAGTCTCATGTTGCATACATGTTTATTCGTTCGGGGATACTTTGTCGATTCATCTCATAATTAAATATGGAGTCTATACACGGGATATCTTTGTCTTATTCCGGACTCCATTTAAATTGGTGTAGCAAACCGATGCCATGTTTTATCTTGTTGTTACAACATTTAAATTGCGAGGGCTCTAAACAACACGAACCATCTATTTAATTGTTGGGACCCGGTTCCGCTTAATTTTGCCTAAATTGCATCGCATCTTTGCCATGACATACATCATACATGCATCATGCCCGATCTTCTGCCGTAGTATTAAATAGTCCATCCGGTGTTTCTTCTAGTGCTTTGCTTCTTCACGGATTAGGCCGATGAGTTAATGCGAGTGTCGACCCGATCTTCGGATGAATCTTCGGCAATGTTTTCAGGCGAGCACCTCCCCCTTTCTACCTATCTTACTTTTATAGTATTTATTCCCCCTGTTGATCTATTGATATCTGTGTTGCGATGCTCTAGTTTTCGTACCCGTGATATCCCTTGCAGCCTTATATTGCCTTGGACACATCCTATTACCTGTTGATTGGTAGATAGTTGGACTTGCGCGTCGTAGTCGCTTGCTCAAGTGCTGTTGCGTGTCGTCAAGTACCACAGTTGTTGGAGTATTGCCGCATGTTTAATGTTGGAGATGATCATGGCTTTAATTACTGTTTATTAACTAAAATTGAAAGTAGGTAAATGCAGAGGCACCGGTGGGTAATATTTGGTTTTAATCACCCTTTGGTGTCGTGGGACCCGAGTTCTTGACACTGTTCGAGATCGAGCGCTAACCACGGGTGGGGTGTGTGGGCACCCCCATCGGCTTACTACCTGATTTCAAAGTATTGTACCGGGGGCCACAAGTAGTTTGGGGCTTTATTACTATCCTGTACTTATGCCATGCTTTCGCTTTATTTAAGATTGTCCGTGGAGCACCTGTACTTTAGGATTGCGGAGTGTTTTTCAGGTATCGACAAGCCAGTCACACTTCGGGTTCCCGTCAAGTTTACCACCGACGCAAACCCTGGTCTGTTCGAGCCGGCCAACTTCGGGTAGCTTAGTGGGGTGGCCCCATGTACTTGCTTTGGTCCGGGAAACGTCATGACTTAGGCCCGCCGACATACCGATGGGTGTATGTTAACTGATCCGCAAAAGGGTCGTGCGTGTGGATACTTTGGTGCACCCTGCGGTTAAATCTTTTCAAAAGCCGTGTCATGGTTATGGACGACTTGGAGCACAGTTCTCGATCATAGACAACTATAACTAAAGTTTACTGTTATAATTTGACTTGTATCCGATATGACTAGTAATCAGCTTCACTACAACGGAATGGCTAAATAAAAGTACCAACAACTGCTGGGTTTGGGGATATCTCATGCTAATCGTATCTGACTAGTAAGTGGTGCGACTACAACGGAATGGTTAACTAAAACTGCCCACTACTTATTAAATCAGGATGACTCATGCTATCTATATTTGACTAGTAATTGCCGCAACTATAACGGAATGAATAAAACTGCCACTGTGTGAGCTCCTCGGTTGACTTCCTCGTTTGGTCTCGAGGGGGAAATACCAGGATGGGTATGTTTGGTGGTAGAATCAGGTTGGTTCCGAATAGGTTTTTTTCTTATCCCTCTCTGATAGCCGACAGTTATCTCGAGTCTCTATAGGTTGTTTAGTGCATGCCGCGCTGCCGCTTCAGTCCACCATACCTATGTAGGCGAGGACTGCCGAATTCTAGTCTCGCCGTGTACTGGCCTCAGTACTGACCGCTCTCTTTTTTCTTTGCCCTTGGTCGGCACCCCTTTTGTTAAGCAGGTTTTGAGATTGACGTCGTTAGCCGGGTTATCCTTCCGGCTTGGCCTGGGCAGGGTTATGGACGCCATTGGTTATTCTTCAGGGCTCTTAGCCCCATTTGCATCTTGTCCGTAGTCGGACGCTCTACCGTTTTCAAGGTGATTGGATCTTTGTACTGTATATTTGTATTCTTGACCCATGGAGTCGTGTTGTATATATATATATGTTTTGTGGGTTCCATCGAGGACTATTGTGTAATGATATTACTTCGTTTTCCACCCGCACGCAAGTGCCTGGTGGGCACCTTTGAATCGTTCCTATGCGGGTTTGGCGGGAAGCGCTGAAACTTGCATAGGGCCGATTCCGAGGGTGTTACAAGGTGTCGGCGGCGGCTAGGGCGGCGGCGATGAACAGGCGGCGGCGCGCGGGCAGCGGCGGCGGCGCGCGTGTGTGGGGAGGACTTGGCTGTTTTAGTGTTGGGGCAGCCCTCCCCCTCTATTTATGAGAGGGGGAGACAGCCTTGGCAGGGGTGGGTTGAATCCAAACCCAAACCCAAGTTGGATTGAGAGAAGGACTTGTTTCTTCTCCCACTAGGAAACCATTGTTCCAGTTTGACTTTTCAAACTTCCCGTTTGACTTTCAATTTAGAGCTTTAATTCTCTCTTGCAAATGCCCACACCAAGTGACCTAGGATATGATCCAATCATTCCATTTACCCATGACACATTCATGGTCCATTCCCCTTCCGGTTCGGTGAACCTTCTAGACCCTTCTAGAACCTCTCTGATGAAAACATCGGAAACTTTCCTGAACTCCGAAATAGGACTTTCCTTATATGAATCTTATTCTCCGGACCATTCCGGATCTCCTCGTGATATCCCGGATCCCATCCGAGACTCCGAACAACATTCGGTATCCCTACTAACATTCCATATCTACTAAACAACATCGAATCCTTAAGTGTGTCTCCCTACGGTTGGTGAATTATGCGGACATGACTGAGACACTTCTCCGATCAATAACCAATAGAGGAATCTAGAAATTCATATGGCTCCCACATATTTCTATGATTACTTTGCGATCGAATGAACCACTTACATACGATACCAATTTCCCTTTGTCTCATGATAGTTTACTTATCCGAGGTTTTGATCGTCGGTATCTCTGCATACCTAGTTCAACCTCGTTACCGATAAGTACTCTTTTCTCGTTCCTGTGATATGTGATCCCTTGTGAGCCAGTCACATGCTTGCAAGCTAATTGGATGACATTCCACCGAGAGGGCCCAGAGTATATCTATCCGTCATATGGATGGACAAATCCCACTCTTGAGCCATGTGCCTTAACCCATACTTTCCAAAAACTCAATGCCACCTTTATAACCACCCAGTTACGGTGTGGTGTTTGATGTCATCAAAGCATCCTTCCGATGATGGTGATTAACATGATCTCATGGTCGAAGGAATTAGGTTACTATGTATCAGAAAGCTTATAGCAAACGAACTATTGAAATGACTTGATCTTAATGCTACGCTTATCTATAGGAGTATGTCCATCATACCATTCTCCTAATGATATGATCTTGTTATTAATAATATCTCAATGTTCATGATCGAGAAACCACGATCATCTATTAATCAACAAGCTAGTACTATAAAGAGGCTTACCAGGGACTCTAATTTAGTTTACAAATCACACAAGTATTAATGTTTCCGGTTAATACTATTATAGCATGAATGTAAACATTTATCATAAACACAAAGAAATAATAATAACCACTTTTATTATTGCCTCTAGGGCATATCTCCAACAGGTTTAGCTTTAGAATAGCAAAACTTTTCACTAAAAACACAAGATACTGTAGCAACTCCTTCAAAAAGCTCAATTCCCCAAAAGAGAACTCAAAAAAAATCAATAAGAAGCAAATGAAAATAATGGCAGAAATCTGTCAAAACAGACCAATAGGTAGAAACCGATTTTTTGAAGACCTTCTGTTGCTCAAATCAAAAAGTGTTGAACTAACAAAAGTTATCTATTGGGGGATTTATTCGTATATTTTAAGATCAATCCGAGTTACAGAGACTCCTCACGAATTTTTATGATGGAGGACAGAAATCTGTTTCGAGAAAGCAACTCCCCAAATCTTACTTCCCTCTCATTAGAGGTCATTCTTGGCACAAAAAGCAAACAAAAAGGATAATCAGAGGTTATTACAGAAGCAATAACTTCCAAGACTCAAGGAAACTCTTGGGTTATTTCCCAACAAGTACTTTTCTTTAATGCCTTTAAGCTAGGCACAAGAAGCAAGAAATCAAGTATTTTCAAATTAAGAAGCATTAACATCAAACCTTGCTTTCAAAGGAGGAGCAAAAAGCAACTTCTCTCTCCTCATAGGGAAGTGTTTGATACCTTTCTTGAATGCAAATTGATACTTAATGGTGCCTTCTTTCATATCATTGATGGCACCAACAGTTCTAAGAAAAGGTCTTCCCAAAGTAATAGGACAAGAAGTATTGTATTCAACATCCAAAATATAGAAATCAACAGGGACATAAGCATTGTTAACCATAAAGATAACATCATTAACACTCCCCATGAGTTTCTTCTTAGCATTATCATTAAGTGGGACATCCAAATAACAATCTTCCAAAGGTGGCAAATCAAGCATTTCATAAATCTTCCTAGGCATAATAGAGACACTAGAACCAAGATCACATGAATATTTGAGATCAAAGTCATTCAATTGCATATTAATAATGGGTTCCCAACTATCTTCTACTTTCCTAGGAATAGAAGCTTTGTGTTTTAACTCCTCTTCCTTAATCTTAACAAGATTATCTGTAATGTGTTTGGTGAAAGCATGATGCATATCACTAGCATCAGGACTTCTAGCAAACTTTTGCAAGAACAGAATCACTTCAGAAATATTACAACCATCTATATCAAAATCAAACTTAGCATCACTAGGAGTAGGCTCATTAGGCTTAGGCATTGTAGGAGGAGGAATAGGGACTTCTTGTGGTTTAGTGGTATCCATTTTGTGATGGTGCACACACTATTGTTTCTATCAATTTCAGCTTCTCTTTCCCACTTAGCATGAAGTTGAGCAGCCATTTTCATCAATAGTAACTTGTATGGCATGAGTAGCAGCAAAGGTACTTTCCATGGTTTCAGGTTTAGCAGCCATTTTATTAATCAAAGAGGACTATGCTTCAGACAAAGAGGAAATATTTTTCTCAACATTTAAAAGCTTTTCCTCCATAGTCTTGTTGAAAACGGTTTGTTTACTAATAAAGTCTTTGAGCATCACTTTAAGTTCAGAGTGGGCACTTCTAGCATTATTGTAGGAGTTTCCATAGAAATTGCCATTATTAGGAGGATAAGGCCTATAATTGTTGTTGCTACCAAAATTATTCCTATAGGCATTGTTGTTGAAATTGTTGTTTCTAATGAAGTTCACATCAACTTGCTCTTCTTGAGCAACCAAAGAGGCTAAGGGAACAATATTTGGATCTAAAGGAGCTTTCCCATTAACAAGCATAGCCATAATAATATCTATCTTATCACTCAAAGAGGAGGTTTCTTCAATAGAGTTTACCTTCTTACCATGTGGAGCTCTCTCACTGTGCCATTCAGAGTAATTATTCATCATATTATCAAGGAGTTTTTTTGCAGCACCCAAAGTGATGCCCATAAAGGTTCCTCCAGCAGCTGAATCCAACAGGTTTCTTGAAGAGAAGTTCAAACCTGCATAAAAAGTATCGATAATCATCCAAGGAGTGAGTCCATGAGTGGGACAATTCTTAACCAAAGATTTCATTCTTTCCCAAGCTTGAGCAATATGTTCATTATCAAGTTGTTTAAATTTCATAATATCACTTCTCATAGATATAATCTTAGCAGGAGGATAGTACTTTACAATAAAAGCATCTTTGCACTTAATCCAAGAATCAATACTATTTCTAGGCAAGGATAGAAACCATTCTTTAGCTTTTCCTCTCAAGGACAAAGGAAACAACTTGATCTTAATAATATCTCCATCTACATCCTTATACTTTTGCATCTCACAAAGTTCAACAAAGCTATTGAGATGGGCAACAACATCATCAGAACTAGCACCAGAAAATTGCTCTCTCATCATAAGATTCAACAAAGCAGACTTAATTTCATAAAAGGTAGCATCAGGAGCAGGTGGAGCAATAGGAGTGCTTAGGAAATCATTGTTGTTTGTGCTAGTGAAGTCACACAACTTGGTGTTCTCAGTAGAGTTCATTTTGGCAAAAGTGGAGCAAGCCAAAAACAGCAGCAGCAGCTAGAGAAGGAACTAATTTTTTTGTGTTTTTGATAAGAGAAAGCAAACCAAACTAAACTAATGTTTTTGGAGTTTTTGATAAAAAAAAGGCAAACAAAACCAAGCAAAAGAAACTAAGCAAACTAAAACAAAGTAAAGAGAAAGGTTGAGGAGGACTCCCCTTGTGAAAACGTTCTTAGCCTCTCCGGCAACGGCGCCAGAAAACTTGTTGATGGCGCCTGAGAGCGCTTCGTCGGGAAACCCCAAGAGCAAGGTGTGAAGCAGCACAACGGCAAGTCTTCCCTCAGTAAGAAACCGAGGTTATCGAACCAGTAGGAGGAAGGAAACGTCACACAAGTGTTGCAAGCAACGTGGAAACCTGCACAACACAAACTCAAGACTTTGCCCCAACGAACAGTGAGGTTGTCAATCTCACCGGCTGCTGTAACAAAGGATTAACTATATGGTGTGGAAGGTGATGATGGTTTGCAGCAAGTAAACAGTAATAGTGGAATATGTATCAATGGTAAAGATTGGATCGGGGTCCATAGTTCACTAGAGGTGTTCTCCTTAGATAAACAAACATGGCACGCTGGGTAAACAAATTACATTAGGGCAATTGACAGGACTGAGCAAGGCATAACAATGCAATACTAGACAAAAAGATCCTATGAGATTCGATTGGGCAATACAACAATATACATAGACCGCCATACAATTGTATCTATGACTAGAAGTCCACCTTCAGGTTATCATTCGAGCCCCCTCCAGTATTAAGTTGCAAGCAACAGACAACTGCTTTAAGCAAAGTGTGTAAGGTAAACAATCCACTTGTTCCATGAAAAAGAGACCGTTGTTTTCTCCCTAGTGGCAACAACACATCTACTACCATAGATATTTCTATCACTTCCCTTGATAAGTACAGGCATGAACCCACTATCGAGCATAAATACCCCCTCTTGGAGTCACTAGAAACTATTTGGCCAAGATAGCTACTAACAACGGAGAGCATGCAAGATCACAAACAACACAGACATGATAGAATCAATAGACAAAACCATTAATCAATCTGACATAGTAATCTCAATATCCATCGGATCCCCGCAAACACAACATGCATGATTACAAATAGATGAGATCTTGATCATGAACGGAGATCACAAGATCTAAACATGAAAGCACAAGGAGGATATACAACCATCTAGCTACTACATGGACCCGTAGTCTAAGGTGGAACTACTCACGCTTCATACCGGAGGCTGGCATGATGAATAAGAAGGCCTCCGGGATGATCTCCCCTTCGGTAGGGTGCCAGGAAGAACTTTAGATCCCCCCGATCTAGGGACGATGGTGGCGGCGGCTATAGACGGTTTCGTGGAGTTTTGATTGGGTTCCTAGGGTTTTGGTATCGGGGGGACTTTATAGGCGAAGAGGGAGGCCAAGGGGGTGCCCGAGGCGGCTGCACCCTCCCTAGGCGCGGGGTGGGCCCACCCGCGCGACCAGGTGGTGTGCCCTCCTCAAGGCCCTCCTCCGTATCGTACTCTGGCTTCGTGTTCCCCACGGTAAAATATTGACTTTGGCTTTTGTCCCTTCCAATTCCGAGAATATTGATTTTCTGCCTTTTTGAAACCAAAAACAGCAGAAAACAAGCAACTGGCACTGCGGCATCTTGTTAATAGGTTAGTCCCAGAAAATGTATAAAAAAACCTCAAAGTGTAGAAAAACAATAGAAAAGTTGATACTAAACAAGCATGGAGCATCAAAAATTATAGATATGTTTACGACGTATCATGGCTACACAGCCTAACAGCCACAGTTTAGTGCCCGAACACCCTACCCATTCCGGCGGCCTTTTGGGTGTGATGCTAGTGGTGGTATGGACTCGAGCTCATGGACGCCAGGGTGGCGGTCTCGGAAGGTGGATGGATACGACGTCCCTCCAGCGGAGGAGGATCCGAGAGGTGACGACTGGCGGCGGTCCAAACAGGCCCGGGGGAGCTTGGTGGCAATGGTGCTTTTGCTTGGTGGTCGGGATTTATTGTTTTGGGGGATCCCCTAGTGGACGGAGGAGTAGGGACTGGGGCGGCGGTTGGTGTGTATAGTGGCACCCTTGCTGCAGTGCAGCGGCGGACTTCACGAGCCTCCTCGGGCTCGGCCGAGCCAGAGGGCCTGATTTGTCTTTCCGCTGCATCCGGTTGGCTACCGCTTGTTGGTGGTAGAGGTAGTTCCCTCCTGCGTGTTGATGGCAGACCGGTCCTCGCTGAAGTCTCCGCTCTTTTGGCCTACCGTCTTTTCTCTGTGGCTCTCGGTGTGATGGCAATGGCGACTTCAAGACTAGGATGGCGCGTGCTCGTGGGTGACGAGATTGGTGGAGATTTACAAAGTGCTCAGGAGTGTGGTCCTGGAGGGGTCGAGAGAAATCCTTGTCTGCCTTACACCGACACGGTGACGCCCACGGGTATCACCTTCCTTCTTGAAGGGTGTTGGGGGTATCCCTCCCCCACCCCCTGCTGCGTACCGGGGGAAACCGTGGGTCCCGGCCAGACAACAGTGTTGTCGTCACTCCCCTTCTTGGAGGTTCTGTTTGATATGCGGCGCTTTGTACTTCTAGACGTGTGGCGGTACTTCTCTGGAGGACGCAATGATTGCGAGTTGTCTCCGTTTTCGGCACACCTCCGTTGTCGGCTTTATTTTTCTTTTATTTCTTCTTGCTTTTTGTCTTGGGCTTGGGTTCGTCCTAACTTCTTGTATCGTGTTGTGTCTCTTCTTTTGGACGTTGTGCTGTCTATCCCAGCAGCAGTCTCACCTTGATGCTTTATTTATAAAGCTGAACGAAAGCCTGTTTCGAGACTCTGAGTGCTACTGGCTGCAATTTTAGTTCCACGAATGTACTGGAGACTCACAGACCGACTCCTTGTAGTAATTCAGAGTTTAGATAGTATAATCACCTGATGCAAACAGAACCGTGGCGAGGGCGTCGTGCGGGTCGGCATCAGCGATGGTTCTGTTGGATGGGTTGAGAACTAGTCGTGCAGGCATGGTCGAGAACTGGTCAACGCAGCGATTTCTTTTCGGTTCGTCCGTCTAGTCAAAGCGAGTTCTCTTTTTCCCAAGCAAATACTAGTCGGGTCTACTGGTTCAAATCTCTCTCAATCGGTCAAATTATACTGCTTTCTCCTTTTCAAAATATAAGATATTTTAGCTTTTTTCTAAAACTTCTGGTGTATTTTGGAGCAAATGTGCAAGCAAATGCACACCTATCACGATATCCTACTTGTGCAAGGCGCTGCAAGAGGAGAAGAGACATGAATGGCGGGCCGAGTTGACAAAGGCCCAGAATGAGAAGGCCCAAGAGGCAAGGATCCAGAAGGCCAAGGGCAAAGGGCCTTAGCTTATCAAGGACCGGTACTCTAGGAGAGGGACATCGATTAGAAACTGGCTATACAAACTTGTATATCTTCTTCCCCTTTCCATGAACTAGTTCATCGAATTCTATCCTATCAGCGCTACACCATTGTACTGAATCTATGATTGAGAGTTGCTATATCAAGTAGGTTACATCTGGTATCAGAGCCAATCGGCTGCACATCTCTGAGGAATTACGGTTAGCCACAAGAAATTTTCCCGATTCGTCTACTACGTGGAGGCGATTTGGATGACGGGAGAACCAGAGGTTGGGATCTCTCATAAAATCCCACTGGTTTCCTTCCTCCCCATGGCGGCGGTGAGGTGATCGCATCTTTGGCTGATCCCATCGGAGGCGTGTGGTGGCGTTAGACAGTTCGGGCACAAATCGAGCGGCGTGTAGTCGGTTTCTCTCAAATCTTCAGAGAGAGGTAAAATCCCGAGCTAACGGCTTGATTGGTGTGTCAATTGGAGGCGTTCGTCAGCGATGGTGGCAGGGATGGACAAGGTGCAGGCGGATTTGGGTGATCTGAAGATGCATAGCGCCATGGTGGCATCACCGTTGAATGAGATGACCGACACCTTAAAAGGATTGACGAGCTGGATACCTCAAGTGGACGATGCGTTGGGGTCCTTGCAGAAGACTGTTGCAGAGGTTGCAACAGGGTGAAGGTGTTGGAGGCACAACGATTTGGATCAGAGATGGTGACACCAAGGCTTGTGGATATGCGTATCAACATACCGGAGAATATGGGTGCTGCAACAAGAGCACACCAAGCAGCTGCAGTCAACAGGGGTAAGAAAAACATCCACAACACTCCTGCGAGTTTCAAATTGGATGAAATGTCTTAGGCTGATGACATTGATGGCAGTACCATATTAGAGAACAGAAGTGGTCACCATAGTTACAATAGCCAACGAATGCCTAAAATTGATTTTCCCAAATTTGATGGGGATAACCCAAAATGGTGGAGAGGTGTGGCTAAGAAGTACTTTGTTCTGTACAATGTGTCTCGTGAAACTTGGGAGAGATTTGCTACCATGAATTTTAAAGGGAATACTGCCTTGTGGTTACAAACATATGAAGCAGAGCATGATATTGAAAGTTGGGAGGAACTAGTGGTGGATGTGAATGGAAAATTTGGTAAGGATAAACATGTGTGAGACCTAGAGGCTCTGGAAAGATGCAAACAAACTGACAATGTGGATCACTATTACCAGATGACATGGATATACCCCATGGGTACATGACATTGGTATACCTGGTCCAGCCCAAGGAAGGCCCGCGTAAGGACACGCGGACCATGAAGACTTCGGGTGTCCCAAGCACGTGGCAGTTTTGAATCCTTCGAGGACAAGTTTAGATTAGATAGAATTTCAAAGGGTACCAACCCTAATTTGTAACCGACTTGACCTAAGCCCGAGACCTGTTATCTATATAAATGCTAGGAGGGTACGGCGAGATCTCTCTCTCTCTCTCAACTCACCGCATACGCACCTCACACCAGATTGCATCTGTGCACCCCTGTAACTTTCAGTTCCGCCGTAATCAAGAGCAGAAAAGCAGGAGTAGGGTTTTCCCTCTGGGGGTCTGAACCTGCGTAAACCTCGTGTCCCTGTGTTGCTTGTCTGTTAACCGTTCCACGACTTCCAGCATCCCCATCTTCTCCAAAACCCAAGTTCATAACAATGGGCATTGACGAGATCGAACCTCGTCAATTGGCGCCGTTTGTGGGAAACGACAACGCTGATCATGCGGTCGTGATGGTTCCATCAGGAGCGATCTACAACTCATCGGCAACAGAGAGTCACCTCCTCTTCGGCGCCTTCGACTTCACCGCCCATTCGCCAGCCACCCTAAAGGATTTCGAGTCCGTCGGCGACGGGCTCGAGATGCTGTTCGAGAGCTTCTGCTTCCAGGTGGGGCAGACCGACACCCTCTGCCTCCTAGAGCGGGTGCCACCACCATACACCAGGCCCGCTTTGTGGGTCCTACCCATCGATGTGTTGCATGCGTCAACGCTGACAGATAACTCGGATGACAGCAGCAGCTGCAACTCCGATATGTGCGGCCCCCCTTCTGATGAAGGAACCTACGGTTCTAGATCCGAAAGCTGCGGCAGTAGCGATCCAATCCACGGACGCTACCTATGCGTCGTCGTCATCAACAACGTAATGGACCCTCTGTTGGTTTCGTGTGCGCAGCAAACAGCCAATCCTCCTCCCAACCCGCAAACTAGGAACAGAGGAAATGGGGGGATCCGCCTAACAGGCCCAACGAAGGCGACACTCACACCTACAAACAGATCAACCTCAACGAGGAAGGATGGCGCCAAGCACACGAGGCCGTGGCCAGCAACATAATGTTACCTGTGAATGCTTCACGAGATCTACTGATGACCTACCACCACCTCCTCATAAATGAGCACAACCGGCAGGTGAAGCTGATGGAGGATCTCGACAAGCGTAAGAAGGCAGTTGCAGAATCCAGCGCACGGCGAGTAGCGCTCTCCGCCGCTGACGGCTACACTCCGCATGGCAACAATGCCAACAATTACCGCTCCTGCACGGAGCGCATGGACCCCGCCACGCGGCGCGAGGTCACCAAGGCCCTCAACACATCCTTCATGATGATGGACTCGCACGGCAACATCATGCCGAAAATGCCACAGGCTACAATCATGGCAGCCACTACATATCTCGCGTCCCACCCACCTTCGGTGGGCGACCCGAAGAGCGCCATACACAAGTTCGTGCTAGCTGGCCTCAGACTCGTCGGACTTGCACTCCACGACGAAACTCCTATGGAGCCGAAGAAAAAAACTGCGGTCAAGCTCACTCGAAGCCCTACACCCTCATCCGAGGAGGACGAGCACGACTTGCCACGGCGCCGCAAGATTCCACGGCGCCGCAGCAGCAACTATGACGCTTGCAACAAGCTCACCCAATGCAAGATCGACAAAGCACTTGCTAAACGCGCGTGCTCAATTGAGTTTGACGAAGAGTTGTGTGGAGCTAGATGCTTTAGCAGATCCGTTTGGCGAACACGGATGCTGAAAATTTTCCCTTCGGACAACCCGAAGTTCGACGGCACGTAGGAGCCAAAGTATTGGCTCGATGATCACCTGTAATCGGTCAAGCTCCACGGCGAAAAAAAGAACACCGCCCTACAATGCCAGCTGACAGGCGCGACCAGGGTCTTGATATGTCCAAAACATATCTACTTTCCCGAACACTTTTGATATTGTTTCTCCTCTAAACTTGTGTGATTTGGATACAACTAACACGGACTGACGCTGTTTTCAGCAGAATTACCTTGGTGTCTAGTTTTTTTTGCAGAAAATAAACTATCAGGAAAAATTACGGAAAATATGCCAAAAATCCTATTTCACCAGAAGATCCACGGAGCTAGAAGACGAGACGGAGGGGAGCCCTGGGTGGCCCACACCCCCTGCCGCGCGAGTGGGCCCACCCCACGCCTGGGAGTGGTGTGGCCAGCCCAGGCACCCCCTCGGCCTCCCTCTTCGCCTATAAGTTACCCCTTGACCTAAAAACCGAGGGGGTTCGACGTTTTTCCAGAAATAGTTCTGTTGCGCCGCCACCACCAGAAACCAAGATTCGGATCCAGAAACTCCATTCTGGCATCCTGTCGGGACGGGGAATTTGGGGAGGATCATCGCCATCGTCATCACCAACGCCTCTTCATCAACCATTGATGTTTCTCTCATCCATGAGTGAGTAATCCCCCGCTGTATGCTATGGGGATGGTAGGGATTGGATGAGTTCTATCATGTAATCGAATAAGATTGTTAGGGCATAGTGCCTTGTATCTCTATTAGTGCTATTTGACTTTGTTGCAACTTATTGTGCTTAATGCTTGTCACTAGGGCCCGAGTGCCATGATCTCAGATCTTAACTTATTATTGAATCATTATGATAGTATTGTTTGTGATCTTATCTGCAAGTTGTGTACAAATATCATTGTCCGGATCCAAAGGCCCCAAAGTGACAGAAACTGGGACAACTGGAGGGGATGGCTATGGTGTGAGTATCACATGTGTTCATGGAGTGTTAATGCTTTGCTCCGGTGCTCTATTAAAAGGAGCACCTTAATTGCCAGTAGTTCCCTAGAGGCCCCGCTGCCACGGGCTGGCAGGACAAAAGATGTTGTGCAAGTTCTCATTGCGAGGACGCATGACTATTTATGGAGCACATGCCTATGATTGTTTAGTACTTGGATGCTTGTTCTTATTTATTTGCAATGCCCTAGATCTTGAAGTTACATGTTTAGAATTGTCCATGCAACACCCGTCCATCCATCCCTATGCCTACTGCGCTCATATCCTACTATTTGCTACTACTTTTACAATTGCTCTTGTTTTACTGCTGATGTTGCTTTGCTGTTGCTACTACAAACTTTTGCTACTGATAAACTTTTGTGAGCAATAACTATTTCCAGGTGTAGCTAAATTGACAACTCAGTTGTTAAGGCTTGCAATTATTCTTTGGCTCCCCTTGTGTCGAATCAATAAATTGGGTAATACTACCCGCGGAGGCTGTTGCGATCCCCTATACTTGTGGGTCATCAAGACTATTTTCTGGCACCGTTCCCGGGGAGCATATCTTTATTTGTAAGTTCACTTGGATCTATTATTGTTCACTGCTACTCCTTTCATCATGGGGAAGTCTCGTGATGGAAAGTTTCCTATTTTACCATCCACTACAAGAAGAGGTACAGTTCTAAACACCTTTGTTGCTCTTGATTCACCATCTATTATAAGTAAGCTGGTTACACCACCACCACATACTCATGATACACACTGCTACTACTACTGAATCTGAAACTGCTTTTGATACTCATGATGTTACTTCTACTGTGCTTGATGCGAGTGGTTCATTAGGTCCTTTCCTAGATGCTACTATGGCTGCTCTAGGAAATACTGAAACTCCTAGTGAAGACACTGTTACACCTCTTAGCTCACCTAAGTCTAGAGAGAGTTATGATATTAATGATGGCTACATTGATTTTACTGATGAATTTGTTGAAGAGTGCCAAAACACACATGGTGCTAGTGCTATTAAGAGTCTCCTTGCTAGGCGTACCATTGTTCCTAAACTGTCCTCTGATCCTAAGTTTGCCACCTCTCCCATAGATATTAAAGATAAAGATTATGATTTCTCTCTTGATTTATCCTATTTAGACATTGTTGAGAAAGAACCTTTTTGTGGGACAGAAAATGAGAGTGTTGTGGCTCATATGAATGAGTTTTCCACTATGAGTGCCTTATTCTCTGATGATTTTAAGATGCGCAAGTACTTTGTTACAAAGATCTTCCCTTTTTCACTAATAGGAGAAGCTAGGGCTTGGTTTAATAGATTACCTCTTGGTTCCATTGATAGCCCTGATTGCTTGATTGCTTCTTTCTTCCAGAAATATTTTCCTCCTAGTGCTAGACATGCTGCTTTGTAGAGATTTTTTGATTTTAAACAGTGAGAAGAAGAGAAATTGCCTAAGTCATGGACAAGGTTCTGTGCCATTATTCATGCACATCATGGATGTCCATTGCCTAAAAATGAGCTTCTTGATATTTATTATAATGGACTAACTGATGATTCTAGGACATACCTAAATAGCTTTACTGATTGTATTTTCAGGAAAAGGACTCCTACAGATGCTGAAGAATTAATGGCTAAGATAAGTAAGAATTATGATGATTGGACTTCAACTGAGCTAAATACACTTGAGCCTATTACTCCTGAACTAGTTGTACCTGAACTAGATCCAATACCAACACCAAATAAGAAGGGAGTTATTACATTAAATGATGATGTGATGAAAGAAGCTAAGAAATGTCTAAAGGAGAAAGGTATTAGATCTAAAGATGTGAAGAATCTACCTCCTATAGAAGAATTATGTAAGCCAATTCCCCACTCATCCACTATTGAGGTACACTCTCTCCAACACTTTGATGAAGGTGATATTCCCTATGGTAAGCCTCCTGATCAATGTTTAGAGGAATTTGATATTTTTATTGTTAAACAAGGTAATTTTAATAAACAAGTTCAGAATCATTTATTGGAAAATTCTAGAGATACTAAAGAGTTGAAATATATTGTGGAAAGAACTTCTAATGATATTAAAATGCTTTGTAAACACTTTCAAATGGTTCAAACCCAACTTGGTCAACTTGCTAAGGTACAAAAGGTATGCTAGTTAATGCCTTAGGAGATAGACATGCTTATGGAATTAGAACTAGGAGTGGTATAGATACTCAAGATCCCTTATATCCTGAAGGACACCCTAAAATAATTGAGCAGGATTCTCAACAAGGTGAAACTAGTGGTAGTCCTCACAAGAGAAAGAAAAAGAAACACAAAATAGTTGAGGAACCACTTGAACCTGTTGTAGATCCTAATAGTATATCAGTCTCTGATGCTGAAACTGAGAGTGGTAATGATAAAAATGATGCTCCTGGTAAGGAGGAAGTTGAGGAAGAACCTAAGAAGCACACTAAGAATACTAGGTACACTAAGGAAGATTTTATTGCTAAGAAACATGGTAGTGAGAGAGAACCTTGGGTGCAGAAACCTATGCCTTTTCTAGGTAAGAAACACAAGTCAAAGGAGGAAGAACACTACAACAAGTTTTGTGAGTGGATGAAGCCTTTATTTTTGCAAATTCCTTTGACTAACGCTATTAAGTTGCCTCCTTATTCAAAGTATATGAAGGATATTGTCTCTAATAAAAGGAACATTCCTAATGAGGAGATTTCTACTTTGCTTGCTAATTATTCCTTCAATGATAAGGTTCCAAAGAAACTTGGTGATCCAGGTATACCCACTATTCCTTGCTCTATTAAGAATAATTATGTTAGAACTGCTTTATGTGATTTGGGAGCTAGAGTTAGTGTTATGCCTTTTTCTCTCTACAAGAGACTCCAGCTAGAAAAGTTGATACCAACTGATATATCTTTGCAAATGGATGATAAGTCAATTACTATTCATGTTGGTATATGTGAGGATGTTCTGTTCAAGTGGCTCATAATTGTTTGGTTTTAACTGATTTTGTTGTGCTTGAAATGCCTGAAGATGATATGTCTATTATTTTTGGGAGACCTTTTCTTAATACTACAGGTGCTGTCATCAATTGTAATCAAGGAAAAGTAACATTCAATATTAATGACAAAGAGCATAGTGCCTATTTCCCCAAGAAGGTTAATAAAAGCTATTGCCTGAATTCCATTGAAAATATTGAGAGCATCAAGGTTGGAGAAATATATTGTCCCATTCCACAAGAAAATTTTGAAACTATTATGATTGGGACCATTACTATCAAGTTTGAGGTAACATAATCACCTTATGGAATGCAAAGTTTTGTTTCATATAAGATTGTTTTGGTAACAAGACTTGATCAACCTTGTTAACAAAAGGATTTTTATGAACAAAATAATGTTTTCACTGTGGTTATACTTGTTTTCCTTTATTTTTTTCTCCTTCCTAGTCTTTGCCTTTTCTCTTGTTAGCCTTGGTTTTGTTAGTTGTTTGCTTGTTAGAGTGTCTTAGAACTTATGTAGTTTGTGTAGGGTTTCGTAGCATGGAAAACAAAATTTTTCTATCGCATACAAACAAACAAGCCAAGATCTATCTACTAGATTGTAGCAACGAGTCGATGGAATAACTCACCCTCGAAGATTCCAAAGTGTTTAACGAGAGCGGATTCTCGTGGGTGATGTAGTCGTACTCTTCCCGATCTCAAGATTGCGTAGACGATCCTTTCAGCGTTGCGTTAAGCAGCAACTCCCCTTGATCAGTCTGTCGTTCGATTTCTCGGAAGACCTTCCTCTCCCTTGTTCCAGCAGGCAGCAGAGGTTGTAGCACTCTCCTCGTGATTCCGGCAGCACAACAGTGTGGTACCTGAAGTAGAGGGAAGATCTCGCAGGGCTTCGCCTTAAGCCGGAGCGAGTATGGTGGACTATGAGAGAGCTCCTCGGCGATCTAGGATTTAGACACACCAAGGAGGAGGCTTGGCCAGCGGCTAGGGTTAGCTAGGCGGCGGCGGTTTGCCCTAGGGCGGCGGCGGCTGCAAGAGGAGCCGACGGCTAGGGCTAGGGTTTGCGGGATGGTGGAGTTGTGTACCGGGAGGGGCAGCCCTGCCCCTCCTTATATAGGTGGAGGGGCCGCGCCAGGGGAGGGGAGTCCCTCCCCAACTCGGTTTCCCAAGGGGGCCGGCGGTGGAGGGTAGGAACTCCTCCCCAACTCGGTTTCCACCTTTCCCTCCACTTCCCAAAATAGCCGTTTGACTTTTCAAATTGGTGTTTGACTTTTCAAACTAGGATTTGATTAAACCCTTTATTTTGTTCAGCGATGACACCTAGTACATGATGCAATCATTCCAACTTGGTATGACACACATGTACCCTTCCCCTTCAGAGTGCCGGACATTCTGGAACCTTCTAGAACATTCCCGATGAAAACACCAGAACCATTATCCAACTCCGAAACAGGACTTTCCTTATATGAATCTTATTCTCCGGACCATTCCGGATCTCTTCGTGATATCCCGGATCCCATCCGAGACTCCGAACAACATTCGGTATCTTTCTCATCATTCCATAACTACTCAAACAACGTTGAATCCTTAAGTGTGTCTCCCTACGGTTCGTGAATTATGCGGACATGATCGAGACACTTCTCCGAACAATAACCAATAGAGGAATCTGGAAATTCATATGGCTCCCACATATTTCTACGATTACTTTGCGATCGAATGAACCACTTACATACGATACCAATTTCCCTTTGTCTCACGATAGTTTACTTATCCAAGGTTATGATCGTCGGTATCTCTGCATACCTAGTTCAACCTCGTTACTGATAAGTACTCTTTTCTCGTTCCCGTGATATGTGATCCCTTGTGAGCCAGTCACATGCTTGTAAGCTAATTGGGTGACATTTCACCCAGAGGGCCCAGAGTATATCTATCCGTCATATGGATGGACAAATCCCACTCTTGATCCATGTGTCTCAACCAATACTTTCCGAACACTCAATGCCACCTTGATAGCCACCCAGTTACGGTGTGGTGTTTGATGTCATCAAAGCATCCTTCCGGTGAAGGTGATATGCATGATCTCATGGTCGAAGGAATTAGGTTACTATGTATCAGAAAGCATATAGCAATTGAACTATTAAAATGACTTTGATCTTTATGCTACGCTTATCTATAGGAGTATGTCCACCCTATCATTCTCCTAATGATATGATCTTGTTGTTAATAACATCTCAATGTTCATGATAGGGAAACCACAATCATTTATTAACCAACAAGCTAGTGAGGTATAGAGGCTTTACTAGGGACTTCAATTTAAGTTTACAAATCACACAAGTGTTAATGTTTCCTTGTTAATACTATTATAGCATGAATGTAAACATTTATCATAAACACAAAGATATAATAATAATTACATTTATTATTGCCTCTAGGGCATATCTCTAACAGTTTGGTTTTTGGTTTGCTTTTGGTTCTTCTAAAAAAACTGTTTCTGCGAGAAAATCAATTTTCATACCCTGAAAATTGGCCAAAAATAGAGTTTCCCGAAAAATCCCAGAAAATTCAAAATAATTTTTTTCTCAAAAAAGGGGTAGAGGGACACCTGGAGTGACCCAGGGGGGCACCCTAGGCCAGCACACCCCTGGTGGGCGCGGCCACCCCCCAGGTGGCGCCTGGCTGGGGTGTGGCCCACCTGGGCCCCTCCAAGGTGCCTCCTCCCAGCCATATTCTTTCTCTCTCCCAAAAACACCGGAAAACTTTCTCAATCTCGAGTTCCTGCTGTTCTTTCTCGCGAATTTCGATCTCCTTGCTCAGCCCATCTTTGTTGGTGATTTTTGGAGGGATTGCTCCTTGGTATGTGCCTCCTCCGCTTGTCCAATTAGATTTGTGATTGGTAGATTTTATCTTGAGTATTTTTCTGCTATAGGTGATAGGTTGTGTGAGCTTGTGTGCTTGTTCTATGCTTAGAGATTACATTTTGATGCATGTGTAGCCCTCTAGCAAGTTCCTATAGTAGTTTCCCATCATTTATCAACTTGGAAATCACTTGGTTTGATGTTTTTTCTAAAAATTTCAGAAAAAAAGGAGGTCATGGACAACCACACATTTGATGAAATATTTTAGAGTGATGCACCTAGAAGGGCAGGGCCTTCAACATCATCCTCCAGAGCTAGGCCCTCATACAATGAGGATCTCATTACACCGTGATTTGGCGACGAGGGAGATGAGGGGGATGCTCACCCTTCCACCTTTCCTTGCCAAACCTTTTTGCGGGCTGCTGGGATTCTTGATGATTTTATAACCTTGGTTCGGAGGGTTGGACTAACAAGCTATATGAAGGATGAGAGCGTGCAATATGCTACGCTCACTAAAACATTTCTAGAGAGCTTCTCTTTTACTAACAGCATGTTCAATCCAGATGTGTCTTTCAAAATTTATGGCAGGTCTTACAATATGACATTAAAGAAATTTTGTGCGGCCCTGGGACTTGGTACAACTGGGTCGGCGAAGAAGATTCCGGCTCAACCCGCTGATTTGTTGGAGCTCTACCGCGGGATAAATAATGATGATGACCATAGAGCCCAAAGGGGAAAGATAAGAAATATTCAACTCCCAGCTATCAGGTACTTTGCTTACTATCTTGCCACTAGTGTTCTTTGTAGGGAGAACACTAGTAATATTTCCAACTATCATTTGGCCTTCATAGCTGCTGCGCTCAACAATGAAACTAAGTACAATCTTGGTTCTCTCATTGATCGTTGCTTAGCTGCTAAGGGACCCATTTATGGTGGAATTATCGCTTCACATGTTGCTGTTGCCTTGGACCTTACTGTTGATCCAAATGATACAGTTTTGGCTCCTCAGAGGCTTGATCTTGCCGCCATGAAGGCGCATCACTTTGTCACTGCTGGCTCTACCCTTGAGAGCTTGGTTTATAGAATGTTGTTTATTGACGGGGAAGAGAGAGAGATCCCTCTCCCCCAAACCACTTTGTTCAGTATTTCTCAGGGACCTTTGTCACGCTCCAAGGAGGAGATGGATGACAAGCTGCACATTCTTGGCTTCCATGGACACTATCATGGGGACGCGCCCTCATACGACCCCTCTGTATACTACACAGGGGAGTCCTCGAGCTCGTACCAGGACGAAGGAGCCTCCTCGACGTACTACGGAGGTGCACCTTCCATGTCACCATGGAGTTGAGCCTCACTTAGGCCAAAAGGATAGTCTTGGGGGGAGTGTTCAGCCGTCCTCAGTGGAGTTTGTTTCATGTTATTATTCAAGTCACACAAGTGAAGGGCAATAATGAAGATTGAGACAACTTGTGGTGTGGTAAGAGCCTGGTAACGAACTCTATTTGTTTTCATTTTTGTACATATACTCATCAGAGTGAGTATGCTTAGTCTGTTCATGCAAGGAGTATGTTACTGATGGATGCTTAGTAGTTCTTGCCTGTCTGTGATTAGCTCCAGCTTTCTAATAGTTTGTAGCATGTCATATGAATGTTTTCTTGCATTGTTTTATTCATATTTTTGGTATGAAATTGTGGTATCCTCCTCTAAAAGTTTCATGTGAATCGACTTGGCACATGATCACGCATGCATATGACTAAACAATAGTCAGTAAGCCTCGATGATTTATTTTTCCTCAGAGTTCTTGTATCACTTTCATGCCATAATTAGTCATGTTTTGTTGCAAGCATGATTATGACAGTTATTTCTCTCTCGTTTGTCGCTCCCTCTTTATTGCTAGCCTTCACTTGCACTGAGTATGAGCTCTACTTGTGCATCCAACTCCCCAAAACCAATATTGCCAACAGTGTCCACCATACCTACCTATTAGCATCATTTGCTCTTTTAGTTCATATTCTATATGCCCTGTTTTCTTCCAAATAAAATGTTTGATTGCTTTGAGAAAGTTAGTTAGTAAAGCTCTCACGAACTTGATGGCACACGTTATTCCTTGCACCTAATAATCCTGAACCATTGTGACCTGTCCATGAAAGTTATATGCTTGCAAATTATAGGCTGGGAGTTAGCAGAACCGGGTTGTCACGGAGAACGCTTTCAACACTTATGGATACATATCTAGTTGATACCTTTCTATTTTGTTTGCGGATGTCGTCGGTGCGAAATAAAAGGGGAATTTGTGAGTTCATGGAGTATATATATGTGTTAGAGAAATGCCTGGGACGCTAGCCTAAGCCATGCCTATCATGGTGGAAACTTGCAGCATCACCATAATGAGCATTCTGTGAAGCATTCTCAATAAAAAGCTATGCACATAGTAAATAAAAAGATTGTTGATATGCTCATTGTCTGCTTGCCTTGTCATTTTGATTATGGGATAGCTCCTGTATCATGTGCAAGGGGTACCCTGTTGGTGGTTCTCTATGATATGCATGTATTTACAATGACAAGAACTTACAGGTAACTAAAGTTGAGTAGCACGAGGAGCGGCCCTCGTACACAAGGGACATGGGATTTCCAATTTATGGTCTGTCAAGCATATAACTCATATTGGACCTTACTTTCACCTTAACCATATGAAGATGCCTATGATAGGGGCAATGAGAGATCAAAGCTAATGAATACCTTACTTTCAGCATTTGGAAGCCTTTCAAACTTTTCAAAACCTTTTCACTTCCTTGTTGAGTCACCACTTATTGTATGAGCACCTTCTTGAGAGCATAATTGTCATTCTTGTGTTTGTCTCAAAACTTGGTTAATTATGACATGACTTTGATGCTTGTTATCTCTGATATTTTTACTTCTAGTCTTTAATTGAACTTCAGAGGTGCCTTGGCATTTATATTGTGCTCTACAAACAAAGGCAAGCAAGATACCACTCTATCATACCTTCTTATGAGCATTGCAATGTTTATTATGTTTATGTTTCATGCTACTTATTATTATTGAGTTGGTTTCTATTCTTGCAATGACAATTGAGTAGACTTAGTTGCATACTTCTTATTATGAATTGTCTAAGTATCTACTCCTGTGCTGAGAATATATACATCATATGAAGCAAATGTGTTCGTGAAAGTTCTTTTATCACACTCAGTTTTCAATTGAATTGCTTGAGGACAAGCAATAAGCCAAGCTTGGGGGGAGTTGATACATCCAAAACATATCTACTTTCCCGAACACTTTTGCTATTGTTTCTCCTCTAAACTTGTGTGATTTGGATACAACTAACACGGACTGACGCTGTTTTCAGCAGAATTACCTTGGTCTCTAGTTTTTGTGCAGAAAATCAACTATCAGGAAAAATCCCGGAAAATATGCCAAAAATCCTATTTCACCAGAAGATCCACGAAGCCAGAAGACGAGACGGAGGGGAGCCCTGGGTGGCCCACACCCCCTGTCGCGCGGGTGGGCCCACCCCACGCCTGGGAGGGGTGTGGCCAGACCAGGCACCCTTTCGGCCTCCCTCTTTGCCTATAAGTTACCCCTTGACCTAAAAACCGAGGGGGGTTCGACATTTTTTCAGAAAGAGTTCCACTGCGCCGCCACCACCAGAAACCAAGATTCGGATCCAGAAACTCCGTTCTGGCACCCTGCCGGGACGGGGAATTTGGGGAGGATCATCGCCATCGTCATCACCAACGCGGCTCCATCAACCATCGATGTTTCCCTCATCCATGAGTGAGTAATCCCCCGCTGTAGGCTATGGGGATGGTAGGGATTGGATGAGTTATATCATGTAATCGAATAAGATTGTTAGGGCATAGTGCCTAGTATCTCTATTAGTGCTATTTGACTTTGTTGCAATTTGTTATGCTTAATGCTTGTCACTAGGGCCTCGAGTGCCATGATCTCAGATCTGAACTTATTATTGAATCATTATGATAGTATTGTTTGTGATATTATCTGCAAGTTGTGTACATATATCATTGTCCGGATCCAAAGGCCTCGAAGTGACAGAAATTGGGACAACCGGAGGGGATGGTTATGGTGTGAGGATCGCATGTGTTCACGGGGAGTTAATGCTTTGCTCTGGTGCTCTATTAAAAGGAGCACCTTAATTGCCAGTAGTTACCTAGAGGCCCCGCCACGGGCTGGCAGGACAAAAGATGTTGTGCAAGTTCTCATTGCGAGCACGCATGACTATTTATGGAGCACATGCCTATGATTGTTTAGTATTTGGATGCTTGTTCTTATTTATTTGCAATGCCCTAGATCTTGAAGTTACATGTTTAGACTTGTCCATGCAATGCTCGTCCATCTATCACTATGCCTACCGCGCTCATATCCTACTGTTTGCTACTACTGTTACTATTGCTCTTGTTTTACTGCTTCTGTTGATTTTCTGTTGCTACTACAAACTGTTGCTACTAATAAACTTCTGTGAGCAAGAACTATTTCTAGGTGCAGCTGAATTGACAACTCAGTTGTTAAGGCTTACAAGTATTCTTTGGCTCCCCTTGTGTCGAATCAATAAATTGGGTAATACTACCCGCGAAGGCTGTTGTGATCCCTTATACTTGTGGGTCATCAGATCTAGCTTAGCAGCCTATCTTCCGGCTCCATCTGAAGCTGGGAAGAGCTATCATACAGTTTCATCCGTAACTTCAAGGGCACCAGCAAGAGGCCATCTTCAATCGAAGAGCTACGGGCCTGCACCCAACCGTCCAACGAGTCCATCCGCTCGTACATACTCTACTGGTCACACATCAAGAACTCCGTTGTGCACATCTCCAAAGAAAGGGCAATCGACGCCTTCAAGGACGTTGCTAGGCGCCCAGATTTCAAGGAGGAGCTCGGGCGCGTCAAGCCAAAGACGCTCGACCACCTCATGGACATCGCCAACCGGTGGGAAGATGGCGAGGATTCCGTCAACCGAGCGCATTTGGATGATGAAGACGACTACGGCCACAGGCGCGAATGCCGCAGCAGGAGAAGATCGTGCGTCTATAATGATCGCGACGGAGTCGACATGGTCGCGGCTGGATACGGCGATTGACGCAATGACGACAACCACAGCAGCGGATACCGTGGAGGCAAGTACCGTGATGGCGGGCGACCCACGCAAACGTGGAAACGCCGCAGCCGCGACGACGAGCCTTCGGCATACGACAAGTTGTCTGGTCCCTACACCATCCACTTCTACATCGACAAACAAGATGGTAATAAGAAGGCCAACCACATGCTCAAGGACTGCCGTGAGTTCCAGAAGCTCAGCGAGCGCTTCACCCAAATGCGGCGACAGACCGTGAACCCTGGGTTTGGGCCCGCACCCGCACCAGGTGACATCGCCCATGGAGCTCCTCCTCCACCACCAATCGGACCATCACAGCCGCCGGTCGCACCAGCGCCAAATAACTGTACAGGAGGGTACCCGCCACCAAAAGGGGCCCTGATGATCCAGAAGGGGCGTCCAACCAACAGTGTGCAAAAGAAGATCACCCACCAAGTCAGCATGTCCGTGACCTCTCCACCAGCCATACCTGAGTACCTCAGCGGCTCGGAGTCCTGCATCACGTTCCATCGTTCGGATCACCCACGCCAGATCCCTCGCCTAGGTCATGCTACCCTAGTGCTCGAGGCCCAGATCGGGGGATTCGACATGAGCCGCGTCTTCATGGATGGAGGCAGCAGCATCAATCTGATGTTCGCCAGCACACTTGTAGCGATGCGGATCCCACTGTGCAGCCTAGAGCAGTCAGACACAACGTTCCACGACATAGTCCTAGGGAAGGGCATATGCCCCCTAGGCAAGATATGGCTCGATGTCATCTTCGGCCATCCCAAAAACTTCAGGCGCGAACGGCTAGAGTTCGAAGTGGTAGACTGGCCATCACAGTACCACGCCATCCTCGGGCGCGTGGCATTCGCAAGATTCTTGGTAGTACCGCACTACGCATACCTACTACTAAAGATGCCAGGACCCAGGGCCGTCATCACCGTCCAGGGAAGCTTCACCTGGTCCGAACACTGTGACAGAGACTTCAACAGAATCTCCCAGTCATTCGGAATGCAGGAGGAACTCACGAGGCTCAGAGAAGTGATAGACAATGGGGCACCCCCAGTCGCCAGACAAAACGCACCTGATATGTCGTTCGACTCCACGGTCAACACGAAGAAGGTGCAGGTCCACCCAACGGACGCCTCCAAGAAGGCGTTGATCGCCAACGACCTCAGTCCCGCATAGGAAAGCACGCTCGTCGAATTCCTCTGTGAGCGCTGGGAAATTTTCGCCTGGTGTCCTGCGGACATGCCAGGAGTTCCCAGGGAGTTCTCCGAGCATGCACTCAATGTGTTTCCGGACACGAAGCCAGTCAAGTAGTCGGTCCGATGACTGTCCGAACCAAGATCCAAAGCTGTTGGAATTGAAGTCAACATACTGCTCGATGCCAACTTCATCAAGGAAATCAAGGAGAGCAAGTGTCTGGCCAACACAGTTTTGGTCCCTAAAAAGGACACGGACATCCTACAGATCTGCATGGACTTCACATCGCTCAACAAGCACTGTCCCAAGGACCACTTCCCCCTACCGCGGATCGATCAAATCATTGATTCGACTGCAGGATCTGAGAAATTCTCCTTCCTCGACGCCTACTCAGGCTACAACCAGATTCAGCTGAAGGTTGAAGACCAGGAGAAAATGGCGTTCATCATACCGTTCGGAGTATTCTGCTACATCACCATGCCTTTCGGGCTGAAGAACACAGGCACCACATACCAGAGATGCATGCAAGCATGTCTGAAGAACCAGATCGGTCGCAACATCCAGGTTTATGTCGACGACATAGTAATCAAGACGAGGGAGGCCAAGACCCTCATCGATGATCTCCGCGAGATGTTCGATAACCTTGATCGCTAAAGATCAAGCTGAACCCAGAAAAGTGCGCCTTCGGCGTCCCATCTGGCTAGTTACTCGGCTACTTCATCTCCCAATGAGGGATCAAGGTGAATCCAAAGAAAATCAGGGCCATATTGTCCATGGAGAAGCCGAAGAACCTCAAAGGAGTCCATCAGCTAGCTGGACGGATCGCGATGCTGAGCAGATTCATCAGCCGAATGGGTGAGAAGGCCCTCCCCTTTTATAATCTTCTACGCAAGACGGACAAATTCGAGTGGACACCCGAAGCAGACGACGCGTTCGAGGACCTCAAGCGGCTGCTCTCCACATCGCATGTCCTGGTCACACCGAAGGAACGGGAGCCATTGCAACTATACATCGCAGCCACACATCAGGTGGTCAGCACCATACTCGTGGCCAAGCGACCCGAGGATGGCAAGACCCATGGGGTCCAATGCCCAATCTACTACCTCAACAAGGTACTGACCCTGACAAAGCAGAGGTACCCTCACTACCAGAAGCTCGCCAACAACGTATTCATGACAGCACGTCGGCTGAGCCACTACTTCCAGGAGCATCATATCATGGTCGTCAACGACGCCCCGCTATCGAACATCCTGAACAACCCCGAAGCCACGAGGCGTGTAGCCTTATGGGGAATCGAACTGTCCCCTCTAGACATAATCTACGAGCGGTGGACCGCCATCAAGTCTCAGGTCCTCCCTGACTTCCTCGTCCACTGGATGGAACTCAAGCTGTCAGATACTCCGGACATGTCGCAGTCCTGGACGATGCACTTCAACGGCTCCAAGCACGAGGCTGGAGCAGGGGCCAGCGTCATACTAACGTCCCCTCAAGGCGACAAGATGAAGTACGTCATTCAGATGAAGTTTCGCGCCTCTAATAATGAGGCCGAATACGAGGCCCTCATCCATGGCATGAGGATGGCCAAGGTCTATGGCGCAACATGTTGGCGTTGTGTTGATGTGGGAGCTTCTTCTTCTTTCCCCGGCAACGGCGCCAAAAAACTTATTGATAGAACCTGAGAGCTCTTTGTAGGGAAACCCCAAGAGCAAGGTGTGAAGCAACACAGCAGCAAGTCTTCCCTCAGTAAGAAACCAAGGTTATCAAACCAGTAGGAGGAAGGAAACGTCTCAAAGGTGTTGCAAGCAATGTGGAAACCTACACAACACAAACTCAAGACTTTGCCCCAACTAACAGTGAGGTTGTCAATCTCACCGGTGATGTAACAAAGGATTAACTGTATGGTGTGGAAGGTGATGATGGTTTGCAGCAAGTAAACAAGTAACAGTGGAAGATGTATCAATGGTAAAGATTGGACCGGGGCCCATAGTTCACTAGAGGTGTTCTCCTTAGATAAACAAACATGGCATGAAGGGTAAAAAAATTACAGCAGGTCAATTGATAGGACTGAGCAAGGCATAACAATGCAATACTAGACACAAAGATCCTATGAGATTCAATTGGGCAATACAACAATATACATAGACCACCATCCAACTGCATCTATGACTAGAAGTCCACCTTCAGGTTATTGTCCGAACCCCTTCCAGTATTAAGTTGCAAGCAACAGATAACTGCTTTAAGCAAAGTGTGTAAGGTAAACAATCCACTTCTTCCATGAACAAGAGACCGTTGTTTTCTCCCTAGTGGCAACAACACATCTACAACCGAAGAGATTTTTGTTACTTCCCTTGGAAACTAGAGGCATGAACCCACTACCGAGCATAAATACCCTCTCTTGGAGTCACTAGCAACTACTATGCCAAGATAGCCGCTAACAACGGAGAGCATGCAAGATCACAAACAACACAGACATGATAGAATCAAATAGACAAAACCATTAATCAATCTGACATAGTAATCTCAATATCCATCGGATCCCCGCACACACAACATGCATGATTACAAATAGATTAGATCTTGATCATGAACGGAGCTCACAAGATCTATACATGAAAGCACAAGGAGGAGATACAACCATCTAGCTACTACATGGACCCGTAGTCCAAGGTGGAACTACTCACGCTTCATACTAGAGTTTGACTTTGCCTTTTTTCCTGTCCAATTCCGAGAATATTGATTTTCTGCCTTTCTGGAACCAAAAGCAGAACAAAACAGGCAACTGGCACTGTGGCAACTTGTTAATAGGTTAGTTCCAGAAAACATATAAAAACACCTCAAAGTGTAGACAAAGCGAAGCAAAGTAGATACTAAGCAATCATGGAACATAAAAAATTATAGATACGTTTCCAACGTATCACAACACGCCTCGTCATCTATGGTGATTCGAAACTTGTCGTCCAGTAGACGACGAACGAATGCGACGCTCACAATGCCAATATGATCGCGTACCGCACGCTCTACAACTCACTCGAAGGAGACCTCAACGGTTGTGAACTCCGCCATGTCGGCAGGGAAAGCAATGAAGAGGTTGACAGGCTCGCCAACATTGCCTCCACCTGCGCACGAGTGCCACCAGGTGTGTTCCTCGAACAAATATGCGTACCCTCTATCAAGATGAAATTCCCAAAAGGTTCAGACGAAGAAGCAGAGCACTCGGGGGCTGCGCTACCCGAAGGACAGGAAGGACCCAAAAAACTCGACACAGAGGTCGAGCTAGTCAACCTGATGCAATTCATGGTGGTTGAAGAAACATGGACGCAGTCGTACCTACGGTACCTAATAAACAACCAATTGCCCAGTGACCCGACAGATGCCTGGCGCATATCTCGGCGGTCAAAAGCATTCACCATCATTAATGGCAAGTTGTACAAGCGCATCATTTCAGGTGTGCTCCAACAGTGCATCACCATCGGTGACGGCAAAAGCATCCTCCAATACATCCATGAAGGTATCTGCGACCATCACGCATGCAGCCGCGCCCTAGTCGCCAAAGCTCTACGAGCTAGGTTCTACTTGCCAACCGCAATGAATGACACCAAGGACATCGTCCAGAGGTGCAACGCCTGTCAGAGGTATGCGGACAAGCCACATGCGCTAGGATCCAAGCTGAGGCCTATACTGCTAGCCTGGCCGTTCGCCCAGTGGGGCCTTGATATGATCGGCAAGCTGGGAAAATCCTCGCCAGGAGGCCACGTCTACCTCCTGGTATTAGTTGACAAATTCACCAAGTGGATCGAGGCCATGCCCGCCACTAACCAAAGCGGCAAAACTGCCGTCAAGTTCTTCGAGTCCATTGTCTACAGGTTCTTCATGCCCCACAGCATCATCACGGACAACGGATAAAACTTCATCTCGAAGGAATTTCGAGCCTTCTACAGGAACCTCGACATCAACATATCATACGCCTCTATGGCGCACCCGCAGACCAACGTATAGGTCAAAAAGGCCAACGACCTCATAGCCAACAACATCAAGAAGTGTCTGTTGTGCCTGCTCGAAAGGCTTGCGAGAGCATGGGCGGACGAGCTACCTTCGATTCTCTAGAGCCTTCGCACAACTCCAAACAACTCATCTGGCTACACGCCCTTCTTCATGGTGCACGGAGCCGAAGCCGTGCTACCTGCTGAGGTACGCCACAAGGCCCCACGGGTCATCGCTTACAGCGAGGCCGAATCATCGGCAACACTCGAAGACGCCGCCGACACACTTGACGAGGCACGCGACATTGTCGCGGCTCGCTCAGCGGTCTATCAACAGAGCCTCCGCAACTACCACAACCACCGGTTGCGTCCAAGGTCCTTCGTCGAAGGAGACCTCGTCCTACGACTCAAGCAAGAAAGGCACAAGAAGCTCGAGTCGCCTTGGGAAGGACCCTACATCGTCACCGTAGTCATCCCAGGTGGCGCCTACCGCCTCATGGACGTCGCATCAGGAGTCGAATACTCCAACCCCTAGAACATGGCACAACTGCGACGCTTCTACCCCTAGTTACCCTTTACTTTCAATAAGGCTATTCAGCCAAGGCTACTCAGCCGAACAATGTACCTCCTCGCTTGCTATGAATAAAAGCTAAGTTCCTTGGCCCAAATATCTTTTTTCCCTTATATTACTTATTGCTAAATACGCTCGGGTGCTGCGCCCCACCTCACGACTTCATCGACTGAAAACAATGCATACAACATGAATAGTTGACCACGTCAGGCTAATGAAAAGGACATGCACATTACAAAGCACCACATGCCACTACATACAAACTTTACAAAAGGGCATTGCAAGCCCACTCGAATAAATACAAATTTTACATTATCTCACTTTCTTTACCGGATCTAATTGTTTTGGAGCACAACACTCGCCCACTGCTCGAACAAATCTACAATCTCTTCGGCGTGCTGCGCCACATCTGCGTAATGGGGGCGCATGTCCCATAAACTGCCATCTGATCGAAGAGGCGGTCCAGTCGCTATCTCTGCAAGATTGACATCACGACAATGCAGTAGAACAAGAGAAAGGGCTGCCTTCACCCCAATAATCAGCTGATGACGCACTAACTCCTTTACATGGCCCACATTCCGAAATTTGCCAAGAAGACCCAGAAAAGTAGAATGCTCAGCATCCAAAGGGAACATGACGGGCCAAATGGTTGCAAGTGATGACCTCGCCTGCTTCAGCACCCGATGAACCTGGTGTACGCGATCTTGCACTGTCGCAAGGACGATGGATCGATCACGATTCATCCAAAAGAAGCCACCAACTTCCAGGTCTTGTTGCGTTAGGCAGTTCATCCGAACCGCCACGCGCTCTTTCTCTTCCCTCGAAATGAGATTCACATCTACACAAAACACGGAATGAGCCAGCATACAAATATACTACACCCGAAAGAACATCGGTTCACGAAGACTCACATTGAAGTTGCTCACCCATCTGCCGCAATTCCCCAAGCAAGAACTCCCTGGCAGTGGCTCGCTCAACCTTAGACTTCCACACATCCACGTGTCCTCGAATGCTAAGTATATCCTTTTCTAGGCTACGGACACGATCACGCAGAAAGGTCAACTGCGACACATCATCCAAAGATGGTCGCGGCTCAGGAGCAGTCGGAGTGACAACTGGAGCCTCACCCGAAGGACCCTAAAAGGCAAATAAGCAAGTATGAACATCACAAGAACTTTTGGCAGCAACTCAAAGATAGACTTATATACATAAATTATGCCACCTCGTGACAAAGTAGAACTTGTTCATCCGCAAGTTGTTACAAAAATCAGCAAAAGAGAAGCTACACTAGCTACAGTACAAAGGCCTAAGCACCCGAATCCGGAGCAGCCTCGGAGCCAGACCGCCTACTCTTGGCCTCCTGCTGCTGCTTCGCCGCATAATCGGCTAGGAGGTCGATGAGCTTAGGCCCATAATGCTTAAAGCGAGAAGCAAAGAGGGCGAAAGCTACCTCGGATCCATCCGCCGCTGTCAGCATCCTAGACGTGATCTGAGGAAGGTCTAGCTCGGCTCTGGACGCCATCGCCATAGCTAGCCCCATGGAAGCGCCGATGCCCTTCTGTTTGCATTTGTACTCTGTCGGAGCTTCCTCTAATAGAGCATTTGCAAGGGCATCGACATTGTCAAGGGCAACGCCCTTAGGGACGACCTCCTTGTAGAAGCACGCGAGCACTTTCTTGGCTTTCTCCAAGGAGCCAGTGGCAGTGGCACAGCGATCCTCGATCGCAGCAGCATCATCATCCAAAGCATCTCTGTGCTTCAGCGCACCACGATCAAACGTGATGCTAGAAGCATCTGATAAGAAGAAGAAAAGAGAACTCAAATGAGGAAGGATAAAACGCAGTCAACAATCAGACGACCCAAAAGGATACAATAGCAACTTACCAGAAATAGCCTTGGCAACAGCCATGAGCTTATCAACCATTTCCTTCTCTCGAGTGGCCACAGCGGCCGCGAGCTGCTGCTCACAATCTTCGGCCTCCTTCTGCAGGCGCTCCTTGGCCTCCGCAGTATCCGCGACCTTCTTCTCTTCTTGGACGAGGCTCTTTTCAAGAGCATTCAGCCTTCAGAGTGCAGCATTATTATCATCTGCAGAATGAAGAGATTTTGGGTGAACACACGCAATACACTTGGCGAACTCAAATAACAACCAAAAAGACAACTACGCACCTTGGAGCTGCTTCAGCTGACCCCCCAGCGCTAGATGCTGCTGTATGAGGAGGATGGCATTGTGCACAAAAGGCTACAGAAGAAACAAAAACAAAGCCGGTGAATAAAGGGCTCGGGGGCTCCCCTCGCAAAGCGAAAGACCAACTGGTCAGACAAAAAAGGACTCGGGGGCTCCCCCATGAAATAAACAAACACAACACTTACGTGTTCAGGTGTGGACTCTGAAGGTTCACATGCTGACTTCCGAGTTACGACTACCCTCGCCTCCCGCCTAAAGGGGTTCGGTTCATCGTCCTTGGAGTCGGCCACCACCTGAGGAATAGAAGTTATATGCTTCGATTCCGCCATAACTTCTTGAGTATCCCCGTCAAGGGACTCCTCCGAAGGATTGCTGCAAGCAACTACCGGATCAGCAACAACCAACACTACACAGACGAACAACAGAGAAAGGACTCAAGCAGAGTGACTTATGACTCAGTATCTGACAAATTGAATACAGGAGCTGCCTTCTCCTTCTTCTTCTTGGCCGGCGGCTGCGGAGCCACCGCCTGAAGGGGCACGAGAGGAAAAGGCACAGACGACGCGCCTTCGTCGTCACCATGCTGCTCGAGGAAAGAAAGACTCCATGGAGTTGGTGGGGTAGACCCATCTGAAGATTCACTCCGGGTGCACTTTTGGGTCCGCCCTTCGCTCGGCTCGGGGGCTTCCAAGGTAGGAGATTGCGCTGGGTAAGCTCGGATTCAGAATCCACAATTTCATTATCCGAAGCAACCGGAAACTTCTCAGGTAGAGGGGGCATCATCCCAGCTACCTTGAGGTCCTGCAAACGAAGCAAACAAGACAACAAGATCAGTGGAAATAACAAGAATCAAAGTACTCGAAGAAGAACAACGCACAAGCTACAAGTTTCCACCTACGGAACCGCATTCTTGGCTCTGAACGGGGGGGGGGGGGTCAAGGATTTCCCCGGGAGGTCCTCATCGGCCTTGAACTTCAGCAGGAGCTGAAGAGCTCTATCAAAGTCACCCGAAGACATCTCCTCAGGTGAAACCCTCGTCAGATCGCTACGTCCAGCATATAAAAACATTGGGTGTGCCCTCGCTTGGAGCAGCTGCACCTGACGGTTGAGGAAGGTGCGGATGATATCCACACCATTGACCTCCTTGTCGACCACCATCTAGAGTGCCTCCATGCGTTGGTAGAGCTCCTCCACCTCCGCCGTTTCACCCTCTAGGATGTCATTTTTCCACGACCTCTTCGGGGTGATCTTCTGGGCAGAGTCAAAAGGAGCAAGACCAAAATGTTGCCCGTCCAACTTGGCATCGCGGATATAGAACCACTTTTTCCGCCAGTATTGGATGGACTCGCACATGGACAAGGAGAAGAATTGGACAGAAGAATGAATGGAAATGATACAGCCGCCAAGCGGATAAACACCGCCGGTGCCGGACTGCCTCTTCACGAAATAGAGCTTCCAGAAGAGGCCAAAGTGCGGCTCGATACCGAGCCAGCACTCGCAAAGAGTGATAAAACAAGCAATATGGAGAAGAGAATTGGGAGACAGATGGTGCAACTAAATCCCGTACAAAAAGAGGAGTCCATGAAGGAAATCATGACAGGAAGAGAAAGACCGCGAAAGACAAAGGCATATAACATCACCCAAAACCCTTCGGGTGGGCATGGGATTACCTCGTCGCCGGGGAGGATGGCGTCGTCCTTATTCTTGGGGATCAACCCAGCATCGCGTAGCTTGCGCATATCGCCATCACGCATTTCCGTGCGCTTCCACCCGCCGCTAGTGGCGCGGGCCATAGCAACGACCTTCTTGCCACCGCCGATGGCGCTCGAACAAGCTCTAGCAGATGTCTTTTTTGACTTGACCATCTTGCAGCGGCGAGTGTGACGATGCGAGCGCAAGAACGATGGAGGAAATACGCAGAGAATGTCCAGTGCGCAATAGAGGACGGCAAAGCTCGAGAAAATGGAGGCAATGGAGATGAGCAAATGACGAAGGATAAAAGAAAATCACTGTTTCCCTGCGGTATAAAAGGAAGAAGACGACGCCCATGAGTCGTTGATTCAGAAGCCCTAGCGCGCACCTCATATCTAACCATACACGTGTCAGCACTACACCGAACCGTCGTCAGCACGCCGTCCACTACACATGGAAACTGAGGAGACGCCGTAATTTTTGCCACGTCTACGCGTGACTAGTCAACTTCAAGTCGGGCGGTGGGACCCACGATCGTCTCGTCGCATCACCTCTGCTGCCGCAGACGGTTGGGATCACCAATCGTCAGTACTGACATCATCAAAGCAAAGCCAACAATAGCTCGAAGATTTCGACTACTCATTTAAAGTACTTACTCGAATCTACAATTCGAGAAGCTACTCGGGGGATACTCCCATAGGGAGCGCTGACCGCGCACCTGAGAAATGACTAAGGTAACTACACCTCGAACTTATCTTCGAGTCCTACGTTGAGTCTGCGACTCCACTACAGACTTGGGGGCTACTCCCATAGGGAGCATTGGCCGAGCATCCGAAAAAACTTGTGTACTTTAGACTTATACTGCAAACAACTGAACTAAAGTCTCTGCTTTAGTCTACGACTCAAACAGACACTCGGGGGCTACTCCCATAGGGAGCGCTGGCCGCGCACCCTTTGAATTCTTTGACTACAATCCTTTGGATAAAAATACAACAAAATATTTTTGGCAACTTTGCCCAAACCAACGCTGAGTGAGAAGCAGTCTCCTTGGTCACCCGAAACACCTCCGTGGTGAAAAAACTTCATATGTTGTGTCTACAACGCAAAGATAATCATTACAGGTATCATCTGATGTCCTAGTAATGCACCTGACTGCGCTCTGCCAGTAAATTTCCGTGTCAACAGGCACGATGAAAATCCTGACGAATGCGTTGGGAACATCACTTGAAAATAACTAGGATTCGACTCCTTTAAACCACAACGGCCTGAGTCAAATCACACCAGCAATCGTTCCGAATTCGAGTCCGGGGACTCGAATTTGATTAAGATCGTGTTGTTTGTCCTATGACAGTTAACTGGCCCTGATCCGTCGGGTGAGCCAGGCACACGCATCAACAATCCCTATGAACTAAATATTTCTCCTTGAAAAGCAGGTTCAACGACATAGCACCCGAAAGATTGAAGAGTCTCCAGCCGAATCTACGATTCGACTGAACACTCGGGGGCTACTAAAATGGATATACCCCATGGGTACATGACATTGGTATACCTGGTCCAGCCCAAGGAAGGCCCACGTAAGGACACGTGGCCCATGAAGACTTCGGGTGGCCCAAGAACGTGGTGGTTTCGACTCCTTGGAGGAAAAGTTTAGATTAGATAGAATTTCAAAGGGTACCAACCCTAATTTGTAACCGACTCGAACTAAGACCGGGACCTTCCTATCTATATAAAGGCCAGGAGGGTATGGTGAGATCTCTCTCTCAACTCACCGCATACACACCTCACGCCAGATTGCATCTGCGTACCCCTGTAACTTTCGGTTCCGCCGTAATCAAGAGCAGACAAGCAGGAGTAGGGTTTTCCCTCCTGGGGCCTGAACCTGGGTAAAACTCGTGTACCTGCGTTGCTTGTCTGTTAACCTTTCCACGACTTCTAGCATCCCCATCTTCTCCAAAACTCAAGTCCATAATAATGGGCATTGACGAGATCGAACCTCGTCACCAGAAGTTTGAAGAACCGAGGCACAAGGTGTTGGTGCACAATAGACATTATGATGAAGCTTTCTTTGTTACCAAGTTTGTGAGTGGAGTAAAAAGGAAAATTAGAAGAGCCATACAGACGCACAGGCCAAAAAGGTCGACATAGCCTTATCCTTGGTAGAAATACAGGAATCATTGTTGTAAGAAGCTAAGAGTTATATGTCCCATAAATACAGAAATGACTACATGAAACCTTACCACAATGTACCAAGTCAAAAAGGGATCCTGTCGCACCCTCAATAGGAAAGTAAGAAACATAACCGAAAACCTCCCTGGGAGGACAATTTGGTGTCTCTTAGAGCACAGAGCATAGCCCGAGGGGAATGTTTCAAATGTGGTGACAAATACCAACCTGGACACAAATGTGCTAAAACAATACCAGTGAACATGATGGAGGAGTTTCTAGAAATATTGGAAATTACTTCAGATCCTGAGTCTGATACATCTAAAACTAGCAGTGGTGATGAGTCTCTAATGGCACTGTCGTATCATGTAGCAGCTGGGATAACACATAAGAAATCCATTAGGTTGGTGGGGAATATAAAAGGGAAGCAAGTGATTATCTTAATTGATTCTAGTAGCACTGGTAGCTTCATTAGCAAGCAAACAGCTCAACTCCTGAAGTTATCAGTATCAGAGACACCTCCAGTAACTGTAACAGTGGAAAATGGAGGCAAGGAATTGTGTAACAGGGTTGTGCAGGCCATTGTATGGGAGTTTCAAGGGCACAAGTTTACCAATGATCTGAAGGTGTTCCCTATTCCTGGTTATGACATGATATTGGGCATGGACTGGTTGGCTGACATTGGCAAATGTGGGTGGATTGGAAGCTAAAGAAGCTCAAGTTCAAGCATAGTGGGTAGCGGATAACACTGAGAGGTGTTAGAGACAATATGTCTCAATGTGCCACCATTACACAAGAAGTTTTGTAGCAGATAATGGAAGAAGGTGAGGTAGCACAATTGGTGCAGTTATCAATGATGGATGACAAACCAGTGGTTAGTGAAGTGCCTGCAAAAATACAAGAAGTCCTCCAAGAACACAGAAACTGCTATATGACTCCAAAAGGGCTTCCTCCACATAGGCCATATGACCATCACATAAACTTGTTGCCTGGTACTAACCCTATCAATGTGAAACCATATAGGTACACACCACAACAAAAAGATGAAATTGAGAAGCAAGTAAAAGAAATGTTGGCTAATGGAATTATTAAAACCAGTAGAAGTCCTTTTGCATCACCAGTTCTGTTGGTAAAGAAAAAAGATGGTGCTTGGAGAATTTGTGTGGATTATAGACAGCTCAATGCAATCACTGTCAAAGATAGATACCCAATGCCAGTTGTGGATTATTAATGGACGAATTACATGGAGCCACTTGGTTCACTAAACTAGACTTGCAGTCTAGGTATCATCAAATTAGGATGGTAGAAAAGGATGAGGCTAAAATAGCCTTTAGAACTCACCAAGGACATTTTGAATTCAGTTATTCCTTTTGGACTAACATGTGCTCCAGACACATTTCAGGCTGCAATGAACACAATATTCTAGGAACACATCAGGAAATTTGTGTTGGTATTTGTTGAAGATATCTTGGTGTATAGCAAAACCTTGCAAGATCATGTTCATTATCTGCAAGTAGTGTTCTCTATCTTGGCTGAACACAAATTGTTTGTCAAGAAATCAAAATGTTCCTTTGCACAAGCTTCTCTGGAATATTTGGGTCACATCATCAGTGCTAAAGGAGTGGCTACTGACCCAGCCAAGGTGGAAGCTGTAAAAAATGGCCTGAACTAGTCAATGCAAAGCAGTTGAGGGGATTCCTTGGGTTAGCAGGATACTACAAGAAGTTTATCCAAAAATTTGGGGGTAATAAGCTGGACATTGACAACACCGCTGAAGAAGAATATGCCATTCATTTGGACTCAAGTGGAGGATGACTCATTCAATGCATTGAAAGAGGCATTGATTCGAGCTCAGTCGTGTCCTTACCAAACTTTCAGAAGGAATTTGTGTTAGAAAGTGATGCTTCATCTTATGGGGTGGGAGCAGTTCTCATGCAGCAAGGGCATCCACTAGAATTCACGAGTAAAGCATTGGGGGCAAAAAAAAACTAGGCATTATCAACTTATGACAAGGAGTGCTTGGCCATATTGTTAGCATTGGAGAAATGGAAGGCTTATCTGCAACATCACCAATTTATCATCCACACTGATCAGAAAAGTATCATCCATTTGGGTGAACACAAATTCAATACAACCATCCAACAACAGGCTTTCTTCAGGATGTTTGGGTTGTAGTATAAAATATTGTATAAAAAAGGGAGTACAAACAAAGTAGTTGATGCCCTATCCAGGTTACCTGAGAAGAACATGGAAATCCACTCTATGTTTGTTGTTTGTTCCAAATGGCTGGAGGTGGTGATAGAAGGGTATGCTAGTGACCCATAGGCTCATCAATTACTGAGTGAACTAAGAATACAAGGAGCAAATGATCAGGGTTATACATTAACACAAGGAGTCATCAGGCACAAGGGGAGAATTTGGTTAGGAACACACAGAAGCCCAACAAGAAGTACTGCAAGATTTGCACAATAGTGTACTCGGAGGGCACTCTGGCATTCTTCCCACATATCACAAGGTCAAACAACTGTTTTCCTGGCCTGGACTCAAAAAGGGTGTGCATCAGTTTGTGCAACAGTGTACAATATGTCAGCAAGCTAAAGTTGAGCATAACAGAACACCAGGGTTTTTGCAACCTCCTAAATTTCCCCTGAAGCATGGCATACTATCAGTATGTATTTTATTGAAGGACTACCATTATCCAGCAACTTTGACACTATTTTGGTGGTGATTGACAAATTCACAAAATATGGCCACTTCATTCCCTTGAAACATCCATTCACGGCATAGAAAGTGGCTCAGTTTTTTCTGGAAAATGTGTACAAGTTACATAGTATGCCTCAAGTGATCATATCTGACAGAGACAAAATATTTGTGAGCTCATTCTGGCAGCAATTGTTCAAACTAGCTGACACAACACTGAATATGAGTTCTTCCTATCATCCTCAAACAGATGGACAAACATAATGCTTAATTCAATGTTTGGAAACCTACCGTCGGTGTTTGGTTCATGCAAACCCAAAAAATTGGGCTAAATGGATTTCCCAGGCTGAATACTGCTACAACACCACCTTTCACCCAGCCCTAGGAAAATCCCGTTTGAAGTGTTGTATGGGAGGAAGCCTAGGCATTTTGGAATGCAAGTGAATGATGACATTACATCAACAGGTCTGGCTTAGTGGTTGCAAGAAAGAGTAGTCATGATTCCAGTCATTAGGAAGCATCTGGAGAGGGCTCAGCAACGCATGACACAACATGCCAATAAGAAGCCCGTGGAGAGAAACTTTGAGGTCGGATATTGGGTGTTTTTGCGTCTTCAGCCTTATGTGCAGCAGTCAGTTATGCCTCGGTCATCTCACAAGCTTAGTTTCCGCTACTTTGGGCCCTATCAAATCCTGCAAAAAGTTAGGAATGTGTCTTACAAACTCCAGTTACCACAACAATCACGCATACATCCCATGGTGCATGTATAATTGTTGAAGAAAAGCCTCAAACCTACTGAATCAGTCAACACTGAGATACCCAGGTTGATGACTGATATTGATGTCCCCTATCAACCAATAGGAATTGTTGCTAAGAAGGTCATCAAGGTGGGAAAGAAACTTCAACCGCAGGTGGGTGTCCGATGGAGTGGTTTACCTGATAGATGTGATTCATGGGAAAACTTGCACGCTCTGGTCAAGGCGTTTCCAGCTGTAGCAGCTTGGGGGCAAGCTGCTATTCGAGGAGGGGGCATTGTCACGATGTCCTACCTGTGCAAGGCACTGCAAGAGGAGAAGATACGTGAATGGCGGGCCAGGGTGACAAAGGCCCAGAATGAGAAGTCCCAAGAGGCGAGGATCCAAAAGGCCAAGGGCAAAGAGGCTTAGCTTATCAAGGACCGGTACTCCGGGAGAGGGACATCGATTAGAAACTGGCTATACAAACTTGTATCTCTTCTTCCCCTTTCCATGAACTAGTTCATTGGATTCTATCCTATCGGCGCGACGCCGTTGTACTGAATCTGTGATTGCGAGCTGCTATATCAAGTAGGTTACAACAACGCCCCCCATTCTACTTCTTTTAATGTGCAATTTGTCAGCTTAACATATGATACACTCTTCATCCCAAAATAAGTGACTTCACTTTGTCTAGATATGGATGTATCTAGACAAAGTGAAGTCACTTAATTTGGGACAGAAGAAGTATTATAGATCAAATTGCCTATTTTTTCAAAATACAAAGATAATTGTGATGGTGCTGAATATTGAAAATAAAATGTAAATAAGTAAACGAATTGTTCCTACTGTTACTTATTTGATCAACAAATAACACCGTTACAAAATTTCATAGTCCTTATAACTGAAGAATAAATATCCCTCTTTTGCAATGCTTCTGAAAAATGAATATCTTAGACCCCAGGTTGCTTATTTGACGTTGTCTACTATACTCTATTCTATCTGAAATATATATGAATAAATTATATATATATATGTGTATTTGTGGAAAGTGGAAATAATTATTGTAGAACATAGATACAAAATATAACATTTATGTAATTGACATTGTATTATTGTGGTGACATAGAATATCTCACCTTCCTTTTTATCATTGCTCAATTATTTTTGGTCTAGGCTTTGCTCTTCTTTGCACTAGGCTCTTCGATTTTTCCTATTTCTTTGAATTTTAGTTATACCAACTCTCTCATCCTTTGTCTCATCTTCTTTGTTCTTTAATGTGCTAAGATCCTCAACACAATCCAAATTAAACACAACATCGTACAAGAAATGTTTATCATAAAACTCTTATAGATTGGAACCTATTGATGCTTTTAATGTTGATTTGAATCAAACAATATTTACATAAAAAATCTGCAGGTCGAACTTTTCCACAGATCCAATCAGAGAGTCAATTTCACATATACCCTCGTAGTGCTTCATACTATTAGGGACACATTCAGCCTATACTCATACTATATGCAACTTGCCCTTGGTTTGTACGACAATCAAAGCATTTTGAACCTTGATTTTTGCTCATGTCCCTGGTAGGTTGAATTCACCATAGCCAATAACCTTTTATGATTGTTGCTGGGACGGAGATGTCACCAGGAAGTCCTTTCCTCTAGCTACTAACTTATATGCCCTTTGCCAATTAAACTTCTGCATCAGTCCACCAATAAATTATCGTCACTTCTAGTCTACCACTAATAACCTCGATCAACCCAAAAACTGGCCTTTACTTGACTTCTCCTTCATCCTTTGCATGTTGTGCCATGAAAAACTGAAGTTCTAGATGAGATTGTCCAACTGTGCGGATAACGGGTTTCAGTCCATCCTGAATCTCACATGAATTCATGTCATGGTATTGTTCATCACAAATGAGGCAGGAAGACTACAAAATAAATTGATTTGCATATAATGTATTTCATAAGAATAGAGCTTGATAAAAACAACAAATAGTACATGTATTCTGACCTCAAACTAGGCGGTGGTTCCAGGAAGGATCACATTCCTCCCTATGGCTGGCCAAACTCGGTGATCCATCTGTTTCCTTCGGTGTTCTCTCTTATTGAACTATGCAAAAGACTGATATGACAAACAATGGACCTCTCTTCTTGAATAATATAAAAAATAGTCATTGCGTGATAGGTGTTGGATAAGATAATAAAAAAAATAGTTGTTGCCACGATTAAGTAATACTTTATGTAGAACATACTGATTTTGAATTAGTAATTTGTATTTACCCAATTCGCCAACTTCACAAACGGTTCTCGCAAGACCCCAATCCTTAGCTTCACAGAAGGTGACCATGAGATCCAAATCCGTGTGGGACCCACTCGTCATGGTGCTCCTCTCTAGTCCCCCACAATTTCTCCCAAATCCGCTCCCTTCCCCAGCGACCACCAAATCCCCTCCCCTTCCATATGACGTCGGCGACAACGGAGGCTATAGGCTCACGGGTAAGTGCTCCTTGTTCTATGGTAGCGTGTTTGTGATTGATCTAGGTCACCGCGTTGGTGATGTTGTCTAGCTTTAGGTTACCAGCGACGGGTCTAGGTCCCCTATAGATGCCCGATCTAGGTCTAGGTCCTCGGTAAATGCTCATAGTAATTCTTGGATTTCTTAATGAACCTCAGATGGACTACATAATGCTGGACGCCAAAAATTCAGAAGCCATCTCACACAACATTATTGCGACGATGCATATCAAGTTCTCCTATGACGGTTGCGGTAGTTCTATTCTCTGGGTGCTTGTTTTAGTCACTAGATGGTGTTTTAGTCACCAAATTAAATGCTTGTAATTTGATTCTTGTATTCTAGTAATTAGAATTTGATTCTTGTATTGTTGGAGATATGCCCTAGAGGTAATAATAAATGTAGTTATTATTATATATCTTTGTGTTTATGATAAATGTTTACATTCATGCTATAATAGTATTAACAAGGAAACCATTAATACTTGTGTGATTTGTAAACTTAATTTGAAGTCCCTAGTATGGCCTCTATACTTCACTAGCTTGTTGGTTGATTGATGATGTGGTTTCTTTGTCATGAACATTGAGATGTTATCAACAACAAGATCATATCGTTAGGAGAATGATATGGTGGACATACTCCTATAGACAAGCGTAGCATAAAGATCAAGTCATTTCAATAGTTCAATTGCTATATGCTTTCTGATACATAGTAACCTGATTCCTTCGACCATGAGATCATGCATATTGCCTTTACTGGATGGATGCTTTGATGTCATCAAACACCACACCGTAACAGGGTGGCTATAAAAGTGGCATTGGGTGTTCGGAAAGTATTGGTTGAAACACATGGATCAAGAGTGGGATTTGTCCATCCACATTACGGATAGATATTCTCTGGGCCCTCTCGGTGAAATGTCATCCAATTAGCTTGCAAGCATGTGACTTGGTCACAAGGGATCACATATCAGGAGCGAGAAAAGAGTACTTATCGATGCGAGGTTGAACTAGGTATGCAGAGATACCGACGATCATGACCTCGGATAAGTAACATATCGTGAGACAAAGGGAAATTGGTATATGTAAGTGGTTCATTCGATCGCAAAGTAATCGTAGAAATATGTGGGAGCCATATGAATTTCCAGATTCCTCTATTGGTTATTGTTCGGAGAAGTGTCTCGATCATGTCCGCATAATTCACGAACCGTAGGGAGACACACTTAAGGATTCGACGTTGTTTGAGTAGTTATGGTATTATGAGAAAGAGACCGAATGTTGTTCGGAGTCTCGGATGGGATCCGGGATATCAAGAGGTGATCCGGAATGGTCCGGATAATAAGATTCATATAAGGATAGTCCCATTTCGGAGTTGTGGAATTGTTAATGTGTTTTCATCGTGAACATTCTAGAAGGTCCAGGAATGTCCGGCACTCCGGAGGGAAGGGTGCATGAATGTGTCATTGCAAGATGGAATGATTGCATCATGTACTAAGTGTTCTCGCTGTCCAAAATAAAAGGTTTATTTAATTCCTAAATTGGAAAAGTCAAACGCTAGTTTGAAAGTCAAACCGCCAATTTTGGAAAGTGGGAAAAGAGGAGAAGGAGGAGGCCGAGGTTGGGGGAGAGTCCTCCTCCCAAGCCCAGCCAAGCCGAGTTGGGGAGGACTCCTCCCATGGCGCAGCCAGCCCTCCCACCTATATAAGGAGGCAGGGCTCCTCCTAAGACACACAAGTTCCTATCCTCTAAACTAGAAACTAGACCTAGACCCGGTTTAGAGCTGTTTGGGTTTAGAGCCTTCTAATTGGTTTAGAGCCCTCTAATTGGTGTGTCTAATTACTAGACCACTAATAGCCTCTCTCATAAGCTCCACCATACTGCACCGGCTTAAGGCGAAGCCTGCGGGATCTCCCTCTACCTCGGTACCACGCCTTGTGCTTAGGAATCGCGAGAGAGTGCTACAACCTCCATTTTCTGGAACAAGGAGAGGAAGGTCTTCGAAATTTAACGACGTGACAATTGAGGCCATGGAACGGGGCTTGGGAAGGATCGTCTACGATCTTGAGATCGGAAGAATCGACTACATCACCCACGAATCTGCTCTCGTTAAACACTTTGGAATCTTCGAGGTGAGTTATTCCATCGACTCGTTGCTACAATCTAGTAGATAGATCTTGGCTTGTTTGTTTGTATGCGATAGAAAATTTTTGTTTTCCATGCTACGAACCCCTCAAAGGGTATCGAGCCGTGTCTATATGTAGATCATTGCCTGAGTAGAACACAATGGTCATTGTGGGCGTTGATGCTTTTATTGTAGATTGCTTTTCGTGTACTTTGCATCTTGCGGTATGTTGGGATGAAGCGGCCGGGCTAACCTTACATGACATCGTTCATGAGACTTGCTCCACGCTTAACATGCAACTTGTATTGCATAAGTGGCTTTATGGTGCCTGTTTCTCCTAGCATAGTAAAGATCCAATTTACAACGGGTAATCAACAATGCTAGTATCAATGTTGTGGTTCTTGTTCGTAAGTTAGAACGACACTTATGGAAAGCCCCAAACCACGTAAAATATGCAAAGAAAGTAGAAGCGTCTAACTTTGTTTTGCAGGGGTGTGAAGTGATGTGATATGGCCATGATTGTGATTATATTTGATGTATGCAATGTTCCTTATTGTACGTTGGCAACGGCGGAGCCATATGGTTGTCTTTAATTTCTGTTAAGACCGTGTCTATTCAAAATAGTTGTAATAGTTGAAGCTGGTGGACGACAACCATGAAGAAGCGTCATTGACCTTGATGCTATGCCGGAGATGATGGAGATCATGTTCGTGCTTGAAGATGGAGATCGGAAGCACAAAGAAGAAAGGCCATATCATATCACATATTATGAATTGCATGTGATGTTAATCCTTTATGCATCTTGTATTGCTTAGTAGACGACGGTAGCATTATAAGATGATCCCTCATGCACATAAATTTCAAGTTCTAAAGTGTTCACCCTTAGTATGCACCGTTGCCAAAGCTTGCTGCTTCGAAGCACCACGTGATGATCGGGTGTCTTTGATTCCGCGGGTGACTACAACGTAAGCAAGCCAGATTTGCTTATGCGGAAGCTAAGGTTTGTCTTGACGAGCCTAGCATGTACAGACATGGCCTCAGGAACACGGATCGCCGAAAGGCAAAGCATGAATCATATAGTAGATATGATGAACATGATGATTGTTCGCCATTGAAACTATATCAACTCTCGTGATGATCGGTGTTGATGTAGTGGATTTGGTTCGTGTGATCACTAAAACAATGTGAGGGATGTTGTTTTGAGTGGGAGTTCACCTAGTTTAATTTCATTAATTAATTTGAACTCAATTTGTCATAAACTTAGTCTAAACTATTGCAAATATGTTGTAGATCAATGGCAGCCCCTACCATCAATTTTAATGCGTTCCTAGAGAAAGAAAAGTTGAAAAACAATGGAAGCAACTTCGCGGATTGGTTCCGCAATTTGAGGATTGTCCTCACAGCTGGTAATTTGACCTATGTGCTGGATGCACCGCTAGGTGACCCACCTGCAGCTGATGCTACCGATGAAGTAAAGAATGTTTACCTCGCTCGGAAGAATCAGTACTCCATAGTTCAGTGTGCTATCTTGTATGGTTTAGAATCGGAGCTTCAGAAAAGGTTTGAAGAGTCAGACCCATATGATATTATCGAGGATCTCAAATTAATCTTTGAGACTCATGCGGCAATTGAAAGTTATGAAGCTTCTGAAAAGTTCTTTAACTGCAAGATGGAAGAGGGTAGCTCCGTCAGTGAGCATGTGCTTAAGATGTGCAGGCATAAATAAACTTCAAAGTTTGGGTATAGTGATTCCTAATACTTTGGGGTTTACCGCATCCTCAATCACTACCACCAAGTTACAAGAACTTTGTGATGAACTACAACATGCGAGAACATGAACAAAGAGTTGCGTAACTATTTGCTATGTTAAAATCTGCGAAGTGGAGATCAAGAAAGAGCACCAAGTGTTGATGGTCAATAAGACCACCAAATTCAAGAAAGGCAAGTCTAAGCGGAAGGGACACTTCAAGAAGGGTGGTAAGAAAGTTACCATACCGTGAAGAGGACCAAGGCTGGACCCAAGCCTGGCGAGTGTTTTACCGCAAGGGAGAAGGTCCTTTGGAAGCGGAATTGCCCAAAGTACTTGGCAGATTTGAAGAACGGCAACATCAAGAAGAAAGGTATATCGATATACATGTTATTGATGTGTATCTCACTAGTATTCGTAGTAGTGCACGGGTATTTGATCTTGGTTCGGTTGCTCATATTTGTAACTCAAAGCAGAGCTACAGAATAAACGGAAGCTAGTGAAAAACGAGGTGACGATGCGCGTAGGAAACGGATCAAAGGTTGATGTGATCGCGGTCGGCACGCTACCTCTTCATCTACCATCGGGATTAGTTTTATACTTAAATAATTGTTATTTGGTGCCTGCGTTGAGCATGAACATTATATCGGGATCTTGTTTATTGCGAGACAGTTACTTGTTTAAATCCGAGAATAATGGTTGTTCGATTTATATGAGTAATGTGTTTTATGCACATGCACCTTTGATAGATGGTCTATTCATATTGTATCTCGATAGTAGAAATACACATATTAATAACATTGAGGCTAAACGTTTGAAATCAAGCGATAATTTGACCTATATGTGGCACTGTCATCTTGGTCACATTGGAGTGAAGCGTATGAAGAAACTCCATTCCGATGGACTTCTTGAATCACTTGATTTTGAATCACTTGAAAGATGCGAAGCATGTCTGATGGGTAAAATGACTAAGACTCCATTTTCTGGTATGATGGAGCGAGCTCTGACTTATTGGAAATCATACATACCGATGTGTGTGGTCCAATGAGTGTAGCATCGCATGATGGTTATCGTTATGTTCTTACCTTCACGGATGACTTGAGTAGATATGGGTATATCTATTTCATGAAACATAAGTCCGAAACTTTCGAGAAGTTTAAGGAGTTTCAAAGTGAGGTAGAGAATCAACGTAACAAGAAGATTAAATTTCTACGTTCTGATCGTGGAGGTGAATATCTAAGTTACGAGTTTGGCGAGCATTTGAAGAAATGTGGAATACTTTCGATTGACACCGCCGGGAACACCACAAGTAATGGTGTGTCCGACGTCGAAATCGAACTCTCTTAGATATGGTTCGTTCTATGATGTCACTTACAGATTTGCCACTATCATTTTGGGGTTATGCATTAGAAACACCGCATTCACTTTAAATAGGGCACCGTCTAAATCCGTTGAACGACACCGTATGAATTATGGTTTGGGAAGAAACCTAAATTGTCGTTCCTTAAAGTTTGGGGATGCGAAGCCTATGTAAAGAAGTTACAGGACAAGCTTGAACCCAAAGCGGAAAAATGCGTCTTCATAGGATACCCAAGGAAACTATTGGGTATACCTTCTATCATAGATCCGAAGGCAAAATCTTTGTTGCCAAGAATGGATCCTTTCTAGAGAAGGAATTTCTCTCGAAAGGAGTGACTGGAAGGAAAGTAGAACTTCGAGGTTGTCGAACCTTCTCTCAAAATTGCAGTAGCGCAGACCGAAGAAGTTCTGTGGTGCCTGCACCAATAAGAGAGGAAGCTAATGATAGTGATCATGAAACTTGGTTGAAGTTGCTCTGAGCCTCGGAGGTCAACGAGAACTCGTACCACTCCATTGGTATGATTCCGTTATGAATGTCATGTTGGTGGACAACACCGATGACCCCGAGACATATGAGGAAGCAATGATGAGCCCAGATTCCAATAAATGGCAAGAAGCCATGAAATCCGAGATTGGATCCATGTACGAAAACCAAGTATGGACTTTGGTGGACTTACCGGGATGGCGGAAGGTGTCGAGAACAAATGGATTTTCAAGAAGAAAGCAGATCTTGATGGTAATATTCTGTCTATAAAGCTCGACTTGTCGCAAAAGGGTTCGACAAATTCAAGGAGTTGACTACGATGAGACTTTCTCACCGGTAGCGAAGCTAAAAGTCTGTGAGGATTATGTTAGCAATCGCTGCATATTATGATTATGAGATATGGCGGATGGATGTCAAAACAGCATTCCTCAATGGAGACATTGATGAAGAGTTGTATATGATGCAACCCAAAGGTTTTGTCGATCCTAAAGATGCTAACAAGGTATGCAAACTTCAACGGTCCATCTATGGATTGAAGCAAGCATCCGAAGTTGGAATCAACGTTTTGATAAGGTAATCAAAAGTTTTGGTTTTATACAAACTTATGGAGAAGCTTGTATTTACAAGAAAGTGAGTGGGAGCTGTAGCATTCTTAATCGTATGTGGATGACATATTGTTGATTGGGAATGATGTAGACCTTCTTAATAGTGTCAAAGAGTATTTGAATAATAGTTTTCAATGAAGGATCTTGGCGAAGCAGCTTACATATTAGGCATAAAGATTTATAGAGATAGATCGAACGCCAAATATCATTGTCACAAAGTACATATTTGGACAAAGTTCTAAAGAGGTTTGGAATGGAAGATAGCAAGAAAGGGTTCTTGCCCATGTTTATATCGACCTTGAGTAAAACTCAAAGTCCGACATCGGCGTAAGATAGAAAAGATGAGTAAGACTCCTATGCCTCAGCCATAGGATCTCTAATGTATGCCATGCTATGTACTAGACCCGACATCGCATATGTCGTTAGTCTAACTAGCAGATATCAAAGTGATCCAGAGTGGATCATTGGACGTGATCAAAAACATCCTTAAGTACTTGAGAAGAACTAAGGATATGGTTCTTTCTTATGGAGGTGATGAACAGCTCGTTGTTAATGGTTACACCGATGCTAGTTGGAACACCGATCCGGATGATTCTAAATCACAACTGGATAATATTTATTTTGAATGGTGCAGCGATTAGTCGGAGGAGTGCAAAGCAAAGCGTTGTGGCGAGATCTTCAACTGAATCGGAATACATGGCTGCTTGAGGCTTCACAAGAAGCGATATGGATGAAAGAGTTCATTACTGAGGTGTGGTTCCTAGTCGCTGGACCCAATGTCTATCTCTTGTGATAACATGGCCATAGCCAATGCGCAAGAACCAAGGTCACACAAGAAGCTGAAGCATATCAAGCTGCGTTTTCACGCTATTCGAGAACATATCCAGGATGGGGATATAAAGATTTGCAAAGTACACACAGATCTGAATGTGGCGGATCCGTTGACTAAACCTCTCCCAAGGGCAAAACATGACCAACACCAAACTGCCATGGGTGTTGGGTATATTACCATGTAATCTAGATTAGATGACTCTAGTGCAAGTGGGAGACTGTTGGAGATATGCCTAGAGGTAATAATAAATGTAGTTATTATTATATATCTTTGTGTTTATGATAAATGTTTACATTCATGCTATAATAGTATTAACAAGGAAACCATTAATACTTGTGTGATTTGTAAACTTAATTTGAAGTCCCTAGTATGGCCTCTATACTTCACTAGCTTGTTGGTTGATTGATGATGTGGTTTCTTTGTCATGAACATTGAGATGTTATCAACAACAAGATCATATCGTTAGGAGAATGATATGGTGGACATACTCCTATAGACAAGCGTAGCATAAAGATCAAGTCATTTCAATAGTTCAATTGCTATATGCTTTCTGATACATAGTAACCTGATTCCTTCGACCATGAGATCATGCATATTGCCTTTCTGGATGGATGCTTTGATGTCATCAAACACCACACCGTAACAGGTGGCTATAAAAGTGGCATTGGGTGTTCGGAAAGTATTGGTTGAAACACATGGATCAAGAGTGGGATTTGTCCATCCACATTACGGATAGATATTCTGGGCCCTCTCGGTGAAATGTCATCCAATTAGCTTGCAAGCATGTGACTTGGTCACAAGGGATCACATATCACGGGAACGAAAGAGTACTTATCAAGAACGAGGTTGAACTAGGTATGCGAGATACCACGATCATGACCTCGGATAAGTAACATATCGTGAGACAAAGGGAAATTGGTATCGTATGTAAGTGGTTCATTCGATCGCAAAGTAATCGTAGAAATATGTGGAACCATATGAATTTCCAGATTCCTCTATTGGTTATTGTTAGGAGAAGTGTCTCGATCATGTCCGCATAATTCACGAACCGTAGGGAGACACACTTAAGGATTGACGTTGTTTGAGTAGTTATGGTATTATGAGAAAGAGACGAATGTTGTTCGGAGTCTCGGATGGGATCCGGGATAACACGAGGTGATCCGGAATGGTCCGGAGAATAAGATTCATATAAGGAAAGTCACATGTCGGAGTAGGGGACTGGTTCCGGTGTTTTAGTCGCGAACATTCAAGAAGGTCGAGAATGTCGGCACTCGAGAGGGAAGGGTGCATGAATGTGTCATTGCAAGATGGAATGATTGCATCATGTACTAAGTGTTCTCGCTGTCCAAAATAAAGGTTTATTTAATTCCTAAATTGGAAAAGTCAAGCGGCTAGTTTGAAAGTCAAGCGCCAATTTTGGAAAGTGGGAAAGAGGAGAAGGAGGAGGCCGAGTTGGGGAGGTCCTCCTCCCAGCCGCGCCCACCAAGCCGAGTTGGGGAGGGACTCCTCCCCATGGCGCAGCCAGCCCTCCCACCTATATAAGGAGGAGGCGGGGCTCCCTCCTAAGACACACAAGTTCCTATCCTCTAAACTAGAAACTAGACCTAGACCCCGGTTTAGAGCTGTTTCGGTTTAGAGCCTTCTAATTGGTTTAGAGCCCTCTAATTGGTGTGTCTAATTACTAGACCACTAATAGCCTCTCTCATAAGCTCCACCATACTCGCACCGGCTTAAGGCGAAGCCTCGGGATCTCCTCTACCTCCGGTACCACGCCGTTGTCTTTGGAATCGCAGGAGAGTGCTACAACCTCCACTTTCTTTGGAACAAGGAGAGGAAGGTCTTCGTCCGAGTACGAACGTGTGACCGATTGCGGGAGCGCTGAGGCAGCGCCGGAAGGATCTCTACGCGATCTTGAGATCGGAAGAAATCGACTACATCACCCACGAGAATCTGCTCTCGTTAAACACTTTGGAATCTTCGAGGGTGAGTTATTCCATCGACTCGTTGCTACAATCTAGTAGATAGATCTTGGCTTGTTTGTTTGTATGCGATAGAAAATTTTTGTTTTCCATGCTACGAACCCCTACATGTATTTGGATGCTTGTTTTAGTAACTTGATGCTTCTTTTAGTCACTAAATTAAATACATGTAATTTGATCTGGGGCAGGTAGGATAAACTGTGAGGACTATTGCAAGTTCTACAACATGTAATAGAAGTTAATCATGAGCAGGTAATAGAATTTATACATGATCAATTTATACTAACATATATAGTAGTGAAACCTAGTTTATATCTATAGCATCAAAAAAATATTCAAATTAGTACAATGTCTATTTTAAGCTAAAAATCAAGGCTACAATGTTTGTGAAACTAACGTTGGCGTCATTGATGTCCCATCTGATGATGAGGTGAAGCAACCTGTAACCAAGAAAGTTTAGAAACCAAGGGACCTTACTAGAGGTTAGAGTCATTGACATTGGTTTAATGTTAGAGTCATTCTCTTATGCCGCTACAACTTGCTTTCTAATATTTTCTTTCTAGGTCCCTGGATGAAGGGGTGAGGGCTTCGACGATCATTGTGTGTTTGAAAACGATGTGGAATTGACTTCTGAGAAAGCTGTGTATCCACACCTGCCACCTATACCACACTATGTTTGCAAGATGAAAAAGTCAAATGTCATCACTGGGAAGGCCAATATAGTAAATATTTGAGATTTAACTCTTTAAATCTTCTTATGCATATTGAACTATAGTTCAATATCTAACTTTATTCTTCACCTCCAGTACTTCTCATCTTGGTATAGCAATGCCCACCTCAACCGGTATCTGCCTTTGGAGCTTCCTGTCATATAAGCAGATCATATAGGTCGGATGCATGTTCAGTTCTTCCAAGGGAAGAATGATGTTGCGAAGATGAAAAATAACTGGTCAAAGGTTATTGATGCTGCTGGAATCAAAAAGGGGGATTTGTGAGTCTTCACCTTATTTAATGAGTCGCTAAATGTCTTTCATGGGTCTTGTTGTTTTCCTGAACTGAGGGCAAAAAGTACCTGGTTATGCTGGTTGTATGTTATCACTAAACTTGTAGTTGGTTTGAAACTGTATGTGAACCTGGTGGTCTAGTTGGTCTATGTATGGTTTGGAACGGATATATTTGTAAGATTGTGTGCATGTTTTTTTTTTGTATTTTTCATTATTTTGTTGATATGTTGTGTTGTATGTCCATGTTGATATGATGTGTTCTATCTCCATGTGGATATGTTGTGTTCTGTCTCCTTATAGGTCTAGAGGTGGAAACATGTGTATAAGAAAGATGAAGTAGTACTATGGTTAAAACATAGAGGTATGGTCCAGCGGTTGGGGCTGTGCATGAAATGTTCCAGTTCGCATCCTTGAATCCTGGTCACGATACTCTGTTTTGCTGTGATTTTAGTTCTATCTAACGAACTGATAGATGGGCCTGGCCAAAATCATAAGACACTACCGTGGAACCCTTAACAGGTGGGATACAGGCACATATGGCATGGTCGTAAAAAAAAAGAGTCAAACATGAGCTCATGACGAAATCCGCGAAGATTTCACATGGGAAGAAAATTGCTATATGGGATTCAGGGCCTGGAAAGAAATGCATGACAAAAACGAGGAACGTCGAGAATAACTAGGCTTTAGGGCCTGCCAGCGCGGCGGTGACGAAATGTACCGAAACATCACAGATCCATGATATTTTTATGGTGTGTCATGAAAAACACGTCATGCACCGTCTTGGATCTTGTAGTGAACAATATTCTTGCCAACAAGACATACACACAGTGGCCAATATACTCTATGAAACACCGAGTATGAGATATCTGTCATGCTCTTTTGTGTGTCCGAAAGTGAATGAGGTTTGAAAGTTATTACGTATACACTCAATCATCACCCACGCTTGTAGCGTTGAGGTTGAGGGTTGTTTAGCTCTTGAAGCGCTCCTATAAGATATGTCGGTTAGAGCGCCTTTATTGACAGACCGCGATGATCCAATGGCAGTAGCTTCTGGTATGTTTGGCCAGAAAGAAGGGAGGCCTCACACAGTGAACCAGTTCAAGCTCCAGCAAGAACTGTCATCCACACTAGCCTTAAATTATTCGCGGGCGAGGAAAAAGAAGAAGGGCGCCCTCGGATGGTCAGACCAAGAGAGAACTTCGTTAAGCTGAACGTTGATGCAGGGTTTCTGTGCCGACTCGAGAACCAGAAGTACTAGAGCCATCATTCGAGATGAAAGAGGCTTTTTTCTTGGCGCCAGGATGTTGTGGCATCCCCTTCTTATCCAAGCCATCCACAACCGAGGCGAGAGCTCTTCGAGACGGTTTCCTCCTTGTAGGCCAGGTGGGGTGCAACATGATCGAAGTCAATTCCGATTGTATGGGCGTGATTGAAACGATGACAAGTAGCGGGAATTCTTTAGATTCCTCTGTTTTAAAATATAAGATGTTTTAAGTTTATGAATGTAGTATATTTAGACATCTTTTAAAGTACCCCTCCGATCCATATTACTTTCTTCTAAAATGGATGTATATAAATATGTTTTAGTGCTAGACATATCTATTAAAACGATAATTAATATGGATCAAAGGGAGTATAGATCGAGAGTCTGAATAATACTCTGGCGCTGCTATCTACAAGGAATGCATTTTGCTTTGTCGTAATAGTAGGAGGAGGAGCCCCGTAATTTTCTTGTGGTTTTCTCTAAAATTAAATTAAAGACACCGAAAGGAAAATATTCCATCTTCAGTGGCCATGCTTCTTTAACTTCAAAGGAATGGCAGCATCCAACGAGCCATGATGCTTGAAAGATTCTAAATTCATACTGTACTAGATACTCTCGAATTAAACCCAAAATATGTGTGCCTGGAAGAAGCAGCGCGACAAATATTTCTTCGATTAATGACTCGTTCCCTCGCATAATGATTAACTTAGTCTCGTTACGACTTACAAACCATGCATCCAGAATCCAGATCCCAACTCCAAGACAATGGATGCATAGCTCCGGACGATAATGATCTCGATCGCTGTGTTCGTCTACGCGTGTGCGGCGGCGCTGGCGAACTGCAGCCTGAGCCGGCCGCCCTCGCGCGACGCCTGCAGGAGCTCCTTCCCGGGGATGACCACCTCCACCAGCACGAACCTCCCCTCCGCGCGGAACGACCGGAAGCACACGCTCGGCTTCCCGCCGCGCCCGCTGATCGAGCGTATCGGCGGCGGGAACGATGGCGGCGGCCGCTGGTTCTCCTTCTCCTCCTCCTCCTCCTTCGCCGCGCCGGCATCGTCGTCCTCTTGGCGGCGGAGCGCGGCGGCTAGCACGTCGTCCTCGTCGTCCCTGAGCACGTCGAAGGTGCTCTCGGAGCCGAGCCCCTCGGTGCAGAGCAGCAGGGACGACGCGGAGGGGCTCTTCTTCAACGAGAAGCTCGCGCTCCTCTTCACCGTCGGCGTGGGCTTCGGCGGCCTGAGCAGCGCGTCCAGCGACAAGTCGTCCTTGCTCTTCTCGCTAGCGACGTCGAGCCACGATGAGGATGCCGTAGCGGCGCGAGGAGGTGTTGGAGGAGGAGGAGGAGGACGCGGTGGCGGCGGCAGGAGGCCGGTCCGGGCGCCGTGGTCCGGCTGCTGCTGCTGCTGCTGCTGCTTCTCTTGGAAGTGGAGCTCGCCGAAGATCTCGGTGAAGGAGGCCGGGTCGACGGGCCTTTTGGGGTGGACGCGGTTCCACGCCGACAGCGCCTCCAGCAGCGTCGGGTTCTCCGGCAACGGTTTCTCGAACAGCCGCCTCAGCCCGCCGTCAGCCGCCATGTCTATCCCTCTTGACCTTTTGACGAGATCTTGCACTGCAAAGGAGCTAATTTTAGCACCAAAATTGCACTTAAGAGAGTGATCAGTATGAATTATTTTACCAAATGACACACTAATGATAAGATAAGTGATCGTGCATGGAGATGATCACTTCGCTCACCTCGATCAGTCACCGGCACAAGGCTGTCAATTCAGACAAGTTGTGAAGGATTTGCAGAAGAGATTTGTTTCTTCCTGTGCTCTTCTAACTTGTGAGGAAGTGGCCACACATATATAGTGAACCAAAAGGTGAGGCCAAGAAATACTAGGCATTTCTTCTCAATTTTCAAAAAAACTAAATATGAGGCATTTTCTGTGGCTGTGGAATTGGAATATTTCCTTCTTTTTACACAAGTGGATCCATCAGACACTGCGGAGTGATAGCAAATCTGCAGGTAAAATAAGAAATGGTGCTGTAATGCTGCAACTCACATAGTCACATGAGATAGATAGCGAGATATATATCTGTGAATCTGTCTTTTTGGGCCCATGAAAATCTCTATCCTGGCACCAGCTGCTTCTGCTCTCAGCGTGTGAAATTTTCAGGCAGGGATATCGGCACCTTCCGATTTCAGGTGGTGCGAGAATCGGTTCGTCGTCGATCGACAGTGGTGCCACCAGCGGTGCACTTGTCATACTGAGAATAACGAAAAGAGTGAAGGAAAACAAGGGAGAATAGAATAAAGCTGTCTGAGAGGACATGGGTCGCTGGATACCATTGGCTCACAGCAGCGAGTGAGAGCTCAGTTCAGGCAGTTCAGATGCTGGCAAATTATTTTGTTCTGCTTCTTTCCATCGAGACTACGAGAAGGATAAAGTTGAGTGCAATGGAAAAAAAAGTATGAAGATGAAGACAAACTTAATTCTTTTTTATGGAAGAAAACTGTTTCTTTTACATGGAATAAATGCCTGAAGTGAACTTGTTTAATTGAATATGAGCAAAGTATATCATCTACTTTTTGAAATCAGAAAAAAGGATGATATCAGCAAGAAAGAACATAATGGGTCAGCGCTTGACCATTCCAATAACACACAATAATGAAATATAGCCACCAGAATAAGGTGCAAGATGCAGTGAGAATTTAGGAACTTTGAAGAAATTTATGTACAACTGAAAGCAACGGCCTCGCCTCGTTGGTCTCCGCCGCCAGAAGGAGTGGTTCATATTAATGTTGATGCTGCTCTATTTCCTCCTTCGCGCCGGATGGGAATTGGCGTTGTAATCCGAAACCACATTGGTGAGTGCTCTCTTGCTTGCAGTGAGCTAGTCGAGGAGGTTACAACGCCTGAGATTGCTGAAGCGCTGGCACTTCGCCGTGCGCTGTCCCTGGCCAAGGCGGAAGGTTTCGACAAGATAACGGTGGCATCTGATTGCCTATCTTTGGTTCAACGTGTCAATGGGTCTGAGATTGACCGTAGCCATGTCGGCGTGGTGGTTCAAGACATCAAGGCACTTGCTTCGGAGTTTTCGTCGGTGTCTTTTACCCATGGTTATCATCAATGTAATGTTGCGGCACATACTCTAGCTCGCTCCGCGGAGCAGTTTATCTCTGTTAAATTTAGAAACTCTATTCCGGATTGCATCCGGCAGACTATTTGTAATGGTTTATCCTAATCAATAAAGTGCCGTATTCTCAAAAAAAAAGAAAGCAACGGCTTCTGTTTAATTTACTCAAAAATGAGATGTGTTGATAAGCAAGATACAGAAGTTAGTGTAGGTGGGGGAACAAACAGAGAAAAAAATACAACGATCGTGATCTGACAGGAAATAATAACCACATCAAAAATGCAAAACAGCATGAGCACTCAGTTCTCGATTGGTCCTATACGCAGGAACGCATAGGGTCAGTAATCTATTACACCTGAGAAATGGCATCTGATGTCATTCATCTCCACGCTTCGATCCGTTCAACGGTGGAGTTCAACCGGCTCACGATGCTCGCACCTCGTGATTTTTTCTCAGCTGGAGTAATGGCGGTTGTTCCAGACTGCCCTTTGCCCTTTCTAGTCCTCCTACTATTCAGGCTGCGGCTCCCCTTGCCTTGTAGTGAATTCACAGTTGTAGCACAGGAAGCACCAGTGGTGAATGAAGCAGCAGGGAGAGGTTGGGACCAACTAGAGGAGCCATCCGTGTTTGTGAGAATCTGGCCAGAAGGTGGAGAGTCTCCTCCAGCAGGATTAGTCTCATTAGGCTTATCTTCAGTGTTGTGCCCAGGGCTGTTCAGAAGGGGCTCCTCGCTGAAGAAAGAAGGACGCCTTGATCCTTCCTCATGGTGAGAATCGACAGGTAGGCCGGGGTTATGATGCCCATTTTCATCAGGTGAGTCCCTTTGGGGCAAAGATCCATCCTCCAGGTTGGACTCTTCTCTATCCTTGAGGGTCTTTTGTATCAGCATCTTGAGAAAATTCATCACTTGCACTGCATACATCAGTGCAGTCAAAGGATCTGCCATCTGCACGACATGTGTGCAGCACTTAGCATCCACGTAACCATCATCAAATGTATTGCCAGTTTGCTACTAGGGTGATACATTACCTGAGTCATATTTGGTGCGAAAACCATAGCGATGTTGCGAGCATTCATCTTGTTTATCTGTTCTTCTTGGACGACATCAGCCATCAAATTGACGGCCCAGTCAAGTAAGGTTGCTTCGGTTAGTGGAAGGCATTTGGCGGCCCGAGCACAATCCTCTTCAGATTGGCATTGCATCACCTGTTCAGGTGGAATAGGGTCCAGCACCCCAGCTGGCAGTTCCCTAAACCAAGCCTAAAAAGGATCAGAAAATAGATGGAATGAGGACACCTTTTTTCATCAAATATGTTATTTGTCGGCCAGCAAAGTAAAGTTCACTGATTCAAGAGAATAAACTGTTAATGTCAACTACGTTGACAGCAGCAGACCATAACTGGTTCCAAAAGCAAGATTTGATTCTCCAACAGAAGATTGCTGAATTTTAGTACATTTAGAATAAACAAACGAACTTTTGACAATATCTTCGCGAGAAAATAAGAAATTGTTACATTAGAAAGTGAAGTCTATTCTATGACAGATTTCCACCAATAAAGATAATCACGACCAGTAATAACTCTCTCATTACTGTATATATGCTTAGGAAACTAGTTATGTCAACAGAATGGCATAAGTTAAATGATAAAAACAAGCTTACTTTGATTAGACCTGCTAAACAATGGACATCAATACCATACGGCACAATTCCTCTGTTTAACCGGTCTCTCACAAGCTCCTCCTGGCTATTTTCTGCATTTATACGAAAAATACCTTCTGCCTGCACATTACAAACAAAATGACATTTATTTGTCTGAAGAAAGCAACAAAGCATTAAAAAAGTAAGTAATATTCAGGTTCATCGCTAAAAAAGCCATACCCGTAGACCGCCTTGTTCATAAAGACGCCTTTGCATCATCAAGAGAATCGTCGGAACACTGTTTCCTCTGGAATCGTAGGAACATTGCATTGATTCTGTCGAAACTCCAAAGACACTTGCACTGCATTTCAAGTTTCAACCAGCTGAAGGATAGAGACAACTAAAGTAAACAAATACGCGTCCTGCAAACTTAAGGTTTGCAAGAACAAGATTTAAAACTTTTAGATGGTTACAGGAACAATTTATAGCAACAACAGCATCGCTGTAAGGATGCCAATAATTTGATTATTATTTAGAAGCCAAATATGCTGATTTGCTAACTTAGGTGTGTATTATCTGAGAAATTATTTCCAACTTTTTCAGGAAATTTGGCCAGTCATTCAGGTCCATTAATAAATTAACAGAAACCCTCCAGTTGGAGGAGCTGCTATTGGTGTTTGTGCCACTTTATCTTCTACTGAAGATACTCCTACTCTAGGGTCACATCTTTCTATAAAGTGCAAAAGTAGAAACCGGGTACGGAGCTATTTTCTCTATTCTTTCTAGAATGTCTAGTAGTAATAACCCACATCCTGGAACTCCCACTCGAAAACGTTAAACAATACACGCCTATGCACTTTCCTCGTTCTTTCCTAGAATAAGTCGGATAGGACAACAAAGTAGAAACATTCAATTTTAAGCCACTAGGTCAAGATGTCGTAAATTTGCATAGCAAGCATATGCACTAGCACCAACAGAAGCAGAGCCAACCAAAACTAGAACTAAGACTTCAGTAAAAGGAATGAACTTAACACCTCCCATAAGTATTCTTTTGCTATTAAAAATGCCAGTACTGCCTTTTAGAAATAAAGAAATTGGGATATGAAATAAAAACACATACATAATTTCAAGAATAACCGATGAACATTTATATTGGGATAACGACTTGGAATTGATGGGAACAGTAAGAGAGAAGGGACAAAAATAGAATACAGCCACAACAACAGGAATTAAGGTAGCTGCCAAACAGAAATCTCAAAAAGTTCTAGAACTGTCTTACCATAAATTTTGTAACAGCTAAAGCAGCTGTTTTGGTTTTCTATTCATAGCGACTATACAGAATTCCTTAATGCACCAGCCTCATTGGACGCAAAAAATAACAGTTCAATTTACAGCCTCGTTAAAATGTTTATAGCATGTTTTAACTTCAGTTTAATGTTGTAAGAAGCTACAGGAAAACCATCTAGTGACATGATTGACTGATTTATTAACAGAACATGGAAAGGATGGAAAAGTATCCATTTATTGCTTAAAAAACTACTGCACTGGTTTAACTAGCCCATTTCAAGCCAAAACTGTTTATACTACAGACATTAAAGTCGAATTCAGATCACTATGAGAAAAAAATATCGAATTCAGATCGAAATGGTAAACTGTATGTTCAGATGTCCTTGAATTCAGAACAACATCAGATCATCGAATTGATGAAGAGAGCAGGGGACAAACCTGGCACTGGGAGCGCGGCGGGGCACCTCGGGTTCGAACTCGACGGGGAGCCCCAGGAATCCATGGAACCTATCGAAGGTGACGTGTGCGACGTGCTGCACCTCCGTCGGCCACCCGATCTCCATCCCACAGCCGCCGCCGCTGCCTTCGCCCTCCTCCCTGCAACCGAGAAACGACTTCCGCAGCAGCTCAAGCAGCAGGGCCAAGAACGACCACCGTTCCTCTTCCTCCTCCTCCTCCGATCCGTATAGCTCTCGCTCTCCTGCAGATCCTGTATGGCGCCCTCCGCTGCTGCTGCCTCTCTGGAGCACGTCGCTATCGGCATTGGCTAAATAGCGCGGCGAGGGGGAGGGGCCGCGGCTTGCGGGGGAAGCGAGGTTGGTCGGGCCCCGGCGAAGCGCCACCTCTGTCATTGCTTCTCTCCTTTTTCCCCCTCTGCTCTGAAAATCTAGCCCGGGCTTGTGGTATTCTGAGCTGTAATCTGGTGCGAAAGGCGTAGGACCGAATTGGGGGCGAACCCAGTGGGGATTTCCTGGAGTGGGCCAAATGAGAAATGACCGGGAGTTCTTGGTGGATCGCTACTGAGGATGCGTTTTGTACTCTGGATTGGAGGACTGAAAGGGAATTTGAATCAACGACGCAAATCGCAGCAAATGAATCCGTTGAATGTGGAGGAAACCAATCTGAACGACGCGAAATGCACGAGGGCCGGAAGACGGGGTTTCTCTCAGCTCCTAGACGGGGTCTTTGGCCCAGAAAAGATGCAGTTTTTTTTAGCTGGGGAAGACCAAATCTACTGCTCGACCGTTTGGTGCAGGAAGGGTGGGGGTTTCTGCGGAGTTGGAGTTGGATTGAAGGGACGGTATCTTCATCGTTCCTCCTCTCGTGCTCCTGCTGCTTTTTAGGATGTGCACGCATGGAGGAACATGCTTCTCGCTTCTAGTTCAAGCCTGCGCGTGCGCGTGCGCGTGCGCGTGCGCGTTTCCAATGTTCAAACGTGACTTCGTTTCAGATGAAGTCAGCGAACGGTAGACTCTCCCTATCCATACACTGACTATATACATTTAGATCGGTATAAAGACATGTACAACAGGGGCCTTAGGGTATGTACAATGCGGTCAGCCTTTTTTTTTATGCTTGTCACGTTAGAATCTTTTTAGTTGAAGGATAAGGAAACAAGAAAAAGAAGGTCGTCTTTTCTTAGGTAAGTGATGATAAAACTCCCGGTCAACAAGGAAACAAGATTTTTTTTAGAATAAGAGAAGACTATTTTCTCAGGATCAAATTCCCGGTCGATCAATGAAAAACTCGAAAGTCTTCTCCAACACGGAAAAGGTAAAATCGTCCCACATCCACAACTTCTCCACGTGGAAGGAGCATCTCCATCACCACCATGTTCACCATCTCCATTGTAATACCTCAGACACTACGCTCTAAGCAACAAACCAAGATTAACCCAAAGTGCGTAAGGTGTGCTACCGCGGAGGTCCAAAGGCCACCTATATCTAGGCCCGTCTAAGCGGATGGCACGGTACCGATCAACCACCCTATCTATTTTGCAAGAACATCGTATCAAGTGGGAGCGGCATAGTCGACAGGCATTCAAATAAAACATACATAAGTGTGTATGTCAGCGACATACAAAAGTACATACCATTTAAAAGAAATAAAAATATTTAACACCATACAGCAAGATCCAAATATCATAGATAGATATAATATTTTAGGATGCATCCTCATACATCACACATCAGAGTATCATGCGAAAGCGGAAAACAAGATTCAAATATGGATAAGAGGAAAATTGGCATAAGATGCCTAGAAATAAGCACATCCCGCCCACAGATCACATGGATCTCTATTCTCCAGAATCTCTACACCTGACGGTCATTATCACCATCATCGGTCTCCTCGACCTAGTAACCTTCCTCAGAGTATACCTGTCTATCTGAATAATATTTATAGTGTGAGATCATAGGGGGCTCAGCAAGTCTTTATGCATCTAAAGGGAACAACCTGAGGGTGATACAATTGCAGTGAAAACAAAGCCTAACAGTTCTATAGAGGCATGCTACAACATCCGCCTAACCAATGATAGACGGACGTTCGTTAAATAAACAATAGTTAATTTCCCAACAGATATATCAACATAAGTAAACATCGCTCGCCCTCCTTCCTGTTCTCGAACGAGAAGGCGGGAGAACGTCCCATCCGTCGGTAGTTTTATTAATCATTCTATGGATATTGTACTATTACTAGACAAGTTTTAGTCAAATTAAAGACGGTACTTTAGTTATAGTTGTCTATGATCAAGAAATTGTGCTCCGATTCGTCCATAATCGCGGACACGGCTGAAAGGGCATGTATGCCCCCCATGTGTGGTTTTGGTAATTGATGATAATCTCTATGGACTAATATGTAAATTGAGTTTCATTTGTAGGTTTGTCCATTGGCATCGGTTGGGCCATGTGTTGGTCTCAAGGTTGGAAGATGAAGAAATGTCCAAGGGCTTTGTGCCCATTGGAATCATGAAGAAAGGAGGAGCTTGAAGGTTGATCAAGACATGTGCAAAGATTTGCATCAAGATGGATCAACCTCAAGAAGGGATGAAGAAGGGCGAGCTCAAGATGCGCCATTTCTAGAAGATCTCATGCTTGAAGCTTGCCATCCTTGTGATCATGGGGTGATGAAGATAAGTTCAAAGAAGAGGTTTACCCATGGAGTATGGGGGAGCAATTTGCAAGTCTTCATCTTCATCAAGCAAGAGTAAACAAGAAAGGTGTTCCCACTCTAGAAGAACAAGACGGTCTACATCAAGTTTAAGTGGAATGCTCAAGGCAAAGGTATGTTCTTGATACGGCTTCTCTTTTTACGGTCTCGTTTTGTTAGTTGGGAGACTGGGTTTAGGATAGATAGTCGTACTATCAAGAGGGGCTCTCAAGCGGGTGTCTCGTTCACATCGTTCGGAGAGAACTCAAATCTTTGCATGCATAGCATCATCTTTCTTCGTTGTTATTTGGTTCTTGTCCATGAGAGGATCTAGAGCTTATGTTCATCATCATAGCAAGCTCTAGTTCATCATCTAAGGATTTCCCTTGCATATCTTATTGCGGTTTTTGATCTTGCGAGTTTTCGGCTCCACACCTTTTTGTTGGATTCTATTCGTCGTTATCTTTCGAACAAAAATGGTTTCATCTCGTTTGAAGTTCGGATGCAAAAGTTATTGTAGTTTTGGTTTCTGGAATTTCCCTGACCGGAAGTTCCGACTACCCACCGGAAGTTCCGGCTACCCATCGGAAGTTCCGTTAGGGAATTTTGCCGCCGGAAGTTCCGATGGAAGTTCCGGTTCTTCTTCCGCTCAAATTCAGTATACTCTCTGTCTGGTTTGTTGTATTTGACGGAATTTGGGTCAGAAGTTTCGGCGGTAATACCGCCCCCTCCAGAAGTTCCGGCCAGGGACCGGAAGTACCGCTCGGGAATCATTGTCGCCGGAAGTTCCGATTAAAAATCCGGCTCTTGTTCCGCTCATGATTAATAAACTTATGTTTTCGAAGTGTCATATTTAACGGAACTTCAGTCAAAATTTGCACCGATAGTTCCGGCTAGGATCATATTTTCAGTCTTTAGCATCGCAGTTTTCTGACCGTTGGCTGAGTGCCACCGGAAGTTCCGGTTAGGGTCATGAATGCCCATAACAGGCAGATCTGGGAGCCCTTTAAAAGGGGCTCCTCTTCTCCTTCGTGGGTACTATCTCTTTTCTTGGTTCTTGGCTTTCTCTCTCCTCCATTGTTGACCTTAAATAGCTTTCCCTCTCCCCTTTCCCTTCCTATGATTTTTGCATCTTTTTGAGGGATTTGAGAGAGGAGATCTAGATCTACAGCCCCCCAAGCTAAATCCCTTCTTTGTGAAGGAATCATTGGGATCTAGATCTTGGAGAGTTTTGTGTTCTCCTCTTGTATTCTTCCTCCCTTATTCCCCCAATAGCTTTTGTAGCTTTGTTGGAATTTGGGAGTGAAGGACTTGCCCTTGCATTTGTTGCATAGGTTTGAGTTCTCCTCGGAGATTCGGCGAGTACAAGCTTGTGAGCTTGTTACTCTTGGGTTCTTGGAACCCTAGATGGTTGTGTGGTTGGGTTGTTGGCCTTTTGTGGTCTTATTGACCTTTTGTGGTCTTGTAGCCTTTTGTGGCTTTGTTGACCTTTTGTGGCGTTGTAGCCTTTTTGTGGCTTTGTTGTTGGGAGCTTCCAATTGAGTTGTGGAGATAGCCCCAATCTTGTACGGGTTCGATGACCACCCTCAAGAGTCCCATAGTGGAGCGAGTGCCCGCCTTTTGTGGTGCTCACTCGGGAGAATAGGGTGAGCCTTTTGTGGCATCGGTGAGTTGCGAGCTTTCGCATCCGGGGTGAGGCCTTGTGTGGCGTTGGGTGAGCATCGAGCCACCACACCTCGAGGTGAACCATTTGTGGCGTTCGGAGAGCATTGCGCCATCGCACCTCTCCAACGGATACGTAGCTTCTTTGGAAGTGAACTTCGGGAAACAAATCTTTGTCTCCGCGTCCATCGCTTATCTCTCAACCGAGCCCTTTACTTATGCACTTTACTTTGTGATATCCATCGTGCTTGAAGTATTTATATCTTGCTATCACCTTGTTGTTTGAATTGCTTAGCATAGGTTGTTGGTGCACTTAGGTGAACTTAGTGGTTAGGTTTTGTGCTCAATAAATTAAACGCTAGTTTTATTCCGCATTTATTTGAGCCCAAACCGTAATTCACCCCCCTCTAGGCGACGTCCTTTGGTCTTTCAACGGCTTTCAGAAAGATTTACCCTACAGGGGTGCACAAATAGCAACACACGCACGATCAACCTCGGAAAAACCAAATGAAAACGCAACGAGGCCTCACGACAAAGCATTCGCAAGATTCAAAGATAATTTTAGGGGGGGGGCACAAAGAAACCCGCAATAAAGTTGACCGACTTCGAGACGGACCCAGGGATTGTGTTGACGGCTATAACTAGGAACCCGAAAGTGTGACTGGTCTTGTTAATACTGTGTAAACATAGCACAAGTCCTAAAAAGTACAATAGTAAACCCTCCTCGAGCAACAGTAGTAAATAAAGCAGTAGCATGGCATAAGTACAAGATAGTAATAGTGCCCCAAACTAGTTTTTGGCCCCAATAAATAAAATTTGAATCAAGATAAGACTAAGAGGATTCATGGTCCCACATATGGATAGTGCGATAGTCAAGGAACAAAAATCAAGTACTCAGGTTATGGTACACAAGTGAGCATAAAAACCAAATAGCAGATATTTCCCACCGGTGTATCTTTTTTTAGTTATCCCATTACTACTCAATTCAGTTGTTTAGGTACCTTGTTATTCAAAGACTCTCACAAACTCTACACATGCAGTTCTAAGACTCGCATGGCTCAAGCAACTCCTGTAGTAATGGCTCGTGGGATTTAGGGAACAAGCTTCGATTGGGTTTAAAAGTAAAGGCTATGCAGTACTTGGGATTGCAATTTAATTCATGACGTGATTCATGATGCAAGAATAAGACAAATGCAATAGGTACTATATGTAGTGCAAGCATGTGGAATTTCTTGCCTAGAAGATCAGTTGCAGAATAGATGGGATCCTAGTAATACTCCTGAGGCTCTTGATAGTTCCCTTGCTCGGTGTCTATCCGGATAAAAACAAAACACACAAGGGCCAAGATAAATAAAGTGTGTAATTAAATAAATCATATGCAACAAGCAAACAAGATATGCCATGATGGAATGATGCACAATTACATGGTATAACATAGCATGACATGGGTGAGGTGTGGGGGTACAAGAATAAAGCATTTTATTAGTTGTTTAGTCATATTTTGCTCCCATAAACGTTGCTGCCCCATTAATATTTATATGATGCATAATTCAATTCATATCATAGAATGCATAGTTAGAATGGGCTTGGAACAAGAGAAAAAAACTGGTGGAAAGGATACGAAGCGTTTTTCCTCGATGGTGACCCCATGGCGATCTAGGTCTTGACGGTCTCTGCCGCTGTCGGCGGCTGCGTTCCTCCTGTGCCTATATATCTAGGCAACATATCTGTCCCTACTCCAGGGTTTCTTTCCTCTCCCGGAGCCCATCCGGCGTTGAGTCTTTGTTGCCCTATTCCGATCTTGGAGAGGATCAGTTTCCATCATGGGAGTTGGTCTCTAGCAGGTTTGATCCACGCGTGTGGTGTTGGTTATTGTGGAGGTGCTTTGGGCTTGATCCAACCCCAACGTTAGCAGTCTGATCGGTTTCTAGTCTGCGAAAGTCTGGTCTGGCTGAAAGCTTGAGCTGGTCGTGGTTAATTTTGGTAAGATCGTGTGTTTGCGTTCGGTATGGAAGTTTAGTATAAATGAGTTTTTGAGCTGAATAATGAATCTTATATGCCTGAATTGTCGAGGCTGTGGGCAGCCCGAGACAGTACGTGAGATTAGCAATTTTGTACAGCTGTATCGGCCATTTGTGATGTTCTTGTCTGAAACAAAAATGTCAGATATTAGAGCACAAAAGTTGCGCTGGAAATTTGGTTTTGAACACGCATATGGCGTAAAGAGCGAAGGACTCAGTGGGGGGTTAGTTATGTTCTGGAATAGTGACTCCATGGTAACTCTTAAATCTTTTAGTAGATCGCATATTGATGTTTTCATCCATAATGGAGTTACAGGAGAAAGGGAATGGAGATTTTCAGACTTCTATGGCGAACCTGTTCGTTCAAGAAGGAAAAGGATTTGGGAATTGTTGGAATATCTCAGGAGAGAATATGATCATCCATGGTTGTGTGCGGGAGATTTTAATGAAATCTTACACGTCTCTGAACAAATTGGTGGTGATGATAGGGAGGAATGGAAGATGGAAGGGTTCAGAGACACAGTGGAGTATTGTAGATTTTCACATCTTGGATATAGTGGGCTGCCCTACACGTGGAATAATAAGCAACGTGGTGCTCGCAATATCAAAGTTCGCTTGGACAGGGGCCTTGGCGATGATATTTTTATGGAGCAGTTTGACAACATAGTTGTCCATCATATTCAGACCACTGAGTCTGACCATGGTGCACTTCTGATTTCTGTTAACAAATCAGAGTTGTTGCAAGATAATGGGGGGCCGAGGCCTTTTCGCTTTGAGAACATGTGGACTAAGCATGATCGCTACGGATCATTAGTAGAGAGAAGCTGGGTGTCTGGAGCCCAGAACATGGAGGATCTGAATACTTCTTTGGGCCAAATCCAAATATGTTTGCAGAATTGGAGCCGAGATGAATTTGGCTCGGTCAAGAAATAATTGAAAGTGCTGAGATGTAAACTAGAAAATACCAGAACCGACTCCTTGAGGTCAGGGCCGACAAAATAAGAGTGTGATCTTATGAAGAAAATATCGACACCTTGCGAGGAAGAGGCGATGATGAAGCAACGCTCTAGAATACAATGGTTAACGGAGGGGGATCGTAACACCGCCTTCTTCCATTCTAGAGCGAGAGAGAGGGCAAGAACTAATAAAATTATGGCGCTCAAGAAAAGTGATGGTACATTTTCTTCCTCTCAAACGGAGGTTGAGGAGTTGGCAATTAACTTCTATACTAGCTTGTTTACTGCGCAGGATCACACTACGCCAGAGGTTATTACTCAGTTTGTTCAACCTAAAGTTACTACTATCATGAACGAGAGACTTGATGCACCGTTCTCAGATTTGGAGATTGAAAATGCCCTATTCATGATGCACCCGAACAAATCTCCTGGGCCAGATGGTTTCACTGTCGGCTTTTATATCAAGCATTGGGATTTGCTAAAGGAGGATGTGTGTGCTGCTGTCCGTCATTTTCTGAACGGTGGTGAGATGCCAGAGGTGGTGAACAACACTATTTTAGTACTCATTCCTAAGGTAAAACAACCGCAAGATCTTACTCAATATAGGCCAATTGCTCTTTGCAATGTCCTATATAAAATAGCTTCAAAAGTTCTAGCTTTGAGACTGCGACCTATCCTTGATGAGATTGTGTCTGAAGAACAAAGTGCATTTGTACCGGGAAGGCTCATCACGGACAATGTTATTACGGCGTACGAGAGTATTCACTACCTTAAGAGGAAGAAGGGAAAGAGTGGAGCATGCGCCATCAAACTGGACATGGCAAAGGCGTATGACAGAGTCGAATGGAGCTACTTGCGGGCTATTATGGCAAAACTTGGTTTTTCTAACCATTGGATCAACTTGGTTATGAAGTGTGTGGAATCAGTCTCGTTTTCAGTGAGGGTGAATGGACATTACTCTAACTTCTTCAAACCAAGCAGAGGCATTAGGCAGGGGACCCCATATCCCCCTACCTTTTCTTATTATGTGCAGAAGGACTCAGCTCACTATTGAAATCTAGTGGGCAGCAATATTTGTCAAAAGGTATTCGAGTGGGGATACATGCACCATGGGTGTCACATCTTTTGTTTGCCGATGACTGCTTGGTCTTCACACAAGCAACAGCTATGGGTGCAACCAGGCTGCATGCAATTTTAGAGGCGTATCATCATGGTTCTGGCCAGATGGTGAATAAGGATAAATCGGCTATTTTTTTCAGTGGTAACTGTACTGCCGATTTGAAGACCATAGTGCATACTGCATTGGAGATTCAGACTGAAGCAAAGATAGAGAAGTACCTAGGGTTACCAACTGCCCTAGGTAGGTCTACAGATCATGAGTTCGAGCATATAATAACGCGGATCAAGAAATTAGTTCGAGGGTGGTCGCCCAAAACCCTTAGCAGTGCAGCTAGAGAGACACTAGTGAAAGCAATATGTCAAGCGATCCCCACATATTCAATGAGCTGTTTCAAACTATCAAAGAATTTGTGCAAAAAGATAACTAGCTTGGTAGCTAGATTCTTCTGGGGAGGAGATGAGAAGAAGAGGAAGATACACTGGAGGAAGTGGCAGGATATTGCTATACCAAAATGTTCAGGTGGTTTAGGCTTCAGGGATTTCCAACTATTTAACCAAGCTATGCTGGCCAAGCAGGGTTGGAGACTCCTCTTAAAGCCTAATTCGTTATGTGCTCTTGTGCTGCGAGGAAAATACTTTCATGACTCTGATTTCATGAATGCTAGAAAAAAGAGAAATTCATCTCATATTTGGAATGCTATTTTGCATGGTCGGGAAGCTTTAACGGCTGGGCTGATTAAGAGACCGGGGGATGGTTCTTCAATTCGCGTGTGGGATGATCCTTGGATTCCTGACAATTACCATATGAAGCCCCTCGTCCGTAAACCAGATGCTGAAGCTATCATGGTGAGCGAGTTGATTGATGATCAAAATTCAGGATGGAACCAAGAGAAGTTGCAGGAGAATTTTATTCCCTTAGATGCGTCGGCTATTCAAGCTATACCGATTGGCAGATTTTGAGAGGATTTTTGGTCTTGGACGCTAGAGAAATCTTGCCACTTTACAGTTCGTTCTTGTTATAAATCATTGGCTAGGTCACTTGTACAACCTGACAATGCGGCTAGTTCAGGTTTTGACGGAAACCGATACTGGAACAAACTTTGGAAATTAGAAGTGCCTCCTAAAATTCGGAATTTTTGGTGGAGAGTGATAAATGGTTTTATTCCCTGTCGACAAGTGTTGAAGCAGGGACATATGGAGGAAATTGCTTTTTGCAAAACCTGTGGCGCTGAACATGAATCCATATTTCATGCGTTTTTTGAATGCACTTGGGCAAAATTATTCTGGAAGGAGATACGGGAAGGGGCATCACTCAAGATCCCAGAATTACATCCAGATTCCTGGGCAGTCGATATTATCGACGGTTCAAGAGTAAGCATAGAATCTGCATGTGTGATCCTATGTGGCTGCTGGGCCATCTGGATGAAGCGGAATGCTATTTGGCATGGAGATAATGGAAGATCAGTAAAAGCTTCTGTCAAATGGGTGATGGATACGACCTATGATTTAGCCCAGCTGGGCAGAACAAAACCCTCGAAGCCACCCAAGGTGAAGCCTATTTGGAAGAAGCCCGGGGAGGGAACGCTAAAGATTAATGTCGACGCAGGCTTTGATGATGTGGCTCGGCAAGGATCAGCAGGAATGGTTGTTCGTGATCACGAGGGACACTTTCTTTTGGGCCAGGCACTGTGGTATTATAATGCGGCAAGTCCTTTGATCATGGAAGCACTAGCGGTGCGGGATGGTGTTCAACTTGCGCTAGATCGAAGCTACCTGTCGGTGGAAATAGAGACTGATGCTCAAGATGTCTTGAAATTGTTGGATGATCCTGGTGAAGGCAAATCTGAAATTGCTTCTATATGCCAGGAAATTAAGGAGCTTAGTGGGTTTTTGACTAGCTTTAAGTTCTCTTTTGTTGGTAGGCTTGCCAATGAGGCAGCTCATCTATGTGCCAAGAGAGCTAGTAGTGTTAGAAGAAGGTGTTTGTGGGTTAATTCCATACCACCCTTCTTAGAGCATGTCCTGTTGAAGGATTGTAATCCCACTATATAATTAATAAAGCTCATTTGATCGCAAAAAAAATAGTTAGAATGGGCTTGTCGTGCTGATCATTTTAGACATACCACTTGTCAAAAACGGAGCTACGGAATTAAAGTTATGCATTTATTAAGAAATGGCATTTAAATGGTATTTATTAATTCCAAAATTTTAAATGTCCAGGTTATCTTTTAAACAGTATATTCATATTCCTGAAATTTTTCTGATTCAAAAACATATATTATATGTATTATTTGGAATTATAAATTTAAAGCAATATTAAATTCAAAATTGGACAAATATGGTAAAAGTCAAAGGTTTCACTAGATAGAGTTGACCTGGAAAATATGTGAAACCACATTTGAGTTCATATTCATAAAAGATTCATATTCCGTTTTATAAAATTTTCCAAGTTCAAAACATTTCAAAATATATGAATTATTTGATTAATATTCATTTTCTGAATTTTTATATGACTTAGAAAATGTTGTGACAGACTTTTCTTACTCAGAGGAGTGTTACCCAAAGACGTTGGCAGGTGGGCCAGCGGGTGGGGAGGCCACTGCGCGTGGAGCAAACCAGGCGGCGAAAAGTGGCAGGCGACGACCGCGGGTTGAGGAGGAAAGAAAACTAGGGGCCTATTTAGAAAAGGTTCTGGGAGGTTTGCTGTTATTTACGAAACTGGATTTTTCAAAGTTAGAAAAGTAACTAGCTTGGGCTATCCAGTTTGCAGTGCGGTTTGAAGCTAGCTGAAGCTGATACATCATAGATGAATGGTGCTTGAATATCCTTGCCGGATAGCATCGGTGGTGGAAGAAAACGACTCCAGAACAGAGGGAGATCACAAGGCGAAACTAACATACGACACAGTCAGATGAACGGCGAGATGCAGCAAAGTTTCGAGGACGAGATCGAGCTGTATGCTGGATGAAAACGAGTGCATCCTAGCTTTTTTGAAAGATAAAACAACCGAGAACAACCAAGAGCAAGAATCATTGCCTGAGGTGGACGGTGTAGAGAGCTAGATCGGAAGAAAACATAGGAAGAAAATGACTCATTTAACTGAACTTGTCTGATAGAGAACAACAGTGAGATGTGGCTGAATTCTTCAGATGATTACAAACTTGATTTTGGACGGATCCGGGTGTGGTTTGTCTTGTTAGAAAGAGGGAATCACCCTATCCATAGGGAGGTGACGAGTGAAGTCGGAGGTCGACGAGGTGTGCCAGAAAATGGGGAAGAACAGGGAGCCTGTGCGTGATTGATGCTGATGCTGATGCTGCTGTGTTGAGCGTGCCTAGGCTCGTCGCGCGTGCACGACGTGCGAGCATCGGCTGCGTGCGGTGTCGGAAAGAAGCAAAGCAATCCAGAGAGGGATCAGATGGGAGGAGGCTCATCGGGGTGGTGTCGGGGATGGCGATTGCTGGCCGAAACTCGACGGGGACGATGGCGAGCATCGGTGGTGCGACAACGATGGAGGCAGCGAGCAGCGGAACGCCAGGTGCGCAGGGACGGCGTGGTTCTCTTATGCGCCTCCTCCTTGTTCACTGCAGTAGGACGGCGCCAGGGTGGTGACAAGCGAGGGTAACGGGATGGCGAGGCGAGGTGGTTAGCGGTGGCCGAGGATGACCATGGACGCTAGGAGATCAGTGGCCGCGTGCGGGGGGAGAGGCTAGCGTTTTGCTGGGAACGCGGGGCGAGTTTAAGCAGTGGAGGCTGACCCAGCGTGACGCACCAGACGGCGCAGACGGAGACCTTCCCCTGTTGTCGAATTGCGGAGAGGGAAGGCGACAGAAGCGAGGAAGGAGAACAGTAACGATGGTGTTGCTCCCGAAGGGTTATGGGTCGGGGATAGAAGAGATGAAGAGAGGGAGTTGGGCCGGAGGGAGTGGGCTGCGCCCAGGTAGATCCAGGTAAGTTTTTATTTGCTATTTATTTTCTCTTTTTCTGTTTTTAATTTCAAAACAAGAAAAGACAAGAATGGATATAGAAAGAAAAGAGGGAGGTGTCTAGGAGAAAAGGGGTTATGTTTATGGATATAAAAAAATGTTTGGCAACAAACAAGCACAATATTCAAACAAAAATAAAAGAGAAAAGAATACACGTGGATCGCATGTGTGTATGGAAGATGTTCAAAAGGCTTATGTGTCATGTGTCGAAGAGTTCAAATTAAAAGGGGAAGAATCACATGCCTAGATGGTGAGAGAGAAGTGCAAGGATCTAAGAGTTACCATAGCCATAGTAAGGAGATGGATCCACATACTGCCATATGAACATGACTTGAAAACAAGCAAAAGTAAAGGAGTCCATATGTGATATGTGGTAGGAGAAAGAGCAAGGTTGAAGTTAGAGGATAGGTTAGGGTAGAGTGGAATCTAAGAGATATGTCCCCAACTCAATTTGGGCATAAAGCAATATATCAAGAAGCAAATACAATATATCAAAAAGCAAATACAATTAGTAAGGCAATCCAATATGAGGAGAAGAAGCAATGAAAAGGGTTTTTAATATGATGCTCAAATGCAATGTGACATGATGACATGAGCATGATATTGATACGTCGTAAACGTATCTATAATTTTTGATGCTCCATGCTTGTTATGTGTCAACTATCTTATGTTTTGTCTACACTTTGAGGTATTTTTATACACTTTCTAGCACTAACCTATTGAAAAGATGTCATAGTGCCAGTTGCATGTTTTCTGCTGTTTTTGGTTTTAGAAAAGCTAAAAACTGAATATTCTCGGAATTGGACGAGGCAAAAGCCAATCTTCATATTTTTCCCTGAACGATACGGAAAATCGAAGCAGAGATGGAGTAGGGCACTAGGGTGGGCACACCCTAGGGTGGCGCAGGCCCACCTAGGCCATGCCACCAGGGGGTGTGGCCCCCTGGCCGCCTCCTCGCCTTGCCCCTTCACCTATAAGAATCCCCTAGGGAGAAAACTCTAGATCGTCAATAAAACATCCCAGAAAATTTCCGCAACACCGCCGCCACCGAAGGGGAGATTTGGGGGACAGAAGTCTCTGTTCTGGCACCCTGCCGGGACGAGGAAGTGCCCCTGGAGCCATCTCCATCGATCTCCATCGCCATCTTCATCACCGTTGCTGATTCCCATGATGAGGAGGGAGTAGTTCTTCCTCGAGGATAAGGGCTCTACCAGTAGCTATGTGTTCATCTCTCTCTATGCATGATCATATTGTGATCATGAGCTTTGTAATCATAGATCTACCTGCTACTCAAGTGCTTTAATAGATCTCCGGCTCTCCCCACGTGTATGAAAGTGACAGCATGCATACCGTGGTGGCACTTAGGCTAGAATCTACATAAATATTCAAGTGCTTCAATAGATCTCTGCTCTTCCCATGTGTGTGAAAGTGACAGCGTGCACACCGTGGTGGCACTTAGGCTAGAGTTCATAAATCCTTATCATGAGTATATTTAGAGTTGGATGTTTTTATGAAATTGTGGTGTTTAAAGGAACCATCTAGCGCTCAAGGTGACAGTGTGGGGTTATCTAGATGGGGATTGCAAACTCTAAAGAAGTGCTTTTGTAGCCGTACCAAGGATTAGAGTATCCAACTAGAGAATAGTTAAGAGTAGTATCATGAAGAGAATATATTTATATGAGAGTGTTCACTAGTGAAAGTATGATCCCTAGGCCTTGTTTGTAAGCATTGAAACACCGTTTACAACTAGATCTGTTGCATGTTTGCTTGCTTCTAGTTTCTTCCACCCTGTCAAGCTCTTTTCTAGCACCGTTGTCTTACAATCATCCATACCACTTGTATTTCGCTATCTCTTCGCCGAACTAGTGCACCTATATACCTGACAAGTGTATTAGGTGTGTTGGGGACACAAGAGACTTCTTGTATCTTGATTGCAGGGTTGTTTGAGAGGGATACCTTTGACCAGTTCCTCCCTGAGTTTGATAAACCTTGGGTGATCCACTTAAGGGAAACTTGGTGATGTTCTACAAACCTCTGCACCTGGAGGCCCAACAACTGTCTACAAGAATAGAAGTGCGTAGACATCAAGCTCTTTTCTGGTGCCGTTGCTGAGGAGGTAAGGTAAAAGGCACTCACATCCTCTTGGTGTGTGAGTGCTCGAAGTTATTTCCTTTAGATTCTGCAATTTTGTCTTTTTGTTTCTTGTTTTCACTAGTTAGGCTTAATGGAAAACAACAACAAAATTAGAGATCTCTATAGTATTTATCTTGAGTTAGGACATGAAGTGTTTGAAGAGAAAATTAAAAACCTATGGAACTTTATTTGCATGCTAATAGCAATGTTATTAGTATGAATTCTTTGAACACCATTATTGCTAATGCTATGGAAACGTCTAAGCTTGGGAAAGCTAGTTTTTATGAAAATGATCTTTTTAGTTCTCCAGCTTTGGAAGATAGCTATTCTATTGCTTATGATGATACCAAACCTCCAATATATGATGATTACAATGATGAATATGATATTTTAATTCCACCTAATATTGAGGATAAAATCAATTATGATTACAATATGCCTCCTATATTTGATGATTATGGTGAAGAGAATAATAATGATAGCTATTTTGTTGAATTTGCTCCCACTATAATTAATAAGAGTGACTATGCTTATGTGGAGAGTAATAATCATTTTATGCATGTGGCTCATGATAAAAATGTTTTATGTGATAGTTATATTGTTAATTTTATTCATGGTGCTACTGAAAGTTATTATGAGAGAGGGAAACATGGTTTTATGCATCTCAAAAATATTAAGTTTCCCCTCTTTATGTTGAAAGTCTTGAAGTTGCACTTGTTTTGCTTTCCTATGTTGGTTGCTTTGTGCTTTCATGACTTGTTTTTTTACAAAATTCCTTGGCACAGGAAGTGGGTTAGACTTAAATGTGTTCTGAATTTGCTTCTTGATGCTCTCTTTTACTACAATTCATATTTATTATGTGAGCATCTTCTCAAACTATAAGCCTAACTTAAAGGAGTTAAAGAAAAGTACTTCTTAGGAGATAACCCAATAGTTTTATCGAGTCTTGGAAGTTATTACTTCTGTAATAACCTCTCCTTATCCTTTTTATTTGTTTTTTGTGCCAATAATAACCTCTAATGAGATGGAAGTAAGATTTGGGGAAGTTGCTGTCCTGAAACAGATTTTTGTGCTTCACTGTAAAAATTCATGAAAACTCTCTGTATGTAGGATTGAGTTTTAATTTACTGAATAAATGCCCTATGTTGTTAGATAACTTTCATTATTTCAAAACTTTTTTATTTGAGCAAGAGAAGGTCTTCAAAAAAATCGGTTTCTACCTGCTGGTCTGTTTTGATAGATTTCTGCCATTATTTGCATTTGCTTCTTATTGATTCCTTTTTGGGTTCTTTTTGGGAAATTGAGCTTTTTGAGGGAATTGATATAGTATCTTGTGTCTTTAGTAAAAGTTTTGCTGTTTTAAAACTAAACCCAAAGGTCTATTATCTTTTGAATACACTAATGTTGCTAATGAAGATTGTGTGAAGTTTTGTATGAAGGAAAATTTGCACGTGTAGAGGAAGAATGATGTAATGAGATGAAGAATGGACAAAAGCTCAAGCTTGGGGATTCCACCCCATGTCACCCCAAGAATTATTCAAGTGGTACAAGCGTCAAATCTTGGGGATGCCCAAGGCATCCCCTTCTTCATCAATCAAAATCTCAGGTCTTCCTAGACACTTCGTTTTTATTGTTTCATGCATTATTGTGTTGTTCTTGGAGCATCTTAGTTTTTGTTTGCTTAGTTTGATTGAATAAATAAGTTTGGACCCCCATTCTTGCTATGTTGTTTAAAATAAGTTGATTGGTGTTGGAGAGGAGTAGGAAGTTCTTGGTTTAGTAGTACAAGAGGAGCTTGCTTTGACTGTAACTTAGACTCTATCATGTCATGCTAGATGTTGTTTTGACCCTATGCTTAGTGATTATTGTTGTAGCATGACTTGTTCCAAACAATTAGGATTGCTTAATGTGCCTTGAAAGAATCATGCATTGTTTTAGCATATAGTAGCATAGTATTGTGGTATTCTCCTTCAAAGCTTTGTTCGGGTTGACTTGGCGCATGCTCACACCATGTTATGACTATGAACTAGTCACCATAGCCTCTATGATCATTTGGTTTTTGACTTGTAGTACCACTTTATGCTTTGATTAGTAATGTTTTGTTGATCTGCATGATTATGGCCATTATTGCTCTCTTAGTTGGTCGCTCCCAGTCTTTTGCTAGCCTCCACTTGTATGAGTAAGCTCTACTCATGCATACATCTCCCAAAAACCAAGTTATTCCAAAGAGTCCACTATAAATTCCTATGCATGGTGTGCTACACCATTCCAAGTATATTCTTGTTTCATATACCTTCCAATTAAAAAGTCACTTTGTTATGTGAAACTTAGTGATTAAAGCTCTCACAAACTTGATGGTACACTTTATTTTTCTTGCCCCTAAATAAATTTGAACCATTGTGTCATCTATGTTGTATATGCTTACACTTATACGTTGGGATTAGTAGAACCATGCTATCATGGGGAACACTTTCAACATTGCACTTGTACATTGTACCCAGTTGATATCATGCTCTTTTGTTTATGGATTTCATTGGTGTGAAATGAAAGGGGAGCTTGTAAGTCCATGGAGTTATGTATGTGTGTTAGAGAAATGCATGGGCCGCTATCCTAAGCCATGCCTAATCATGGTGGAAACTTGCAGCATCACCATAGTGAGCAATCTATGAAGCTTTGTTCTTATAAAAAAAGGAGACATATTGAAAAGAGGAAAGAGAAAAAAAGTACCATTTTCCCATGGTAAATAAGAAGATTGCTGAGATGCTCATTGTCTGCTTGCCTTGTCAATTTGATTATGGGATAGCTCATGTATCATGTGCAAGGGGTACCCTTTTGGTGGTTGTCTATGTTACACATGTACTTACTATGACAAGAACTTACCGGTGACTAAAGTTGAGTAGCATGAGGAGCGGCCCTCGTACTCAAGGGACATGAGATTTCCAACTTATACTTTGTCAAGCATATACTCCATAGTTTGTTCACTTTAACCTTAATCACTTCAAGATGCTTATGATAGGGGCAATGAGAGCTTAAAGCTAACAAGTTCCATAATTTTTGGAACCTCTTTATGAAACTTGAAATCTCTGCTTCCCTCCGTGAAGGGCCTTTCTTCCACCATTATATTGAGTCTCCACCTTCTATCCTTAGGCACCAATTAAGAGAGCATAGTTGCCATTCTTAGTTCTATGTGCATTGTCCCAAAACTTATTGATTGATTCATATTGTTGATATTACTTGCTCATGCATCTAGTCACTCTTATGAACTTTGAAGGTGTCCTATGCATTTATTTTCTACGCCATGAGGGACAAGCTAAATACCACTATGCTATGTTTTCTATATGTAAAACAAACAAACATCTTTTAATGCATTGTTATTGATGAATCTTTGTTTGTATCCTTTCATGTTGCAGCATAGTTACTAGGCCCTATTGTTAGAACTTCATCTTTCATGCTCATGTTTAGAGAACTTTGATCCCAGCTTTCAATGCTTTGCAATACCTTGATCAAGATTGTGATGGTGCATGTCACCTCAAAAATTATTCTTTTTATCACTTACCTACTCGAGGACGAGCAGGAGTTAAGCTTGGGGATGCTTGATACGTCGTAAACGTATCTATAATTTTTGATGCTCCCTGCTTGTTTTGTGTGAACTATCTTATGTTTTGTCTACACTTTGAGGTATTTTTATACACTTTCTGGAACTAACCTATTGACAATATGCCAAAGTGCCAATTGCCTATTTTCTGTTGTTTTTGGTTTCAGAAACGCTAAAAAATGAATATTCTCGGAATTGGACGGGACAAAAGCCAATCTTCATATTTTCCCCGGAACGATATGGAAAATCGAAGCAGACAAGGAGTAGGGCACCAGGGTGGGAACACCCTAGGGTGGCGCGGGCCCATCTAGGTCACGCCACCAGGGGTGTGGCCCCCTTGGCCACCTCCTCGGCTTGCCCCTTCGCCTATAAGAAGCCCCTGGGGTTAAAACCCAAGATCGTCAACAAAACATCCCAGAAAAGTTCTGCAGTGCCGCCGCCACCGAAGGGGAGATTCAGGGGACAGAAGTCTTTGTTTCGGCACCCTGCCGGGATGGGGAAGTACCCCCAGAGCCATCTCCATCGATCTCCATCGCATCTTCATCACCGTTGCTGATTTCCATGATGAGGAGGGAGTAGTTCTTCCTCGAGGCTAAGGGCTCTACCGGTAGCTATGTGTTCATCTCTCTCTCTATGCATGATCATATTGTGATCATGAGCTTTGTAATCAAGTAGATCTACCTTGATACTCAAGTGCTTTAATAGATCTCCGGCTCTCCCCACGTGTATGAAAGTGACAACATGCATACTGTGGTGGCACTTAGGCTAGGATCTACATAAATACTCAAGTGCTTCAATAGATCTCTGCTCTCCCCACGTGTGTGAAAGTGACAACGTCTACACCGTGGTGGCACTTAGGCTAGAATTCATAAATCCTTATCATGAGTATATTTGGAGTTGGATGTGTTTATGAAATTGTGGTGTCTAAAAGGAACCATTTAGTGCTTAAGGTGACAGTGTGAGGTTATCTAGATGGGGATTGCAAACTTTAAGGAGTGCTTTTATAGCCCTACCATGGATTAGAGTATCCAACCGGAGAGTATTTAAGAGTAGTATCATGAAGATAATATATTTATATGAGAGTGTTCAGTAGTGAAAGTATGATCCCTAGGCCTTGTTTCTAAGCATTGAAACACCATTTACAACTAGATCTGTTGCATGTTTGCTTGCTTCCAGTCTCTTCCACCCCGTCAAGCTCTCTTCTGTCACCGTTGTCTTATAATCATCCATACCACTTGTATTTCACTATCTCTTCGCCGAACTAGTGCACCTATACACCTGACAAGTGTATTGGGTGTGTTGGGGACACAAGAGACTTCTTGTATCTTGATTGCAGGGTTGTTTGAGATGGATACATTTGACCACTTCCTCCCTGAGTTCGATAAACCTTGGGTGATCCACTTAAGGGAAACTTGTTGCTGTCCTACAAACCTCTGCACTTGGAGGCCCAACAACTATCTACAAGAATAGAAGTGCATAGACATCAAATATTATGATGATGCAATTATTATTATTATTTGGGAATAGCCTTATATTGATTGAAACCATGTAGCATTACAATTTACACAATTGGGATGCTACAACTCTCCCCCACTAAACAATAATCTCGTCGGAGATTCCTAGGAAAAATAAAAATGACACAACGAGAGGCGGATGCTCGGAACAAAGGTGATCCTCATCTTCCCAAGTTGATTTATCAATGGACTGGTGCGACCACTGCACCTTGCAAAACTTGACAGACTTATTGCGAGTCTTTCGTTCTGCTTCTTCAAAACGAGGAACATGAAAAATTGAAGGATTATGGAGGAACAAGGAAGGTAGGATGGACATAGCTCAGGTGCTTTCGAGGAACATCATAAAGAAATAGAACCACTTCTTGAAAGAATTTTGAAACGACAATGTATCAAAGAGAATCTTTTCTCTTGGATACTAAAAGATGTGGAGTACGGCATTTGCAGCCATAGAGAATTCGAAAGAGTTGATAGAAGATGATTCTGCAAAGGGAAGACAAACTTCCCACTTCAAGCCGAAGGATAAGATAGATCGATAGGGATTAAAGATCGAAAGCTGCAAGTTAAGATGATTCTTTTGCCGAAAGAAAAGAATGGCTGCGAGAAGTTATTAACCACTATGACAATATCATTGTTTCTTGCCTCATATTTAAGAAAATAAGTTTGGGAAAAAATATTGAAAGGAATATGCCCGAGAGGCAATAATGAAGTGGTTATTATTCCATGTTTATGATAATTGTTTATTTTTCATGCTATAATTGTATTAATAAGGAAACGTTAGTACATGTGTGAATTATAACCATATAAGGTTCCTAGTAAAGCCTCTCTTTATACTAGCCTACTGATTAATGGATGATCAAAGGTTTCCTGATCATAACATTGGATGTTGTTAATAACATAGTCATATCATTGGAGAATGATATGATAAACAATCAACCATAGTAGATGTATCAATACGATCATGCCATCAAGTTTAAATTTCTATCGCATTCGTAGTAACTCAATGTCCTTAGACCATGAGATCACGTCAATCACTTTCACCGGAAGTGTACTTTGATTACACCAAACATCACACCATAACAAGTTGATTATAAAGGCGTCGTCAGGTATTTGGAAAGTGTTAGTTGAGTCCCGTGGATCAAGAGTGGGATTTGTCCATCTGGATGACAGAGATATATACTCAGGGCCCTCTCGGTGATATCACACTGACATAGCCTTTCAAGCAAGTGATTTGATCACTAGAATGTCATATCATAGGAAAGAGAAAAAGGAGTACTTGTCAGGAATGAGATTAAATGAGGTATGGTTGATACCAAGTGATCGGATCTTGGACAAGTAAAATATCGTGAGACAAAAGAAATTTTATTACAGCAAAAGAGGTTCTGACGATCATCTAATTTTCGTGGAACTAGTGGGAGTTGTTATGGATCTCCAGGTCCCGCTAATGATTATTGATCAGAGAAAGTATCGATCATGTATACATAGTTATCCAACCTGTAGGGAGACACACTTAAGGTAAACGGACACATTTGAGCGGATAGGAAACATAGGGGAAATCAATGGACATCACAGAAAATTGTTTTGCTACAGAAAATTGTTCTACCGAATCTGCCGAAATAGTTTAGGGATATTGAAACAAAGCAAAGGGATCGAAATGTTAATGTTTTTATTAAACGAAGTGTTCGTTAAATTAAGCACTCATTAAATGAAGTGTTCATTAAATTGAGTTGCATTAAAATGGAATTAAAGTGTTTTAATGGACCTTTAAGGGAATTAAAGTGCTTTAATGGAGATTGAATGAAAGGAGGGGAGGGGGCATCCCTATGGCGCCTATAAAAGGAGGTGGCCTCCTCCTCCTCTCTAAACACACTCATTTTCTTCATTCCTCTCATATGCCCTTTGGATGGCATCTTCCCCCCTTGTTAGCTTGTCCATTGCCACGAGAGAGGTTCTTAGGAGAAGACCTACTCAAAACCTTCCCCTCCACCACCACTACCATGGCATAGCAATTATGGAGTTACCGAGGATTCGCTACTTCCGCTGCCTGGTTGAAGCAAGGGTTCGGGAGTCGTCGGCGCACCGTATGTGTGACCGATTACGTGGCGCTGCCCATTGTGGCACTGATCGTCTGCACATCCTTGAGGATGGTTGTGTACACACTACATCAACCATGTTTGTCTGCGGGAACGTTATCCCACTTACGGTCTACAAGGGTGAGTCCATTTGTAACCATTACAAGTATTGCCTAGATTTGATCTTGGCAGTTGCAGCCGTAGGAAAATTTTGTTTTCTATGAAACAAACCCCGTCAGTGGTATCAGAGTTATGTCTATGCATAGATGCTTTGTATGGTTAGAACACATGGAGATGTGGGAGTTGATATTGTTGTTATTGCAAATCTTTGTGTACTTTGGATATTGGCGGCATAGTGGGATGAAGCGGCTTGGACAAACTTTACATGCCCTCACACATGAGACCTGTTCCATGCTTGACATGCAACTCGTTTTGCATAAGTAGCTAGCGGGTGTCTATCTCTCCCACTATAGTTGATATCTGATTTATAACGATCTACTTAATAACTTGGTTATCACCGTTGTGGCTGAAGTTCGTAGGTAGAATGGTTCTTTCCTAGAAAGCCCACAGCTACGTAAAATATGCAGAAGATAAATTGAGGCGTCTAGATTTATTTTTGTTGGGCTTGTGTCATGATATGGTAATGTTATAATTTGTAGTATGGATTGATACTATTGGAAATTATAATATGCAAAATGTAAGCACCATAGACCTTGGCGTGATACAAGTGGAATGATATAGATCATACCATGATGCACAAGATAGTGATCAAGTGCAAGGACCATATCATGTCACTCTTATATATGATGTTTGTTTGCATCTTATTTATGCTTATGTCTAGCTTAGAAATTGGCAGTAGCATTATAAGATGATCCTTAGTATGTTCAAGATAATAATATGTTCTTCCTTAGTATGCACCATTAAGAAAGTTCGTCGTTTCGAAGCACCACGTGATGATCGGATGTGATAGACTCTACGTTCGCATATAATGGGTGTAAGACAGTTTTACACAAGCGAGTACTAAGGTTCTTACTTGGCGAGCCCAACATGTAGACATGGCCTCAGAACATGAACTGAAAGGTAAAGCACGGGTCATATGGATGATAGATGTCCATACTATGCTCACGGTTGGAGATGCGCCACCACTTGTGATGATCAGTCGTGGCGTAGTGAATTTGGTTCGTGTAATCACCAAAATGACTCGAGGGATGTTGGTTTTGAGTAGGAGTTCACATAGTAATATGATTAAAGTTGAACTGAATTTATCATAAACTGAATCGAAGTGAATTTGCATAGTTCGTTGTAGTTACTGGCATTTGTTTACTATCTTGTGTTTATGTAGAGGACTGAACCTAATAAGGTACAAGTCCCTGTGTTTATAGTGCTAGTCCTTGGATCGAATAGCTAACACCCATAGTTAAGATGTAATATCAAGAAACAAAGGTCATATTACAGCACATATCCAGGAATAAAATAGTTCATTACAACTTACATAGCTCATATGGCTATCTTATTACGTAGCAGCAGATATAACTATAAATCATGGAGTCCTTCATCTTCATGTGCCACAGGCAAACGTGTTGGTTGCAGACTTGAAATCCCTACTCATCATACTTCACTATCAACAAGAAATCCTGCAACATGATAAGTTACAGCCACAAGGGTCAATACATTTGAATTGTTTTGGCAAGTGATACCATATTGATGTAGAGAATCTAACATCTACATGAATATATGGCTAAGTGGAGTTTTGGCTGGCCTTTGCATAAAATAAGTTTTCCCTATCCTTTGAAAAATAGTTTTTCTCTTTTTCAACAACACTTCATCAAACAAGGCACTCTGGATACCCTCCAGGTGCTTCCCTTGTTCACCCAACAAGTTTTAACTTAGAGAAATTAGAATGATGAGATTCTTAATCCTGCTTCATTGTCTTGATGCTCAAAAATTGTCCATTACTGGGGACACAACTAAGTACTTAATTTTACCCTCTCGAGAGGTGGTGCACTTTCCTGTAACACCGCGGTTCTGAAAAGACCGTGGCTTCTATGTGACATGCCAATCTCTGGATCGGTTCATTGGCCCACAATAGAATAAGATGAATAACATAGCAAAATATCCGTGTATCATAAGTAACGAAGATCCAGAGTACCATTATTTCATTAAAAGCTTAGCCCAAGGCTAGCTCAAATTATTCAGGTAGCAACATAAATAAAGCAAATCCTCCATTCTTCAAATTGCCCACAAGTGAACAAGTGCCGAGTGGAGTACCGTGGCCTATATCGATTACTCAGAATCGGAATATCCTGCAACATGAAACGTAGCAGCCCCGAAGGGTCAATACATGGAATGATGGCAAGTAGAGCTAGTAAAGGAGACAATAATGCTAAAATCTACATGCATACTTGGCAAGTGGAGCTGTGGCTAGCTTGCATTTACAAATACCTTTGTCCTACTTTCATAAACGGTTTTTGATTTTCTTTGAAAAGATCCCAATTAAGTTAACCCAACAATATTAAAGCCATTAAGAAATTAGAATGAGCGAGAAACATGTCATGGAATCAATATCAAGCAACTCAGATGTCCATAACCGGGGACACGGCTAATCGATTAGATTACACACCCTGCAGGGCTAATACACTTTACCCATGTGACTTGGCCAGCCCAACTCGTACCATCACTCTCATTTTGGATGATGATAGGGAGAAGTCCAATAAGAGACCGTTCGGGAAGTAGCTCCCCAATCCCGACGCGCACCGGTCCAACCTACCAAAATTCTACATCTCTGGATACGCGGGTTCGAGTTACCACAACCTACTAGATCGAACCAACCACCTATTTCATTATTGGCACATGGTTGTACACGTAAGCTACAAAATAAAAAAGGCAATCATTTTCTCTCGATACCTGGGTGCCTTTCCGCAATGATATCACCAAAATTTATCAATCCCATCACACCCAGGAGATTCATTGATTAAGTTGTTTTAGTTTTCACAAACCAACACTTTTAGAAACAACTTTTAGTGATGTAACCCAGCCCTCGTACATCATAGCATGGCTAAGCACATCTACCAATGGTGGTTCATCTACAAGGAAAGCCCTACCACATAATAGGACATAGCATAGCGATAATATCGTCCTACATATGCATCTACAAAAATACATGACAATGCATTAAAAATAATAGGACAATATCATGAACAAAGTAGCATCTACTTGCCTTGGTTGTATCGGTCGGAAGAACAATCCACACACGAGCAAGTGTTGCACTCGTCACAATCTACACGATACAGTTGCATTCATAAACAAACCATCCACAAGCATATGCAAACAAAGATAATGCATGAATGCATGTATGACAGGTGGATTGATGCTACAGCAGCACCACATAATCCTATTCAGCAAAGCTACTGAATGCATGCATGGAAAATAATTTTAGCGCAAGGAAAACCATTATGCAAAATATAATGCTCGAAACTAGAGCTAGAAACCAAATAATTCACTACCGAAAACATACTGTTTGTAAAATCTTGGAAAAATTCTACTGTATAGGCATTGCTATTTAGGAACAGTAACAATTGGAATTACTCAAAAAGGAATTATAAAACTCCCTGAGTAATTAAAATACTGCAGAAGGACACTAAATAGTTTCTGCAAAAGTTTTTACTGTAGGCCTATCTTTTTAATTCACTTTGAGATTCTCCTTGTTCTACTGAATCCAGGGACATATTATTTGCAATTTTTGGAGTTACAGATCTTTTTCTACAAATTAATTACTCCAAAAAGGCCATTAACTCTTTTAATTAATCTGGACAAAATCTTGCTGCAAAAGTGTAAAACAATCATACAGCAAGATTCTACACGACTTACTGAACCTACACATATTTTATTTGCAATTTTTGGCCCAGTAGATTTATTTCTACGCAATTTACAAGTTTAAACAAGTTTCTGCCAATTAAATATATTTAAGAAATTGCCCAGTCAAACTTTGACTTTGACCGGCTGAGGTGGAGCTGACGTGGCGGTAGACTGGCTGTTGACCAGTCAACCGCCCAGGCTGACTAGTCCACGCCCGATCTGGGCCGTTGGATCGAAGATCGACGGCAGGGGGAGGTGGCGGCGAGGTGGTGCTCACCGGTGAGGTCGGCGGCGGCGGTTCCGGCAACGTCGGAGGGCGGGACAGGGTCGGCGGGGTCGGGGAGGAGCTCCTCGGTGCGGGGGCGGCAGCAGGCGGTCAAGGCGGCGTTGGCGGCGGCCAGCCGAAGCTGCGGCAGCGGCGGTTCATCCGCGGCGGCGGCGAGGTGGTTCCCTGCGGGAAGAGGAGAGGAGAGGGTCAGGGGGTCGCGGGCTCGCGGGGGAAAGGCGCGCAGCGGAGGCACGTTGTGGGGCGAGGGGAAGAGAGGGCGGCGGCTGCGGTTACCTGGCGGCGGCGGCGGAAAACGGGAAGCGGCGGCGGCGCGATTTGAAAGGCGGCGAGGGCGCGGGCGATGGGAGAGAAGGCGGAAGCGGGTTAAGTGGGGGTCCCACGCGGCCCAATAAAGCGGCATGCGTTATGATTTCGGTGGCGGCGTCGACGGTGTCGGCGGACGGCGGCGCGGCGGACAGTGGCCCCGACAGTGGGCCAGTGGTCAAGCGCAGGGCGGCGGCAGATAAAATCTGTCGCATGTGGTTGTATGTACATCTTAGGCTGGCTGGCAGCGACCCACGGCACAAGCCAAGTGCGTTGCTTTATTTTTTTTGATCTTTTCTTTTTTCCAAATTCTGTTTAGTAATACCTCCGTAACTTTTTCATACGGACTCCGAATTAGACGAAACTTGTTCCTAAATTTTTCTAAAATCTAGATGATCAAACTAGGGTCATGTGGTGAGTGAACCTACTAGTTTACAAGGGTGGAAAACATAAGTCCTAGTATACCCTCCCGCAGGAGCATTTTAGTAAAGTAAAATAGGGTTTTGAAAATAGTGTTTTGCCAAATCATTTCAATCGGATGTTTTGCATGGAAGAACATGATGCAATGATATGAATGATATGCAGAACCAAATCTAAAATTTGGGATGTGACAAGACTAACCCCCTTAAGATGAATCTCGTCCCCGAGATTCGGCGCGGCTAGCAAATAGGTATGGGTAGTCCTCTCGGATGTCATCCTCACGCTCCCAAGTGGCTTCCTCTTCGGTGTGGTAGCTCCATTGCACCTTGCAAAACCTGATTGTCTTGGTACGGGTAATTCTCTCCGCTGTCTCTAGAATCTTGATCGGCTTCTCCTCATAGGTCAAGTCGTTCTCAAGCTGAACCTCCTCTAGTGGCACAGTGTCTCTTAATGGTGTATCCACCATCTCCGGATGGCACTTCTTCAGCTGGGATACGTGGAACACATTATGAATAGCGGACAGAGCCTCTGGCAACTCCAACTGATAAGAAACTTCTCCTTTGCGTGCTAAGACCCGATACGGTCCAATAAACCGAGGTGCCAGCTTACCCTTAATTCCAAATCTCTTGATTCCACGAAGTGGCGATACTCTGAGGTATGCTCTATCACCTATCTCATACACCACTTCCTTGCATTTGGCGTCAGCGTAGCTCTTCTGCCTTGATTGTGCTACCTTCAGCCTGTCCCTAATCAAGGCGACCTTCTCCTCAGCGTCCTTGATCAAATCAGGCCCAAACAACTGACGTTCTCCTACTCCATCCCATAGCAATGGTGTCCGGCACCGTTTCCCATACAGTACATCAAACGGTGACGTCTTGATGCTGGTTTGATAGCTGTTGTTGTAGGAAAACTCAGCATACGGCAAATTCTCATCCCAGCTAGAACCATGAGCCAAAGCGCAAGCTCTCAGCATATCTTCCAAAATCTAATTCACCCTCTCGGTCTGTCCATCAGTCTGTGGGTGAAACGCTGTGCTAAACTCCAACCTAGTCCCAAGTGACTCGTGCAGCTAGCGCCAAAAGTGCGAGGTAAATTGGGTGCCTCTATCTGATACGATGCTCTTGGGAACTCCATGTAGGCACACAATTTTGTCCATGTAGATCTTGGCCAACTTTGCACTCGTATAGGTCGTCTTCACCGGTGTAAAGTGGGCTACCTTGGTCAAATGGTCGACCACTACCCAAATGGAGTCATATCCTGAGCTGGTTCTGGGCAATCCTGTGATAAAATCCATTCCCACTCTATCCCACTTCCAACTGCAGCAACGATCGTTTATGCTGGCTGCTTCCGTGTTCCGCCTTCACTCGGCTACATACATCACATAGGGCAATATGCTCCGCGATGTCTCCCTTCAGGTTGTTCCACCAGAATATGTCCTTTAGGTCCATATACATCTTTGTATTGCCCGGATGTATGGAATACGGTGAGTCATGAGCTTCCTGCAGAATCAACTTCCTTATCTCCGTATCATTGGGAACGCACAAACGATCTCCATACCACAAGGTTCCTTGCTCATCCTCGCGGAATTCCCTTGCTCGATCCTCCTTCATCTTCCTTTACTTCATCTATCTCCTTGTCTCCCACTTGAGCCTTCCTGATTCTGTCCTGTAGCGTTGGTTGGACTTCCATTGCCGCTAAATATCCTTCTGACACTACCTCCAGTCTAAGGTCCTTGAATTGCTTACACAAATCCTCGGGCAATTCCCCAACAGTCAATCCATTGGCATAAACCTTCCGGCTCAGAGCATCTGCTACTACATTGGCCTTTCCTGGGTGGTATTGCAGATTCATATCATAGTCCTTGATAAGTTCCAACCATCTCGTTTGCTCATATTCAGTTCCTTCTGTGTGAATATGTACTTCAGGCTCTTGTGGTCGGTGTACACATCACAGTGTTTTCCCATTAAGTAGTGCCTCCATACCTTGAGCGCATGAATCACTGACGCTAACTCCAAGTCGTGTGTGGGGTAATTCCGTTCATGGTGTTTAAGTTGTCGCGAGGCATATGACACTACTCTTCCATCTTGTATCAGCACACTGCCAAGTCCCTGTCGAGAAGCATCACAGTACACTTGGAAATCCTTCTGAAGATCTGGTAAACACAGAACAGGCGCGGTCACTAGTCGACGCTTCAGTTCCTGAAAGCTGGCTTCACACACATCCGTCCATTCAAACTTCCTGTCCTTCTTCAGAAGTTCTGTCATCGGCTTAGCAATCTTGGAGAAGTTTTCAATGAACCTCCTGTAATATCCAGCAAGTCCCAAAAGCTTCAGATCTCTCCGCATTCTTACGCTTCCCACTCGATCCACTGATCACTTTGCTTGGATCAACAGCGACTCCCTCTCCTGACACCACGTGTCCAAGAAATCCAACAGTGTTAAGCCAGAATTCACACTTGATAAACTTGGCATACGGCTTGTGTTCCCTTAGCTTCTCCATAATCAGTCACAGATGTTTCTCATGCTCAGCATCATCCTTGGAATATATCAGTATGTCATCAATAAACACCACCACGAACTTGTCCAAGTACTCCATAAATACCTTGTTCATCATGGTCATGAAATATGTCGGGGCATTTGTTAGTCCAAAAGACATAACCGTATACTCATATAAGCCATACCTAGTGGTGAAAGCGGTTTTTGGTATGTCCTCCTCCCGGATCTTCAATTGGAAGTAGCCTGATCGCAGATCAATCTTGCTGAACACCTTCGCTCCTTCCAGTTGATCAAACAAATCATTTATGTTCGGCAGGGGGTATTTGTTCTTGATGGTTACTTCATTCAGCGAGCGATAGTCCACCACTAATCTCTTGCTGCTGTCTTTCTTCTCCACAAACAGAACAGGTGCACCCCATGACGACGAACTAGGCTGAATGAATCCCTTGTCCAACTGCTCTTTCAGCTGCTTCTTCAATTCCTTCAGCTCATCCACATCCATCTTATATGGTCTCTTTGTTATAGGTCCTGTTCCCGACATCAGGTCGATGAGAAACTCCACTTCCCTGTTAGGTGGCATTCCTGACAACTCTTCCGGAAACACGTCGGGGTAATCCCTAATCACAGGCACAGTATCCATGTTAACCCCCTTAAGAGAATTCAGCTTACACCTTCCCGGTCGCACTGCCGACTTGAACCTAATTCTCTTACCATCCAGGGTTTTGAGTGAAACAGCTCGCTGTGCACAATCTATGTGTCCCCCATGCATAGACATCCAATCCATACCCAGAATAACATCTAACCCTTGTGACTCCAACACTACCAGATGTGCAATGAAGTTGTGTGTTCCAATCCTCACAGTTAAGCCGCGGCATCCCGCGCTAGCTATCATATCTCCTCCAGGTGAGCTTACTCTAATAGACTCTTTCATAGACTCAATAGGTAGCTTATACTTATCGACAAATGCCCTTGATATGAATGAATGAACGCGATGCACCAGTATCGAAAAGTATAAGTGCAGGGTGAGTGTTGATTGGGAACTTACCAATCACAAGGTCAGGCTCATCTGGGATCTCCTCCACATTCATGTGGTTCACTGTGGCCTTCTAGTGGTTGGTTGGCTTCAGTCCCTTCCTCTCCGGACAGTTGTCAGCATAATTTCCCTTCTGGCCACACTTGAAGCATGTCACCTCACTCAGATCCTTCTTCACAAAGCTGCGATCACGGTTGCGGTCATGTACACTATGTCCTCCAGAATGGTGAGAGTGTCCTCCCTTGTGGCTGTGGTGGCTGCTCTTGTGGTTGTCATGGCGATGTCCATCGCCTCCATGGTGATGGCGATCATGGCTCCCATGGTCACTCCCTCCATGCTTGGAGTACCCATCATATGATGTGCGAGACTTGTGATGTGAACCAGAGTGGTGATTTTTGCTCTTCCTCTTGCGGCTTTCCACTTGCTTGTGCTTCCCTTCCAAGATCCTGGCCTTGTCCATAAGCTCCTGGAAAGTGGGGCAATAAACCACCAGTAGCTGCACTGAAAGCTCATCACCGAGGCCATCCAGGAATCTCTCCCTCCTTTTTGCATCAGTGTCAACATCCTCAGGTGCATAACGGGACAGGTTGTTGAACTCCTCAATGTACTCAGCCACGGTGCGGTTGGTTTGGCGCAAGTTGCGGAACTCCTTCCTCTTCAGGCTCAGAACTCCTGAAGACACGTGGTTGGTCCTGAAACCTTCCTCAAACATTGCCCAAGTCACAGTGTCCAGCGGGTGGGTGATCTGAAAAGTGTCCCACGAAGAAGCGGCTGGTCCCTCCAGTAGGTGAGCGGCAAACCTCACCTTCTCAGCATCAGTGCATCCAACAGTTACCAGATCCTTGTTGACTAAACGCAACCAGTCGAGAGCAACCATTGGTTCCGTTGCAGTAGAGAACTTAGCTAGCCTTAACCTCAGAAACCTGGTGAGAGCATCTCCCTGAGGCTGGTTGTTCCCATTGTTGTTGTTGTTGTTGTTCTGAGCTTCCATGAACTGGGTCATAACTTGGGTCAGCTGTGCCTGAGCTGTCATGAGCTGCTCCAACTCAGTGGGTTGACGGCGGGGAGGCATCTGCAGTTCAGCACAGGTAAGCTTAGAAAGAATCAACTACGATAATAGGATTCTACCCATGCATTTTGATCAAACAACAACAAACAATAGCAGACAATCACAAGCAAGCAACACATCAACAAACAAGTGATCCAGCAACATCCCAGGGGTTATCCTAGCAGTATATACCTACTGAAATAGTTTTACAAGAGTTGGCAATGGTTTAACTAAACAGTTGATCAACTAAGCAATAAAAACAGCAATCTGCCAGAACAGTCCAGCAGTGTTCACGAATTTTTATACCTGACTTAAACTCGTCAGGAAATTATTCTGATTTTTTCACATACAGTACAGAGAGTTTCGCACCATCCCTATTTTTTTCAGATTTTTCCCAGATACCAGTAAAATATGAAAAATCATACAATACTGCTGTATCAGCAGAAAACTGCAGCAAAAATAACACAGATACTAACCAAACTTGCCATAACTCTTTCATAAAATTCGCACAAATAATTCCTGGGATATTGGGGTACACAAATAAGCAACTAAACACTCTTAAGCTAACAGTAATTAAGTTCTACATCGATCGAGACTAATCCTAACGATTTTTCCTAACGAGGACTAATTGGTGGACTTCTATCTACTTCTTGAAGAGGTTGCGGTAGGTCCTTGCACTCATGCGTTGGCGCTTCTGTCCACGGTTCAACCATGGCGGTGGAGTATACACCTCTCCTGAGTCATCACTTGAAATCTCAAACTCCACCTCTTCTGGATCCTCCTCTTCTTCTTCACTTTCAGCTGCAACTGCAACAGCTTCATCTCCTCCACCATCATCGTCTCCATCATCATCATCCTCGTCCTCATCATCATCATCATTCCCACTGTCATCATCATCATCATTGTTGCCACCCTCTCCATTGTCATCATTAGAGGGTGGATTCAGCTGTGCTTGGAGAGCGGCAATCTGGGCTGCCATAGCTTCAATAGTTTGATCCCTTTCCTGGACGGTCCCTTGCAGCTGTTGTATGTTCTGGGTGTTTTCCTGCACAGTTCCATGAAGATGAGCTATGGTTGCATCTCTGCCTATCAGGGCATTCTCCAGAACTCCCACAGCTTCATGCAAGGTGTCAATCTCCTGTCCTTGGACCACCATACCATTGCTGGCAAAATCTGCAATCTCCTTTATCATCATCACTTTCTCAGCTAGAGCTCCATTCTCCCTTTCCATGTCCTCTATGTGCCTCCGACGGGGCGGCATGTTGTTCCTGTCGCCCGGGGTAATCACAATGTGTCCATCTTCATCACGCCTCCCATAGTCACGGTAGGGTGAGTCTGCTGGTAGTAGGTGTCGGACATGATGGCACTGGCGAGACAGGGCTTCATGTATGGCCAAGTTGATTCCAAGTCCCCAGTTGCAGTATGTCTTGGTGTAGATCAGATGCACAGGGTTTGGCAAGGCGGCATCCCTGAAGATGAAGGTGGTGATCTCCCATGCATCCTCACCATATCCATAGGTGTATAGCCTTCTCCCCTTGAACATGGGCAGTGGCAATCCCAATGATTGCGAGAGCTGTGCTAACTGTCTTGCAAAGGGCCTTGGTGACTCCATGGTTGCATACTCAGTCCTGACTTCTCCCATCTATCAATTAAAAGAGGAAAGTGTGAGAATAGCATATGATAAGAATTTACGGAAAAAATGTGAAAGGCATAAGATGAAAGACAGAGTTAATATAAGCTTTAATAATTCTATGGTTTCCTAATCCAATCCTAGGTCACGATCCTACAGTCGACACACGGACTCTGATACCATCTTGTAACACCGTGGTTCTGAAAAGACCGTGGCTTCTATGTGACATGCCAATCCCTGGATCGGTTCATTGGCCCACAATAGAATAAGATGAATAACATAGCAAAATATCCGTGTATCATAAGTAACGAAGATCCAGAGTACCATTATTACATTAAAAGCTTAGCCCAAGACTAGCTCAAATTATTCAGGTAGCAACATAAATAAATCAAATCCTCCATTCTTCAAATTGCCCACAAGTGAACAAGTGCCGAGTGGAGTACCGTGGCCTATATCGATTACTCAGAATCGGAATATCCTGCAACATGAAACGTAGCAGCCCCGAAGGGTCAATACATGGAATGTATGGCAAGTAGAGCTAGTAAAGGAGACAATAATCCTAACATCTACATGCATACTTGGCAAGTGGAGCTGTGGCTAGCTTGCATTTGCAAATACCTTTGTCCTACTTTTATAAACGGTTTTTGATTTTCTTTGAAAAGATCCCAATTAAGTTAACCCAACAATATTAAAGCCATTAAGAAATTAGAATGAGCGAGAAACATGTCATGGAATCAATATCAAGCAACTCAGATGTCCATAACCGGGGACACGGCTAACCGATTAGATTACACACCCTGCAGGGCTAGTACACTTTACCCATGTGACTTGGCCATCCCAACTCGTACCATCACTCTCATTTTGGGTGATGATAGGGAGAAGTCCAAGAAGAGATCGGTCGGGAAGTAGCTCCCCAATCCCGACGCGCACCGGTCCAACCTACCAAAATTCTACATCTCTGGATACGCGGGTTCGAGTTACCACAACCTACTAGGTCCAACCAACCGCCCATTTCATTATTGGCACATGGTTGTACACGTAAGCTACAAAATAAAGAAGCCAATCATTTTCTCTCAATACCTGGGCGCCTTTCCGCAATGATACCACCAAAATTTATCAATCCCATCACACCCAGGAGATTCATTGATTAAGTTGTTTTAGTTTTCACAAACCAACACTTTTAGAAACAACTTTTAGTGATGTAACCCAGCCCTCGTACATCATAGCATGGCTAAGCACATCTACCAACAGTGGTTCATCTACAAGGAAAGCCCTACCACATAATAGGACATAGCATAGCGATAGTATCGTCCTACACATGCATCTACAAAAATACACGACAATGCATTGAAAATAGTAGGACAATATCATGAACAAAGTAGCATCTACTTGCCTTGGTTGTAGCAGTCGGAAGAACAATCCACACACGAGCAAGCGTTGCACTCGTCACAATCTACACGATACAGTTGCATTCATAAACAAACCATCCACAAGCATATGCAAACAAAGATAATGCATGAATGCATGCATGACAGGTGGATTGATGCTACAGCAACACCACATAATCCTATTCAGCAAAGCTACTGAATGCATGCATGGAAAATAATTTTAGCGCAAGGAAAACCATTATGCAAAATATAATGCTCGAAACTAGAGCTAGAAACCAAATAATTCACTACCGAAAACATACTGTTTGTAAAATCTTGGGAAAATTCTACTGTATAGGCATTGCTATTTAGGAACATTACTAATTGGAATTACTCAAAAAGGAATTATAAAACTCCCTGAGTAATTAAAATACTGCAGAAGGCCACTAAATAGTTTCTGCAAAAGTTTTTACTGTAGGCCTATCTGTTTAATTCACTTTGAGATTCCCCTTGTTCTACTGAATCCAGGGACATATTATTTGCAATTTTTGTAGATACAGATCTTTTTCTACGAATTAATTACTCCAAAAGGCCATTAACTGTTTTAATTAATCTGGACAAAATCTTGCTGCAAAAGTGTAAAACAATGGTACAGCAAGATTCTACACGACTTACTGAACCTACACATATTTTATTTGCAATTTTTGGCCTAGTAGATTTATTTCTACGCAATTTACAAGTTTAAACAAGTTTCTGCCAATTAAATCTATTTAAGAAATCGCCCAGTCAAACTTTGACTTTGACCGGCTGAGGTGGCGCTGACGTGGCGGTGGACTGGCTGTTGACCAGTCAACCGCCCAGGCTGACTAGTCCATGCCCGATCTGGGCCGTTGGATCGAATATTGACGGCAGGGGGAGGTGGTGGCGAGGTGGTGCTCACCGGTGAGGTCGGCGACGGCGGTTCCGGCGACGTCGGAGGGCGGGACGGGGTCGGCGGGGTCGGGGCGGAACTCCTCGGCGCGGGGGCGGTAGCAGGCGGTCACGACGGCGTCGGCGGCGTCGGCCGCTGCGCGGCGGCGGGCGTTCGTCATGGCGGCGGTGGTTTCGCGGGAAGAGGAGAGGAGAGGGTCAGGTCGCTGCTCATGGGTAAGCGCGCGAGGCGCTGCAGGGCGAGGGGAAGAGAGGGCGGCGGCTGCGGTTACCTGGCGGCGGCGGCGGAAAACGGGAAGCGGCGGCGGCGCGATTTGGGGAGGCGACGGCGTCGCGAGGGCGCGGGGCGCGATGGGGAGAGAGGCAGGGGGCGGAGCGGGTTAAGTGGGGGTCCCACGCGGGCCCAAGGCAGAGGCGGCGCGCTGCGGTTGCGGATTTCGTGGCGGCGTCGGACGGTGTCCAGGGCGGACACGGCGGCGGCGGCGCGCGGGACAGCCGCCTGTGGTGGTGGTGGGCGGCAGATAAAATCTGCCGCTGCGGCGGCAAAGCCTGCCAGCTGACGCTGCTGGCGCTGGGCGGCGTGTGGCGTGGCTGCTGGCGCTGCTCCTTTATTTTTTTTGATCTTTTCTTTTTTCCAAATTCTGTTTAGTAATACCTCCGTAACTTTTTCATACGGACTCCGATTTGGGGGAAACTTGTTCCTAAATTTTTCTAAAATCTAGGAGATCAAACTAGGGTCATGTGGTGAGTGAACCCACTAGTTTACAAGGGTGGAAAACACAAGTCCTAGTATACCCTCCCGCAGGAGCATTTTAGTAAAGTAAAATAGGGTTTTGAAAATAGTGTTTTGCCGAATCATTTCAATCGGATGTTTTGCATGGAAGAACATGATGCAATGATATGAATGATATGCAGAACCAAATCTAAAATTTGGGATGTGACATTTCCCCACAAGACTGTACATGCATCAAGACAAGACTTTTCAGAAGCAATCCCTCAGATCACCACAGGCGCGTTCCATCCTATCATCACTACCACCTTCTGTCTGTCTGACTGAGTTATTGCAACTTAGTTGGTCAAGGTAGAGCCCATATGCCATGTGGCTTCACTGGAAGCTTTCGCGACAAGAATGTCTCCAATCTTTTTGTTCATGGGTGGCCATCCACAAGTGAGATACACCAGGATAAACCATAGAAATGGGCCCTGGGTGACCACTCAACATAAATCCATACAAGTCCCATTTCCACCCAGGTGTTTCATTAACATCAGTTGTTTTCATTAATCCAAAAATACTCATATTTTCATAAGACATCATATCATGATTTCCACCCACAAATCTATATAGCAAGACTAAGCATTCTAAAATTTCAATGTCTCCTATCTTTAGGAAGTTCTACCAAGGAAGATACTATAGGATTTGCATAGCATAGTAATTTAAATAATAGTCCTATCATGCACACTACAAAAATATCACTAATGCAATATAGAAAAGATAGGACTTTTGATGACCAAAGTATCACTTTCCTTTATAGTAGAATATTTAGGTACTCTCCTTGATCTTGCAAATGTCACACTCCTCAAAGCACATACTCAAAACTACAACACCAAACAACAAAACAATAAAAAGGAATGCATGCAAGCATGCAACAAGATCATTTTATTTGATAAATTGTTATAGCAAAGTTTTGAACACTACAAACACCTACTAGTCCTTTTTATAAAAGTGGAATTCCAATTGGAAACAAGTTAGTGCAATTTAGTTATTTAAATCATTTTTCTTTTGCCAGAAAAGCTTTATTCAATGGAATATTTTATAGTGTAAAAAAATTAAAATTTTAATTTCAAATGTTAGTGTTTATGGTTAGAGGGTTCAAAACACAACCATTTGCAAAAGTATTCACTCAAAAATAATTTTTACAACAATTTTGATACTCAAAATACTCCACAAATGGTTATGCCTACAAATCAGTTTTTACAGAAGCTTTTGGACAAAAGGAGGTCACAGTAGTGTAGTTTACATTTTTCTTAATTCATAGACACCAAATTTGCATTTTTCTGAATTGTGTATTAAAATTTATAAATTTTACAAGTTTAAACATCTAATAGACCATTTCTGGATTTTTGTCTGAAAAGCCTAGCCGTGTGGCGCTCCGCTTCGGCTGGATCAGCATATCAGGCCGTTGGATCTAAGTGGAATCGCACGGCTCAAATTGATGGATACCTGTTCGCTAGAAGATCTAATCCTAGCCCTAGGATGCACATCTAACGGACTAGAGCACTTGGCCATAGATGGGCGGCGCTGCTGGCGAGCTGCGGCGGCGACGCGCCTGGCGACAGTGGTCCGTTGGTGCTAGGGGGTGAGGGGAGGATGCGAGTGTGTTACCGAGCTCGCTTGGTCAAGGTGGTCGCGGTGGTGGACGTCGTTGATGAAGGGGCGCACGGGATCATCGGGAATCCCTCGCCGGAGTTCATCCGCCGTTAGTGGCTTGTAGATGTTGATGATGCCGAGCATCTGGTGCACTAGCAAGAAAAAGGAAGGTATTAGTAGGTGCGCCCGAAGTTGATGAGCAACCTAGAGTGAACTAGAGGGCAAGGGAGGTATGTGCTCACCAGATTTTTCGCCGGAGTTCGTCGGGGACAGCGGTGGTGCGAGCTCGATTAGAGAAGCCTGGGGGCTCTCAGGGGGAGGGGTGTGAGGGGAAACAGAGAGGAGGGAGAGGGGATTAAGAAGTCGAGGTCAGGGGAAGGAATTAATTCGGCAAACATGCGAATTACTCGGCTTGATTTCGAGCAAAAACGACAGAGGGGAACGGGTCCTTCGCGCGGGGGTTGATGATGACGCTGACGAGGCAGGTGGGGTCAGCTGGTCAGTGAGGGGTGCGGGGAGGGCACGGTGAGAAAAAGAAGTAGAGGGGGAGGGGACTGCCGGGTGGGCTGAGTTAGCTGGGGTGCTGGGCTGGGCCGAGTCAGCTTGGGCAGGTAGGTTTTTTTTCTCTTATTCTTTTTCTTTTTCTATTTTTATTCAAACCAAATGATTTAAACTTCAATTTGATTTCAAACTTTCACAACACCTTTTCAAATGTATTTATTCAGAATATAAGTTGGTTATTTAGTCCAATTAGTGATTTTCAAAATATTTTTATAAATTATTATTCATTTAAAATTGAGTGTGGCACATTGGCATTTATTTAATAAAATTTGAATATGGTACTTAAGCCCATATAATTTTATTAAATAAACTTTTATCCTTTTATATTATTTAAAAATATTTTTATTCCATTCACTTATGGATTTTAGCCATGGCTGAAATTGTCTTGGCAATATTTTGTATTTCTTTTTCTTTCTGTCTTATATAAATCATATGTTTTGATTTATAGTTCCAAAAATGGTGATTCCAATTTGTATAATTCTATTTAATAAATATTTATCTTTATATATACTTTAGAATTACTTTGTTAACAATTTAGTATTGATTTTATCTATGAGCTTTATTAGCCTTGGAATACTTTCTTTTATCTTATATAAATCATATGTTTTTATCCATGGCTACAAATAGAGTGAAACCAAATCCTATGGTTTTGTAATATTGGTGTTTATCTTTATTGATTATTTAGGAATGATGTTGCTAAATTTTTGTATGGAACATAGCCATAGTATTGGAGTGATATTTGATGGCTATATCTTTTATTAGGGTTTAGGTTTTAGGTTTAACTTTTCCAAGTGCTTAGTATCAAGATTTCATGCATGAATGCATTTGATCTATTTGAAAATTTGTTTGTTACTTTCTCATTCAAATTTTGTTGAAGTAAGGTTTTGATGTTTCTATGTAGAAACAAAAAGTTTCTTTTCCTCCTAAATTTCATCCTTTAATTCTTTTGTTTGTTTAATTTTTCACATTTCAAAATTTGCAAAATTTTGGGACATGAAAATTTAGCTATGATTGAGATAATATAACTATGGAATTCTGGTTTTTTACTTTAGGAACTAGTATCGTATTGTTTTATGAGTGTCAATCTAAAGTTTAAAGTACTATTGCAAATCTTTAGCAAAACCTCACTTACTCCGTGAAATTCAATAAGTAGTATTGAATCAAGAGTAACAGTTCCAACGTTAGAATCCAAGTATCATGCTTGCCTCCATGATCTTTGATATTAAAAAGTTGTTTCATTATCAGTGTTATCTAGGATCTGAAAGAATTATTTTAGAAACCATCATGCGTGAAAGATATTATGATATCTGAAATAATGTTTTGTTGCAATATGATAGAATATAATTTTAGTAAGATACATGTTCTCATATTGTATGAGAATTTGCGAAGGTTGGAGACGCTAGGCGTCCTAATCTCCCAAAAAGGTTTTGAGAACTAACATTATATTCGCGATTCACCTTTATAAGCTATAGTAGCTTGATCATGAAAGTTTTCATCATATGGATGAATAGAAGATATAGGTAAAAAAGTTTACTACATTAAAAGGATTACTAAAAGGAATGAAATTTGAAAGAACGCCAAACATTTGATGATGGTGGTCAACTTCAAAGTGCAAGTCCAAAGGTATTAGTATTTAAATATACACGCTTTGGACTATGTGTCATATGTATGGCACCACTATTGATGTTGATAGATTCTTTTAAAAAGAAAAGGTAATGCTGAAAGAGAATCTGATAAATATTTGGCAGTAAGGAAAAAGACTGGAAAAATCCAGCTTAGGAATATATATGATATACACGTTATGGGTGTATTCTTTGGTTGTTAAACAATGTGTTCTTGGATACTGGATACCGAATTTGTTGGTACGAAGTGTCATACAGAAAAATACAATTCATGAACTGCAATGGCCTAAGTAACTAGCAAAATAATATGTGATGATGTTCATCAAAAACAAATAAAGTGTTATTGTGTTTCTCGTTGACATCAACTTACCTTCAAAATTTGTATTAATAATTGTTATTTTGTTCCAGTATTATGAGAATAATGGTTATTCAAATAATTACCATATTCCATAGAATATGGATGAACTTTTACAAACCTAGTTGGATAAATCACATCCATAAATATTGATGCTAAAGTGTTGTAAGAAAAATGATTGAAATATCACTTTTGAGTGACATCGCCGTTTAAACTATATTGGAAAGAAAACAAGAAGAAAAACTCCATGTTAATGGATTTTTGGAGTCTTATTATTTTGATCAATTGACGCTTGTGAAACTTTCCTAGAGATAATTAAAACCTTGTTCATGGGCCAAAGAAGAACAAACGACTAACCTATTGGACATTGTGCATATTGATGTATATAGTACATTATGTGTAGTCGTGAGCGATGGATTTGAACTTTATACGCTTTCTCCCAAATTTGAGTAAATACATGTGTATATTTACTTAATAAGGGAGAAGTATGAAATATTTGAAAACATTCAAACGATTTCAAGATGAAGTGGAAAATCATTGTAACAAGAAAAAAAATTATGATTGGATCATAAAGGAATATATTTGAGTTACAAGTTTAGCAAAACACCTAAGATTTGAGGAATCGTTCCATTGACTTGTGTTTTCTCAAAACACCATAGGAGTATGGAGTGTTCGTGAAATATAATCAAACCGTGTTTGACATGGTAGGATCAACGGTGTTATTTATAAAATTGTCATTATATTTTAAAGATTAAGCTTTAGTGACTACCGCTTTTACACTGAAAAGAGCTCCATCATGATCCATTGAAATGACACACCATATGAGTTATGGTTTGGGATAAAATCCAAGTTGTCTTTTCTTAAATTTTGGTATGCTAGGAATAAGTAAAATGTTTACGAACAAAGTCGGATGAGGATGTCTTTGTAGGTTATTCCGGATAAACGTTGGGTATTCCTCCATAATACCGAAGACAAAAGTGTTTGTCGCTTGGAAACATCAAATTTCTTTAGAAGGAATTTGTCACGAAAAGTTAAGTGGGAGGACAATAGAACTTTGACAAGGTTATTAAACCTAAGCTATATGTGCTGAGTTGTATAGCGCCAAAAAGTGTCCCAGAGGCAGCCACAATGCTCATGGCTCACATGCCCCAAAGGTTGTGGTCACAGAGATCTAAGTTCCTATTGAACCGCGTAGGTCGGATAAATAATCAAATACTAAGATTCGAGTTTAAATCATTATTGTTTGACAATGATGAACCGACTACATGAAAAGAAGCAATGATGGGCCTTGATTCCGTCAAATGGCTTGATTCCATAAAATCCGTGATAGTTCCATGCATGAGAAACCAAGTTTCTGAATTTGGAAAACCCTCTGGATCTATAAAGAAACAGACATGGATGTTTCACATCTATGAAATAGTCGACATGTCGGTAAAGAGTTTACGACAATGTTCAAGAAGTTGAATACGACAAGATTTGATCTTTCGAAGTGATATTTAGTCTGAGCGGATTTGTGTAGCAACCACTACATATGTCAATTGTTGAATATGCTAGTTGAACAAACAAAACAACATTCTTCTAATAGAATGGTTGCCTAGGACGTGTACGTGACACAGTTCGAAGGGTTTTGTTAAATCAAATGATGCTAAAAAGGCATGCAAACTTGAATAGTTGGAATAAGCATAGCGGAGTTGTAATCTTCACCATGATGGAATTGTTAAAATGTTTAATTTCACCAGAAAGGATGAAGATGCTTGCATTTGCAAGAAATTAAGTGGGAGCGCTGAGAGATATTTCCAATCATTGTGTATAAGACGAAATGATGTACCTTTTTTTTGACACAAGTTAAGAATTTCATTGAAATTAGATTTTGATGAAAGACTTAGGCAAAACCCGAATATTAGGAATTAATGTATTTTTGGTTAGATTGAGACGCTAATATGGTTATGACAAATGTACATATATGAAATATTGAATGATTTCAATATGGAAACGACAAGAAAGGTTATTGCCTCATGGATAAGGTTGATAATCGAGATTCAAGTGTTTTGACACTTGGTGAGTAAAATCACATGGATATCTTGATAAACAAGATTCAAGTGTTTTGACACTTGGTTAGTGAAATCACATGAATATCTTAATCAATCATTCTGTGATATGTACATATCCATATATGTCGTATGCTCTAAATGTTATGAGCATATACCAGGGTGACTCATAAGATGACCATTGGACGATAGTGAGGATATTCTTATGATCTTTGGAAGAGCTAAGAATATATTTTGTATATAGAAGTGAAAAATAGTTCATTGTAAAGTGTTACATTGATAAATAGTACATTGTAAGGTGTTACATTGACACTATACAGGTAGTTCATTGTAAGGTGTTACATTGGAACTATAAAAATAGTTCATTGTAAAGAGTTACATTGGTACTAGTTTTGTCACAAGATACCATTTAAGATTATCTCAATTTAGGCTATAGGTTAAGGTGGAAAAATTTAATGAAAGAAAGTTCCATGATGGATTTAGATGAGTTCCAAAGTTATGGACATTGTGACGGATACTACAATGAAAGGCTAAGTATAAGACTGATATAGTAGCAGCAATGGAACTAGGTGTGGTTCGATGGGCTAGTACTATGAGGATATATTGTATGACAATTATATCAACATGTTTTAAACCCCCAAGGAACCAAGGTCTCACCAAAATTATACAATTCCATCTCATTGGAGAATGAGTGATGCATATAGACACAAAGACATGCAAATACACACGGACCTGAAAGTGTCAGATCCGGGGATTATGTTTACCACTAGAAAATGCGTATGTACAACACCAAAGTTCCATAGGTGTTGAATGAGCAAAGTTTTTTAAACTAGATTATTGACTCTAGTGCAAGTGGGAGACTGAAAGGAATATGCCCGAGAGGCAATAATAAAGTGGTTATTATGCTATTCCATGTTTATGATAAATGTTTATTTTTCATGCTATAATTGTATTAATAAGGAAACATTAATACATGTGTGAATTATAAACAGATAAGGTTCCTAGTAAAGCCTCTCTTTATACTAGCCTGTTGATTAACGGATGATCAAAGGTTTCCTGATCATAACATTGGATGTTGTTAATAACAGGGTCATATCATTGGAAAATGATATGATAAACAATCAACCATAGTAGATGTAGCAATACGATCATGTAATCAAGTTTAAATTGCTATCACATTTGTAGTAACTCAATGTCCTTAGACCATGAGATCACGTCAATCACTTTCACTGGAAGAGTACTTTGATTACACCAAACATCACACCGTAACAGGTTGATTATAAAGGCGTCGTCAGGTATTTGGAAAGTGTTAGTTGAGGCTCATGGATCAAGAGTGGGATTTTTTCATCCGGATGATAGAGAGATATATTCAAGGCCCTCTCAGTGATATCATATTGACATAGCCTTGCAAGCAAGCGATTTGATCACTAGAATATCATATCACAGGAATGAGAAAAAATAGTACCTGTCAGGAATGATACTTAAACAAGGTATGGTTGATACCAAGTGATGAGATCTCGAACAAGTAAAATATCGTGAGACAAAAGGAATTTGATTACAGCGAAAGAGGTTCAGACAATCATCTTATTTTTGTGGAACTAGTGGGAGTCGTTATGGATCTCCGGGTCCCGCTAATGATTATTCATCAGAGAAAGTCTTGATTATGTCTACATAGTTCTCGAACCCGTAGGGAGACACACTTAAGGTAAACCGACGCATTTGAGTAGATAGTAAACACATGGGAAATCAATGGACATCGCAGAAAATTGTTCTGCTACAGAAAATTGTTCTATCGAATCTGCCAAAATAGTTTCGGGGTATGGAAACAAAGCAAAGGGATCAAAATGTTAATGTGTTCATTAATTAAAGTATTCATTAAATGAAGTACTCATTAAATGAAGTGTTCATTAAATTGAGGTGCATTAAAATGAAATTGAAATGCTTTAATCGATAGACCTTTAAGGGAAATAAAACGCTTTAATGGAATTAAAGTTCTTTAATGGAAATACCTTTAAGGGAATTACAGTTTTTTAACAGAACTTTAGGGAATTAAAGTGCTTTAATGGAGATTGAATTTGAGAAGGTGAGGGGGCATCCCCATGGCGCCTATAAAAGGTGTAAGACCCCACCATTTAAGGTAAAGGCCCTTATGATTGCAATGCTAGTCCCTGGATCAAATGCTAGCATCCACAGTTTAAGATGAAGTACACAGATACAAAGGTCGTTATTACATCGTCATTCCAGATATAACATAGTCTTTACAACTCAATAGCCCAAGGATAATACATAGAGTTCATAACATAAAGTAAATAACTAGAAGTCTTCATCTTCATGTGCCACAGGCAAACATGTTGAGTGTAGACTCACAACCCTAATCTCCATCAGAGTAACCTGTAACATCATAAGTTACAGCAACAGAGGGTCAATACATTTGGAATTGTATTGGAAAGTGATACCATAGTAGAATAATAGTATCTAACATCTATATGAATTTGGCTAAGTGTAGTTTAGGCTGGCTTTGCTCAAAATAAGGTTTTGACTTATTAGTTGAAAACACTAAGTTTTTGTTTGACAAAAACGCCCAAGGAACCACCAATAGACATTGGTGAACCTTTACCCTTGTTCAACCACAAGTTTTAACTTAGAGAAATTGGGATGAGGAGATCCTTGATTGCTTCAATGTCTTTCATGCTCAAATTGTTCGTTGCCGGGGACATGGCTAAGTACTTAGATTTTACCCTCTCGAGAGGTGGTGCACTTTCCCCACAAGACTCGACATGCATCGAGACGAGACTTTTCAGAAGCATTCCCTTAGACCACCATGGACTTGTTCCATCCTATCAACCCTACCACCAAATGTCCATCTAGCTAAGTTCTGGCAACCTAGTTGGTCAAGGCAGAGCCCATATGCCATGTGGTTGCACTAGAAGCTTCTCAACACTAAACATCTCAAATCCCTTTGTTCTTGGGTGGCAATCCACAAGGTAAACATAGATATGGGCCTTGTGTAACCACTCAACATAAACCAACCATACCATTCCACCCAGGTGATTCATTCACATAGTTGTTTTATTAATCAAAAACACAAGTCATAGACTTAGCAATATTTCCTAGCATGAATAATCCACCCTTGTATTCTACTAGCTAGGCTAAGCATACTAGTAGCAAGTTTCTTAACTTAGGGAAAAATCTACTAAGACAACAACTATTACGATTTCCCAAGGCATAACATAGTATATACTTAGAAAATTTCCAATGCAATTTCCTACTCAAAATATCACTAATGCATAGATAAATAGTATGAAAAAAAATGAAGCATCACTTGACTTGGTAGCTAGGAGAGTAGCAACAGTCCTCACAATCACAATCACCACAATCACCAAAATCTACACATAAAATCATAACACCAAATTCACATTTCAATATTCAAACAAAAATACATATGAATGCATGCAAATGCAATGAAATGATTTTTATACACTAAACAAGTCAAATCAAACAGTAATGAACACAAGGTAAACTTTCTAAAGTCTAAACAAACTGAAATTTACTTTAAAACAATTTTCTAAATATTTTTTATATACAAAATAGGCCTACAAATGGTTCTGCAAATAATCCTATTATTATAGAAGAAAATGACCAATTCAATACCATATTTGTGTAGGGAATAATTTTCTGAATCCATTGATATATTATTTGGATTTTTTTGACATACATATCAAAAGATATGAATTTTACAAGTTTGAACATCTAATATATTCATAAAACAGATTTTAAATCGAAAACACAGACACGTGACCGTGTCTGATTGGCCCGTACCGCTTCGCGCGGATCACGCGTGTGGACCGTTAGATTTAAGTTAGATCCTGCGGTCCAGATCTGACGATACCGCTTCGCGCTGGTGATCTAATCTAAGCCACTGGATCTAGATCCAGTGGACCGCGTTGCTCTAACAAAAAATGAGAGGCGCAAATGGCACTGGCGGCGCTACTGTTGGCGATGCACTGGCGGTGCTAGGGGGTAAGAGGGGTGGTGGCGTGGCTTACCAGGGTCGCGTGGACGTGAGGAAGCTCAAGGTGTGCTTGGTTGGGTCAGGGGCGCACGGACACGGGCTTAGGAACTCGTCGGAGTTTAACCTAGCTTAGGGTGTTCACTGCTGGAGACAAAGGCGACGACCTAGGTCACCATAGGGCAAACGAAAGACATTAGTAGCTGCACAAAGACACGATGAACCTAATCGTATGAAGCAAAGGTCGAGGGGCGCTCAGAAATTACCGTGATTGCTCGTCGGAGTCGAGCGGCGCTTCGGTTGTTTGCGGGGGTTGACAGGGATGACGACCTAGGGAAATTCAAAATAAACCAAAGATGTGAGAATGTGCGCAAGTATCTGACGAACAAGCTCGTATGAACGAGAGGCGGAGGGGGTCATGGAGCTCACCGGAATCACTCGCCAGAGGTGCTTGGGTCTGCGGCGGTGCAGGGCGAAATTTGTAGAGCCTGGTGGCGCTTAGTCGGGGCTAGGTGAGGGGAATGGCCGCAGAGGGGTGGTGTTTAAGTAGCTGGAGCAGGCGTGGCAATCACGTGGAGAATCAATGGGAATTAACAAATTAACGCTGTAGTAACTACGGAGAGGAAACAGGCGGAGGAGCTGGTCGTCGCGCGCGCTTTGGGGACGATGAGCTGAGGTGGCAGTGGGTCCGTGCTATCAGCGAGCGGGTGCGGCGTGGGCGCGTGAGAAAGAGAGAGGGGGAGGAAAAATCCCGGGTGGGCTACTGGGCCGTATGTGGGTCTGGGCTAGATAGGTAGCGCGCGTTTTTATTTTTTCTTTCTCCTTTTTCTTTTCTGAATTGATTTTCTGAAATGGTTTTGAAACCCTAATTCAAATCTGTTTGAATTCAAACCTTTTCCAAACTTTTGTAGGGTGTTTTCTAGCATTCAAAAGTGTGTCAAACACATCTAACCACTCAAAAACACTTTGGTCTTTTGAAAATAAAAAATAAAACCATGCCTCATATGTATATAATAAAAATGGCATAAATATGGTTTTATTTGGTTTCAAACTTTGAATTTTTTTATGAAAGCTCTAAATTCTATGATGATATGAATGCAATACATGATTTTGTATTTCATGAAATTTGGGATGTTACAAATCTAACCCCCTTAAGATGAATCTCGCCCTCGAGATTCGGATTGGCCAACAAATAGGTGAGGGTGATCTTTCCGAAGGTCATCTTCTCTTTCCCAAGTTGCTTCTTCTTCGGTATGATGGTTCCACTGTACTTTGCAGAATTTGATAGTCTTAGTACGAGTATCTCTTTCTACAGTCTCAAGAATCTTGATAGGTTTCTCCTCATAAGTAAGATCACTCTCCAACTGAACCTCTTCCAAAGGTATAATGTCCTTCAATGCAGTTTCTTCCATCTCTGGACGACACTTCTTCAACTGACTCACATGAAACACATTGTGAACAACAGACAGTGATTCTGGCAATTCTATCTCATAAGCCACTTCTCCTTTGCGGCTCAAAATTTTAAATGGTCCAACATATGTTGGTGCCAATTTTCCTTTGACTCCAAACCTTTTCACACCACGAAGTGGTGAGGATAAGCTCTATCACCTACTTCATAGGTGACCTCCCTGCGCTTTGGATCTGTGTAGCTCTTTTGTCGGGACTGGGCTATCTTCAATCTATCCTTTACCAAATTAACTTTCTCTTCAGCTTCCTTGATCAGTTCTGGTCCGAAAAATTTCTTTCTCCTACTCCACTCCATAGAAATGGCGTAGTACACTTCCTTCCATAAAGAAATTCAAGCGGAGCCATCTCAATGCCTGCTTGATATCTGTTATTGTAAGAGAATTCTGCGTAAGGCAGACTTTCATCCCAACTAGCACCATAGTCTAGGGCACATGCCCTCAACATATCCTCCCAAATCTTATGGTCCTTTCTGTCTGTCCATCAGTCTGAGGGAGAAAAGCTTTGCTGAACTCTAACCTTGTTCCCAATGTTTCATGTAGTTGTCGCCAAAAATGTGAAGTGAACTGAGTTCCTCTATCTGATACAATACTCTTAGGTACTCCATGTAGACATACAATCCTGTTCATATAGATTTTAGCTAATTTAGCACTTGTATAGGTAGTCTTCACGGGTATGAAATGAGCCACTTTAGTTAGGCGATCCACAACAACCCATATAGATTCATATCCAGACCTGGTCCTTGGCAGTCCGGTGATAAAATCCATACAAATCTTATCCCACTTCCAATCAGGTATAAGTAGTGGTTGCGATAACCCTGCCGGTTTCTGATGTTCCGTTTTCACTCGACTACACACATCACACAAGGCAATATGTTTCACGATATTTTTCTTGAGGTTGTTCCACCAAAATCTTTCCTTCACATCCATGTACATTTTGGTGTTACCTGGATGAATGGAATATGGTGAATTGTGTGCTTCTTGTAGAATGAATTTCCTAAGCTTCGGATCTTGCGAAATGCAGATACGCTTTCCATACCATAAGGTACCTTGTTCATCTTCATGGAATCCTTTAGCCTTCCCTTTACTAATTTTGCTCTTAATCTCCTCTATTTCCTTGTCCAACTTTTGGGCTTCTTTAATCTTGTCCAACAATGTTGGTTGAACATCAAATGACATGAGATATCCTTCAGGCACTATCTCCAATCTTAGCTCTTTGAATTGTGCACACAAATCATCTAGCAATTCTCCTTTAGTGAGACCATTCACATAAACCTTACGGCTTAAAGCATCCGCTACAACATTTTCTTTACCGAGATGGTATTGCAAACTCAATTCATAGTCCTTGATGATCTCTAGCCACCTCCTTTGTCTCATATTGAGTTCCTTCTGGGTGAAAATATACTTAAAACTCTTGTGATCTGTGAACACTTCACAACGCTTTCCCAAAAGATAATGTCTCCATGTTTTGAGTGCATGGACAATAGAGGCTAACTCTAAGTCATGAGTAGGATAATTCACTTCATGAGTTTTGAGTTCTCTCGAGGCATAAGCCACAACTTTCCCTTCTTGCATAAAAACTACACCCAATCCTTGGTGAGATGCATCACAATAGACTTGAAAATCCTTCTCCAAATCTGGCAGACATAAGACTGGTGCTGATACTAGTCTCTTCTTCAATTCCTGGAAACTGATTTCACATCCTTCAGTACAATCAAACTTCTTCTCTTTCTTAAGTAACTCCGTCGTTGGCTTAGCTACTTTTGAGAAATTCTCAATGAACCTTCTATAGTATCCTGCCAAGCCAAGGAAACTACGAACTTCCTTAACTGACTTGGGAGATTCCCACTCAGTTACAGCTGCCACCTTTGCGGGATCGACAGCTATACCATCTCCAGACACAATATGTCCAAGAAATCCAACTTCATTCAACCAAAATTCACACTTACTGAACTTGGCATACAATTTGTGCTCCCTGAGTTTCTCAAGAATCAAATGCAAATGTTCTTCATGCTCTTCTTTGCTCTTGGAATAGATCAAAATGTCATCGATGAATATGACAACAAACTTGTTAAGAAACTCCATGAACACTTTGTTCATCATGTTCATGAAATAAGTTGGCGCATTTGTCAATCCAAATGGCATCACAGTGTACTCATACAATCCATACCTGGTGGTAAAAGCAGTCTTAGGTATGTCTTGCTCTCTAATATTTAGCTGAAAATAGCCTAATCGGAGATGAATCTTTGAGAACACACGGGCTCCATCTAGATGATCAAATAGATCATTGGTTCTAGGCAAAGGGTACTTGTTCTTTATAGTCACCTCATTGAGTGAACAATAATCTATCAATAAACTTTTACTTCTATCCTTCTTCTCAACAAACAGAACTGGTGCACCCCAAGACGAAGAACTTGGTTGGATAAATCCTTTCTGCAACTATTCTCCAAGTTGTTTATTGAGTTCTTTAACTCATGAACTGACATCTTATAGGGTCTCTTTGCTATTGGTCCAGATCCTGGCAGTAGGTCAATCAAAAACTCCACATCTCTAACTGGTGGCATTCCTAGTAATTCCTCTAGAAACACATCCGGATACTCCTTCACAACTGGTACACTGTCTATGCTAACCCCCTTAAGAGAATTTAGCTTACTCCCTTTGGATTCAAAGTTAGACTTGAACCCGATCCGTTTCTTATCCGGGCTTGTGAGTGTAACAGTACGATTGGCACAATCTATTACTCCTTCATACTTAGTCATCCAATCCATGCCCAAAATTACATCCAATCCTTGGGAATCTAGGATTATCAGACTAACTGGAAACTTATATTTTCCAAATTCTATCACTAGTTCATGACATCCAAAATTTACTATCATCCAAAATTTCAGTTGGAAGTCCATTTTTATCAACAAATGCTCTTGATATGAATGAATGCGATGCGCCGGTATAAAAAACAACAAGTGCTGGAAAAGAATTAAGCTTGAACTTACCAGCCACAACATCAGATTCCTCATAAATTTCCTCCACATTGATGTGGTTCACTTGACCCTTCTGAAATGGGATTGGCTTGTTGGATCCATCAGCCTTCTTTTTTGGGAATTCATTTGCATAGTGCCCAGTTTTCTTGCACTTGAAGCATTCAACCTGACTGATGTCTCTCTTAGCAGGCTGACTTCCATTGCCATTCCCACTGTGATGGCTCTTGTGTCCACTCTTGTGGTTCTTATATCTATCATTGTCATGACTACAGTGGTGCTTGTTGTCATGGTGACGGTTACTATTGTGGTGGCTGTTATAATTCCCATGTTTGTGGCCAGAACCTCCACTATCATCACCATGGGAACGCTTGTGTGATGATCCAGAACTATGCTTATCAAAGTGATGCTTCCTCTTCCTGTTCTCCAACTGTTTCATCTTGCTCTCATAGATGGTGGCTTTGTCACACAGTGATGGATAAGTTGGGACATATGCAACAGATAGCTGCATGCACATCTCATCATTCAGTCCTTCAAGGAATTTTTCCTTCCTCTTGGCATCAATGTCAACATCATCTGGTGCATAGCGCGCCAGATTGTTGAACTCCTCAATATATTCTGCCACACTGCAGTGATGTTGCTTAAGGTTGTGGAACTCTTTCTTCTTCAAGCTCATCACTCCTGATGAGATATGAGAAGTGTGGAATCCATCCTCAAACATTTCACAAGTCACTTCCTCAATGGGAGTAGTGATTTGGAAGTTGTACCACCATGTGGCTGCTGGTCCTTTAAGCAGATGTACTGCAGATCTGACCTTTTCCTCATTAGTGCAGCCTACAATGACCAAGTCCTTGTTCACAGAATGTAGCCAGTAATTGGCTACCATGGGATCAGTGGTTCCCAAGAACTTTGCTGGCCTCAACCTCAAAAACCTTGTAAGCATATCAAAGGCTGGTGGGTTGTTTTGGTTGTTGTTGTTGTTGTTGTTGTTGTTGTTGTTGTTGTTGTTGTTGTTGTTGTTGTTGTTCTGATTTGCCATGAACTGGGTCATCATCTGCATCAACTGGGTTTGGGCTTTCATCAGCTGCTGCATCTCATTGCCATTGTTGTTATTGTTGTTTTGGTTGGGATTGGCACGACAGGGAGGTATCTGTGGTTTCAATAAGGATAAGTAATGAGATATAACCCATAGATGCTAACATGCACAATACATCACATAACAACAATCACAAATAAACAAGCACATGATAAATTTTAGAGTTTAAACAACGTGAACAACAAGTTTTGGAAAAGTGAACATACTAGCAAAGCCATCCACATGTTGGATGATCATTATGACTCGATAAATATAAGGATGATAGATAGATAGGTAGTCAACTAGTCGACACTACTCCACCATGTCGACCTCCTCGTCTACAAGAGCAAGTCCTGCTGTCTCCATGGTTGTCTTGTACCCCTCCACGCTGGTGGTCAAAGCATCAACTTTCGCCCGGAGGGCTCTCTTCTGCGAGCGCAACCTCTCTATCACTCCCTGCTGAGTCTCTAGCTCAAAGTCCTTGAGATCTATCTCGGTCCTCATCTCCTTGATCTTCTTATTCCTATCTTGCACTCTCTTCTCTTGATTCTTGAACTTCTTGTATTGGCTCTAATAAAAGGTGTAAGACCCCACCATTTCAGGTAAAGTCCCCTGTGATTGCAATGCTAGTCCCTGGATCAAATGCTAGCATCCACATTTTAAGATGAAGTACACAGATACAAAGGTCATTATTACATCGTCATTCCAGAGATAAAATAGTCTTTACAACTCAATAGCCCAAGGCTAATACATGGAGTTCATAACATAAAGTAAATAACTAGAAGTCTTCATCTTCATGTGCCACAGGCAAACATGTTGAGTGTAGACTCACAACCCTAATCTCCATCAGAATAACCTGCAACATCATAAGTTACAGCCACAGAGGGTCAATACATTTGGAATTGTATTGGCAAGTGATACCATAGTAGAATAATAGTATCCAACATCTATATGAATTTGGCTAAGTGTAGTTTAGGCTGGCTTTTCTCAAAATAAGGTTTTGACTTATTAGTTGAAAACACTAAGTTTTTGTTTGACAAAAACGCCCAAGGAACCACCAATAGACATTGGTGAACCTTTACCCTTGTTCAACCACAAGTTTTAACTTAGAGAAATTGGGACGAGGAGATCCTTGATTGCTTTAATGTCTTTGATGCTCAAATTGTCTGTTGCCGGGGACACGACTAAGTACTTAGATTTTACCCTCTCGAGAGGTGGTGCACTTTCCCCACAAGACTCGACATGCATCGAGACGAGACTTTTTAGAAGCATTCCCTTAGACCACCATGGACGCGTTCCATCCTATCAACCCTACCACCAAATGTCCATCTAGCTAAGTTCTTGCAACCTAGTTGGTCAAGGCAGAGCCCATATGCCATGTGGTTGCACTAGAAACTTCCCAACACTAAACATCTCAAATCCCTTTATTCCTAGGTGGCAATCCACAAGTGTGATACACAAGGTAAACCATAGACATGGGCCTTGTGTAACCACTCAACATAAACCAACCATACCATTCCACCCAGGTGATTCATTCACATAGTTGTTTTATTAATCAAAAAAACACAAGTCATAGACTTAGAAATATTTCATAGCATGAATAATCCACCCTTGTATTCTACTAGCTAGGCTAAGCATACTAGTAGCAAGTTTCTTAACTTACGAAAAAATCTACTAAGACAACAACTACTAGGATTTCCCAAGGCATAGCATAGTATATACTTAGAAAATTTCCAATGCAATTTCCTACTCAAAATATCACTAATGCATAGATAAATAGTAGGAAAAAAATATGAAGCATCACTTTCCTTGGTAGATAGGAGAGTAGCAACAGTCCTCACAATCACAATCACCACAATCACCAAAATCTACACATAAAATCATAACACCAAATTCACATTTCAATATTCAAACAAAAATACATATGAATGCATGCAAATGCAATGAAATGATTTTCTACACTAAACAAGTCAAATCAAACAGTATTGAACACAAGGTAAACTTTCTAAAGTCTAAACAAACTCAAATTTACTTTAAAACAATTTTCTAAATAATTTTTATATACAAAATAGGCCTACAAATGGTTCTGAAAATAATCCTATTTTTTTAGAAGAAAATGACCAATTCAAGGCCATAGTTGTCTAGAGCATAATTTTCTAAATCCATTGATATATTATTTGCAATTTTTGGACAAACAGATCAAAATATATGAATTTTACAAGTTTGAACATCTAATAGATTCAAAAACAGATTTTAAATCGAAAACACAGACACGTGGCCGCGTCTGATTGGCCCGTACTCTTCGCGTGGATCACGCGCGTGGGCCGTTAGATTTAAGTTATATCCTGCGATCCAGATCTGACGATACCGCTTTGCGCTGGCGATCTAATCTAAGCCACTGGATCTAGATCAAGTGGACCACGTTGCTCTAACAAAAAACAAGCAGCGCAAATGGCACTGGCGGCGGCGCTACTTCCTATGAGGCACTGGCAGTGTAGGGGTAAGAGGGGTGGTGGCGTGGCTTACCAGGGTCGCGTGGACGTGAGGAAGCTCAAGGTGTGCTTGGTTGGGTCAGGGGCGCACGAACACGGGCTCAGGAACTCGCCAGAGTTTAACCTAGCTTCGGGTGTTCAGTGCCGGAGACAAAGGCGACGACCTAGGTCACCATAGGGCAAACGAAAGACATCAGTAGCTGTGCAAAGACATGACGAACCTAATCATATGAAGCAGAGGTCAAGGAGCGCTCAGAAAATACCGTGATTGTTCATCGGAGTCGAGCGACACTTCAGTTGTTTGCAGGGGTTTATGGGGACGACGACCTGGGGCGATTTAGAACAAACCAAAGGCGTGAGAAGGTGCGCAAGAATCTGACGAACAAGCTTGTATGAACAAGAGGTGGAGGGGAGCACAGAGCTCACCGGAATCACTCGCCGGAGGTGCTCGGGTCCGCTGCGGTGAGGGGCTAAATTTATAGAGCTTGGTGGCGCTTAGTGGGGCTAGGTGAGGGGAAATGGCCGCAGAGGGGTGGTGTTTAAGTAGCCAGAGCAGGGGTGGCAATCACGCGGAGAATCAATGGGAATTAATGAATTAATGTTGCAGTCACTGCGGAGAGGAAACAGGTGGAGGAGCTGGTCGTCGCACGCGGTTTGGGGACGAAGAGCTGAGGTGGCAGTGGGTCCGTTCTATCAGCGAGCGGGTGCGGAGCAGGCGCATGATAAAGAGAGAGGAGGAGGAAAAATCCCGGGTGGGCTGCTGGGCCGTATGTGGGTCTGGGCTAGATAGGTAGCGCGCGTTTTTATTTTTTTCTTTCTCCTTTTTCTTTTCTGATTTGATTTTCTGAAATGGTTTTGAAACCCTAATTCAAATAAGTTTGAATTCAAACCTTTTCCAAACTTTTCTAGGGTGTTCCTAGCATTCAAAAGTGTGTCAAACACATCTAACCACTCAAAAATACTTTGGTCTTTTATTTGGTTTTATTTGGTTTCATATGTATATAATAAAACCACGCCTCATATGTATATAATAAAACCATGCCTCATATGTATATAATAAAAAGGGCATAAATATGGTTTTATTTGGTTTCAAACTTTGAATTTTTTTATGAAAGCTCTAAATACTATGATGTTATGAATGTAATACATTATTTTGTATTTCATGAAATTTGGGATGTTAGAAAAGGAGGTGGACTCCTCCTCCTCGTCTCCACACACACACTCATTTTGTTCATTCCTCTCATATGACATTTGGATGGCATATTCCCCCTTGCTTGATTGTCCATTGCCACAAGCGAGGTGCTTAGGAGAAGCCCTGATCAAAACCTTCCCCTCCACCACCACTACCATGGCGTAGAGCTGTTGGAGTTCTGTCAACACCCGGATTTTTAATCCCAGATGCCTGTTATGCCATACATCGCAATCCTAGGATTACCATTTTTGCGAGACATAACAAATTGGATATCACAGTACATCATCCATTACAAACCATAATAAGGTCTTACAACAAATAAAGGATCTCATGATCTAGTCTTAGTACAATCAAGCAGCGAAATAATATAATAACGGTAGCATGGGCGAAGCTCCATCTTCATAGTCACAGGCAATGCTGACGATGGGAGATGATCCTAGTTGTCGTAACCTTCCCGCGGTCCATCCTCCTGATAGTCCTCTTCATAGTCTAGCCATGGGAATAGCCAGGGACAAAGCCATGAGTACGCTTTAAGTACTCACAAACTATCACTAACAGGTAAAGTGGTTTGAGTAGGAATACTAAGCTCTAGGTTGTTTTGCAAAAATCCAGATTTATCTCTAACTGAGTTTAGAAGCAAAGAAAACTAGTTTAAGGTTTTATAACACCTAAGTGGGAACTCAGTTTTCACTTTCACAACCCTGTTGTGGTCAAGTCAAAGTCATGGTTCATTTCACAAGTCATGTTGAAAACATCTGATGACGGAACAGTATGGCCACTCCAACTATCCATAACCGCGAACACGGCTATTCGAATAGTTTGACACTCTGTAGAGGTGGTACACTTTCACCACAATATTCGATACATCCATTAGGAACAATCCTGAATTTACCATACTCAGTATGTGGATAATCAATCCTAACCTTTTAATTACACGCCCTAGTATAGGCACCTGTCCTATGAGTTTGGCCTCCCAACCATGACCATCTGTCATCTTGGAAACTGCATAGGTGGTCAATCTTCACGAGGTAGCCTCAGCTCAAACCTCGGCCGCAAGGGAACCCATACTAAAGTATATAAACTTCTAGTCAAGCCCTACCCAATTTCGGGTATTGTGGTTGTACGGTAAAATTGGAATGGTATCGCATCCAGACAACCATGAGTTTTATAAAGGGCTAAGGCTCATGCCTCAACATTTTCATCATCAAATCACCTTTTGTTCACTAACACATGTCAAAACATTTCATTAGAATGACTCATCATTCTAAGGTTTTCATAATAATTTTCACCAAGTATTCCCATCTAAAGTGATCAAGTTTTATGCTTAGCACTAGCCACTAAAGTTGGGGGTAAACACTAATGAGGGGTGGTAATCAAGTGTGACTTATCTAAGTTTAATCTCATGCCTCAGGATGACATCAAGATCTATCTAACTTAGGCCAAGTTTTATGCTCTTTATGCTACCTCCAATATCTTTCCAAAACTTACAAGTCACTAAGTAAACATAAATAAAAAGCTTTGATAAAGAAGTAAAAATAATCAAGCTTGCAAGTAAAACTGGGATTTAGGATAACCAAGTTTTGTCTAATCAAGCATGCCTAATGCATTGCATAGGTTATCTAGCCTTCACAGTTGCAAGTGTCAACTTGCCTTGTGCAGTGTAGTGGTTGAAGTTCTCCTCGACTCCTTCCTCGTAGTAATCTCCTTCCTCTTTGTATCCATGGTCGGTACTAGCGTCTATAAATAAATACGAGGTACACAATCACCAAACAATACTTAACTAATTCTATTTATCACACCAGGGGTTTCACTAGATGATCTAGCATCATCACACTCATCACAAAGATTAAGGCACTAGTTTCATTTATTTTATTTTAGAAAAGTAATTTCTACTCATTGAAAACTACTTAAGATTTAATATTCTCCAACTAAAACATGGGATCATGTTGACACATGTCATCACCACATATTTCAGTACTTGGGAATTTGATTTAAAGTGGTGTCACAATTTAATAAGGTTTAACCTTTTTATTTTAATTAATTAAAGTGACTAGAAATGCCTATGGGGCATTCTATTATTACTTGTCCATTATTACTGCAAGTAAACCTAGATATTTTTGTATATTCAGAAAGGTCTTATCAAATGTGATTTTTGAGAGTTGGAATCAACTCAAAATCTTTTATGGTTGAATTTTGAAAAATATTTGAATGCAGAAAAGGCTCTGCCTTGTTATATTTACTATAGGTGATCTATAATTCCAAATGGTTTGAATCCAACGGTCTTGGATTAATAATTTCAATACCTTTATAGCAAAATTAGTTTCATGCAATTTGGTTTAGTGAATCTCTCTGAAATGAGTTTTGAATCTACTGCCAGAACTCAGTTTGAAATTAAATAGATAAACCTAATTTCAAACGAACTGGGCCACGCGGGAAAGTTAACTGGGCCAGCCCATGCGCACAGCATGCGCACGGGCTGGTTAAGTGGTTGTCCCCACTAGTCAGTGAGACAGGGGGTGCGAAGGGGTACATGGCTATTACAACCGTAGGATTAGAAGTAAGATCAACGGCTGAGGGTCGTCGTCAACATATGAACGGAACGCCACGAGCACGAACCCTAGCGCGGCCAGTGGGGGTCTGTGGCGGCTCATCGGGTCTCAGGCGATGGTCGGTGATGGTGGCGAACGACAAAGTCGACAACGGCGATTCTCCTGGTACTGGTGGCTCCTCTTGGGGCGGCTCCAATCAATGGCGCTCTTCTCCTCTAGCAGCGACAGGCTCCGGAGAAATTCCGGTGATACTGCACTCGCCTTGCTCTGGGAAGAAGTGGGCATGATCAGTAAGAGGTGGGGAGTGGAATGGTGTGAAGAAATCAAACGGGGAAGGCCTCTATTTATAGTGCGACGAGGGAACCGAAGGGTGCGGGCTGAGCTCGTCGGGGTCGTCTTCACAGTGAGCTATGGGCATGGCCGAAGGTAGGGGATGATGCGCTGTCTCCTAGCGAAGCTCAACGTCTTGAAGGCGTGGCAAGGGGCGGTGCGGTTCGGTCAGAACGCGTCGACGCTCTGGGCAGCACCGACGCTTTGGGCAGCACCGACGACAGTTTTGATGGCGCACAGTGGCTACAGGTCGCGCGGCGGCGAACAGGGTTGTCTGGGAGGTTCCTGGGAGGTGATGATCACGCACGCGGGAGGCGAAGGCGGGGCGTGGTCTGTGCGAGCATGTAGAGCGTGGCGCTCTGGCGTGCTCTAGACATGGTCGCAGAGAAATGGGCGCGAGCGTTCTCTGTGGTCCAGTGCCTGGCAGGGGTCGAGGGCTAGACAGGGGGTGGCGATGGACGGTGGCGTGCTTGCTAGACATGGTGGCTAGGCTCGACGCTTGCTCTGGCTAGCTATCCACGGTCGGCTGGCAAGGGTGCTCTCGGGTTGGCACGACATGGTGCACTGGGTAGGGGCTAGGTGTGTTCAAAGCATTGGTTGGCACTGGGGAGACAAGTGTGATCAATGGTGAAAAATGATTGCAAAGATCACTGCTCAAAACAGTAAAGTTTGGCCAATTTGATTTTTTGTCTCCAAGTGTTTGATGAAATGGCCGCAAGAATTTCAAATTTGAATTTTGGGTTGAAACTTGGTGGATGCAATGGTCACATACTAGATAGTCTCTGGTTGCTTGGATTTGTCAAGGTGCAATGGTTTGGTTGGGTTTTGAGAAATGGTGATCTTCCCATATGAACTAGATTCAATTTTCAAATGTCATTTGAATAGGGTTGCCAAATGTTTCTGTGGGTTTGCAAGGTGGGCTTGGGTTCACTTTTACTTGGTCTAGCAAGGGGTGAAAAGAATTGGGTTTGTTTCTGTTTGAAATCTTGGACTAGAAACACTCAAAGTGGTCTAGTGAGCAAGATTGGCAAAAATGACCATTAGCTCATTTGGTTTGTTTTTTAATTTCTCTTGATTTTATTCTGCTTGGAAATGATTTAGATGATGTTGTTTTCATCTTTAAACCAATCCTTGCCATTCACAACAATCAAACAAGTCCATTCAAGCATTCATGCATTCACCACATACACACATGCATTCGTATGGATTTTAATTAACAAAAGTTTTTGTTAACCCTAAATTTGGGGTGATTGGAATTGATAACCTTGATTAATATTTTTGGGATGTTACAAGTTCCCAAAGATCCACTACTTATGCTGCCCGGCTAGAGCAAGGGTCCGAGAGTCGTCGGCACACCATATGTGTGACCAATTACGGAGGCGATGCCCTGTGTGGCCTTGATCGTATACATGTCTTTGAGGATGATGTTGGGGATATGCTATATGGGTATCCTCATAGCATGTCTCCTATCCGGATAACGCGGGTGGCCCACAGTTGGTAGCATGGCCCATGGCCTGCTGGCCGGCCCAGTTAGATGGATCTAGAAGGGAGGCCCATGCCGGATAAAGGAAGGCTAGGGTTGGAGTCACCGACGTACCCGGAGCCTTGGAGTGCAAGATACACAAGTCTAGTAATAGATGGTGTAGGACTCTGTAACCTGTCCGGCTAGGACTTTTCCCTGTAACCCTAGGACCTGGCGACTATATAAGTCGGGCCTATGGGAGCCTTTAGGGCACAACTTCAGACGATCAAGTAGCGATTAGCACACACCTCGCACATCGAACCAATCCCTGTAACTCAGCGTATTGCCCTTATAGTGATTTATAGCAGGAGTAGGATTCTGCCACCGTCGTGGGATCTGAACCTGGGTAAGCTGTGTCACCTCGTACCCATCAACCGTCCGCCTTCCCCCACGTCTCTAAACACACAATGTGAGGACCACTCCATGGCGTACTTGTCGGCAATACCACGACAGTTGGCGCCCACCGTGGGGCTAGAGGCGCTTCAGGCTCTTCAGCGGGCGAGGACCAAGATCTTCGCGGGAATCGGCAAAACCGTAGCCATCGGTCATGTTCTCTTCTCCGGCAACGTTCCGATCGTCCCTCCCGACGAGTTCTGGATCCCGGCAAAGACGAACCCTATGGGGTGTTCAATCGTTCCTATCGGAGACATCCACCTCTTCATTGGCGAAACCGACTCGGGCACTAGTTCCCTAGGAGTCGGAGGAGCATCAAGGCCCGCACGGACCGCCTACGGGCAGGATACGTTCTCGGAAGGATCGATGTCGGATCTCTCTTCGGAGTTTGCCGGCAAAGATCGGAAAAATTCAAGGCCCACCCAAACCGCCCCTGTGCAGGATATAACGGTGGAAGATCACTGCAAGTCCGCCGGCTTCGCCCGTGCGTCTGGACAACAGAGATCCAAGTTCGTCGGCATGGTTACCATCTTCGATCTGGCGTGTTGCATTCAAAGAGAGGGCGAAAACCCCCGCGATTACCTGGCCAGGTGGCTCCGCATACGAGCCGATCTGGCCCACTACCCCAATGATAATGCTATGTGTCACTTTGTGGAAGGAATGGACCGTGGCACACTTCTCCGACATTCTATAAGACGGCAGCAGGCGTCAGGACGCCTTACCTTCGAAGGCATGGTGAACACCGTCAACAACTACGTGGAGGCCAACGCGGCAGCTCAGACAGCGCTTGCATTCATTGATGGAGCCCCTCCGATTCAGCCACCGCCACCACCGCCTCCGGCCGCCATCGTCGCAGCTGCGCCGCCACCTCCAGTCATCGTTGCTGCTGTTGCACCTCCACCGCCCATCATCGAGGAAGTCCTGGCAACCTCCGACTCTGTTATTGATGCGCTTTATGCTGACTTCAGTGCAGATTCAGAGGAGATAGATTTCAGTCCAGAGGAACTAGACTCCGCCATGCAGGAGATGGAGGAGGAGTACACGAGCGACGAGCAAGCCAACAATGCCGTCACGTCTCGAGAGGCGTTCGTCACCATTGGGACGGCGATGGATGAAGATCAACCCGGACGAGATCCGCCTACTGCGCTGGACAAGGGGAAGGGGCCACTTATTGCTGCTGACAATGATCGGGCAAAGGTCATGCCTCCTCCGCCTAACCCAGTGCAACAGCCGCAGGAACTCGGCACCGGCCTGAGCAACAACAACACCGCAAACTTGCCGCCTCCGGCATCTACGTCTGCTGCTGCCCAAGTTACTCCAGCTGATAGAGTGATGTACGATAATCTCCTCGTTGAGCCACTGACTGTAGCTCATATCCGGAACGTGATGCAGCTTGACAAGAAGCGTCAGCAGCTGTTGGAAGAAGCGCAGGCCATCGCGGAGCAAGGCGCTAAGCTAGATCGAGATCTGGTCAACACGCAGAAGTCCATAGAGAAAGCTAGAGCGATGGAGGCCGAGTACAAGACTCTGCTGCAGCAGCAGAAGGCAAAGAAAGCTCCGGCTCGCATCATCAACGATCCTGGTGTACGGAGAAACCTAGGATGGGCTCCCTCGAAGCCGGCACAAGCCAAGCCATACATTGACAGTGAAGGCAAGCAGGTGATGCCCACCCCACTCCTTAACCTCGCCGTCACCACGACCCTTATGGAGTAGGATAGATCGCTCGAGGCAGTGGAACAGGTCTATGACCTAGTGGCCAAGGCGGTGAAGCAGCAGGAAAAGGCCACCTCTCAGAGGCTTGAGTCTGACCCAGTGCTTTGCCAGTCTAGCCAGCATAATCCGCCAAGGGACAGATCTCCTCTTGATGTCGGGTCCCAAACGGGTTCATCAGAACGAAGACGGAGGGATGCGCGCAACAGGAAGGATGCTATCCCCATATCCTCTGACCACGGAGAAAAGGCCCGACCTCGTCGCCCATCGCCACCGCCCTGGTCCCCCGGCATTGCGAAGATCATAAGGCTCACCATCATACGGATATGCCCCTACCAAAGCAGTGCGGCGTCGTCATCTGTGACAACACGGAGCAGACCCGTCACGACGGAGAGCGCAACCAAGGACACAAGAGCAGGTCACGCCATGACCCTCCACGTCCGACAAGCAACCATGACAGGCGTGAGGCGTCGTAGGAGGGTAACAGCAAGAAGGCTAACCCACCGCCACCTCCGCCTCCGTTACCACCAAGCAGTCACCATGGCGGAGGAGTCCCGCGTCGTTCACGCCGCCCATCCCCTGTTGACAAGAAGAAGAACCCAGATCCATACGATGCACGTTCATGGATCGATAAGATCCACGAGGCCCGGGAAGGACCATACCTGGGACTATGTTGCTTTGGACCTGCAATACGGTCCGCAACTTAACCCAAAGGTTTCCAGATTGACAAGACCATCAAGCCCTACGACGGCACCACCAAGCTAGCCACATGGTTGCAGGACTACGACAACACGGTGGAAATTTCTGGAGGAAACCCCAACGTCGCCGTCAAGTACCTCCCGTTAATGTTGGCGGGCACGACCCGTCAATGGATCGACGACTTGCCAGAGAAATCTATCTGCAATTGGTTGGACATGCAAGAGGCGTTCACCAAGAACTTTGAGGGTACATACAAGCGTCCCTGCATTGTTGGCGATCTACAGCGGTGCGTGCAAGAGAAATACGAGACATCTCGCGCCTACCTCTCCCACTGGTTGGACATGAAGAATTCCTGCGCAGGAGTGCACGCTCAGACCGCCATGGCCGCCTTCATCGATGGGTTGGAAAGGGGCACGTTGCTCTGACATAAGTTGAAGCGCTTGCAGGACAATCACCAGCTTGACTTGAACCAGATGATTCAGTTGGCTAGTGAGTTCGCAGCTGCCGACGACGATGCTCGTGGCTCCCTGCCGGCAATGGCCATTCCAACCCAAGCTCGGAGGAACAACGGTACAAAGTGGAAAACCGCTCCAGAAGAAAAGCAATTTACCGACATGGTCACTATGGATTTTGCAGGACGAGGTGATGGCGGACAACGTGGCCGAGGAAGGTGAGCTGGTCGTGGGCAGAAACGAGGAAGCGAAACTACCTCGGCGCCGCTCCGTGTTCCCCAAACCTACGAGGAGTACCAAGATATGTCGTGCCTCGTACACCTCGATGTCAACGGTAAGGCCACCCATACTAATCGACACTGCAAGTTTGTCAACGACCTCAAGGAAGATCCAGAGTCCGCCTACAAGCAAAGTCGGAAGAACAGACCACGAGGCAAGGGCAAGGGAAAGAAGAAGGAGGAGGAGTCCAAGGATTCAAGTGACATGGACGAGGACGTTGACCCCAAACACGCCGCCAAGAGCGATGACAAGGGCAAGAACCCCTTCGTGAAGAAGGCGCCAGTCTACCACACTTTCCTTGGCACCCCACTATCCGACAATAGAAGACCTCTCCGAGGATCCTGACGGCTACTCTCCCCTAGTTCCCTAGTACCTACGCTGGTCGGAGGTTCCAATTACTTGGGACATGACGGACCACCCAGACCTTATCCCTATGGAGAACCAGTACGCCATGGTCATCAACCCCCTGATTGATGGCGTGGAGTTCACCAAGTGTATGGTGGATAGTGGAAGCAGCATCAACATCATGTACCTAGACACAATGCAGAAGATGAACTTGGCGGAGGCAAACCTAAGGCGGACCAACACCATCTTCCACGGCATAGTTCTGGTCGGGAGGCTCGGTCCCTTGGGTGCATTACACTTCAGGTTGCCTTTGGCGATGTTAATAATTACCGCCAAGAGCGTATGAACTTTGAGGTGGTCCCCTTCAAGAGCGTGTACCACGTCATATTCGGCCGCGACATATTCCACACGTTCATGGCCAAGCCATGCTTCGTCTACAACAAACTCAAAATACCCGGACCAAACGGTGTCATCACCGTATCCGGAAGCTTTACCAAGGCAAGGGACTACGAGATCAATGAAGCAGCCGTTGCGGAAGCTGTCCTCTACAGCGAAGAATTCAAAGAGATCCAGAGCAAGGTCGATGACTCAGAGATGCCCGTGTCGAAGAAGCAGATCTCTGACTCCGCTCCTGCGTTCAAGGCCGCCATCGATACCAAGCCGGTGGAACTTGTGGTAGGCGATGCCTCCAACGTCACCACCATTGGGACGAACCTGGATCCCAAATAGGAAAGCGCGCTTGTCGAGTTCCTCCGTGAGAATAGGGACATCTTTGCCGGCAACCTGCCGACATGAAAGGTGTACCTAGGAAACTTGCCAAGCACAACTTAAACATTGATCCAAAATCCAAACCAGTGAAACAACCTCTACAACGCTTTGGAGATGAGAAGAGACGCGCCATTGGCAAAGAGATAGCTAGGTTACTTAAGGCTAGATTTATCCGAGAAGTCCTTCACACCCAATGGCTGGCCAATCCTGTACTTGTCCCCAAAAAGGGAACCAATGAATTAATAATGTGCGTTGATTACACCAGCTTGAACAAAGCATGTCCCAAAGATCCGTTTGCTTTGCCTCGTATTGACCAAGTCATTGAATCGACGGCTGGCTCAGAACTTTTGTGTTTTCTCGATGCATACTCAGGATACCGCCAGATCAAGATGAGGAAGTCGGACCAATTGGCCACTTCGTTCACTACTCCCTACGGCACGTTTTGCTATGTTATGATGCCCTTTGGGCTAAAAAACGCAGGTGCTACCTACCAGCGGACAATCCAACGTTGTCTTCACGACCAAATTAGTCGGAACGTTCACTCTTATGTGGACGATATCGCGGTGATGTCTAAAAAGTCAAATGACTTAACCTCTGACTTGAAAGAAACCTTTGATAATCTCCGGAAATACAACATGATGCTTAACCCTAAGAAGTGCATCTTCGGGGTTCCAGCCGGCAAATTGTTGGGTTTCATTGTTTCCCAGCGCGGAATCGAGGTCAACCCGGAGAAAATCAAAGCCATCTTAAACATAAACCGTCTGACATGCCTAAAGGACATTCAACGACTAACAGGTTGTGTTCCAGCAGTTAGTCGGTTCGTCAGCCGACTTGGAGAGAAGGCTCTGCCGTTGTACAAGTTGTTGAAGAAGGCGGACAAATTCACGTGGACGGACGAAGCAAATGCAGCATTGAAGCTGCTCAAGGAGATTCTTTCCTCAGCGCCTATCCTTGCAGCGCTCGAGCCTGGCGAGCCCCTGTTAATTTACATGGCGGCAACCAACCGGGTAATCAGGATCGTCATCGTGGTAGAGCGGAAGGAACCAGGCTATGAGCACGGAGTTCAATGACCAGTTTACTATGTGAGCGAGGTCTTGACGGAGTCCAAGCAGCATTACCCGCACTACCATAAGATAGCTTATGGAGTATTCCTTGCTTCTCGGAAGCTGAGGCACTACTTTCAGGAGCATCCAATCACAGTGGTGAGCAAGACTACACTGTCCGACATAATTAACAACTTCGACCCTACAGGAAGGTGCGCGAAGTGGGGCATTGAACTTGCTGCCTTCGAGATCACTTACAAGAGACGCGGCACTATCAAGTCACAAGCCTTGGCGGATTTTGTTGCAGATTGGACGAAGATGCCAGATGCTACACCATTGCCGAAACCAGAGTACTGGGTGATGCAATTTGACGAGATCAAAGCTGCTCAACGACTCGGGGGCTGGTGTATTGCTACAGTCACCAACAGGAGACAAGCTACACTATGTTCTGCAGATCCACTTCGAGGCTACAAACAACATGGCAGAGTATGAAGCACTCATTCACGGACTACGTGTAGCCAAGGATATTGGCATCAAGCGCATAGTTTGCTGTGGAGATTCTGACTTGGTTGCCCAGCAGGTGGCTGTTACCTGGAATGCACGGAACCCTATGATGGTGGCATATCGAGACGAAGTGGACGAGATAGCCAAGAGCTTCTTGGGCTATGAAGTCTAGTATGTGCCTAGGGAGCAAAACGAGGCGGCTGATCTGCTATCTAATCTTGGATCAGGGCGCAAGCGAATTCCGCCAGGAGTTTTCCTAGAGCATCAGCGCACACCATCCGTGAAGGGAGCCGACATCGACATCCCGGATAGAGCTGACTCTTTCATCAACATGGTGACCAAGGTCCCTCCGGCTTGGACAAAACCGTTCATGGAATATCTCGAACATGGAAATTTGCCCGATGACAAGGTCGAAAGACGACAAATAGTACGATGAGCAAAGGGTTATACCATAATCAATGGACAACTCTACAAAAGGAGCACTACTGGTGTATACCTAAAGTGTGTTTCCCAGCTAGAAGGTATGGAAATCCTACGCGAAATCCATCTCGGAGATTGCGGGCATCACGCCTCTCCCCGATCGTTGGTCGCGAAAGCCTTTCGGCAAGGATTCTCTTGGTACGACACCAAGCGACAAGCTGGTTGAAACATGCATGGGATTCCAGATATTATGCCCGACAACCACATGTTCCTCAAGAATTGCGAACAATACCAATAACTTGGCCGCTTGCGATGCAGGGGCTAGACATGGTGGGACCGTTCTGAGCACACCATGTGGGTTTACGCATCTGCTAGTAGCAGTTGATAAATTCACTAAATGGATAGAAGCTAAACCCATTAGAAAGCTTGATGGGGAAACTGCCCTGAGGTTTGTCCGGGATTTAGTGGTGATATTTGGTCTCCCACATAGCATTATCACCGACAACAGAATCAACTTGTCACTCAGAGAAGTGGAAGCTAATTTTTCGGAGAAGGGCATCCTACTTGACCTTGCCACTGTGGCACACCCACAATCCAATGGTCAGGTTGAGCGAGCCAATGGATTAATTCTGCAGGGAATCAAGCCACGTCTTGAGGCAACGCTACATAGAGCAGCTGGATCCTGGGCGGAAGAATTGCCATCTGTGCTGTGGAGTTTACGAACTACACCCAACAGATCAACCGGCTACACCCCTTACTTCATGATATATGGAGCAGAAGCCATCCTGCCTTCCAACATACTTCACGATGCACCAAGAGTTGCCGCCTACGACGAAGATGATGCTGAAGAATCCAGACGCCTAGATGTGGACCTTCTCGAGGAGGAGCGCGTTTTGGCATGCCAAAGATCCGCCATCTACTAGAAGAAGCTACGCAGCTACCATAGTCACCATGTTCGACATCGCTCATTGAAAGAGGGGGATTTGGTGCTCCGACTTAAGCAGAAGAAGTCACACAAATTATCCCCGCAATGGGAAGGACCGTTCATCATAAGCAAGGCGCTACTCAATGGGTCTTACTACCTTGTTGACAATCGTGAACTGAAGGATAGGCCCAACGAGGATCATAAGCATAAGCGACATGACTCGGATGATGACTACCCGGAGCTTGATCGGCCATGGAACATAGCACAACTACGTCCTTTTTACACTTAGCATTTTTTATCTAATTGTGTACCTCTTATATGATCAATGAAATAAAGCTCTCTGGTTCACTCATATTTCTGAGTCTTTTACCTCCTTTAGTGTTTATTTTTGGATCATATAAAACCTTTATGCACAAGTTTTGCGATTGCACTTGTGAAAATTCCGCCTACGGGCGTTAGCTTAAGTTTTCTGGTCTACACGTTCTTTGTCGTTTTTATGTGGATTCTAGAGTAGTGACTTTTGGCGCTTATTGTCGGCGATTTTGTGCTTAGGTTATTGAAGGTGCCATTGGGCATCATCACCTAAGCGCATGGTTCCGACAACGAGTCTTCCGACTCACAAAAAGTCAAGCATAAGAACCAAAGTAATGGATAAGCCAACACTTGCTTAAAAAATATATACATGATGGAAATTAGTTCTTGAGTAGCAGGAAATAACAACCATTGTTTTCCGCCTTAAGTTACATAAATAAGTTTTTTCCACATATGCACCAAAGGTGAAACAAATATTACAAAGCTGTTCTTCATTCCTTTGGCGCAGGTGACTTAGAAGCAGCGTCATCACCAGCAGGAGAACCACCCTCGAAGTCGGCGGTGTGAAGGGACTCAGAGGAGCTTTGGTTGCCGCTGTCGATGGTGTTCATCGGCAGGAAGACGTTGACGTCTACCAACTCGGCAACTCTAGTGTCATAGCCCGTGAGCAACGACAAGATGGATTCATGGTTAATCTCTTTGCCATCATCGTCTACGTCGGGAATGCCAGAGGTCACCATGTCTATGTCGGCATCTTAGTAGTGTGCCTTCACCATTGACAGCGCCATCCTTGCGCCAGGCCGTGCACATGAAGCTTTCCAGCTTGTGATACACTCGGGGGCTCGACGCAGAATCTCCGAGTACGTCGCCACTGAGTCCGACGCCTTGATATTAATCTGGAGGGGCTTGGCGATCTCTTTGGCTTGCGTGATGGCGGTGTTGATGAAGTTGCCAGCAAGAACCATGCATTCCTTGGCAGGAGGAGGAGACCGGGTTAAACCCATAGGAGCTGCAAGTTCCGACAAGGAGTGCATGAGTTCAAAAATTCAGAGTATCTAGACTACAGAAATCCAAGACGGGGAAAACTTACTGAAGATGCTGGCCTCAGCTTGCCAGAGGGTGTCCGCCAAGGATTCTTTCTCTTGTTGGAGGAGCTTATACGCCTCATGATGGCGTTGATTCTGCTCATCGGCAGCTAGCTTCTGATCTCTTAAGATCAAGATCTCCTCCTTCAAGCGATTGATCTCCTCGGTGGCGGAGTCCTGCAGGGCCTTCATTGACTCCTCATGCATTTTCAGCATGTCCTTCCTCTCCTGCTTAAGAATATTGTTTTTGCTATCCATCTCTTGAATGTGCTTGGGTTGCTCGACAATATTCTTGGCCTTGGCGATGGTTTCTGCAAGTCGGAGAAAGCAAGGTACACAGTGAGTACTCGGAGAATATGGGCACAAAACCAAGTCGGAATGCGAAAAAGAAAACAGACGCTTGCTCTTGGTGATCTGTTCCTTCAAGAAGGCAGTTTTACCCTTTTCAGCTTCCAAATCTGCACGCATCTTCTGATACTTGTCGTTGGCCATTCCCCTCCTAGCATTCTCGTTCTATGGAAAAAAGGAAAAAGTTAAACGTTGTTTGGTCTGCTTGGAGCATCTAGCCGAAAAATTTCCACCTAGACGCTCGGGGGCTACAGCGAGAGTTTTTGACTTATCAATATGCTTAGCTTTTCTTTATGCATCTAGTCGGAACTAATTCAGTTCTCGATTAGAAGCTTGGGGGCTACAGTATAAAGTTTTGAACTCAGATATATGCTTAGCTATTCTTTGAGCATCTAGTTGGAACTAATTCAGTTACAACTAGAGGCTTGGGGGCTACAGTACTGAAATTTATAAACACTGCGTATGCTACTCTTAAAGCATCTAGTCGGAATAATTCATTCCACCTACATGCTTGGGGGCTACATTGAGAGGTTTTCTAACTTAGTCTCTCTTAGAGCATATAGATGCAAAGACCTATGGTTTTCTGTCTATATCCTCGGGGGCTACAGTGGGATACTCCTACGAAATGCAAAAGGCAAATAAAACTTACAAGTGCAATGATCTTGAGGTTTGTAGCACTCTTGGCCAGCAGCTTGCCAAAGGATTCGCTGTTTCCCTGCAAGATCTCTGCTTGTCGGAGGAGCTCCTCTAGACCGCACGTCGGAGATGTCGGTGCCGCACCAGGGACCAGAGCAGTGCTACCCGGTGTAAGTACCGGATAGACTATCTTTGGATAGGCTATGGCTTTCTTGGGTGCGGGGGCGCCGCCAACGGCAGAAGTACCTGCTTCCACCATCGCCTTACCGCCACCGATGGCATCCTTAGCCGCAGCTTCAGCCATTTGGTGGGCGGCACTCTCCAGCGTCGCTTGCTCGCCGACAACAGCAACCTCGGTGGAGGCACCTGAGTCCACTTCCATGGCGGAAGGGACAGATGCCTCCTTAGCTTGTGAGCTTGTTGGGGCAGATGAAGGCTTGACGGAGGGAGTGGCAGGGGTGATGGCGGGAGATGCGTCGCGATGCAGCATGTCCTTAATGGTTCTAGAAGCCCCCAATTTGGAGGTCTTCTTCAGGCTAGTCGTGGCTTTCTTCCTAAAACATGCAAAATGCATAAGTACAGGAGCAAGACAGATAAATAGACAATGTCGGAGGAAAAGAAGCTTACACAAGTGGGGGTGCTTTGGCGAAGGGGATCCCAGCAATCTTTCTTTTCTCTGCCTCCAGGGCGGCGGTAGTCTTCTTGGAGGCTCCACCCTCCGTCTTCTTCTTCTTGCCTCTGTCGGCAGCGTCGGAGGTGGAGCTCTTCCGCTTTCGCACCAATGGAGCATCGTCGTCGGACACGACGGTGACTTCCTTCATCTTTGGATCATAGATTTGAGGAGCCATACTGTCCTCATCTATGTCGCTAAGCTGTAAGGTGAAGAACCACCGTGTTAGATGAGATGATATTTGCTAGACGGAAGAACTGGAGTATATGTCAAACACGGAAAATAAATAATTACCTTTGGGCACTTGCCGTCTATGAACATGTCGTAGGTGATGGTGAATCCTTGCTTCTTGTCCTTCACCTTGACGATGTCCTTGAGGCGGAGCTTGACGGAGTCACTCGAGAAGTTGTCCACGGAGATGCGGAGGCTATCCCTTCTATCGCTGGTATACTCGTGCATGAGATTCGCGTGGTGATGCATAGGTTGGATTCGCCTGATGAACCAGCACATGGCTAGGTCCAAGCCGGTCAAACCCGTCTCTACGAACCATTCTATCCGCCTTATGGCGCGGGAAGCATCGAGGTCGGAGGGAAGGGAGGCCTGGGATCTCCATGACGAGGCTTCAGCGGTGGATCCATCTACGAAGTCCGAGTACGTTACTTCTCGGCCAGCCAGAGGGATATCTGGGCCGTAGAAGTAGGTATGCTGCCCGTTTTTGCAGGACTCGTGGACGACAATGTCGGGGAACCGCCGGCTAGGACGAATCTTGAAGCTTATGGTGCCGCAATTCCTAAGTTCTTCCTTACTGGCTCCAGCTTCACGCTTTATAGTGAAGAAGTACACAAAGAGGTCTAGCCTAGGATTTATCCCTAAGTAGCCCTCGCAGAGCGCCGCGTAGTTGCTAAGAGCTAAGATACTATTGGGAGAAAGGTTTTTGGACTGGACTCTATAGTGGTTCAAGACGGAGAGGAATAAGTTGGAGATGGGCAGGGACACGCCGCGTACCAGTTGGGCTTTGAGGTACACCTTTTCTCCGGCTTGGGGAGAAGGTGTCACCTCGCCGGACGGCGCCGCCCGCCAGGCGAGCTCCTCCGTCGCAGGGAGGTAGCCCTCAGCGATCAGCTCCTGGATATCACGGTTGGTGATGTCTGAGCCGCGCCAGTCGCCCTTGTGCGAGTCAAGCTCCTCCTCCAACGGCTCCAGCGCCGCTGGATTATGGTCGCCGCCGGTGGACTCAACCACCGTCGAGACGGGGATGACCAAGCCCTCTGGGGGCACGACGACAGAGCTCACCGGCTTCGCCGCGGCTTCGCTCGACGCCGCCATGGAAGGGGAAGTACTCTGCTAGCCATGGAGTGAGTATGGAGGTGACTGGTGCGGATTGGGGCTAGGGTTTTTCGCGAGTTTTGCGCGGAGAGCTCGAGGAGGCACGCGCTGGAGGAAGAAGACGATGCGAGGAGAGAATGAGGTAAAAGATAAAAATTCCACCATAGTTACTATTTATCATCTCCAGCGTCAAGATTCGTGCAGCTTGATCGGACGGTTGCCGCGTAGACAACGTGTTTGCGAACGTGTGCGGAAATTTAGCCACGTCTCCAACCGTCGCCGCCAACGGTTCGTATCGCTCGCGCGGGAAAATCGGACATGATTGCATTCTCTGCATATGTGATTTACGAGGCGTCGCTGACCTAAGCCTACGTCGCCCTAGCTGACATAGGCAGATGAGCCGTCACATCAGAAGATTCCGGCATGGACGGATCTAGTCCGGCTACGGAAGAGTACGATGGAAGATTCAGCATTTATCTGACTTACAAGTTGAAGACGTAGAGAACCTTGCAGGGTTCTTTGGGAGGACTACAAGATATTGCTTGACGATTTGCCGACATCCATCTAGACGGAGCATTCCACGGGAAGAGGCAACACGGTGCAAGATCTCGGAGTTCTTCGGGGGCTACTATTGGGGATATGCTATATGGGTATCCCCATAGCATGTCTCCTATCCGGATAACCCGGGTGGCCCACAGTTGGTAGCATCGCCCATGGCCTGCTGGGCGGCCCAGTTAGATGGATCCAGAAGGGAGGCCCATGCTCGATAAAGAAAGGCTACGGTTGGAGTCACCGACGTACCCAGAGCCTTGGAGTGCAAGATGGACAAGACTATTAATAGACGGTGTAGGACTCTGTAACCTGTCCGGCTAGGAATTTTCCCTGTAACCCTAGGACCTGGCGACTATATAAGTCGGGCCTATGAGAGCCTTTAGGGCACAACTTCAAACGATCAAGTAGCGATTAGCACACACCTCGCACAGCGAACCAATCCATGTAACTCGGCGTATTGCCCTTATAGTGATTTATAGAAGGAGTAGGATTCCGCCACCGTCGTGGGATCTGAACCTAGGTAAGCCGTGTCACCTCGTACCCGTCAACCGTCCGCCTTCCCCCACGTCTCTAAACACGCACTATGAGGACCCCTCCATGGCGTACTCGTCGGCAATACCACGACAGATGGTCGTGTACACTCTACATCAACCATGTTTGTTTGAAGGAATGTTATCCCTCTTTCGATCTACGAGGGTGAGTCCATCAGTAACCGTTACAAGTATCGCCTAGATTTGATCCTGGCAGTTGCAACCGTAGGAAAATTTTATTTTCTATGCAACGAACCCCATCAAATATTGCCTTCAAACAATAGAGTTCCTTGATATCAACGGAATACAATTTGAATAGAGGAATTCTTGGATTAGCTTCTTTTTGTGCTAGTAAGAACCAAAGGATCACTCAATTTAGGTGTGCATATTTGTCTCCACGAGAAAGAGTGACACAAGTTTATGATGGAAACCTTAGGAAAAAGAATGTTGAATATCTAGAGATTATTGTAGAGATGCTTATTTCTTTCCTTAACCATAAGGTTATTGTAATAGACTTTGCGATTGATGGCATCGACCATAACTGGATTTACCAAGAGGAAAAGAATTGACAAAATGAAGTTAGATATATCCTCCATCCATCTTGTTTGACGATGTCGAGCTCCAATAGAATGAAGAGGAATAGAAAAGGTTTTGCATTGGTTTCCACCAGTATCATTCAAGATTTTTCTCTGTCTTGAAATAGGTGAGACCACCAACAAGATATTATTGATTACGTTCTTGAGAGAACACTCCGGCAAAAACAAGGACGAAAGTAAAAGTCTTGAGGGATAAAGGCCATTTCTAACTTCTCTGGAACACCAATTCAATGCACAAAAAGTGAATGATAAGAGTAGTGATATGGTAGCTAATCCATCCCGCACCCAAAGTATTACTCCATACATTAATAGGAGACTCGTGCAACCCAACTCTAAGAAATTTAGACTAAAGATCTTGACAAGGAGAAACTCATCAAGCTCGATAAAAAACAAGGATTGATGCAACCACTTTTTCGGATACAAAGTAGATGAAGATGATGATGTTGTCATCGTGTCCGAAGTCACAAGCCATCAGAAAGATATGAATGAAGATCATGGAGAAACATGAAATATTCAATAGACTTATTAGGTATAGCGCCCGAAACTTGAATAGAAGAATTGTAAAAGATCTAGAAAATCTTCGTGGCATCTGATGGATTGAGAATAGAAGATAGAGTGAGGGTTTCAAAAGGTTTCTTGGCAAGCGGAAGACCAAAAGATTTCTCGTCCTTCTTGAGAAGATCTAAGCGAGATTTAACCGTCTTGAGGAAATCTTCAGCAGAACGACGATGATAACTTGCCAAAACAAGGAAAAGCTCCGGAGTTGGTTGAAATTGATGATGGGTGAGGTTTAGCAAGTGATTTGATGATTCTAGAATTATAGCACTGTGTTTTGCAGGATGGTGTGATCGAGATAGGTGACTTTAAAAAGTCTGGATTTACACTTTGAGAACTTTACATAGATGTGATGTTTTCATACCTTCAGAGGATAAAAAGAAGATGTTCTTCATTATCTGGCCCTTTGGATAAGAAAAGAGATAGTGACTTGTTCATCTTGTTGATCGAATCACCGGTTGAAACAAGAAAAGATTTTGGATAAGAACCAATGATAACTCATACATTTAAGCAAAGCTATCATAGCTGAAAAGATGAGATTCTCCCGTATCAAAGAGAGCCTTGCAGATATGGAGTTCAAAAAGATGTGAAGCACGGCAATCATATGATAATCCATCGTAGTGCCTTAAGAAACCTCCGGATTGCAAAAGATACTTGAGTATGATATAGATATGGTCATGGTATAACTCAAAATCATAAGAGATAACCTCCATAATTTGGAGGATAATATTGATAACATTGACCATATTCCACTCATGATAAGTGTCATATAGCTATACCGAGGACCAAATTACAATCACAAGCGTCGAATCGACACAGATTATGTGTTTAGCCCAAAAGAATTTTAAGATGAATTAAAAACTCTAGATTGAAGCGACGGTAGCCAAAGATCGAGTTAGCATGGACATGTTGATAAAATAAGATAGGTTTCATATCACACACGACTGACAAGGAGTGTGGAAATATAGATGTATCAAAGAAAAAATTTCCACATTTTTTGTCACTAAAATACCAATGGATGCGTAAAATAACTTAATGGATAAAGATTAGCAACTCCACATCATGTGAAATCATACTTAAAGAACGAACACCCCTAACTAGATTGCATCGGTAAATAAAGAATCAGGCATATCGCATTGGTTTACAAAGAGTCGGATAGATCACGTCGATTTACAAAAGCCTGTTGGTATGGAATGTACCAACAATTGATAACCAAAAGGCAGATTACGATAACAAGTTGGATGCAACAGATAGATAAAAGATTTGACACACACATCCTATGGTACTAAGGAAACCCCAAACACGTGAATCCTAGTTTGAAATGTCAGGAGAAAATTGATAAACGTTACACTTCCTTACCAGAAAAGGGTGGGTGGGTGGGTAAGAAGAAAAATGGAAGTAGTCCTACTCTCACGTTTAGTTTTTCCTTAATATACATGACTACCAAAATATTTGTTAGACTAATAAAGAACATCTTAGCTGAGACCCGGAAGGGCTGAATGGCTCTTATACTAGTTGTAATACCTCAGACACTATGCTCTAAGCAACAAGTCAGAATGAACCCAAAGTGCATAAAGTGTGCTACCGTGGAGGCCCAAAGGCCACCCACGTGTAGGCCCGTCTAAGCGGAGCAGGGCACGGTACCGACCAACCACCCTATCCACTTTGCAAGAACATTGTATCAAGTGCTAGCAGCGTAGTCAATAGGCATGCGAACAAAACATATACAATTATGTATGTCAGCGACATACAACAGTACATCAGAGTCAGACTATCTAAAATAAATAGAAATATTCAACACCATACTACAAGATCCAAATATCCTAGATAGAGATAATATTTTAGTATACATCCTCATACATCACACATCAGAGTATCATGCGGAAGCGAAAAACAAGATCCGAGTACCGATAAGAGGCAAACTAACATAAGATGCCTAGAAATAAGCACATCCCACCCACAGATCTCACGGATCAGCATTCCTCGGAATCTCTACACCTGACAGTTGTTACCACCATCATCGGTCTCCTCGATCTAGTAACCTTCCTCAGGGTATACCTGTCCATCTGAACAATATTTACCATGTGAGACCCTAGGGGGCTCAACAAGTCTTTATACATCTAAAGGGAACAACATGAGGGTGATGCAATTGCAGCAAAAATAAAACCTAGCAGTTCTATAGAGACACGCTACAACATCTTCATAACCAATGATAGACGGACGTTCATTAAATAAACAATAATTAATTACCCAATAGATATATCAACATAAGTAAACATCGCTCGCCCTCCTTCCCGTTCCCAAACGAGAAGGCGGAAGAACGTCCCATCCATTGGCAGTTTTATTAATCATTCCATGGATATTGCACTATTACTAGACAAGTTTTAGTCAAATTAAAGATCGTACTTTATTTATAGTTGTCTATAATCAAGAAACTGTGCTCTAAGTCATCCATAACCACGGACACGGCTTTCAAAAAGATTTACCCTACAGGGGTGCACAAATAGCAACACACGCACGGTCAACCTCAGAAAAACCAAATGAAAATGCAACGAGGCCTCACGACAAATAATTCGCAAGATTCAAAGATGATTTTAGGGGCCACCCCACTAAGCCACCCGCAATGAAGTTGGCCAGCTTCGAGATGGAACCAAGGTTTGTGTCGGCGGCTGTAGACGACTGGGAACCAAAAAGTGTTACTGGGCTTGTCGATACCGCGTAAACGAAGCACAAGTCCTAAACAGTATAGTAGTAAACGCTCCTCGAGCAAAAGTAGTAAATAAAGCAGTAGCATGGCATAAGTACATGATAGTAATAACATCCCAAACTAGTTTGTGGCCCTAAGGAATAGAATGTGAATCAAGCTAAGACTAAGGGGATTCATGGTCCCACATATGGATAGTGCGACAGTCAAGGAACAAGTATCAAGTACTCGGGTCCTACGGGACACAAGTGAGCATAAAGAACCAAATAGCAGATATTGTCCATCGATGTCTCTTTTTTATTTATCCCGTTACTACTAAATTCAGTTGTTTAGGTACTTCATTATTCAAAGACTCTCACAAACCCTACACATGCAGTTCTAACACTCTCATGGCTCAAGCAACTCTTGTAGTAATGGCTCATGGGATTGAGGGAACAATCTTCGGTGGGGTTTAAAAGTAAAGGCTATGCAGTACTTGGGATTGAAATTTAATTCGTGACGCGATTCATGATGCAAGAATAAGATAGATGCAATAGGTACTATATGTAGTGCAAGCATGGGGAATTGCTTTCCTGGCAGCTCAGTTGTAGAATAGGTGGGATCCTGTTAATACTTCTGAGGCTCCTGATAGTTCCCTTGCTCGACGTCTATCCGGATAAAAACCAAGCACACAAGGACCATAATAAATAAAGTGCACAATCAAATAAATCATATGCAACAAGCAAAAAAGGTATTTCATGATGGAATGATGCACAATTACAAGGTATAACATAGCATGGCATGGGTGAGGTGTGGGGTACAAGAATAAAGCATTTTATTAGTTGTTTAGTCATATTTTGATCCCATAAACCTTGCTGCACCATTAGTATTTATATGATGCATGCTTCAGTTCATATCATGGAATGCATAGTTAGATTGGGATCGTCACGCTGACAATTTTAGACATATCACTTGTCGAAAACGGAGCTACGGAATTAAAGTTATGCATTTATTAAGAAATGACATTTAAATGGTATTTATTAATTCGAAAATTTAAATTGTCCAGATTATCTTTTAAACAGCATATTCATATTCCTGGCATTTTTATAATTAAAAAACATATATTATATGTATTATTTGGAATTATAAATTAAATTCAAAATTGGACAAATAGAGTCAAAGTCAATTTTTTGACTAGATAGAGTTGACCTAGAAAATATTTGAAACCATATTTGAATTCATATTTAGAAAATATTCGTATTCCATTTTATAATTTTTTCCAAATTCAAAACGTTTCAAAACATATGAATTCTTTGATTAATATTCATTTTGTAATTTTTTATATGACTTAGAAAATGTTATGACGAACTTTTCTTACTCAGACGTTGACAGGTGGGCCAACGGGTAGGGAGGCCACTGCGCATGCGAGCAAACCAGGCGGTGACAAGTGGTAGGCAAGGATCGCGGATTGAGGAGGAATGAAAACCAGGGGCCTATCTAGAAAAGATTCTGGGAGATTTGCTTTTACTTACGAAACTGGATTTTTCAGAGGCAGAAAAGTAGCTAGCTTGGGATATCTTTGGAGGTTGATTCCCGTCTCCTCGGAGCCCCGTTTGTAGTGCCGTTTGAAGCTAGCTGGAGTTGATACATCACAGATGAATGGTGCTTGAATATCCTTGCCGGATAGCATCTGTGGTGGAAGAAAATGAGTCCAGAACAGAGGGAGATCACAAGGCGAAACTAGCCGATGACATGGTCAGATGAACGACGAGATGCAGCAAAGTTTCGAGGAAGAGATTGAGTTGTATGCTAGACGAAAACAAGCGCGTGATGGGAAAAAAGGCTTCCACTTTTCACTGG